>JADLZL010001941.1:0-600000 GCA_015844335.1 Chrysopogon serrulatus | reverse complement strand
AAGACAAGGCTCAAGCAGCACCAGCAAGCCATGATGAAGTTGATCTTGATGAGTTGTTGGATGTGAGTAGAAGCAGAAATGTTTTTTTACTTGTCCCTTGTATTTTCCTTATTTGTACGGCACATAGTATTGTGTCATATTGTGGGTTATCAACTTCCTGGAACTTCGCTACAGGACCCTGAACTTGAGAAGTTGCACGCGGAGAGAATTGCTGCCCTTAAGGTACTGATCTCCATCTTTCGCTTATGAAGCTTATGCAAGTGTCATGTTCTTTTTATTCCTGAAAGCTCTCTATGCATCAGAAAGAAGCTGAGAAGCGTGAAGTACTAAAAAGGCAAGGTCACGGTGAATACAGGGAGATAACTGAAGGGGACTTCCTTGGGGAGGTTACTGGCAGTGAAAAAGTTATATGCCACTTCTACCACCATGAATTTTACCGTTGCAAGTATGCCATAACCATCTTTCTTGATTTTTGAGACATCATTTTGCTTTTGGTACTTATGGAAATTATTTTCTCTGAATATTTGCTAGGATCATGGATAAGCATTTGAAGGCCCTTGCCCCAGTCTATGTGGGGACAAAATTCGTCAAGCTTGATGCTGAAGTCTGTATACTACCGCTTGGCTTAAATTACTTTTCTTTTAAGAATCATGAAGGCTAATGTGATATATGACTCACTGCAGAATGCTCCATTCTTTGTGGCCAAATTGGCAATCAAAACATTGCCATGTGTAATATTGTTCAAGTAAGTGCACAAGTTTTTCACTACTGCCTACTTGATAATGTCTGCGATCTTCCTGCTTCGCCATACTAATACTACGATCCCTGTCCTATGTCAGGAAGGGTATTGCTGTTGACCGGTTAGTCGGGTTTCAAGATCTCGGAAGTAAAGACGATTTTTCGACAAGAGCATTGGAAAATATTCTCAAGATAAAAGGTAACCATTAAAACTATACGGCAGTCCTTGACAATTTTGGGGTGACAAATGTGTTAACATCCAAAAACAAATTCTAGGGATAATTGATGAGAAGAAGAAAGATGATGACGATGAAGATGAAGAAAGCGAGTCTAAGAATAGGAGGGTTAGATCTTCAACTGCTCAAGATTCTGACTCAGACTGAACATGGGATGAGGATTGAGGATTCACGCTTACCTTTTTGCACTTTAGATTTTTGTTTGTTCTGTACTGTAATTGATTTGTGTGACCCATGTATCGATACCAGATACCAGAACAAGAGCATGTACTACAAGAGATTCTTTACTAACTCAGCATCCATTTTGTGTAAAAGCTAGGGTTTGTGGCTGCCTTTTATTTTCTTGCTCATTTGTCATAGGATGGTATGACTGATGTATTGCTGTCTTGCTATGTGGGCATCAGATTTTCTTCTAGCGTGCGCTAGAGTGAAAAAGGTCACATGATCACCATAATGGCCTGGTTGCTGGTTTGATGTGTGGGCCCACGCGCCAATCCAAATCAATGCGTACTTGAGATTCTCATTCTCATTAGCAATAATTGTCCGCTGTTTTCAGTCACTAGTTCACTAGCTAGTACTCTGAACTGAGCCCTGCCAGACCGAATCACTCGCGTACGCTGCAATAGCAGAAGATTCTTTTTTAATGCTGCCAGTAGAATATTGTGTCTCATTCTCATGACCAAATATGTATGGTCATTTCTTACGGTTGCCGAATTTTTACCACATAGTATAATTTGACCAACAATTCACACATGTGTGTTTGGTGGCTTTCTGTTTTGCAGCCTCGTTGGAAAATGCATGTACTTCTTTTTTACAAATATTTTTAAATCATAGTGTAGGTACAAACGTAAACGCTATGAATACACGTATTCACACCTTAATTTAAGAACACGGCTAAAATATTAAGCTGACATATTTCAATTGACAAAGTCACATAATTATCTCGCTATGAACGGATACATTAGATACCATTAAAATTAGACACACTATACATGTGCACACCCAAGCCAAAATTGCCTGTTTGGATGTACCAAACTCAAATTTAACTAGCTAAAACTATAAAGTTAAACTTTAGCTAACTAAATGCTCTAACTAATACATCAATTAAATTTTAGCTGCTTTTAGCTGAATTGAAATAGTCAAATCTAGCTAAATTTTAGTTAATCTTTTAACTGAGCTATTTAAATGTCTAGCAGAGCCTTAAATTGGTGAGGAGAAGGTAAAAACTAAAAACAGTCTTTGCGCCGCATACACATGTGCCGACTCAAATCAAAAGGCAAAAGGGAAAAAAAAAAGAAATAAAGATCTCGACTCAAATCAAAAGGCAAAAGGAAAAAAAAAGAAATAAAGATCTCCATTCACCACGATGATATCCAGCGACGTCTTGGCGGCAGTGGCAATCCAGGGCAGCACGGGTGAAAACCATATCCCCAGGCGCGGCCTAGGACCGGCGACGGTGGCGATGATCGTCATCACCTTCTTGAAGGCGTCGTCTCCGCCGCTCCTCGGCGCCATTGCGGAGCCGGCTTGGGATCGAAAGATCCTACGGGCGCATGTACAACGGTGTTGGCGCCTGCGGGCGTCATCCCCCCTTCTTGGGCGCCGTTGATGCACCAGCGGTGCTCCTCCGACGTCGAGTCCTGCCCCGCTTGCCCTCTTGGGCGTTGGGTTGTTGGTGTGGTGGTGGCCTTTTCTTTTTTAAACTTTACGTTGGTTCTACCGGAGGTGGTCGGGCGTGTTTAATATCTTGTTTCCACCCCGGTATCGGTGTAAAACTTTCTCTTCTTCTTAAATACAAAGATGCGCAAGTCTTTTGCGTATTCGAGAAAAAAAGATCTTCATTCTCCTCCTGCACCGCAGCGCCAGTGGCTCCGTACAGGCGTACACCCCCCACTATCACTAGGCCTTGTTTAGATGGGAGAGTGAAAGTGAAAAAATTTCAACTCTGAACTGTAGCACGTTTCGTTTGTATGTGGCAAATATTATTTAATCATGGACTAACTAGGCTCAATAGATTCGTCTCGTGATATACAACTAAATTGTGTAATTAGTTATTTTTTACTTACATTTAATGCTCTATATATGCGGGTAAACATAACCATTAATGCTGATATGATGGAGAGAGTGAAAAAAGTTGGCATCTAAACGAGGCCTCAACAATTCGGGATTCCTGTCCTGCGTGCCACTCCCACCCCTACTACTACCTCCATTAAACTCGCCATTGCTCCCATTCGCCTGGCTCCACCCACCCCTGCCGCCTCAACAATTCGGGATTCCTGTCCTGCGTGCCACTCCCACCCCTACTACCACCTCCATTAAACTCGCCATTGCTCCCATTCGCCTGGCTCCACCCACCCCTGCCTGGCTCCTCCCCTGCCCTGCCTCTGCGCGGCCACCTCTCCGCCTCTCCCCTCACCAAGAACCAACAAAACCCTGTACCTGCTTGCTACAGTGCGCACGTGAGCGAGCCGCGGGATCGAGACGCGGCGGCCGCATCCCATCCCGCATTGCCGCGTCCCTCCTAGAGTCGCCGCCGCCACGGGGTTTCGGTGAGTGAGCTTCTCTCGCCGCCGTTTCAGTTAGCTGTTGTTGGGCTCGGATTCTCGTCGCCGCCACGGGCCCTTGTACTGTGGAATCCGGGAAGAAAGTAGTGTTCTTTACTGTGCTAAAGCCCTGGGGGTTAAGGGCGGGTTTTAGGGTAATCCCACGGCGGATTCTTGGTCTGCTCTGGATTCTCCGGTGCGCTGCATTTGATTGATTCCGGGATCCCTTGATTCGGGCTCTAGATAGGTTCCCATGCCGATTTCGGGGGCGCCTTGGCTGGAACGAAAACCACATTCTACTGTATTGGAGGATTAGAGGATGGAAGGGAGTGGGGGGGATGAAACATTTTTGCCCCAATTACCCCTTTTGCCCATTACGGTCTGCTGGTAGGAATATAGGATAATGCTGGTTTCAACTTTTAAGAACCGGATTCGCGTAGTGCCCTGGTCATCACCTGGGGATTTGGGGGCTGCATTGGGAAGATTACCATGGTGCTGAAGTGCTGCTTTTGAGGTAGTATAATGGGTTTTGTTGTTTTTTTTTTCTTCACAATATGATACAGTTGCTTGATCAGAGGTTGGAATTGGGGAAAGGTCTTGCTTTGCTGGTTCCTTTTCTCACTCTGCTATGCCAGCTTATCTGCTGGCATATCCCCTGCTTGCTTTAATCGTAAGACTGCTTTCTTTTATCATGGGCCATGGCACAGGCTTTCAAGAAATACCCTTTGACCATTGGCTTCGGATTTCTCGAGTGCTTGAGGTTATCTTGTGTAGTAAGAAACGAGTTTCTTTGCCTTACTTCCCTTGCTATGTGTTTGGTTGGTTCTTCTTAGACCTGCGCCATGTCCTACTCTAATAGTCTGATGCCTTCAATCAGTGTCAATTAATTGCTCTGCCCTTTTTATCTTTTGTGTACCAGAGTAATTATCTGCCTTAAATGACTATTGAGAGGCTGTGTAATGTGCTTACATTGTCTTATTCAAGCGCTCTGAAGTGTGATTTAGGTCAATGGTGTTAAATTCATTTCTGCATTTATATACTCTGTAGTCTAATAAGTATTGTTTTTTGCTGTTGACAGGATCAGAGGAGTAAAGACCTGCTTATGATACACAAGATATCTAATTGGTGGAAGCTTTTATCTGTAGTTGGACTGTGATGAATTTACTGGTTTCTAGCATACAGTAGAGAATCTTCAGTTTAGTGGAACTCAATGGGTTCTTCTCCTTCCAAAGCTACTGGAGACGATGCACTTGAGCTGTGCAAGGATCGGATGCGCTATATTAGACGAGCCATTGACTCAAGAGATGCACTATCAGCAGCGCACTTATCTTACACACAATCCCTCCGTACTGTGGGTACTGCACTGCGGCGTTATGCTGAGTCTGAGATCTCACCAGAATCATCACTCTCCATTTCAGAAGTGGATAAGTCGCCATCGCATTCTTCTATGGCATCTCCCTCGCCTTCGCGTGCAGTAGAGAATGTTGCCTCTCCGGCGCATCGAGCAAGTCCATTGACTACGCCGCCCTCAACAAGAATCCATTTCATGAAAGCAGCAGCAACCACTCCGTTGACCTTTGTGATAGATCCATCTGCTGCTGAATTTGTGGGGCATGAATCCCCAGTCTCAGCTTTTGTCCCACCCCCGCCACCATTGCCTCCAGAATTATGTACAACGTGGGACTTCTTTGATCCCATCGATGCTGCTGGTAGCTCTTCCTCCAACAATGAGAATGGAGTAACCTTGAACTTCAGTAGATTGAAGGGTCTAAGAGAGTCAAGGGTAGCTGAAGTAGTTCCATTGAAAGAAGGTGAAGAAGAGATCATGCCTGACAGAAGCCATACAGAACTTCCTGATGATAATGCACCATCTAAGCAGGAAAGAGAGCCAAAGCAAGGTGGGACCAGGATACCAAGTCAGTTGGTGGATACTTCAACCAAAGCTACTTCTGAGCAGGTTGCTGCAAAGTTGGAGGAAAGTGAAATGGAAAAAGAATTATGTGCAGAGGCAGAAGATCCTTCAGAGTTCATCACTCATCGAGCCAAAGATTTTGTGTCGAGCATGAAGGACATTGAAACCCGGTTTATGCGTGCAGCTGAAGCAGGAAATGAGGTTTCCAGAATGCTTGAAACCAAGAAGATCAGACTTGACATATGTGCTAAAACACCAGGTGGTTCTCATGAGTGTTGCATATGTCTTTTTTTTTTTTTTTTTCAGGATTGTGTCAGCATTTTTTAATAATTTTTTAATTTGTTTTATTACCAAATTCTAGGTTCTCCAGGCAAGCTACCTACTGCCCGATTTGTGTCAGCACTTCGAGTGTGCTGCAATCGCGATGTTATCCTCAACCAGGGTAATTGGGGTGTTTTCATTATTCTCTTCTCTATCATAATGTTTTCTTGAATTACTTATTTTAAGTGTCTCTGTAGAAACTGCACAGCATGTCTCAAAGGTTGTCACATGGAAGCGTTCTGTCTCATCTCTATCATCATCATCAAAGAGTGCACTCATGACATCGATAATTAAAGATGATTTGGATGACAGTAATAGTGATTTTGTTGAGGAATTCGCCATGGTATCTGGAAGCCACTCTTCTACGTTGGACAGGCTACATGCATGGGAGAGAAAACTATACGATGAAATCAAGGTACATCATAAATACATATGCATCAAGCTCATCTAATGCTGTCAATCTCAAACCTTTTGCTAGTATCAATACTACTACATGGAATGTCTGTTCCTTTATACTACCTCCATTCCAAATTATAAGACGTTTTGGCTTCTTTAAATACATTAGTACATTACTTTTGCCATGTATCTAGACATAATGTATATCTAAATACATAGCAAAAGTAATGTATCTTATAATTTGGGATGGAGGGAGTAGATGTCAAGTAAAAACTGGTGTGTTTAATCCTGAAGTGCACATGACTTTATTTTTGAGATTGGTCGTCTATTGTCACAAGGGTTGATAAATGAGAACATGTAATACATGAACTTTATTATTATTGCATTTTTTCTGATAGTTCAATTGTACTTTGTAGACCGTTTATTGTGCACTAAGTGCTAACTAGCAAAGAAAGTAGGGTGTGGGATACGAGGTGTTTGAACACTTGCTGGCATAATGAATCATTGTCACTGCCTTACCACCTTGATTTCTGCAGGCAAGTGAAAATGTTAGAAAGGCCTATGATGAGAAATGCAACCTCCTTCGGCGCCAATTTGCACGAGGCCTAAATGCACAGCTGATTGATAAGACTAGAGCTGTTGTGAAGGATCTCCATTCCAGGGTATCTGTTGCGATTCAAGCTGTTGATGCAATCTCCAAGAGAATTGAGAAGATAAGGGATGAAGAACTGCAGCCACAGCTTGTTGAGCTAATTCAAGGGTATATACCTGAAAGACAGTATTTCATTTCTTAAATCACAATTTCAAATGCAATCTTCCTGTTTCATTTTTTTTTTCAGTGTACTAATTTTTTTCTCTCTCGAACACATAGGAGACTTGCGTGTCATTCCATTAATAGGTAGAAAATGGTCAATTACATGCTGATGCCACATCTCTGGTTAATATCATACCAAATTTAGTAAATCTTTTAACTGTCAATATCACTCCAAATTTATTTTTGGCAGAATGATAGTACAAGAATCAGAAGATTACAGTTCGCAACATATCTCGGAAGTTACCTTGTTTTGCTGAAACATTGATGGCTCATAATTCTACCTTCAGTCTTTATAGCTGATCAAAATCCTGTTTTTGACATTTCTTGTGTACTAACTTTGATCTGACTTCATACAGGTTAATCAGAATGTGGAAATTGATGCTTGAATGTCACCACAAACAGTTCATCACGATCACATTGGCATACCATGTGAAAAACTCAACCTCAGTGCGTCAAGGTGAGCACCACCGCCAGGCAGCAATGCATCTGTGGAATGAGATGGACAGCTTCTCCTCCAGCTTCAGAAACTGGGTCACTGCTCACAAATCGTATGTTGAGGCCCTGAATGCATGGCTGCAGAAGTGTGTCCTGCAGCCACCCCAGGACCGACGCAGGCGTAAGCGCAAGATCTCCTTCCCTCCCCGCCAGGCCGTCTCCCCTCCCATATTTGTCCTCTGCAGGGATTGGCTTGCCATGACAGAATCTCTTCCTGCCGACGAGGTATGCAAGTCCCTGAAAGATGTGATGCAGCTCCTTCGTGGCTCGTTTGAGCACCAGGATGAGCAGAACAAGCCCAAAAGCGAGTCACAGGAGTGTGGGATGCTGGAGAACAACAGCGAACCGGAGGCGGTAAAGAGTGGGAGTGTAGCATCAGCTGAAGGGCTGCAGTCGAGACTAACAGCAGTTCTGGACCGCCTGACAAAGTTCTCAGAGGCATCACTAAAGTGCTACGAGGAGCTCAAGCAGAACTATGAGATGGCTTGTGATGATTATAAGAGAGTTGGACCAAATGCTCAACATGCTTAGGATATGTTGGTTATGGTTCTTCCTATCTGTTCTGGATGACAAATTCTAGTGTTTTGGTATATATTTTGTGAACAATCAGGTTATAGTACAACTTTTGCCTAATATTAGTGATTTAGTGCTGCCAGTTATGTATGCCTCAGTGTTGGCAGATTTTAAGCTTCACCTGTCCCTGATGCTTGGAAAGGCATATGAGAACCGTTGTCACAAAATATATCAGGCGACACATCATGAGTTATGCGCGTGTGTAATCTCCTACTCACCTTGCAGCTCTGGCATAGGTACTGGCATTATTTTTTACAATGATGAAGAATAAGCCGACTTTATAAGAAAAATTTTCATCAAGGTACAAAACCAAGTGAAAATCAAGTCTATCAGCCATTTTTAGCTCGCTGATAAAAATCTTCATTTGAAACAATTGGGCCAAAAAACAATGTGACAATTTATTTACAAGAAGCCAGTGGTTTACATATAGACTACTGAAACTTATTTGCTCACCTATCTATATACTTCATTTGCAACTTCGTAGTATATGAACTTATCGGACCTATTGTTTGTATGTATATATACTCTACTAGAAGCCAACATACTGGGTGTACTGGGCATAAGCTTCCGATTGCATGCCAATTGGGGCACGGATGATAAGATCTGGAAGGTCAAATGCATCGACGAGTTCTTGCGCCACAAGCCTCACTTGGTAACTGAGATAGTCTGTCAGCTTATGAATAGCCTGCAGACATACAAGGGTGTCATGTTGTCAGGTTCTGCGCATCAGGTTATATAGTGTTTCTAGAACTGAATATGAGATGAGACCACAAACCTTAGCTTTGTTTGGGGCAACATAGTCTACATTCCGATATGTTCCAATATCTTTCCAGATCCTGTCGAGCGCATAAAGGTCGCATACCAGCTTCAATACTTCCCGTGTTTTATCATCAGGGCAACTGCATATATGCATTGTAAGTGGTTACCAAATGTGGTCACAATAAAGTGCTAGAGTATTTCAAAAGATGTGCGAAAGGCATCTGAATGACGACCTGCCTTAGATATAGTTTAACTCCAGTTTATTTATTGTGGTTTGCCCGTTCAGTAAAACAGAAAAAGCTAGGATAACAAGGATTAAAACAAAAAAAAAAGGAGTTCCAAGTAGATAAAGTCGGGTGTCCATTACAGAATAATATAAAGAGATCAGCACTCACTGGTTTCTGCTATTTAGTGATTTTGTGATTCAAAAAAGAATTCATTCGAAGCACAAAGAATCCGAACGAAAGTGGGTGCAAAAACTCATTTGATGAATTTACCTTTTCACTGATTCAATGAACTTTGCAAGGATAATGGACTCAATGTGCGATTCTGCAAGTGTAAGCAGATGATTCAAACATCTATTCCACGCACCAAAACCTCCAAGTGTCTTGCTGTGTTTCTGTAGCCGAGCAGCAACACTATGTAGCAATCGAGAAGTTCGGTACTGAGAAGAAAGGTTGCCCAATTAGTACATGAAGTGAACATGGGATGGGAGAACTCTCAATAACTAGGAATAAATGACTCACTCTGAATGCATCCAGCTGGAAATTAGGATCCCGCAGATGATCTTCGCCTTCCCATCGGGCAGTGACAGGGTTAGGCTGGGACAGGTAAGTACCCATGGAATCTCTTAAGTAATTCCAGGTAACTGAAAGTGTCCCTCCCTTAAATTTCTCCTGGTATTGCTTCAGGAGATCTCCAGCAACCTACAATTACATGAGAAGATGCACATTATTTAAGGAAAAGTAACTTCATAGCATTTTTAGAAACTGATCCCAACTTCCTCTGAGCTCAGCTTATTTCAGAAAACATGCCCCTCGAATATTGTCAGTCTGAAAACAAGCCAACAGCTGGCTTTTATGAAGGATGCTGATCAATACCTGCTGCAGAAGAACAGTGTTATCCCCCTCAAATGTTTGGAATATATCATGGTCATTGCGCAGAGCTCCAAAACGATTTACAGCAGCATAGCCATGGCCACCACAGGCTTCTCTGCATATGCTTATAGACTTTGCTGTATATGAAGTTATGTAGGCTTTCAACCCAGATGAAAGAATATGCACGTCAGCAATAAGATCCTCATCATTGGTTTTCTTCATTTCTGAGTACTTATCCACTAATTGTACTGTGGCAAAGTGAAACGCATATGACGATGCTAACATGGGCATTAATTTGTTCTGGTGAGACTGATAATCCAACACACTGATCTCGGGCTGCTTTGGTGGACCGAATTGGTGGCGCAGAAGAGCATACCTCACAGCAATTGTTACTGCAACTTTGAGAACACCCACAGAAGAATATGCAATGCCAACTCGTCCACCGACAAGCTCCCCAAGGGTGGCTGCAAATCTTTTGTTAATTGTGGGCAGACTGCTTGTGTATTTTCCATCGCGTGACACATCACCAAACCGATTCAGAAGATTATCTCTGGGTATCCTAACTGAGCGGAATCTCAGTGCACCATTATCTACACCATTTAGGCCAATCTTGTGCCCACAATCATTGATCTCGATTCCAGGAAGAACTGCATGAGTCTCAAGGTCCCGTATGGGGACGATAAATGCGTGGATGCCCATATCAGCAGGTTCCCCTCCTTTTCCTTGAAGGGGTAAAATTAACCTTGCAAAGACAGTAGCAAATTTTCCATGAACCGCAGCATTGCCAATCCACCACTTAATAGCTCCATCATTTGGGGTGTTAATGATGAATTCATCACTGACAGGATCGAATGTAGCGGTAGTCTGTAGGGCTTGGACATTTGATCCTATTTGCAGGAAAAGAGCAATAATGATAAGAGGAATTCAGTGTCAATTCTTTTGAGTATGTAACAGTGCGTTAGGTGATGGGTACAAGTACTACTGTGCGCCATTCAAAATAGACAAAGCACAACAGTATCAAGACACTGTAGCTGGGCTGTACATTGATAATTCCTAAGCAACAAAAGAATGGGGACAGCACTAACTAGTGGATAACAAAAAATTAAGTGAAGAGCCTAACCATGATGTAGTTCTGTCATTGCAAAACAGCCTGGATAATCCAAATTGTCAATTCCATCAAAGTACTTATCTCTGTGCTTTTTGGTTCCTAGATTTATGACAGAACCACCCCAGAGGCTGCATTAGCAAGGAGGTTAAGTTAGTACGATATGAGAGACCAAGACTGCTATTAGATAGAGAGTACATATCTGGTTACAGAATTTAATCCACAAGGACACTTTCACAAATTCAAACATGTTGAAAAATTGAAATGTACAACTGATCATATATGGCGGCAGAGTTTGTATCTGGGCTCATCATCAAAATACAGGTGAGGAAAAGAAGGGGAAATAGTGGAAAAGGAAAAAGGACTCAAACTCTGTTTTCATAAATTCTGTACAGGTGAGGCTTCAATGTAGAATAGTTCAATTCAGACAGTGATAGACCCAACCTCACTCTCACAGCATTAAGCATCCTTAGAATCCTTTTGAATGTGACAACACACTGCATGTGATCTCTATAAAGAAAAGGTTGCTAGATATTTGTACAGACAACTGTACTCAATTGGCCCATAAATTAGGTAGCATGGTGCTATGTACCCTGTCCCCTATGATCGGCCATGTGTTATATCGAATTGCATACTTGAATTTACGGCTTTCTTCAAAGCAGGCAGACAAAAGTCATACAGCCTAGAAGCAAAGTTAATTACCACATGGCAAAGTTAATTTTTTTTTGTTGAATTCACATATTGATAGACCCAAACCTCACTCTCCAACAGATTGCAGATAATTTTTTTTTCGTAATCATCATCACATAGCAAAGTTAATTACCACGTATTTTTAGCGATAAGTCCTCTGCAGTGCTGATTAACCAACAACTAACAGCAATGAACACTGATCTAACTCCATCACCTACCTACCGTCCTACCGACATGAAAGCATCACTACCAATTGAAGCATGCAAATTACTCTACCAAAACTGTCAATTAAGAACTCAGTATCATGATGAGCGCCGCGATCCTAATCCTAACACCGATCGACCCACCTGTACTGGACGCCGAGCTTGACGCCGAGGGAGATGTCGGCGCCGCCGGCGGCCTCCATGACGGCGAAGTACTCGGCGGGGTCGTTGGCCATGAGCGTGAGCGGGCGCATCCCGGCGTCGCGCACGAGCGCGCGCAGCTGGCGGTAGCAGAGCTCGCGGTGCGCGGCCGTGGGCAGCTCGACGGGCGTCTGCAGGTCGGGGCGCGCCCGGAAGAATTCGAACAGCCGCATCTGCGTGGCGCGGTGCCGGCCGCGGAGGAACGCCGCGAGCGCCGCCGCCACGTCCGCGCCGCCCTCCACGCGGCGCGCCGCCCGGCCCCCCGCGCACGCCGCGAGGGCCAGCGACGCGCCCGGCTGCTGGTGATCGCCGCCGGGTGCCGGGGCCGGTGGAGCTGCGGGCTGGAGGAGGTGCAGCGAGAGGCGGCGGAGGCGGCGCATCGCCGAGGACTCCTCCTCGCCCGCCGCGGGTTCGCCGCGGCCGGACGCGGCCGCCGGAGCCGGGGTCGCCATGGGCGGTGGTGCTCGACGAAATCGTGCGGTGGAGTCGTGCGCGCGAAGGGAAGGAAGGAAGCGGTGCCGTTACGGGGAAGACGGTTGGCTTTAATAATGGGGGTCTCGCGGGCGTTGCGCGGGTGGGTCCCTAAAAGTTTTGTGAATTTGTTTTATGGCCTTGTGTTGTGTTTGGTTGGTAATTTTTGGTCCTCATTGGGATGCTTCATGTAAATAAGTGTTTGTTGGAGGGTGATTTAGGGGTTTTATTATGTGTAGCTATAGGAGTCTAGGACGTGAAGGCAACGACGACGGGATATGGTAGTATTAAAAAAACGACGACGGGATATGGTGGTGACGTGGCAGCGCATGGATGGTGATGTGGAGATAATGCTGGGTCGGTGAGTGTGTGGAGGTGCCCGATGACATGTGGGGACCGAATAAGCCATGGTGCGTCTTGGGTCTACACGCCAGTGACACGAGCGCTGAGTGCGTCTGGTTCCGGTGCGTCTTGGATTTCGTTGTTCGTTGCGGTGAAGAAAGGGGTTGAACGTGTGGGGTTGGGGCTTTTGGACTTTTTGAGATTTTTTCGTGCACGCTTTTCAAGTGCAGATGAGGATGGTGACGCGCGAACTTCCCCGGCCCGTGCCGCGGTGCGCGTGGTGTCTACTTTATTTTTAGGCCTTGTTTAGATTGTGTGAAAAGGTTTATAAAATTTAACTTTACAACTATAATATGTTTTATTTGTATATGGTAAATATTATTCAATTCTGAACTAACTAGGTTCAATAGATTCGTCTCGTAATTTATAATTAAACTGTGTAATTAGTTATTTTTTATTTATATTTAATGCTTTATGCAATAGGTACAAATTTGATGTGATGGAGAGAGAGTGAAGAAAATTTAAATCTAAACAAGGCCTGATTTGATTGAGTATATATCTTTATATGCTCAATTTATTTGTTTATATACTTATATATGGTTTAAATGTCTAAGTGTCTGATAAGTTGGAACAATTGGTTTTCTAAGAAGGAAAAAATATCACTTGCTGGTTGACTCAAACGGGCTGATAAGTCAAAACAAAAGTTTTCATAAAAAACATAAACATATTTAGTTAGTCTTAAGTTAAACTAGTTTAATAAATAAATTTGGCAAAGAGAATTAGATATCATTTTGCAAGACTTTTCTATAACTAATTTCACCTAACAAGCCAGTGAAGCTATATTTAGGTAGCTTCATCATCCAGTGTTAGTAACAAAGGTTCTCCACAATAAAAAACCTCCGTGAAGCCATTTTTGAGCCAGTGTTTGACATGGCTTCACTCATAGGCCAGACCCAAATAGAACTTAATAGTATCAACTAGAAAGGTAAACCATAAATATATCTTGTAATGAACTTGTTTGATATATCATTTAGGAGAAGGTTTAGCCAAACCTTACAAAATGGAAAACACAAATAACTTTTAAAATTTCAGTTTGAAAATGTGTCAAGGCCATTACATTTGCAAGAAAATTTAGCCAAAACAACCTTCCATTCACAAACAGAGGGAGTATATGCATGTGTACAAATGTACTAGAAAGCACTTATGCAATATCATGTATTCTAAAAGTATATTCTCAAATAATTGGAAAGATATGTGCCCATGCCTCTGTTTCTTTTTTTAGAAGTTGCGCAACTTCTCGAGACAGCCTTCTCCTACTTGTTCAGCGCAACGTCGTTGTCCGCCGTCGCCTGCTTGAATTATATCCACACTCCCGCAGCCCGAGCCTGACCTCCCCTTTTCTTGAGTAACGACGTACGTGCATGGATGTTGACCTTCTTTGTCCCTAATGTGACTTTTGCCTGAGCATCTCCAAGAGTTTGCTATTTTCTACTTGTCAAATTTAGTGATTTAGCAACTCCTAAACTAATATAGGGAGTAAAAAAAGAACGCATCTCCAAAAGTTTGCTATTATTGACTTGCAAAAGAAGGCCCAGAAGTAAATTTTGACCGGGTAGAATACCGGTCGAAGGATGCCGCCGGAAGACAGGAGCCGCCATGCCACCGGCCAGCATCGCCGCCTTCAATTCCTGTGTGCGTTTGTGGCCTTGTGGCTTTGGCTTTGTTTATTAAACTCGACCTGACTTCCTGCTGATGCGTGCGTGCGTGCTGGTCGGCGCCTCGATGGCCTGCATCCATCCTCTGCTGCCCCATGTTCCGGTCTCGCCGCCGGAGTCAGCAGCTAGGCGCCGCCAGCCTCGTCTTCTCGTCTCGCGCGCCAATCGCTGCTGTCTGCACCGCAGTGCATGTGCATGCATGAACCGCCGGCGACTTGGCACGCGCAAGGAAGGAGAAGCCGGCGTCGCGCGCGCGGGAACCGGCGTCGCGCGGAGAGAAAGTCACCCGAGATAGGCGGCGCCAGGGGAAACTGCGGATGGGGAGGCTTCACGTCTCGCGCGGGAAGGAAGAAAAGGGGCGACCGTCGCGATGGCAAAGGACTCCGCACCGCGGAAACCTACACGCGCGGATCAATTTTTTGGCAAGCCTAGGAATTTGGCCAGTGGTAATAGCAAACTGTTGGAGATTGTTTTTTGCCTCTTTTGCCAAATATTTTAGGATGGCAAGTGGATTTGTCAATTGTTGGAGATGCTCTCCCATGCTAGACAGACAGATAGATGGATTAACACGGCTAATTTTTTTTTATCCGACGATCGGATGTCTCCGGAAAGACGATTCACTCTGACACGGTATTTTTTCTTTTTCTGTTGCAATGTGCTGACGCACATATAAGCTTGATTCCTATTTTCCATCAACGAATAAATAAATCTGGATTGCGTTTCGTTGCGTACGTACGTACTTACACGTCCCACGTTGGGGTGCGCGCAGAAGGTGATCGACCGTCAGTGGCCAAGGATCAGTGCCATGATGGATGGACTCTGCCTCCAGGATGGTGGGGGTGATGAGAGCGACAGCGACGATTCTGACGAGGAACTAGGAAGAGGCAGAACACCAACTGAAATACTGAATAATTATGCTGATACAGTGATACTATTACTACTGA
Source organism: Chrysopogon serrulatus (assembly GCA_015844335.1). Classification (NCBI taxonomy): domain Eukaryota; kingdom Viridiplantae; phylum Streptophyta; class Magnoliopsida; order Poales; family Poaceae; genus Chrysopogon; species Chrysopogon serrulatus. Next base: position 584,445 of record JADLZL010001941.1, on the reverse strand, counting down.
AGAAAGAGTTTCAGAGAGATCTGGATGGATGGTGCCGTATAAAATAATATGTAGATGCTTTGGAAAAAAGTGAAGAAAAATGTGCTGTTAATTACATATATAATCCTTAATAAGGTGAAAAAAAGTGCAGCTGTGTCTTTACTCGTTGAGTTGGAGAAGCAGAGTCTCTCAACTGTAACTGTACTTGTCTGGATTAGAGTTCCAGGGGTCAACTTACTAGCTGATGAAGACTTTCTGCTTCCTCCTTGCAAGAGCCTGAAACTAGTACTAGTCACTCTTCCTGCATATAAATGTCGCCTGCATGAACCACCCAACCTTTCTTTGTGAGTGTCTTTGTTTAACATTCTTTCTTATGACGTGGCAGCGCTTGGATGGTGATGTGGAGATAATGCTCGGTCCATGAGTTGGCGTCAGAGCAATAATGACATGTGGGACTAGAGGTGCAAAGGATAACTTTTAGTGCACCTCTAAACTTTATTAGTTTAAATATTTATATTATTTTTTAAAAAATTTAGAAAAGTAGTATAAATACTTGAACTAAAGAGATTTAGAGGTGCACCTAACACTTAACAATTTACACCCATATGTGGGACCAAACAAGCCGTCGTGCTTCTTGGGTCCGCATATCAGTGACGCAAGGGCAAGTGCGCATGGTTCTGGTGAGTCTAGGCTTTTGTTGTGGCCTTTTGGACTTCGCTGCCGCTACCGCACAAGCGGGTGCCGCAGCCATCAGAAACGGACAGCAGAGAATAATGATATTCTATTAATTTATTAATTAACTAATAATAAAGAAACAAAATTTCTTCCTAATTTTTTATAGCCTCTCCAATTAACTCTGTAAATGTTAAACCTGCTTTGGTTCGTCAATCTATAACCGGATTTATATACCTCGTGCATATATAAGTAAAACAGTTCGTGTTTAGCGAGACATTGAGTTTGATTTCAAGATATATTGGATTTGATTTTTCTTGCTTTATCTAGACTCTACATACACGATGTCTCTTTCTTTACATTGGTGCTTATTGACTCATTAAAACGTATGCTTCTCCCGTGCATATTGAAACTTCCTTTCACTCCTATTATTCCTAGTTTTTTTTTTTTTTATTACTTGGCAGCGCTCGATTCCTTTTGGATTGGCTAGAGTCCTTTCTTAATTTTTTTAAGTGGACGATTTATTTCTTGATTACTTGCCAGGCTTCCGCTGATCCAGTCATACGGTGGATTTAGGTTTTCTATCGGCACATTTTCTACCTCCATTATTTTCAACATGTATTATATTTTTACTAAAAAATATAAGATAAATAATGATAATACATAAGATGTTGACGTGAAAAAAGTATAATCAACACATTTTTTTCCCAGCGCCATATATTGTTGTTTCTTCTCGAGGTGCAAGCGTTAGAATGTCTATCTCTACTCAAAACGAAGAGGGTGGCATGATGACACGTTTGATCATACGTACTTGAGTGCCTCGATGCAGCCGCGTCGGAGATGGCATTGTTCCATGTCCATCTCATGACAACGTCACTACTTATGACAAGCTGCGCCTTGTACTAGGGACAAACCTAGCGGTGGGGCAGGAAGGGCACAAGCCCTCCCACTGCCGTTGATCCCATAGAACCCTCAAGAGCCCCTTTAAGAATTTTTGCCATTGCTATTTAAGGAAGAGGAGCTGGAGGTTGAAGATGAGCACTTCAGCCCTTTTGTACTTTCATCCTAGATCTGTCCTTGTGGCTTCCGTGCCCGCATCATCGGTGCGAGCATGCCGGTCATCGCCTTTCTTCACTCAGATCATTAGTGTACTCTATCATGTCACCACGTCGTTGCTGCCAGAGGTTTCAAGCCAAAGCTCAATCAAAGTGCCTGGATAGACCGCCAGTCGTTCAAGGTGCTCAAGATGAACGGCATGCTCGAGCTAGCAGGCCTGAGCCAGAGTTTGAGGCGCCACCGGCATGGACATGGCGATGCTGGGGCTAGCAGGCCTGAACTCCTAGGCCCATCGATGTCACCGCCACTAGCGCGGGAGATGCGAACTATATCGCCAAACCCTAAGTCCACAACATCCCACTACCATAGCCCACGCCGTATTGTGCCCTTTTCAATCTTGACTTGGCGGAGCGTGGCTAAACTGGCATGCGCTGGAGCAAGATGTGTGGTAGCAGCAGCAAGAATTACTGAGAAACGATAGAAGAAGCAAGTGTGGGAATTTTAGGACAACATGAAGAGAGATACACAAACAAATTTAGTAAATTTTATAGATAGAGCAATAAATAAATAAAAATGTATCATGTCTTCTATTCCCATGAATATTTAATTATTTTCTTCTGTTGCAACACATGGGCAACTTAGCTAGCAATACGTAAAAAACAAAATCGAGACAAAGATAGTCGGCAGCACACATGTCGATCAGAATCGGACACAAAATCGTCACACGTCGTCAAAACATGATTGCCCTATAGCATTGTCAAAATATGGTTTATTTATGAAGTTGCAATCTTAGTCCAGAATGTTTAACCCAGAATATCCAACGACCTTATCTTCCCAGCAGGTTATTCAAGCAAGAAACAATATTAGGACACCTTCCTAGGAGGTTACCCAAGCAAGAAACAGTATTAGGACATCTTCCCAGGAGGTTACCCAAGCAAGAACCTAAGCAAGAAACAAAACTAGAGGTTTTCAAGGTTTGAGAGTCTCATCACTCAATTTTTTTATGATTTTCAACAGCTTCTTAAGCTTACTGGGCTCTGAGCTTATGGACCGTTTCCCACAATTTTTGGCATTCTTCCACTGTGTGTGGCTATCTCTCCTCAGACGCCCTTGTAAGCACAGGTTGGTACCCTTCCAGCTCATCGTAGATATCTTGTACTTTAACTTGGTCCATGTGTATTCGAACTTATATGGACTTCCTATGGATACGACCACCTATAGAAACCACATGAAACTTAGCATTTATATATTAGGGGATACATGCATTAAACAAGTGACCAACATCTTACCCTCTTTTCTTTGATGATTCTATTCTCGTTCTTTAAGGGTCATCCCTTACCTCCCTATTCAATTTGCAACATCGACAAGCTATATGTTAGTTAGGATATGAAAAATCAAAATGCAGTACAACGATTACAAGTCCACAAGCGTAAAAACACAAAATGCACCAGCTTATTTTACTCCTTCACAATATTGGCAATAGTGTCTATATGATACCCGTAAAGCTCATCGTACCAGTCTTCTAACTAAAGCTCATCGTACCAGTCTTCTAATTATTTTTTTTATCTTTATGGGTATGTACTCAGACTTATATAAAGTGTCAATGTAGAATATCTATGGTTAAATAATAACAAAATAATTTGTATAGTCTCAACATCAATATAGAAGTGCATGTTCTAGTCAATCTTGCAAATGCTTTTTGATGATCAAAAGAAATGCAGGTATAAAAGTGTCCTCATCATCTGGCAATGCCATCTACGAATTAAGTAACTAAACTATCATCTAAAACAGTTCAACTATTTTTAGGCACTCAAATGTAGGAAGAGTGTGAAAATAAGAAAGTCTATCGCTTCGTCGATTTGATTAGATGTTTGCAATAAATGATCACACTTTTGTTTTTGCTAGTAACTTATGAGATAATGCTTAAGGATCATTGTAGCCCCCACCATAAGAAAGAATAAAAAGCTTCCCCCAGCTCCCCTTTAAAAAGAGGTGAGGGAGGTGTTGGTCCTATAGATTTTTTTTTTCAAAATACAACCTCCACTATGGAAAAGAATGAAAACATCTCCTCCCACTTGCCCTATAAAAAGAGGGGCAGAGGAAGTTGGGGAAGGATGGTACTTAATTTATTTTCCATTATTTCGCTTGCTCTCTACTCACACCTCTTACTGTTGGTCCTAGACCGACATACTTCAGCTTCAACTTAGCTATAGGATTAACATCATACTATAGCAATAGCTTTGCTAAACCATCCTACTTTGATCCTACACCAACATACTTTAGCTTCAATTTAGCTATAGGATAAACATCATACTATAGCAATAGCCTTGCTAAACCTTAGAGTCTAGTCCTCCACCATCCTAAACCTCTTAATTCAGCTGTGCTTAAAAATATTAATTTCTCTCAAACTTGTTCTCTGGCAATGTCTGGTGTAATTGAGACTCTCTTTTCACAATATTTGTTAATTTATCATTTTTGGATATTGAAGGTGAGAAATTTTGATGATACTTATCTGTTTGAGAGAGCAAATGTGAAACGATATTTTTCTAAAGTGTATAAGTCTTAAAAGACTCGAGTTTTCTAAATTGTTTAAGCCTTAAAAGACTCAAGTTGGTAGAATCTTACCAGACATTAAGGACCTATCTAGTGAGTCTGATGATGTTGGATATAAGTTTCACACAGATAAGTGAGCTTCCATTCTAAGTGTTAATCTATAAATGTTGATAGATTTGGCTGTGCAAGGCACACATACAAGTCATTTTGTGAAGGAAAATTGAGGATGGTGGCATAAATGATGTGTTTTCATACTTGTTGAGCCACAAGTATACCACTCAATACATATTATTTTTGTAATTTAAGTACTGTAGAGACAATTGATTTAATAGAACATACTGTAAGTATATTGGCGGGATGCCTAGATTGGAGTGCCTAGTTTTAAGTGTGTGATTAATTCATGGACTTCCATTATAGTTGAAAATGTAGGTTTTCTAGAGCTCATCATATTTTTAGTTGAGTGCCTAGTTTATGGATCACATTAAGACATGAGTTATGTGTAAACTGACATTGTTTAACTTAAGCTCTACATGTGACCAACAATCATAGTAGTATCCTATCAAGCATTGGCTCTCAGAAACATGAGTTCTAGAATCCTGTTCCGTATATCCATAGTAGATGAGAGCATCAGTAGCAACCTCCACCGAAAGTCTTATTGATCAGTCTATAATACCTATAAAGATCATCATACATTTTTGGTAGCCTTTGTTCTTTATTTTTTGTCTTTACAAAGGTATACTTTAATTTATTTGGACTTCTAGAATATAATAATCCAAGTATTTGATACCAAATGTTTGCTAGCACCTAGTTCAATTTCAGTTGATAGTCATGTCCTTTTGCATAGGTGATTTAGGGCCTGTTTGGTTAAGCTTTTCAACCTTATTTTGCTTTTGTAAAAGTTAAAAGCCAACCAAAGGACCTAAAAGCAGCTCTGACTTTTCCTCAAAAGCTGTTTTCGTAGTAGTACAAATCCAAAAGCACCTAAAGGCTGTTTTTACTGGCTTTTGGAAGGTAAGTTGGAGAAAATTACCCACTGCCACTGGTTATGATGCATGAAAAACGGTTCGTTACTCGTTCTATTCCTCTCCCATCCGCTCCTCCCGTATTCTTCCCCATCCGCTCACGTAGAAGACCGATGCCGGGCTTGGGTTTCCCGTGCTCGACGCCGGCCGCCGCCACACCGGCTGCGCCATTGCTCGACGCCGGTTGCGCCCTGCTAGCAACGCCCGACGCCGCCTGCGCCCTTCCCCATCCACGCTCGTAGAAGACCGACGCCGAGCAGGAGTATCCGGTGCTCGACGCCGGCCGCCCCCACCGGTGGCGGTGTTGCCCGACGCCGGTCGCGCCCTGCTAGCTACGCTTGGCTGCGCCCTTCCCCAGCTGCTCTGACCGACGGAGCCCCGCCCCAGCATCTCGGCCGGCTTCCTGGTCTCCGCTCGACGCCTTCTGCGCCTCAGTTGCTCCGCCCGACACCGGCCCTGTCCCAGCAGCTTCGGTCGACCAGCTCTGTCCGGCGTGACAGCTCCAAACGACGTCCGCTGCTCCGCCCAGGTAGCAGCAGCACCTGCTAGGGCGTTGTACCTGCTAGGTATGTCAATTTCCCTTCTCTTCCAAATAGATGTAAGAAATAGATCCTGTAAATTGATTGAAAAATTATTTGTTTGGTTTGGAGAATGGGTGACAAGATGTAAATTGATAGGCCGACTCTGCAAGCTGACGTTGTAACATACAGATTCACTTACCATATTATGACAACTGACGTTGTTAATGCATATGTCAGGGTGCTGGACAAATTGATCTTTTCGAACAGCAAGCTTCTGAGGTGTTCCCATCGGTTCCTCCTGCCCTGTTCCCCCCTCCCCAAGCAGCACTGCAACTGCAAGGTACGCTCATGTCCCCATCCTTTCCAATTGTATGTACCAAATTGACGTATGATTAGATAATGGTTTGGAGCATGGGTGACAAGATGTATGATTAGTTCAGGTAAATTGATTGAAATTTTTTTTGTTTGGTTTAAGAATGGGAGACAAGGCAGATTGGAGTGATGGTTTTCTAAAGAACTTGTTTGATGCCTGCAAAGAAGTGATAGAAGATGGAAATAGGCCAATGGGAACTTTCACTTCTGCCGGTTGGAAGAGTCTTATTTCCATGTTTGCTGAAAAATCTGGTGATAGACGAACAAAGAAACAGTTAAAGAACAAGCTAGATGTTTTGAAAAAAGAATATTCAATATTTATGGAGTTCAAGAATTGTGCTATTGGACTTGGATGGAATGAGGCCAAACAAACCATTGACTGCTCGGACGAATGGTGGAAGGAACACCTTGCTGTAAGTATCTGTCATTGTACACATGTATTTTTTTTCTTTTTATTTGTTGAGTGCATGTGTGCTAATTTTATTCAATTAATTTCAGAGATGCAATAATCATGAGAAAGGAATCAAATGTCTTCTAAAAAGGAGTCATTCAAATTTCAACCGTTGGAGATTCACTCCTTTCTGTTTTCTAAAAAGGAGGTCTCTAAAGAAGTAGGATGCTAGCATTTGATAGAACATTCTGGTGCACCCAAATTCGTTAGCCTAACATAATAGTTTGACCTTCGATTGAGGATACAGAGGTGGTACGTATGCTCAACATGCACCTTGGATTGGGGAGAGGGAGGACGTAACTAGGTGAGGAAGGAATTGAAGCTTGAATTGGCTCTAGCTATGACTTTTATGGTGGAGCATTTTTGTTTGGCTTTAGTTTCTCGAGTTAGAAAAATGTTTGGTAGAGTAGCTTCTCCTAGTTGGCGAAGATGATGAATTGTCCATAATACCTTTTTTCTTTTTTTCGTTGTTTCCCAAACCTTACACAATCACCCACTACTCAATCGCATGACACCTCTTATCTCCCCAACCTCCACTAAATTCGTTTCTAAGTGCCCACACCCATGCACCTGCCGCCATGCCCATAACCATATCCCAAACACGCTTTGCCGACCGCCATGACGCCCATGCTTATTGTGCACCACTTCCTTCTTCTGTACCAGCCCCTCATCTAAAAGTTGTATGTTTGATTTTGGTAATTGAGACAACTAGTGGACTAAGTGTTGATTAAGCTAGGTTAGGCTCACACATGGAGAAGATTAACATGAGGAAACAAGCCCAAAGGAAAATGTGTACAATGAGATTTTGTTTTCACTGGCCGAGACAAAATAGAGTGCGTGGTCAGGTTTAGTATAAATAGTCATACTATTGAAGTGGAACTCTAATGTTGAACTGCTTATCTAAGTGCTACCAGGTGTGAATTGGTTGGTGACTTGGTTCTATGGACCTCTCTCAGCTCTCTTGGCATTCTTAGCATCACAACACTGGTATGAGCCTACGAGAACACCTCCCACTCATATTTTGACTTGTGATTGATCCAAACTAAGATTGTAGAGATCTTTTGTATTTGATAGTTGATTTGCATCATCTGGTGGCACTAGTTCATCTATTGAGTCTTGTTTTTCTTATTTCTCTTGATGGTTGTCGCCACCTAGATGGCTTGATAGAGTAGAGATCATGGGCTATTGGTGATTGATTTTGCCGCCTTCAATAAAGCAATTTTAATGAGCTCTTATGCTCGGCCTCATTGGAGATTGTGAAGAGCAGCTCAAGTCGAATTCTTGTGGCTAGTTGGAGTGCTCGTTGAACTTGATTCTTGTGGTGCCCATCAAATTGTGGGTCTAGCCTGAGTGGCTAGTCAACATGCAAATCATCTCTTCCAGACTCACTACAATGTGGGCGTAGGTTGGGTCGGCAAGCTATCAGACCATGAGGATAAATCTAGTGTACATATCTGTTATACAATTCAGTTTTATTAACACACTTAGTTTACTTTTCATGTCTTATGCTTGTGTGGTAGTTGCCTGTAGTGGTAGCTTGTTAGAGTAGTGTAGTTTAAGTTGTAGTAGTAATTAACTAGTTGTTAGTTGTGCTCTTCTGAAGCTCTCTAGTTCAGCTTTGTGTATCTATAGTTATCTATAGTAGTTCTTTTGTGGTGTTGTGCTTTAGGCTAGAATTCAATTACTACTAGTCTTGTGTGGAGGCTTGCTTGAGTGAATTAGATCTAGTGCAAAGTTGTAGCTTTTAGGACTTACTATTTTACTAATCTCGTTTGTTACGTTTGTGAAGTTTGTAGAGAAATTTTTATAAGCTATTCATCCCCTCTAGGCATCTAGATCATATTATCATCTACACGGCCATGCTAGGAAGTGGCCACGCCCGCACTCCACCTGTGGCCAAGGCTAAAGGGTCTCGACCCACATTGTGCCCGCAAAAGTGGAGCTCCAGGTGCAGTTTGATTTCATACTGTTTGGTAAAAAAATAGTGCCCGGCCTAGTCGCTTTACAATTCAAGAATCCCTATCAAACGGGCTCTACTATACAAGCGTTATTCACTATAATTAACTCAGCCCTGCTAATTGCAAGCATAAGATAGACAAGACATATCCCTTAATTACTCTTCTGTTTCAATGGTGAGACATTTTACTTTTTTTTAGATATATTGGTTTTTCCTGTGTTTTTAGACAAAACGCATATCTAAGTATATACTAAAATCTATGTATCTAAAAAAGCCAAAATATTTTATCATTTGGAATGAAAAAATACTACCTATGAGTCTGTTTGAGTCCATTTCCTACTAATAGTTATTAACTAGCTACTATAACAGGCCTGTTTGGAGGGGATTCTCCTGGCTTCGGTTCCTCAACCTTTCATATGCAGCTCCTCTCTGGCTCCTCGTTCTATTTCAATTCTAGAGGAACCGGAGCTATTCGTCTCTATTTCAGTAACGAACAATGTAGAATAGTAATTTACTTTTATAACAAATCTGTCGGCTTGTCTTATCAACTACCTTATGTAACCAGCCAAATATATTGTAGGTTGGCTCAAGTCGGAGAGATAGTTGCTTGGTACAAAATAGCAAATTATTTAACACCCTAAGTATTAGCACTACGGATGTAACAGGGCTCAAATAAATATATTAAACTACGAGCCTCATTGCATTGCGCAGCTTCACCTTGTCATCTTCCTCGCTCAGTCGTTCTCGCCCTCATCATTCAGAATCACTCAACTTCTCCAGTACACTATGCCCATATCCTTTATCTTGTAGGATATGGGCATTAATCATCGATCGCTGGCCATTCTAGGTCGATCAATGCATCCACCTTGGCCCTGCGCCTGCCGGTCCCCTCGTCGTGCTCGACGTAGCCCTTGCTCCTGAGCTCACTGCGCATCCACTCCAGCTGCATCGTGGGGAGGCCGGAGGCCCTCCTCCATCTCAAGAACACCTTGGCGAGGCGGTAGAGCCTCCTTGCCCAACTGCATTCGGTGTCAAGACGTCAGGTGAACCCGCGCGCTTCAAGGCCACTAGGCGGAACGAATAATCTAACGATACTTTGGTATATTATAAATGTTATTACTATTTTATTTTATAAATTTAAATCAAATTTAAAAAAGCATTGACTCTTTGATAAATTTATTTAAAACAACTTATAATTTTAGGTAGAGGAAATACTTTCCGTGTCCCTGCTCCCCTGTACCTTTTCTTTTTATACATCGTGTCCCCTACGTGTATGTATGGCTTTAGGATTTTTATTCGAAATGGTATGGTTTTAGGATGTTTATTGGAATTTTCATTTTTTTTTTGTGGAGTCCAAGAAAAATCTACTCGTCGTCTCCCTCTCCTTCGTCAGAGTCGCTGTCGCTGTCATCACTACCACCTTCCTCGATGCGCAGTCCATCCATCAAGGCTCTGATTCTGGGCCATTGTCGGTGGATCGCCTTCTGCGCCTCAGCCGTGCTCTCGAACCAATCATCGTTGACCTCGACGAAGCCCTTCTCCTCGAGCTCGCCGCGCACCCAGTCCTGAAGCTTGGGGAACTTCTCCTGCAGCTGGTAGGACGCCATGGCCACGACGTAGAGCGTCACCAGCTCCTCGTCGTCGTCCTCCCCCGGCAGCGGCACCAGCTCCGGGTTTCTCCGCTTCAGGTCCTGGTAGATGGCCGGCGGAGTCTTCGGACCCTGGGATAGGATCCACCGCACATCCTTCGCCGGCAACCGCCGCTTCTGCGGCTTCGCCTCCGCCGAGACTAACGAAAACGAATCCACTATTATTTCTTCCTAGTAGAATCATCGTGCGTTCTTTTTTAAAAAATCATCATCGTTTTTTTTTTTAAAAAATCATGCGTTATCAAATATGTTTTTTTTCTAGATCTTCTTTCCTCAAGCCAGTTGTGTAGTTCTCCACGAGTTGCGACTCCCCCTAGCTTCTCTAGGCCTACCTATTTTCTCGTTCATCAGTTTGTTCCCCATGCGAACATTTCTTCCGCCTAACGACCCATCCGCCGCTGCTAGGGAGCCGCTTCCAGGCCATCGCCGGTTCGTTGCCTCCAAGGCAACCTATCACTACGAAGTCACCGCCTCTGCGCCCGATGCACCACCACTGAAAGAGCTAGTGATGTTAGGCCGTCAGGCCCACTGCCATAAGGAACGAGTTCTGTGTCTAGGTTCGACAAGACTGGTTCCGGCGTCCCTTGAGCCACGCACGAGTCACAACTCCCCCTCACTTCTCTTGCTTCCTCCCAATTATTCCCATCCTTCCTTTCTTCCCTAACTTCCCCTCCATGTCCCCCCTTACCTAGTGACTCCCTTCCCTGATTTCCTCCCCAATCGGGCCCTTCTTAGGCGGTGGCCAGCCTTCTCTGGGCTGCTTTCTCTAGCAACCCCCCAGCGGCCCATTGCCAATGGTTGAGTTTGTCAATGGCGATGTGGAAAGAGGATGAGGATGTCATTGACTCCTAGAATATTTTGAGAGTTTTGGTTTAGGTAATATTACTAGAGTCACAAAAATGGTTAGTATTAAAATAGGCGTGGCTATCAACAAGGAAGTAAAAGATCTTGTTTACGCATGGAGATGCTCCTTTTTTTCTTAGGGAATGGAGATGCTCTTATTGCGGTGTCAATCAGGGCCGTCAATGAACGATAACATTCTCCAGGCCCAACACATACTAAATCCCGCCCAGAGTCTTCCAAAATTGATTTCGAATTTCCCAGTGTATTGCCGATACCGTGTATCCTGTACCAAGGATAATTTCGGGATCAAGCTAAAAAATTAGCTAGACCTAATGGAAGCAAGTTTATATAGTATATTAATTAAAATTAATAGCTAAATTATTAGTCAAATCAAAGGTTTTCAAGTTGAACTCTTAATATTTGTGTGCACCTTATAAAAAATAATAGGTAGCTCTGACCTGTGAATAAGCTAAAAATTAACTGATACATCTACTTGGTCCAAAATTGTTAATTAGGTCTATAGATATAAATATATGGCCTAATATAAATATCTATACCTAATAATAAAGAGGCAAAACTTTCCGTCCATATTTTTTAGATCCCGCAAAATTTTTCGTCCCAGCTTCTTTTTTTGGCCCAGCTTGTCGAGAAAAATTTCCGTTTCACCTTTTTTTTTTGCCTGCCTGCTGTCCGCCTCTCCCCTCTCCGAGAATTTTTTTCGCCCGCCCGAGCCAATCTAAATCCCGCTCGGGTCTCTCGCACTCAGCCCTTGTTCAGTTCGAAACTTGCATGAATTCCAACTCCTGTAGCACTTTCTTTGTATTTGACAAATATTATCCAATCGTGGCCCAACTAGACTCAAAAGATTCATCTCGTAATTTACAACAAAACTGTGTAATTAGTTATTTTTTTTACTAACATTTAATGCTCCATATATACGGATAGAAATTGATGTGATGGGAAAGTTGCATGAAAGTTGCATGAAAGTTGCAACTTTCATGCGAACTAAACATGGCCTCAGGCTCATGTAAACGGTGAAATTTCTGGCCTTCTTACCCAAGATACGTGCAGATCTCCAACTCAAAACTTCCAAATAGTAGTACAATACCAAATCAAGAGAGCATAGAGCCGAATCAAGGCCATCATGATTTAGATCGAGACCAAATATAGAATACAATACCAATCAAGACCAATACCAAAACAAGAGAGTAGAGAACGCAATACCAAATCAAGAGAGTAGAGAACGGAATCAGGGCCATCATGATTTAGATTGAGACCAAATAAAGTACAATACTAAATATATACTCCAGATCGAGACGAAATACATAGCAAATCGAAGCTAGGCCTGACCGCGTCCCAAAGACCCGCTGCTCACCACACGGCCTCCTCGCCCGTGGAGGCCGCGCCACCCGGTCCAGCGAGATCCGCGAGCACGGCCCGGGATGCACCCCTAGCCTCGGCAGCCGGGGGACGACGGGGCCTTGCCGTCGCGAACCGCAGCTTTGTGACGCCGTGCCCCGTCGCGCCAGATCATTGCCACGAGGCTCCATTACAGCGTCCCCGGCAGCACCCATCTTGCCAATTCGATGCATCCGACGGCTACGACGACGGATCCTGCTCCCTCTCGCCATGCACGCATAGGGGAACCGCAGCGAAGGATCGAACTCGTGGCTGTATCTTGTATGGGATGTGATGTGAGCTGGCTGGGGAAGGGAAGGAGGAACGAGTGGAAGAGGAGGAGGAACACGAGTGGATATGTGGAGGGTGGCCAAGACGGAACGAGTGCGCAGCAGTAAGGGACCGGGTCACGGGCGCTTCTGGATGGAGGCTGCATTTATTTTTTTCTTCCATTTTTTTTACAAGTTACTTTTTAAATTATTTTGTTGTTCCCACACGAAACAGGGGGCCAGGATTTGGTCACGGGGGGCGGGCCCACGAGATCCGTCAATTTTTTTTGTTTCCTTTTTGTTCTTAAAAATAGAAATTACAGAATTACAACGGTTTGTAGTCTTGGACAAGCAGGAGACCGTATCATCTTTCACCTGGACATCGCCTCCAACACGGTAGAGACCAAGTATCTGATTCGTCCACCCATGTCCACTATAAAGCATCATCAGTTACAGAACAAAACCGATTTCATACTTACATTAGCGTTTGAATTACATTGACGATGAACATGACTGGCAACTCGCTGCTGTTCCATGGTATTCTGACGGCAAGAAGCGGGATGTGTGCTACTACTACGACGGCATCGCCAACATCGACTACGATGAGGACCTCCTTGCCAAATGGACATGGCGCTCAGGACCAGAACATGGTGCCCTGCCAAACCGACATGGCGCACGCGCTTGTCCGCTCCTATTGCCTGCTCGACATAACGGCCTTCACACGAGACACGTGGCCTACCACAAACGTGGAGATTGAGAACTTCCATAGGCCAAACTATGTTGGTTTATTGCAAAACATCACCCCGAAGAGCTTCAACAACGGCGGCGAGAGACCATGAGCACGACATGGGCGAACAATATAGGCATGCTTGTGACACCTGGACAACCCGCCCATAGCTGGGCTCTGGGGCTAGCGCTACGCCAGCGGATCGCTGGTCGCAATGCGCGCACCGTTAATTGGTCCGGCAGCACAAAGCACTGCTACGACACGTCGACACCTACTGCACTAGCCAAATCAACAAGCTCCATTGCCTAGTGTACAAGGGACACCAAAAAAAACTTGAAAAAGTTTCCCGTTGCAACGCACGGGCATGTTTCCTAGTAAATATATTAAACTATGAGCCGGCCTCCTTGCATTCCAGAGCACCTCCCCTACTACACTTCATCGTCGTCACTCTAATCAGAGTCTTCTCCCTAATCTGGCCATTCTTGGTTGATTAGTGCAGCCACGTGACGCTGCCCTTGGCGCTCTCGCCCTCGAGCTTGACATAACCCTTCTTCCTCAGCTCACTGTGCATCCACTCCAGCGTCGCGGGGAGCCCCTCCTCCATCTCGAAGAACGCCTTGGCCAAGATGTAGAGCCTCTTCTTGTCCTTTTTTTGATGAAACTAGAGGGGCCAGAGCCTCTACAGAGAATATATTAAACTTATCGAGAAGAAAACAGGATTACAACAGAGGGAGGAGAAAAGAGAGGGGAAAGGAGAAAAGAAAAAAAACTCCCAAACTAAGCTAAATTAAGAAGAAAGAAACTCCAAGCTAGCCAACAAAAAAAAGAAATAAAAAACAGGAGGCTGAATACTAGATTCAGATTTACAACAAATTTGGAGCTGGATCTAAGGAGTCTACCCATTGATAAAAAACAATAGAAAGGCCAGTTTTAACTTTGAAGCTAACCAGCTTGCTCTGATGTCCTAAAAGAACACGAGTAGGAGACAATAGTACTGCCAAACTACCAGTTGCTGGCAATGTTAATTAGCTAAGGTATCCAAACGGTTACATGCCTGGTACACACTATCTGAAACGAGAAGAGTCGTCTGGGCGATACTAGCAGGTTTTTTCAGAAAAAGGGGCGATACTAGCATGTTGCTAATGAATCGATGAACTAGTTTTGTAGTGTTATTTGGAACGAGGAATTCACGGGACCATGAAGCAATATGCATGGGCGCTGCCACCGGTTGAGCGCCACCAAAATGGCTGCATATGGATGATGTTAACCATTTATATCGTTGCCCAATGGTTGCAACTTTGCTTTGCTGGAGATGAAACGTAAAGTTTAGTGTTAGACTTTGATTGGCCTTGGTTAAATTTCTTTTAATTTTCTCCTCTCTTAGGTCTTGGATCTTGGGGAGTTTCAAGGCAGTTCATTCTACTTCTCTCAAGTTTCAAATTCTGCGAGTTTTAGATCTTGAAAGTTGCAATAATTTGAGCTGGAATCATCTCAAGAGAATATGCAAGATGCTTCCACTTGAAGTTATTGGTTATTTTAAGTGTCTAGTGCTTGAAATTTTGCCTTCAAGGGCATATCTCCTGGTACATATGGGGACATATGCCCCTAGGTGCAAAAACAATGTTTCAATCTTCCTTTCAAAATATTTGTTAATTTGTCATCATTGGCAGACCCACCCTAGGCATGTGCCAGCTGTGGGGACCACACAAGGCCCCCAAATGCATGATGTCCCTTAATTTAATATCTATACTAGTTAATTCATTAATGGTAGTGCTTGTTTAGCTTAAAAAAAAATCGAATGCGCGTCTAGGATTCTAGTGAAATTTTAGGATGATAGATTGACTCAATCTCTGTCCCTTCTTAAAGCATTTTGACTATTTCTTTATTTTAAATTGTAAAATTTACATGCTTTCCCCTGTAGGTCCTTACCAAATCCCCTCTTGTCACTAATCTGTCGTGACTTCACAAAAAGGGTAGGAAAATCAAGTTGAGACCACTTACCTCCTCATTTTAAAGGATGAGATCACTTACCTCTTCATTTTCATGGATTTATTTCAACTCTTGCAACAATTGCTACAGAAGTTAGGACTAATCATTTCCCACATCATTTTGTCATAAGATAAAAAAACTAGCTCGCATGAATACCGTTGCTACACTAGGCTCCAAAGTGACCACTAAATGATTTCTTTGTATTGGGCACATATTTTTTTTCTTTTGATGCAATCATGTGCTCATATTGTCTATGAGTTTTGTTTGTTTTAAGCTAGTCCATGTTCAGTCAATGCCTTCAATGCCAAATAAATATTCCACAACAGAATCAACTTAATCACCTAATGAAATAATAATAAATAGATGTTGATTTTGTTTTTCAACTTGATATAGTTGGTCTAACATTAGGATGCCATAAATTCCAAAATAGCCACAATTTTATTAAGGCACCATCCTAAAAAGGATTTAACAACTAGTTGATGATGAATAATGATTCTTTTTAAAATAAAGGCTAAATTATATTTTGAAAATGGAAAAGCAGAAAGATATATTTTCAAGCAATATGCATGTATTAGTATTATATCTTATAGATAAGTTTATGACATTGGAATTGGCTCAAGGCCTCTAAAATTCCAAGGACGACCCTAGTCATTGGATGTCAAAAGTTGGGATGACTTAATTTGATGGTGACTACCTATCACTGGTTTCCAAAAGTGAAAGTGATTTTTCTGAAATATTTAAGTATTAACAAGACTCGAGTTAGTAGGCTCCACTAGACATTGACACTGCTACATATTTAATTTTAGCAAGCCTGCTATTTTTAATAGAGATGACACAATCTATAACCACCTACAAATGTATTTATAGACAACCACATATGTAGATGCCCCTATCTCCACCTCTACAAATTGGTCTCTAGAGCCGCCTCAGGTGTAGCATAGAAAATTTGATTTTTTAAATGATTGAATCTAAAGATATAGATCTCGAAGGGTAATATAACTTTGTAGTTGATAATTTTTTCATTTAAAATAATCTATCCAAGAAAAAATAGGTTTGAATTTCTCATATTTGAAATTCAAATTATTCAAATGATCTTGATGTCAAAATGATCAAAACTAAAGATGCAAGTCATGGATTTCCCAGCCGGCCGAGTCCAGTTCGAGCACAACAAAGGGAAGAGAAGCACTGACATGCGGGACCGCGACATCAGTGAAAGGAAGGGTGGGGGTTCGGCTGTCATCCAACCAAAGAGGAAGAGACAGAGGGGAGGAGCGCACAGCGCTGCTGGGCTGTGCCTTCTCGTCAACAGGCCAACAGGCCGGAAGCCACGCAGTAAGGGAGAAAAGGATTTTTTTTTTCTGAATTTCTGAACTGAACTTTCAAAAGCAATTAAATTCAGATTTGACTTTAACAAAAATACATATAATATATAAACACCAATGCACCAGCATGAATGCACAGCAGGTTCCTAACCTTATGATGGATTTATTTGACAAAAATATTATTCCCCTATGTTGAATGCACACATAAACCATAATTAAATCAAATTTAAGCTATTTTGAAAGAATGTAAATTTCCGGGTGTTACATTTGGAAAAAGCGAAGAAAAATGTGATGTTAATTACATATATAATCCTTAATAAAGTGAAAAAAAGTGCAGCTGTGTCTTTACTCGTGGAGTTGGAGAAGCAGAGTTTCAACTGTAACAGTCCTTGTTTGTGATTAGAGTTACGAGTTCCAGGTCAACTTACTAGCTGATGAAGACTTTCTGCTTCCTCCTTGCAACAGCTGGAACTACTAGTCACTCTTCCTGCATATAAATGTCGCCTGCATGAACCACCCAACCTTTCTAATACATTGTGTGTCTTGTTTAACATTCTTTCTTATCACGTGGCAGCGCATGGATGGTGATGTGGAGATAATGCTCGGTTGATGAGTTAGCGTCCGACCCTAATGACATGTGGGACCAAACATGCCGTTGTGCGTCTTGGGTCCCAGTCCCGTAGGGTGCTTTTCTAATCTCTCTAGTCTCTACTAATTATTAGGAGTATAGTATTTATTTGGAGTCAAATATATATCTTTCCATCCTCCCCATCCCGCTGTAGCATCCCTAAGTCGGATTAATTAGACGTGGCCGTGTTCCTACCTTGCAACAACTTTTCAGTTACAATGAGGAGGTGCAGCACGAGTGGCTGGTTGTAGAATATCAATTCGCTTTCTTGATCCGAAAGACCACCACTGGAAACTGAAACACCAAACTATGTAAATGTGCAGTACAGAGAGGAGAATGTGCACAACTGGGCCACCACATCTTTGAAATGAAAACACTGGCCCATGAGTCCTCAGACATGTCTTGGAGAAACACCAGATCATGCGCTACAACAAATTGACACCATGAAGCGGAGAAAATGATGAAGGCACAGAAGAATGCTTCAATCCTGACCACAACAAGGACAAACCACCGCTAAAGTGCTAACGCATGTATGAAGAACCAATAAACAGGTTGGCACAGACAAAATCAATTAGCACGTATCTGATACTGATCAGTGAGCATAGAAATGTCAAAACTCTCTCTGATATTCGATCTATTAGCATGTATCTTACTGAGCAAAGCGTCAAAATTCTCGGATAGTCTTGTTTGCCTGGGATATGATTTCAAATTTACAGGGGGCAACTAAAATACTAATTGCATATTTATTCGATTTTACCTACCACTCATCCTACCTACTACTCCTCTAGTGAAGGACTTCTGCTTTTAACTTTCGTACCCAGCTTACTAGGAAGCGGGAGTGGCATCCCCTTTATGGCTTCGATATCCTTCTGCAGGGCCTTCACCTGACGCTTGAATGTTTCCATCTGAATCTCACCACTTTTAGAAGTCGTCAGCACATCTTAGATGTATTGGAGTTCATCATAGATTCTCTTTAGCCGATCATTCTTCACTTTGGTGGGACTATATTCGAACTTCAGAGATGAGAAAGGGGAACCTGTCAATATTACCTAATAACAAAACAGTAAAGAAAAAACTCAATAGCAATCCTGTTTTGCATGTTGTTTGCTCAATCCTTTTGCATGCTGCAAAGAAGTAAAAGGGAATGTGATCTTACTTTTTCATCATATGTTGAGTGAATTGCACCGTGGGTCCTTAAACTTTTCTCCACTTCTCACCTAGGTCCATGAACTTTTTTTTCGCTCATCTGGGTCCATAAACTTTCTATACGCTCCAGCCGCCATCCAAAGCAGGCCACCTAAGACTCTGCTGTCCACATGGCATCGATGTGGCGCCACGGTGGCGTGCAATGAGCACGGCTGGGCGGCGACGGCCACGTAGGAGGCTCGACCGGCGCTAGGCTCGCGCTGCCAGCAGAGGTGGCATCCGCGAGCGAACGGCGGCCCACCGTGGGCAAGCACGTTGCGGCCGCGTGGCGCTGGCGAGTGTGCGGGCGGCGCCCTCGAAGCGAGTACGTACGCAACAGCGGTCTTGCGGCGAAGCGTCGGGCGGCGCCCTTAGGCGAGGGCGCGGGCGGCATCCTCGGCAAGCGCACGGCAGCTGGCTTCACGGACGCGCGCGATTGGTGATGGCCGAGCTCCGTCGCCGCCGTTCCCACTCAGATCAAACTTCCTCCAGCCCGGCCGACGCCATCGCCGCAATGTAGTTCCCCGACGGTCTCCTCATCACCTTCCGCACCACCTGCGTCGCCGGTAACTCGCAATCATCGCCTTATTCTCGCCCTCCATCACTGTTCTTTTGCTCTCGCCTACGCCCGCGAGCACAACAGCCACCCCATTCCAAAATTCATTGGCCTCGCTGCATGCTTCTTCGATTACTTTGCATCCTTGGCTCGTTCACCTCTGTAGCTACGCCCCCAAGCCAGCTATCCGTAAGAACGTATGGGGAAATTGCCAAATTTGGTGGGATTCACTCCGCCGTGCGCCATTGCCGTAGGTCTGAAGCTTTGCGTGCGGCCACGCCACGTGAGTCCGTCCCATTTTCTTTTTCGCGACACGGCTTGAGCGGATGACACGGACGGCTTGGCGGTGCGGCCGCGTGCACCTTCGGGGCGACGGTGCTCCGTGCCACGGACGACCGGGAGGCGATGGCGGGAGGGCCGTGGACCTCGTTCGCATCGCGGGATGACCAAGCAGCGTGTGGCGCCTCGCTGCCACGGTGGGGCGGCCTTCTCCTTCGCCATGGTCGCCATCGTCCCAAAGCTTGAGGAGATCCCGAGGTTGGACGACGCGGGCGCTGCTCGGCCAGCGTGATGTCGTGCCGCGACCACGACACCGGTAGCCCTCGGACCTCCATCCCTCGCGCTCGTGCCACGAACTCGGGACTAGAGGAGCTTGCCGACGCCGCATGTTGGCGCGGCCACCCGCTACCCCTCGCCCGTGCGCTCACGTACTGCTCGCGGACGAGCCGACGGCGATTATGGGCTTCCATTTAGCGGCCACGCCGACGCCTATGGCCGGAAGGCCTCGGGCCGCCTCCGCCCGTGCTTCGACCACCTATCGGTGCGCGCGGGGCGCGCTGGTGCTTAAGCGCCGCTGCTGCCAACGTACACCCCTTCCGGCTGAATCAGCCCCGCCACCGGCTTGCTACTTCTGATTTGGGAGGAGGGGGCTGCAGAGTTGAAACAGAAACAAAATCAGGGTGCTAGGTGTAAACATGAGACTCATATGAATAGTAACACACAGTGCATGGTGACACCGTGGCGCCACATCAGGTGCCATGTGGACAGCAGAGTCTTAGGTGGCCTGCTTTGGATGGCGGCTGGAGCGTATAGAAAGTTTATGGACCTAGATGAGCGAAAAAAAGTTCATAGACCTAGGTGAGAAGTGGAGAAAAGTTTAAGGACCCACGGTGCAATTCACTCTCATATGTTTGTCTATTGCAGTTTCCTTCAAGCCATAGATTTCTATCGCATCACCTTGCAATGAAAATACAACTAATTCTTACTCTCCAATGATATGAAGAGGGAAATCCAACCCCCAAGTATAGCTCAAGTAACACTTGCAGTTTGGGAGTGCAAGAAAACTAACTATGCAAATATCTACTGAATATGAAGTGCAAATAACATTCAACACATATATCTACTGAATATGAAGTGCAAATAACATTCAACACATATATCTACTGAATATGAAGTACACAATAATGACTCTCATGATCTATATTTTGTCTCTCTCAATTCATAAAGGGCTCGAAGAATGTGAGATTTGACATGTTGTACAATATCAAGTCCTAAAATCAATGCACAAAACTATCAATCTCCCTAAGATTCAGTATCTACTCTTACACATTGGCAAAACCGATTTCCTAAACACTTCACACTAGGAAAATCTGCCTCTATTTTTGATGCTTAAGTTGATGGCAAGATACTCCTTTTCTTCAACGTTATGGATGAAAGAACAACAATTTTGAGACTATCACAAAACTAATGGATTATGCATCTTTTGTGGTGAGAAATATAACCCACCAAGGCCCAAGTTAATGCATTCGTACCACATGATTTGATATGGAACTCAACAATGTGACCCTGACACAAATGGCAATTGAAAATTCTTTGGCCACTGATTTTGACAACCCTTTCTAATTCCATTATAAAAACTAATAAACAAACAATTCTATAAAGATCATCTCTTATTGTGTTCGTCCTAGACCGACATGTTGATGTGCGAAGCTAGGAGAGAAAAGAGAGTGGAAGAGAGAGGGTAACTAAACCGAGATCCAACCTGTCACCTTCCCCTCTCCTCTTTTTAAAGGGAGGTGAGAAGACATGTTTCTCATTATTCCCCTTGATGGGCCTCATTTTTACAATAAAGTCTTTAAGGGCTACAGATGAGCCCTTAACCTTGACATTTGAAGCCCATAGGGCACACAATTGGGCCTTGAAAATACCTATAGGCAACGATGAGGAGTGCTCATTAGTATTTGTAATCATACACTTGTATCATAGAAGAAGACGAGGTTGTGCCTTGGTGGATGCGAACTAGGAAATTGTTCCCTAAGGAGGCACGCCAAGGAGTGGATTCAGTCACTATGTTGGTGTCTTGGTTCATTTGGAAGGAGCCCTTTTGAATGGTGTTTGAGGGAATTCGAAGCACGCCAAGGCAGGCTGCAGATCTCATCCTTGTTGAAGGAAACTGCTGGACGATTGCCAGCTTCAGAGATGCATGGACTACTAGAGACCATTGCTTTTTAGTCACAAAGTGATGATCATAATTGGAACTTAAGGAGCTTTGTAACTTGTGTGCATACGTTACGGTGGTGTTTGCTACAAGCGTGTAGGGCATCTCACCTAAGTACTCAAGTGGCGTTGTGTTCTTAATTAATGAAATGGCATGTTCTCAAAAACATTTGTAGCCCTAGAGCCTGTTTTCCAAATAGAAGCCCTAGAAAGAATGAAAACCTCATGTCCCTATATAAAATAGTGGAGGACAAAGGTGGAGGGGAGGTTGGCCCTTATTCAATTGCCACCTTTTCATCTTTACCGTTGGTCCTAGACCAGCATACTTTAGCTTCTTTAGTAAATGGTACTCCGTATTCCCATTCCTTTAAAATTATAGATCACTTATTTGCTATAAAAATGTAGCTTCTTTTTATTTTCTATTGCTATATAAAATTTTAACGCATTACTTGCTATTTTGGTTATGTTGGTTGCATATGGTCTGTCTTAATGAAAGTTTCAAGTGAGTTTCATTTGTATTAAATAGGTTGTCATATAGATACTTTTAATGACATGGCAGCATATTTAAGAAGAGAGAAGAAATGAATGTTATCTAGATAAAACTCTCTTGACACGAATATATACTAACTCTCCAATACGAGTCATAAAATTAATTAAATACCTATAAAACTATAGAATAAAACCCCCACTATCAATAAGTTTTATTTTATTTAACATGACATGGCATTCTTGCAAACGACGCTACGAAACTCACTAAGACTGGCCTAACAACACATTATATAGCTCATGTGTTTCCTCCACACTCAAGCACCTCTCCGAAGAGTCCTCATGCATCGCTGCACCATATGCAGAAACATCCCAAATTATAAGAAGTTTGACCTTATTTATCCAAGTTTAACTAAAATTTTTTTTGCAAACATAGTTAAGTTTAAGCTATTCTTAAAGAACTTTTATTGGTAAAGGAAGCCACAATAAATGAAGTGACATTTTGCAAAAAGTTTATGAATTTTTTTTGAATAAGACGAGTAGTCAAATTTGGCGTTAAAAAAGTCAAACGTTTAGAATAGAGAAAGTATTGTTTATGCCTATAAACTTGTAATCATTGGATAGGATAATGCCTTGCAAATTAACCATATAATAATGTTGGTTTTTATAATATTTTAAAGCTATTAGTCTAATTATTGATGAAAGTTTTTAAATTTGAATTCTTATATGCATCTGCACTTCATAAAATTAAAGGAAACAGAGGTAGTAGTTGACAATGTTTTTTGGGGAGGTAGTATAGTTGACAATTAGTTATATGCTATTGACTGCCTGTTTGATGCTCTGCTGCACTTTGTCATCTTTCTCGTTTTCACCCTTACCTACCCTAACTAGTGCATTTCATCCCTCTCGACTCTCGTTCGCCTTCACTCTCATCGGAGTCTTCACACTCATCTGAATCGCTCTCATCACCACCTCCGTACTCCTCATCTTTCAGGATTATGAGGGATTTCATTTTCTCAACTGCTGGACATTCTTCGCCGCCTTCCCCTTTGGCAGACGCGGTAATCAAGACATATAGAAATGTTAGCCCTAGAAAAAGTATTGCTCCACATATGCAAAGAACATATTTAGATCATCATTCCTTCTACCTCTTATCTTTTTGTGTGTTTTTCTTACGCCTCACAAACATATGCTTCATTCCTGCAAGCATGCCTCACTCATTATTCTTCTGCAAACTGTCGGGCTTGAGGTGATGCTACCAAGCTTTGGCGGCTACAACTTGATATGACATGGTACACGAATTCACGTGTACTCGGGCAAAGATGACATGCCGGTGCGATGGAGCCGGCCTTACTCCTCTAAACACACATCCTCATTCCTGCCACGCCTATTAAAGCAAGAAACACCTGCACTACCTCTTCCCGCCTAGACACACGAGATAACTTTAGAAGGCGTAGGTCGGGAGGTGGATCGTAGAGGCTTACATCTATCGAGGTACCGTGTCATACGGCAGCTCTCTATGAAGTCAAGTGATGGTAGCTACTTCTTGTCGATCGCGTCCAGATGACCTAGGTGGCGGCGGCAAGGTCAGAAGCTGAGGCCATGGGAGCAGGCCAAGAGGAAACAATGATATGCGGCCAATTTGGCTCTGAGTCCTTTCTCCATCGTTTTCACTTCTGCAATCCAGCTCGCATGGAAGCCAATAGGTGTGAATTGCTGACCTGCTTTCTTCTTATTCGTATTCAGATCAGAATTTTTTGTAGCACTCATGGACATCTTTTGATTTGGGTCCAACCATGTCTAGACTCCAGAATGACAGTGTCAAATTCTTTGCTAGTAGCTAATGACCAATGACCGGGATGGAACTCATCATCGGCGTGTTGCAAGAAACCACAAATGCCTCATCGGGAATCTAGGGAGCCTATTATTCTATGAGTACATGCCAATAAGTGGGGTCCCCAAAGATATCCAGTACATAAATGACAAATTCTCCAACACACAGGCATTTCTCAACAGACTCGAGCGAGCAATAGAAACCCACGATACGAATTCTCCAACACACAGGCATTTCTCAATAGACTTGAGCGAGCAATAGAAACTCACGATACGAATTCTCCAACACACAGGCATTTCTCAACAGACTCAAGCGAACAATAGAAACCCACAATGAGCAGCGATTAGACTGGTTCATGCATCCGTATGTGCATCAAACCGTGATGCATACGGGGACATATGCCCCTAGGTACAAAAAATATTCTAGTCTTCCTTTCAAGATATTTGTCAATTTGTTGTCATTGGCAGACCCGACCCTAGGCATGTGCTAGTTGTGGGACCACACAGGGCCCAAATACATAAGGTCCCTTAATTTAATCTCTATACTAATTACTCCATTAATGCTAGTGCTTGCTTAGTTAAAAAATAGAACAAGCATAGGATTCTATTGAAATTTTAGGATGACGGATTTACTCAATCTCTCTCCCTTCTTAGAGCATCTCATTGACAATCTCTCTCCCTTCTTAGAGCATCTCAATTATTTCTTTATCTTAACTATAAAATTTACATGCTTGCCCTTGTAGACCTTACCACTACCAGTACCACTATCCCCTCTCATCATTAATCTGCTATGACTAGACAAAAGGGTGGGAAAATCAGGTTGGAGACCACTATACCTCCTCATTTTAAAGGATTTCTTGGTACAATTGCTAAAGAAGTTATGACTAATGAGGCAAAAAAAATTAATTCATCAGTTCCCACATCATTGTGCCACAAGATAAAAAAAACTAGCTGCATGAATACCATTGCTACATTGGGCTCCAAAATGACCCTAATTGATTCTTTGTATTTGGCCACATTTTTTTTTTTTTTTTGATGCAATCATGTGCTTGTCTTGTTTATGATTTTGTTTGTTTTAATCTTGTCCATGTTTGGTCAAAATAAATACTCTATAACAGAATCAACTTTAATCACCTAATGAAATAATAATAAAATAGATGTTGATTTTGTTTTTCAGCTTGATATAGTTGGTCTAAAATTAGGACGCAATAAATTCTAAAATAGTCACAATTTTATTAAGGCACCATCCTGAAAAAAGATTTAACAACTAGTTGATGAATGAATCTCTTAAAATATAGGCTAAATGATATTTTGAAAACATTTTTTTTTTTGGAAAAATGGAAAGATATATTTTTAAGCAATATGCGTGTACTAGCATTATATTTTATAAATAAGTTTATGACCTAACATTAGAATTGGCTCAAGGCCTCTGAAATTCCCAGATAGTCATTGGATGTCAAAAGTTGGGATGACTTAATTTGATGGTGACTGCCTATCACATTTTCTGAAGTGTTTGAGCATTAATATGACTCGAGTTAGTAGGCTCCACTAGACATCAACACTACTATAGATTTAATTTGAGCAGCCCTGCTATTACTCAATCTATAACTACCTACATATGCATTTATAGATAGCCGTGTCTATAGATGCCCCTATCTTTAGAGGTGTCTCTAGATGCGGCCAAGTGTTGATAATTATTGAGGCTTCAAAGTGTCAAGTGAGTTATTTTGAGGCTTATTAGTGTTCTCATTTTTGTATACTGCTTCATTACTCAATTTAAATTATTGAAATAAATATTATTCATCGAGATTTGTGATTGCTACAATGCACATCTGTTGAGTTATTTTCGTCACTGTGACAAGGATAATAATGATAACTCAGTCGGCACAAAACTAATCTTATGACAAAACTTGCCCTGACAAATAGTTTTCTACAAATGCTATGCTTTTTGGTGATGAAACTATTAATACAATTTGCCTTGTCGATTCTGACAAAAAGATAATTTTGTGCGATCAATGGTTGCCACCGTAATTTTCCGTGATGATGAGTTTTTGCATCACAAATAAAAGTATTTGTGTCAACAAGTTACCACTTTTCTCCATACATATTGTGGCAAACTATTAGACACAGTTAGACTTTAATAGTGAGAACAAGCATCGAGACGACAAACTCATGTAATGGCGAAACGTTTGCACTAAATGTAGTCGCTAGTGACCATTAAATTTACTACTTTTACAATGGTAATTGTGACAAATACATTGCCATAAATTGTGTATAGCTGTGCCAACTAAAATTGCCACTAAGAATAGTATGAGTGGCATCATTTTTTGGCACTCGTGTTTATGTTTTTGAGATAAAACATGGGCCACAAATGGCCATGTTACCAGTGGCAGTGCAACTTGTCACTAATGAGTATGACCATTTGTGGGGAACAAAAATCATTACTAGAGTATCTGTGGGGCGAGTATTTGTGGCGACTAGTGGCGAGAAAAAGTCACCACAGAGGCTGGTTTGTGACGAAAAAATAACCTTTTGTGATGAAAATTTTCGCCACAGAAACCCTTTTCCCTTTTGTGGTGCGGCCATTGACATTCTTGTCTATTCCCAAAAATGCCTTAGGAGAATTAATGCTTGGTTGCCGAAGTTAGCGTCCCAACACTAATCACATGTGGGACCAGACATGCCGTGGTACGCTGTGGGTCCACACACGAAAAGTATAGTTCCGATTCATCTTGGTTTTTGTTCTTCCCCGGGTGTGAAGAAGAAAGGATACTAGTAGGATGCCTCGCGCGTTGCTGCGGATATAAAATAAAAATGTAAGAAGTTTATAATGGTCAAACTATGAATTAATAGATACATATATATGGAAGTAGTAGATCAATTGCAGAGGGTGTATCCGTTGACATGGTATAGATTGTTTGAACTGGATATCACCCAAATCTCATCTATACGCATATTTTGGAGGACCACATGTAATCCATGTGATATACAGTTTTGTTAGATTTTTACTTACAAACGGGGTTTTGCTTAGAAATGGTTTAAATTTTTGAAAAAAATTATCAAAATATATTCATGTAGGGTCTTTTTTTAAAGAGTTTATTGTGAGGAACACCATGGTGCAATTGGATTTTAATTACGATACTTGGTTTAGGTGCTACGACTTTTTTCTATTGCAAAAGAAATAGAAAGTAGGAAATAAATGGGTCTTAGTGGAGGTAACTTCTCTGATGATGTCAGCTGACATCATGTTTAGGCTCTCAACCAATCAGAATCAAGAGAATAGGCTAGAGTGGGTTTAAAAATATAGGAGTTATAGATACAACTATGCAACAATTAATACGAGGATTTCAGGATTTTAACAAACAAGACATACATATAATCTAATAACAAAATACAATATTCTTCTTTTGGATAAAGGACAATTATATTAGCAGCATGATGCTGCAACGATGGTGAAAATATCACCACGTACAGAGTTCAGGGCATCCCATGATGGGCGGCCATATACATGAGACTGATTTGTGCAAGTAAATCTAATTAAATGTGCTTGCATAGATACAGACAAAGCCTGGGTTGCCAAAATGTGCGCTGTGCTGTTAAACCACCTTGACACCTTGTAGATCCTTGCGTTATTATTGCTGTTGAGGTTGATGAACATCTGTGTGAATGGCTTGATTTAAATAGGAGGATTAGCATGGTCTTTCCCATTGACAAAGGTCACCAGTTGCTGATTATCAGATAAAAACATAGGATTTGGGATGTGTAGAGCAGAGGCAGCTGCTGCAGCAAGCGCTAAGGCCGCTGCTTCAGCTATGAGCACTAAAGTTGTTCTCCTGAGTTCTGCCTTGATGCAGATAGTGGCAGGTGAGTTTACCTAGGTCTCAATGATGAACACACCTAGTCCTGCAGGTCTTGGAGCCTGCTAAGGGGTGTCTGGAGTTGTGGACACATCCCCTAGCGCCAGGTAGAAGAGCTGGCGGAAATACCCTTTTATAATGGGGGTCCATGCATCTCCTGCATCAAATGGTTTTGGGGCCTAGCTTCGCCTTGTGTCGTGGTTTGCTGTAGAGGTCCTGCAAGCAAATTATTACCTCGGTTGGTGTTGTTGTTTTGCCATGCGGTTTATAGCCCTTGTTCCTATTCTTCATAGGAGAGAATTGAGGTGTAGATCTCGGCCATCACTGTGTTGTGTACCTGCCATGCGCCTCTTCCAGTTCTGAATACTCTTGCTGGCTCATGCACGCCGAGCTTAGGTTTAGGTATGTCGCAAGTAAGAGTGAAGCCCAAGAAGAAGCATGTATAGACCAGGCCCAAGTTCAAAACTCCTTATAGTTCATACCTACAAGTAGTGCGGGAGAACTGAGCAAATAGTATTGTTGATTTTGATCTTAGCCAGCTATTGGCAAAAGAAGTCCATCTCTAGTTAGCCTATTTTCTTCAGCTGCATATATGAATCAACATTGGATATTTTCTTGTGCATGGTTATAGAATATATCAGTTGGCTTTCTTGATCCAAACAACCACCACTATGGAAACTAGCTAGAAACACCAAAATCTATAAACAATTTATGAGCAAATCTCAGTAAAGATCATGCGCAATATAGAGGACAAAGGAGAATATGCACAACTGGATCACCACATCTCTGAAATGAAAGCACTAACCCATCAGTCATCATAGAGAAACAACAGATCATGCCTTGCAACAACTCGACAGCATAAACTGGAGAAATGACGAAGGCACACAAAGAATGCTTCAACGCTGACCACAAGTAAAGGACAATACCAACTGGACCAAGGTGTGTATGTATTTCAAGCCACTTCAAGCTAATATCACATTAAGTAAAATAGATAAAGAATGCTCCAACACTGACCACAAGTAAAGGACAATACTAACTAGACCAAGTTGTGTATGTAAAATGAACAAAATAGGTCAGTACAGAAAAACCATGTTCTATTACCATGTATCCAATACCGAACATAGAAATATATGTCAAAAATCATATTCTTATATATTGGGTAACTGAAACAATAGTTGCAAACTCATCCTAGCTACTTCATGAACAGAGGAGTTCTGATTTACCTATTCCCCTTTGCAGCTCGGATATTGTCTTATATTATTGCCCTTGATTTAGCAACAAATTATCTTGATGTTTCGATACTTCTATTTGAATATAATTATTTGAAGTATAGATCATGACAAATCGGTCAGTACCTATTCCCTACCTCTCTATATGTCTACCTACTCCTTCCTATAATATACCTCTCTGCATGCCAGCAATTCTGCATGCCTGATCTACTAGTACCTACATGCCTTCCTACAACATGTGATGCATATAAGAATAAAGTTAAGTCCTCTAGTTTGAGATTCCCATGCACAACAATGGCTCTGATAATCTATATTTTATCTCTCTAATTCATGAAGCACTTCAAAAACGTGAGATTCGACTTGTTGTACAATCTCAAGTCTTAGATTCAATATACAAAGTTATCATTGTCCCTAACCTTTAGTATCAATTCTTACACATTGGCAAAATAGATTTTCTAAACACCTCACACTAGGCAAATCTTCCTACACCTTTGGCACTAAAGGCGATGGCAAGATATGCTTCCTTATCTTCAATGTTATGCAAAGAACAACAACTTCGGGACTATCGCAAAGCCAATAGATTATGCTTCTTTTGTGGTGAGAAATATGACCCATTTCATCATGCACACTACACTAAACGATCTAAGGCCCAAATTAATGCATTCGTACCACATGACTTGGGTGTGAAACTTAACAATGAGACCCTAACACAATTAGCAACCGAAGATTCTTTAGCCACTGATTTTGGACAAGTTGCCACTGATTTTGGACAACTCTCTCTAAATTCCATTACAAAAACTAATATAGGCAATGCTACGAAGATTATCTGTCGTTGTGTTCGGTCCTAGACCGACATGTTGATGTGCCTTTAAGGGCTACAAATGAGCCCTTAACCTTGACATTTGAAGCCCATAAGGCATGTAATTTGACCCTGAAAATACCCATAGGTGTCCCTAACATATAATAATCGTTGACACTTCTAATGTCACCTTAATACTGAGTTGTCATCCCTAGCAATGATGAGGAGTACTTATTAGTATTTGTAATCATACACTTGTATCATAGAAACAGATGAGCTCGTGTCTTGGTGGATGCGAATTAGGAAGTTATTCCCTAAGGTGGCATGCCGAGGAGTGGATTCAGTCACCATGTGGATGTTTTGGTTCATTTGGAAGGAGCACTATCGAAGGGTGTTCGAGGGAATTCAATACATGCCATGGCAGGTTGGAAATCTTATCCTCGCTAAAGGAACTGGTGGGTGAGTGTCGGCTTCAGAGCTGCGTCGACTGTTCTAGGCTGGGCACCAGAATAGTCCTGGAGATCACCGCCTTTTAGTCGCAAAGTGATGCTGATAATAGCAACTTAAGGACCTCTATAACTTGTGTACGTGCATTCTGGCGGTGTTTGCTACAAGCGCGTAGGGCCATCTCACCTACGTACGCAAGTGACCATTGTGTAACTCTACTTCTTGATGAAATACATGTAGTGGCATGTTTGTGAAAAAAAAAATTGTAGCCCTAGAGACTCTTTTCTAAATACAAGCCCTAGAAAGAATGAAAACCTCACGTCACACGTCCTTATAGGAGGAAGGTGGAGGGGAGGTTGACCCTTATTCAACTGCCACTTTTTCACTTGCTCTCTACTCACATCTTTACCATTGGTCTTAGACCAACATATCTTTAGTAAATGGTCTTTTAAAAATTATAGCTCAAGTATATGCTAGAAAAATGTAGCTTCTGTTATTTTTCTATTGCCATATAAACTTTTAATGCATTACTTGCTATTTTGGTTATGACGTTATGTTGGTTACATAACAGCACATTACACAGCTCATGCGTCTTCACCACACTCAAGCAACTTTTCAGACTGATCGAGTCCTCATGCATTGCCGCACCGTATGCACCATGCTCAACGAAGAGTTAGCACTTTCAGAACTATGCTATCTACTACACTATGATCATTCATTTACTCTATATTGTACTTTCTCTATCTCAAACAATAAGTTTGACTTTTTTATTTTAAGTTTGACCACTCGTATTAATTATTTAAAAAATTATACAAATATAATCATATTTAAACCATTCTTAAAGAACTTTTATTGATAAAGCAAGAGTAACAATAAAAGAAGTAACAATTTACAAAAACAATTGTAATTTTTTTTAATAAGTCAAGTGGTCAAACTTGGTGTCAAAAAAGTCAAACATTTATGATGAAAAAAAAGTATTGTTTATGCCTATAAACTTGTAATTATTGGATAGTATATTATATAATGCCTTACAAATCTAACCATATAATGTTTGTCTTTTATAATAACTAGGAAAAATGCCCGTGCGTTGCTACGGGTTAATTTATAATAAAACATTTAGCAGATATAATGGGTTTTTAAAGTTGAATCCAATCCTTGATTGAAAATTGATCATCTGATCACTATTGAGTTCATCTATACATAATAATAAAGAGGCAAAATGAGTGGGTCCCATGGTCCGGTGTCCTTGGTGTTCGCCGCTCTAGCAGCTCCTCGCGGCCACGCCCTAATGTTCCCAGTGCCATACAATTGTATAACTGTTTTCGATTTGCGATGCAACTGTATTCGACTTAGATTGGATATGTACTTTGAATCGGAAATAAAACCATGCACGAGTAGTTAAGGGGGTCAGACCAAAATAAATGTGAAAAAATATCTCTTTATTATTAGAAAAGTTATCTTTTTATTATTAGATATAGATAACGCAAAGACACATTTGTTGGTAACAAAAAATAGAAAAAAAAATCAAAAGCAAGATGCTGTGAGAAGTAGCCCACATCCACAGCTTGACCAACTGCTGAAAAAAAAAAATGCTTGCCGAACAACTTTCTTGAGAGAAGTAAAAAGCAGGCAGACGTGCGAGGGAAGAAAATATAACTGAGAGAAAAAACGAAAGAGATAAAGCAAAAAGGACACAAAAAATGAAACGACAAAACGAAAAAATAGACATGTCAAAAAGGAATACAACAGCTGGAGCGAAACGGGATAAAACATTACCTTGAAAAACTGAACACCATAATGCAGGTGGAAAAAAACTGAACCGAACATGGAAAGAATAAAAGCTGACGAAACACTCAGCCAAATAAGTGATGGAAAAAAAACTACTCATCAGCCAAGTAAGAAAAAAAAAAAGCCGCAGAAGATAGGGAGGCCAGACAAAAATTGAAAAGAAGAAAGAAGAAAACAACGGATGCCACGAATGTCTCTATTGGACATGGCCTCCAGCCTGAGAAGGCCCAACATGGGCGGGCCGCTTATTCCTGCTTCGTGTAAGGAATTGGAATCTGAATAATCCCAGAGTTCGATCAGAGCTATGTTTTTCTCCGTTACTTATAGAGTCCGATGAAGTATTGGTAGATTGTAGATTTTGTTCTGCTGCTGGACGAAAATTTTGCGTACCAAAAAAAGTGGTTGAAAGTTTTGTCTCTTTATTATTAGGTATAGATTTAAGCTATTAGTCTAATTATTGGTCAAAGTTTTTATAAAGTATAGGCCAGTCTCAATGGAGGTTTCACGGAGATGTCATGCACATTAAATACGTTGCCACATCAGCAAATTTGTACTTTTTGCATGAAACCCAAAGGAGAGAGAAAGAATTCGTTTCATCCCCACGACACGAGCGGGACGATGTTTCCAACGCGATGAAACTCGATCGAAACCCCGCGTTGAGAACGGAACCGCATATCATCGGCACGGAACAGCTCCGCTGGGCGCCCTCCGTCGCGTGCTCGGGACGAATCGAGCCATGGGAGCCGCCCTGCACCACGCCGCACCGCCGAACTCCGCCGCGATCGGCCCTGCCAGCCGCGGGCGCGGCCCCGTCGGGCGCTCACGGGAACGCCCGCCCGGAGAGGCCCGCCAGCCCGCTGCGGGTGCAGCCCCGCCAGCCGCACGCTAGAGCGCTGCCGGAGCGGCACCGGCAGCCGCCCTGGGCGCGAGCGCTGGCTCGAACGCCGCCCCAGCGTGGGTGAGCGCGGCCCGTCGGGTGCTCGTGGGGGCGGCCCCGCCAGCCCGCGAGCCCGCACGCTGGAGCGCCGCCGGGAGTAACACCGCAGCCGCGCGGGCGCGAACGCTGGCTCCGCCCCGCCGCCGTGCGGCGCCAGTGCAGGCGAAGCGCGGGCTCCAGACGCTGCCACGCTGGCGAAGCGCCGGCTCCAGACGCCGCCCCCGCCGCAGCGCCAACGCGAAGCTCCACTGGCCGCCGTGCCATGGGCGCGAGCACAGGCTCCAGGTGCGGCCGCGGGCGCTTTTTCGCCGCTCGCGAGCTGCCCCATCACAGGTCCGCTCTCCGCGCGTCAGACGCAGGTGCTGCCGGTCGCGGGCACCGCGAGCGCGAGGGGCTCCATCCGGCCACAGGCGCTCGTTCGCCGGCCGCACGCGCGAGCTGCATCCATGCAGGAGCCACCATCGACCTGCACTCCATGCTCGGCCTCAAGGCAGTGGCGTGAACGATGCGGGGAAGAGACGGATAATAGAGGAAGGTGGGACCCATGCACAGCAAAATAAGCTATGAAATTTTACCATGAAATTCTGCAATGTGAGAAAGACTCGTTTCATATCAAAGTTTCACGCATTTCCAACTGGGAGATGAAACTCTCCATTGAGACTGGCCTAAATCGTGATATGCATCTCTGCGTGCTTTATAAAAGGAAACAGAGGTAGTAATTGTTAGTTGAGACTTGAGAATCAGCTAACAATTAGCTAGGCAAACTACGGTTTTGATGGTCTGCTTCAATTTGTCATTTCCTCGTTTTCACCCTCATCAGAATGGCTCACCTCCCTATATCAGTCTTCACTCTCATCGGAGCCTTCACCACCATCTGAATCGCTCTCACCACCACCTTCATCTTCAGAGAGGATGAGGGACTTCATTTTCTCTTCGATTGCTGGCCATTCTCGGTCGATCACTGCCTGCACCTCGGCCCTGCGCTTGGCGCTCGCCTCGTCGAGCTGACGTACCCCTTCTTCCTCAGCTCGCTGCGCACCCACTCCTGCGTCGCCGGGAGGCTCTCCTCCATCTCGAAGAACGCCTTGGCCAGGCGGTAGAGCCTCCGCTTGTCCTCGTCCGCCTCCTCGCCGGGCTGCGGCGTCAGGTCCGGGTTGCTGCGCTTCAGGGCGGCCAGGCGAGCTGGGGGCTCCAACGGCTTCAGAGACAGGATCCAGCGGACGTCCGCCTTCGACAGCTGCCGGTACTTCTCTTCTCGCAACCCTAGCTGTCGATGGCTTGGCTGAACAACGCGACGGCGGGGTGGTCTGGACTCTGGATCTTATCGTTGGAGGCGAACCCTACCTCCCTGATCAGGTCGGATTCGGGGAGAGAGACGAAGTCGGAAACTCGGAATTGGACGGAATAGAAGGCTGCCAACTGCCATCGTCGGTGCAGCCCCGTCTTGGAGAGTTGGAGTCGACTCCACTTCCCCGCGCCAGCTGGGCCGGGCCGAACGTGGTAGCGAAAAGGCTTCCAGCTTCATTTAACACATTCTTGTTTGATGGATTTTAACAGTGTCCGAAGATATCACTACATTAAAATTCGTTAAATTTCACCCAAAAAAGCATTAAATTTCATCAAACCAGGACGTGTTAAATGCATATTTTCTATTAATAATGATGTAAAAATTCTATAATATTTTGTTTGGTGGCAAGAAAAGATTATATTATGACATGTTTTCAAAACACGTTCAAACATTAATTATACTATTTTGATCTTTTTTCTAGAACTAAATACTTTTTTGGAAGCTCCTAGATATATTTTCAAGAACTATAAATATATTTTATCATGCATGTCATGTCTCAATATATTTCAAGAATTATATTATGGTAATATAAATCTTTGTTAGGCATTAATCAGATTTATTTCTTTTTACCTATATACACAAATGATGAAATCATCTTAAAAACGTTTTCTAACCTATGTGGTACATAATTTAAATTATTCTGAGAATTGAGCAATAAGATATCTACTTTCTATAAGGCCCATAATTGTAGCTCTTCTCGTGCCAATACTTGATGACACGACCATTGTTCTCTGAAAAAGTCATTGTTAGCTCTCTTAACTATTGCATGATTCTAATCTCCCTTTCCTCAATTGGAAATCTAGACTTTTAGAAAACCTACCCTTAAAACGGTCCAATTTATATCCCTGGCTTTGATCTTGAATTTGGGAGAGGAAGGAGGTACCCATCATCAGGCTCAGCATGCCAATTGGATTGGGGAGAGGGAGGAGATACCTATCGGTGAAGGGATTATGGAGCGGGAGGAGGTACCACGGTGGCTGAGGAGAGGTACCTAGGCATTTCTGAGGAATTAACTTATTGTCGTTTGGTAGAGCTCTAGCTATAGTGAACACAGCCTCAGCTAAGACTTCTATAGTGAAGCAATTCTATCTGGCTTTAGTTATCAAGATAAAAAATGTTTGGTAAAGCATCTCTGCCAGTTGTTGAAAATGATAATTGTCCACAATACCCTTATTTTTCCTTTTGTTTTTATTTTTCTTTTGTTGTTTTCCAATCTTATTTGGTCACCTGCTACTCCGCCTCTTCTCTCCCCAACCTCCATTTGCATTCGCCACTAAGCATCCAAGCCCCTACCCGCTGTTGTGCCCCCGATCGCATCTTGCCCATGCTCCGCCCTCTGTCGCTGCCAAGATGCCCTCATTCATGCCCCACAAACGCGTCTCGGCCATATTCAGTCCTTCGCTATAGAAATGACGCCAATCGTACCCAAGCGGCTCGTGCACCACCCATCGTTGCACTTATGGTCGCATCCCCCCATGCTCCGCCCTCCACTACCAGCATGACGTACTTGGTCTCCAAGACACCCTCATTCGTCGCCGAGCACCCGCACACCACCCACCATGGTGTGCCACGATCACATCGATCCCACCCATGCTCCACCTATGTCACTGCTAAGACGCCCTCGGTCGCCGCATGCTACTGCCTTCTCCTCCGTGCTGCCACCCTGGGACACGGTCCGCTCATGCATTTTGCCTATGGCTACAGCAAAAGGGTTTGATTCTCCACTGTTTGGTAAAAAACTGCTCCCAGTTGCTTCAAAAGTTGATCAAGAATCCCTACCAAACTGACTCTTAGTATACAAGCATTGTTTATCACAATTAACTCGACCATGCTAACTACAAGCATGTAGTGTAGATATAAGAGATATGCACTTAATTATTTTCTCTATTTTAAACTATAAGATATTTTGATTTTTTTTAGTTGCATTGATTTTATTGGGTATCTGGACATAGCAAAATCTACGTAGGAGTACTAAAAAAGCCAAAACTTGTAATCTGGAATCGATGTTACTTAAGAATCTGTTTGAATGTGTTAAGTGGTAATAGTTAGCTAGCTAGACTTAATAGCTAATATTAGCGAGATTAAGACTATTTGGATCCATAGCTAGCTAGTAGATCATTTAGAAGCTATTGGCTAAGTTGGCTAAGTCGTGAGATAGTTGTTAGTTGAGAATCAGCTAACAATTAATTATCTATAATAAGCTATTAGCTAAACATGTTTTGATGCAAAATAGCAACTAATCATAACAAGGCCAAAGTACATTAAACTATGAGCCTCATCATTGCATTCCAGAGCGCACCTCCTCATCTTAAGCTTGACTTTGTCGTTTTCTCGTTTTCATCCTCATCAACCTGCTCTAGCATACGTCGTTGCCATTCTCATCAGAGTCTTCTCCCTCATCTGAATCGCTCTCGTCATCACCTCCGTATTCCTTATCTTGCAGGATGAGAGCATCAATCATGGCTTGGATTGCTGGCCATTCTCGGTCGATCAATGCATCCACCTTGGCCCTGCCCTTGGCGCTCTCTCCCACGAGCTCGACGTACCCCTTCTTCCTCAGCTCACTGCGCATCCACTCCTGCGTCGCGGGGAGGTTCTCCTCCATCTCGAAGAACGCCTTGGACAAGATGTACAGCCTCTTCTTGTCCTCGTCCGCCTCCTCGCCGGGCTGCGGCGTCAGGTCCGGGTTGCTGCGCTTCAGGGCAGCAAAGCGGGCTGGGGGCTCCATCGGCTTCCGAGACAGGATATGGCGGACGTACGTCTTCGACAACCGGTACTTCTGTTCTCCGGCCGCCGCTACCGGCGACGGCGACTCCGCTGCATCTTCGTCCTTCTTATGAACTTTGATGGCGCGCGGACGCGGCGTGCGACAAGACGTCGGATCCTTCGCCGCCTTCCTCTTTGTGGCGGACGCGGTACCGTTCGACGGACCGTCAGGTCCTGTGGCCGCCGCTGCGGCTTTAGCGATGCGCCGGCTCAGCGAATCTTCCCCGCCTGCTGCCATCGGCGGCGGCAAATCGGAACCTTCGTTCTCGCCGGGACCTCGAAGCAGGTTTTATAGCGGTTCGAAGTGAGATATCAAACCCTAGCTGTCAATGGCTTGGCTGCAGGATACGGCGGCGGGGTGGTCTGGATGGATCTATGTGGGCGGAGGCGAACCGAGTCGGAATCGGACGAACGCACGGCGGAGGCGGCCGTTCGTCGGTGAAGTCCATGTCCATCTTGGGAGTCGACGACTCCGCTCCGGTTGGGCTGGGCCGAACATGGACCGTAGCGAAAAAGGCTTCCGGCTTCATTTAACAACGGAAGCATCCTTTGCCGAATTTTAATGGCGAGATATATGTGTTAAAAGAACGTTTGCATTTTTCAGTTAAATATTGATATATTGATGTTACAATGCCATCGAATTTTGTTTCATGGCAAGAAAAAATATATTTAACAAGTTTTTAAAGCACATTTTAAACATTTTGGAAATTTTCTGTTTTGTTTAACTAAATCGGTCTTTTGGAAGCTCTTAGACATATTTTCAAGAGATCAAAATGTATTTTTTGGTATGTCACGTTTTCAATATATCTTTAGGATTTTTATTTCAAAGTTTCAAAATAACAAATAAATCTATGGTGGTTTTATAAACCTTATCTGGTATCTTGCAGATTTTTATTTAACTATGCAAATGATGAAATCATCTTTAAACTCTTTGTAATCTGATATTCCATTAATCTAAATAGTTTTTAGAGTAGAGGAACAAGATATCGGTTTATATAGAGTTTGATGAGAAAAATTAGAACATGAAAAAACCTTTTCTTCTCTTTCATTTGGGTTAATTGGAAAGGTGCCATTACAATTCTTC
Organism: Chrysopogon serrulatus; assembly: GCA_015844335.1. NCBI lineage: Eukaryota > Viridiplantae > Streptophyta > Magnoliopsida > Poales > Poaceae > Chrysopogon > Chrysopogon serrulatus. Next base: position 546,226 of record JADLZL010001941.1, on the reverse strand, counting down.
ATATTTCAAAATAAGCCATTACTATTCATGATATTGTAAATATGCCATTATAAATTTTGCTTAGCTTGATTCAGGCCATTGTGTACGCTTGGAACGACCACAGGCCCACTAGCAGGTGTACATATACGTCAGAATGTTTCATATGACCCGTTTTGCCCCTGCCTTATCCGGCCAAATAATTATCTGTAACCAGAAGAATTGTCTGGGCGATACTAGCAGGGTTTTTTTAGAAAAGGGGTGATACTAGCACGTAGCTAATGAATCGACGAACTAGTGTTGTAGTGTTATTTGGAACGGGGAATTCACGGGACCATGAAGCAATATGCAAGGGCGCTGCCGCCGGTTGAGCACCACCAAAATGGCTGCATATGTACGGTGTTAACCATTTATACCCTTGCCCAATGGTCACAACTTTGCTTTGCTGGAGATGGAAAGAAAAGTTTAGTCTTAGATTTTGACTGGGATCAGTTAAAAGAATTTAATTTTCTCCTCTTTTAGGTTTTGGATCTTGGGGAGTTTTAAGGCAGTTCATTCTACTTCTCTAAAGTTTTAGATTCTGTGAGTTTTGGATCTTAAAAATTGCAATGATTTGAGCTCGAAGCATCTCAAAAAAATATGCAAGATGCTTCCACTTGAAGTTATTGGTTACTTTAAGTGTCTAGTGCAATTGAGGATGTTGCAATTTTGCCCTCAAAGACATCTCTCCTGCTAGACATGCATCCTCATGTGCATCAAACCGTGATGCATATGGGGACATATGCCCCTAGGTGCAAAACCAATGTTTCAGTCTTCCTTTCAAAATATTTGTCAATTTGTCATCATTGGTAGACCCACCCTAGGTATGTGCCAGCTATGGGAACCCTAGGTATGTGCCAGCTATGGTTCCACAAAGGACCCTAAATGCATAATGCCCCTTAATTTAATATCTATACTAGTTACTCCATTAATGCTAGTACTTGCTTAGCTTAAAAAACTAGAACGCCTAGAATTCTAGTGAAATTTTAGGATGATAGATTGACTTAATCTCTGTCCCTTCTTAAAACATTTTGACTATTTCTTTATTTTATTTAAATTTGTAATTTTGAATATTTCTTTATTTTAAATTTGTAAAATTTACATGCGTAACCCTGTCGATCCTTACCACAATCCCCTCTTGTCACTAATCTGTTGTGACTTCACGAAAGGGTAGGAAAATAATCAAGATGGAGACCACTTACCTCCTCATTTTAAAGGGTGAGAGACCACTTACCTCTCCATTTTCAAGGATTTCTTGGTATTTCAACTCTTGCAACAATTGCTATAGAAGTTAGGACTAATCAGTTCCCACATCATTTTATCACAATATAAAAAAAGCTAGCTCGCATGAATACCGTTGCTACACTAGGCTCCAAAATGACCGCTAATTGATTTCTTTGTATTGGCCACACATTTTTTTCTTTTTGATGCAATCATGTGCTCGTCTTGTTTATGAGTAAGCTAGTCCATGTTCGGTCAATGCCTTCAATGCCAAATAAATATTCCACAACAGAATCAACTTTAATCACCTAATGAAATAATAATAAATAGATGTTGATTTTGTTTTTCAACTTGATATGGTGGGTCTAACATTAGGATGCAATAAATCCCCAAAACAGCCACAATTTTATTAAGACACCATCCTAAAAAGGATTTAACAACTAGTCGATGATGAATGATTCTTTTAAAATAAAGGCTAAATTATATTTTGAAAACATGTTTGGAAAAACAGAAAGATATATTTTCAAGCAATATGCATGTATTAGCATTATATCTTATAGATAAGTTTATGACCTAACATTAAAATTGGCTCAAGGCCTCTAAAATTCCCAGGACGACCCTAGTCATTGGATGTCAAAAGTTGGGATGACTTAATTTGATGGTGACTACCTATCACAGGTTTCCAAAAGTGAAAGTGATCTTTTGGAAGTATTTAAGCATTAACAAGACTCGAGTTAGTAGGCTCCACTAGACATCGACACTACTACAGATTTAATTTTAGCAAGCCCGCTACTTTTAATAGAGACGACTCAATCTATAACCAAGTACAAAATGTATTTATAGACAACCGCATCTATAGATCAAGATGGCAACGGGGCAGGTTCAGGGGTGGGTGGAGCATCCGCGGACCCGCACCTCAGACCCGAAAAAAGAACCCCGAACCCGCCCGAACACTATAACGGGGAAGATCTGCCCCCGCCCCCAAACCCGACGGGTTCCCCGAAACTGGTGACCTTGTGGCTAGCTCGTCACTGGAACTCAGAAATCAGAGATGGAAAGAGAACTCAACAATCACAGATCGAGAGAAATAGATCAATAAATCAAAGAAACCCAAGTCCAAATGCACATCAAGAAATATTTCTCTTCACGAATCCATAGTTCGACACATCTGTACACACATTCATAGCAACACAGTAACAGTAGGCCGTCGCAGTTGGGATTGGGAGGCCGGACCGGGCGTGGAAGGGAGGCCGGGGCTAGGGTCACAGCGCCGCCGGAAGGACGGGACCTGGCCACCACCGCCGGGAGGGGGCGACCCACCGCCACCGCTGAGAGGCCGGGTCCAGCGCCGCCGCCCGCAAGGCTAGGGCAGGCTAGGGCCCGCGCCTTACTACTGCTGTCAGCACCCATGGACAAGACCGCGCCTGGGGGGACGGGGAGAGGAGCAGGGGGCGCCAATGCTTATGCAGGAGAGCCGGCGGAGAGGAGCAATGAGCAGGGAGTGTCGTTCCTGACTGCCTGTGCGGGAGAGGAGTAGGGGACCTGTGCGGCTGCCGGCTGGGAAGGGAATGGAAAGAGATGAGTGGAATTTTTAATATATATAGCTAGGGTTGCAAGTTACATGGGCCGTTTGGTGGGCTTTCTTAGCTGGATTCAACATTTCGGGTCCCCGACGGCACCTGCGGGGTAGATTCAAAACCCGCCCCCCCCCTGCCCCCCGCCCCATTTTGGGTCCCCAAACCCGCAAATCCGCAGGGTGAAAACTGGACCCGCCCCGCGCCCACCGGGTCTGAAACCCACAGGTTTCGGGTCCAGACCTGCCCCGCTGCCATCCTGATCTATAGATGCCCCTATCGTCGGTGGTGGCTCTAAATATAGCCACCTCTACAGAACAGTCTCTAGAGCGGCCTCTATGAGGCGATTGTCTATACAAATAGGTGTAGCATATAAAATTTGAATTTTTAAATGATTGAATCTAAAGATATTGATCTCGAATTGTAATATAACTTTATATTTAACAACTTTTTCATTTAAAAAAGAATCTATCCAAGAAAAATTAGGTTTGAATTTCTCATATTTGAAATTCAAATTACTCAAACAATCTTGATGTCAAAATGATCAAAACTAAAGATGTCAGTCATGGAAATATCTACAACTTTACAGTAGATTTTTTTCATTTCGAAGAGTAATAAAACTTTGTAGTTGATAATTTTTTCATTTCAAACAATCTATCCAAGAAAAAATAGGTTTGAGTTTCTCACATTTGAAATTCAAATTATTCAAACAATCTTGGATGTCAAAATGATCAAACCTAAAGATGTTAGTCATGAAAATATCTATAACTTTACTGTAAAAACTTTTTTAATTGGAATTCGTTTAGGGTCCCACATACTTATTTTAAAAGAAGATAATATAAGGAGAATTTATATCCCACACGGACATAAATGACTTATTGGTGAAGTGGTTATAAGATAAACACGTGAGGCTATAGGTCAAGGTTTGATTTCCTGTAGCTGCACTCCTCAGCCTATTGAAACTATCATTCCCTATTTATGGTTCTTAATCAAGATTATTGTTGCATACAAATTAGCACTAACAATCAGCTTGCGGCTTGACATTGTATGGCCTCCGGCCCATAGAAGGGAGGCAATCATGATAAGTACACGAACAAACACTAAGCGACTCAATACAACAAACTAAAAGCTTGCTCCATCTTAATTTATCAACATGAAGTAATTAAGCTACAACCTACGAGCACTGCACAATGTCATCAGATAGCGGATCATTGTCCTTGCCGAGCATCTTCACCAATACCACCGTGCATCCTGCGGCACCCTGCTGAGTCTCACTCTCATTGTCCTCCACTTCCACCTCTGGCTTCGAAATGCAACATGCGGATGCATGGGGAACGTCGCCAAGCACGTGTTGTGCAATCCCTACCCCACGGCTGCCGGAGGACGGGTGTGGGCTTCTTGACCTACACTGGGATCCGAAGTTTGGAATGACCCGTCTGGGTCTACGTTCATCGCCTTCGGTGGATCACAGGTGTCTCGCAGAGGACACTTGTTATAACAGTAGAAAGACCATGAGAGAGGAGGAGCGCTAGCGGTTTATGAAGTCCAGATAGGACAAAGAAAGTTAGAGGAGGGGTTTAGTAACTTCTTTATTTAGAGAATTGTTTTACAAAACGGTTGGAGGTTCTTTTTTCTCTTTTTACCGAAAAAATAAAAATAGGAAGTTATTCTACAAAGTTCTCAGAGATGATGCTCTTATAATTGAGTACTACGTACTAGCAAATATGCCTATGCGTTACAATGGGGGTCTTTTTTTTTAGCCCCCATTTGACGTGTGGCAAGTTATTATAGTGCCGAATCAAGATGATCATCAAGTACTTCAAGACTACTTAAACCTAATAATCATTTATAACATTTCATCTGGTAGTGTGTTCCACGGCTGAGGTGAAACTAAAAAGCAAATCAAGCTTATAGGTATCAACCATTTTTTTAAGACCGCAGAGAAACTTTCAAAACCTAATAATCTAACTGTACAAACTAAAAATACCTGTACTGCTCCATTGGTACTGTAGCAGCTCAAAGGCGAATCAACGTAGATTTCTTGTTTTAATGGGTCCCATGAGCTACGAGGTACGGTATTAACTACTGGTTAAATAAAAAAGTTTTGATTATACCACATGAAGCATATAGTGTTGTGGTATGCAGTCTCTCTTCTGCTAGACATTTGACAGGGATGGGATCCAATCTTGTGGTTTGTAATTTTTATTATATGCTTTTTTTAATAGTGTGGGTGTTTTTTTTTTTTTTTTTGCCCTGGGACTTCAAAGGGGTGGACTTGCTAGAAAACAAATGTGGATGGAACATGGACGGGGAAGTGAAAGACAGATGGCACATTCATTGAGGGCTTGTTCGGTTAGTGAAAGGGAACTCTTCTGGCTGGTTGCTCTTCGATGATTTGTATAACAGGGGAATTGTTCCCTCTCAAAACTGGCCGAAACGGTATGGATTGGTGTAAACCGAACAGCCCTTAAGCAGATGGAACATAGGCCTTTTATAGAGGACTCGTTCGGTTAGTGGAAGGAAACTCTTCTGGCCGGTTGCTCTTTGATGATTGGTATAACGTGGGAATTGTTTCCGGTCAAAACTGGCCGAAATGGCCTGGATTGGTGTAAACCAAACGGTCCCTCAAGTAGATGGAACATAGGCGCAGAAATATGGATGGAACCCGAACTGGAAAAGGATTGAAGTACGGACGGACCCTGAACTGAAAAGGAATACACGGAGGCAGGAAAAATTACCATGACAGAAATTTAGATTCAGCTTACTTGGAATCGATATTATTTATTTATCTATATATATATATAATTGGATTAGGATACCTAACTGATCCAGGTTATTTGTGAGGCTATAGGTAGATAAACGAACATAGTTTCTCATATTCACGGAGTTGATTAGAGGACGTCATATAAAAAAATGATGCCAAAAAGGGGGAGAAATTTGGCCTCTACTATTAGATATAGATATAGATATAGATATAGACATAGATATAGATATAGATATAGATAGTGACTAGAGAGCTAGTTGTTTTTTTTATTTTCTTGATAAGTTTGAGCCTATATATACATAGAGAGAAAAGAGAGATACATAGATATAGACAAAAATACAGATATAAATATAGATAAGAACAAGTTTTCTCAAAAAGATATAGATCCTCTATTTATTTCTAGTTTTTTATATTTGGTTTGTAAAATGAAATAGTTTGATGTATTGTTATTTCATTCCTCACAAGCTAATAATTAGAACTAGACAAGAACTAAAGACATTCCACTGGATATAAGGAATGGATTCATGATGATGTATTGTCCCGTTTAGAATAGAGTGATTACTCGAACCAAATACAAACTACTCAATATTAATTCCTGGTTTTAAATATCGGAGTACTGTTTCAAAAAAAAAAAACGGAGTACACAGACAACACATATACTTTCCTGACGAGTTTTGCTATAAAAGCACCTGCATCTTCGCCTCCTCGCCTCGTAAAAGGTAAAGGATAGAAACATTATATATATCTTCGCATGGCACTAGCCAGGATCGACATGGGAAGGACTGTGTACTTGATGGCCTGTTCGTTCGTGCTTCTTGTGATCTTGTCTTCGAACTTTGCGACCTGCCAATCGTGTACGCAGCCCTACTTTTAGTCGCACAATGATTTTTTGACATTCTTAGAATATTTATTTAGCCGGCCAATCCAATCTTTCTTTACTGACAATAATATGCATGGCATGTGTAGGCATCGGCGGCATCTGTCCACCTTGCTTCAAGCCTGATGCATTGATGAAATGCAATGATAAGGACTGTCGCATCTTCTGTGAGATGCATGGGAAAGCAAAGGATCGTGCCTACTGCAGCAGACTTTCAATTCCTTGGAAGTGTTGCTGTCCAGATAAATAAATCCATAACCTGTGTGCAATGAAAGATTTATCATGTATGATCGAAACTAAATAAAGTCTATTTTTTGTTAAGAGCATCTGGAGTCCGAGGAGTAGAAAAATCTTTATTAAGTGCATCAGATAAGTCGCGGCAGATACCAATGCTTCCGGACATATTTCAAAAGCATGCCCGATTAGGATGAGGGGGAGGGAGGGGATAGAGCGGCGCTAGTGAACAATGGGCAGAATGGTCGGCGATGAGGTTGCCCCCGTTCGATGGTGGTGGATATGACAACGGCTTTCCCGCTCGTTACGCTTCATCTGTTCCCTTAAAAAATGGAGGTCTCCACTGCTGGCGAAAAAACTTTGTTTTGCTCGTGCATTTTCGTTCGTCATTTGTGTTGAAACCCTCTGCGCCGCCTGGCGAAGTCCCATCCCATGACCTGTGAAAACAACTAACTGATATCTAGCAAAACTCAGGGCGGTGCCATGCTAAAGGGAGGGGGGCGAGCGAAAAGGGCCTTGCCTAACACGGAGGCTCGCACGTAAAATTTGCTAGGAGCAGGAGCGATTCATGTGTGCTGCACATTTCAAATCGAACGTTATACATCTTAGTTTGCAAGGTTGCAGTGAGAACCCAATTTGCACCCAGTATGTTGCTAGTTAGAGATCCTGACATAATGGTTCTATATATGTTCGGAGAGATAGAGATAGAGATAGATATAGATATAGATATAGATATAGATACAGATACAGGTATAGATACCGATACATAAATAAATATAGCCACATATATAGACATATTTTTTTAAAAACAAAGCCATTGTATTTTGATCCATGATTTTTTTTTGAAACAAATCATTGATTGTTAGATGTAGCATATATACATATCTTGATCTAAACATAGATATAGCTTGATCCTATAATGAAGAAGACAAATGACTATGTGAACTAGATAGTGAGATATGTATTAAGATCTATGAGATATTCTAGACTCTCATATACCACTGGTGTATGACATGACATGACATTTGTAGGTGGTTATAGATTGAGTCGTCTCTATTAAAAATAGTGGGCTTGCTAAAATTAAATTTGTAGTAGTGTGGATGCCTAGAGAAGCCTACTAACTCAAGTGTTGTTAATGCTTAAATACTTCAGAAAAAAAAAACACTTTCACTTTTGGAAACCAGTGATAGGTAGTCACCATCAAATTAAGCCATCCCAACTTTTAGAGGCCTTGAGCAAATTCTAATGTTAGGTCATAAACTTATCTATAATAAGATATAATACTAATACACGCATATTGCTTGAAAATATATCTTTTTGTTTTTTCAAACGTGTTTTCAAAATATAATTTGGCCTTTATTTTAAAAGAATCATTCATCCTCGACTAGTTGTTAAATCCACTTTAGGATGGTGACTTAATAAAATTGTGGCTGTTTTGGAATTTATTGCATCCTAATATTAGACCAACTATATCAAGTTGAAAAATAAAATCAACATCTATTTATTATTATTTTATTATGTAATTAAAGTTGATTTGTTGTGGAATATTATTTGGCATTGAAGGCATTGACTGAACATGGACTAGCTTAAAACAAACAAAACTCATAAACAAGACGAGCACATGATTGCATCAAAAAGAAAAAAAATGTGTGCCCAATACAAAGAAATCAATTAGGGGTCGTTTTGGAGCCTAGTGTAGCAACGGTATTCATGCAAGCTAGTTTTTTTATCTTGTGAAAATGATGTGGGAACTGATTAGTCCTAACTCCTATAGCAATTGTTGCATAAGTTGAAATACCAAGAAATCCTTGAAAATGAAGAGGTAAGTGGTCTCATCCTTTAAAATGAGGGTAAGTAGTCTCAACTTGATTTTCTTGCCCTTTCATGAAGTCACAACAGATTAGTGTGACAAGAGGGGATTGTGGTAAGTATCTACAGGGGCAAGCATGAAAATTTTACAATTTAAAATAAAGAAATAGTCAAAATGCTTTAAGAAAGGACAAAGATTGAGTCAATCTACCATCCTAAAATTTCACTAGAATCCTAGGCATTCTAATTTTTAAGCTAAACAAGCACTAGCATTAATAGAGTAACTAGTATAGATATTAAATTAAGAGACATCATGCATTTGGGGGCCCTGTGTGGTCCCACAGCTGGCACATGCCTAGGGTGGGTCTGCCAATGACGACAAATTGACAAATATTTTGAAAGGAAGACTAAAACATTGTTTTTTGCACCTAGGGGCATATGCCCCCATATGTAGCAGGAGAGATGCCCTTGAGGGCAAAATTTCAAGCACTAGACACTTAAAGTAACCAATAACTTCAAGTGGAAGCATCTTGCATATTCTTTCGAGATGATTCGAGCTCAAATCATTGCAACTTTCAAGATTTAATACTCGCAGAATTTGAAACTTAAGAGAAGTAGAATGAACTGTCTTAAAACATCCCAAGATACAAAACCTAAGAGAGGAGAAAATTAAAAGAAATTTAACCGAGCCCGATCAAAGTCTAAGAATAAACTTTTCTTTCCATCTCTAGCAAAGCAAAGTTGCGACCATTGGGCAATGGTATAAATGGTTAATATCACACATATGCAGCCGTTTTGGTGGCGCTCAACCGGTGGCAGCGCCCATGCATATTGCTTCATGGTCCCGTGAATTCCCCGTTACAAATAACACTACAACACTAGTTCATCGATTCATTAGCTACGTGCTAGTATCGCCCTTTTCTTTAAAACACTGCTAGTATCGCCCAGATGACTCTTCTCGTTGCAGATAGTGTGTACTAGGCATGTAACCGTCCGGATACCTTAGCTAATTAACATTGCCAGCAACTAGCAGTTTGGCAGTACTATTGTCTCCTACTTGCGTTCTTTTAGGACATCAAAGCGAGCTAATAATTAGTTTTCTCAAAAAGATATAGATCATCTATTTATTTCTCATATTTTATATTTGGTTTCTGGAATGAAATAGTTTGATGTATTATTACTTCATTTCTCACAAGCTAATAATTAGTACTAAGTACAAGAACTAAAGACATTCCACTAAAGACATTCCACTAGATATAAGGAATGGATTCACGATGTATTAATTGTCCCGTTTAGAATAGAGTGATTACTCGAACCAAATACAAACTACTCAATAATTAAATCCTGGTTTTAAATATCGGAGTACTGTTTCAGAAAAAAAATCGGAGTACACAGACAACACATACTTTCCTGACGAGTTTTTCTATAAAAGAACCTACATCTGCACAAGTAATCTCGCCTCCTCGCCTCGTAAAAGGTAAAAGATAGAAACATTATCTTCGCATGGCACTAGCCAGGATCGACATGGGAAGGACTGTGTACTTGATGGCCTGTTCGTTCGTGCTTCTTGTGATCTTGTCTTCGAACTCTGCGACCTGCCAATCGTGTACGCAGCCCTACTTTTAGTCGCACTATGATTTTTTGACATTCTTAGAATATTTGTTTAGCCAGCCAATCCAATCTTTCTTTACTGACAATAATATGCATGGCATGTGTAGGTATCGGCGGCATCTGTCCACCTTGCTTCAAGCTTGATGGATTGATGAAATGCAATGATAAGAACTGTCGCATCTTCTGTGAGATGCATGGGAAAGCAAAGGATCATGCCTACTGCAGGAGACTTTCAATTCCTTGGAAGTGTTGCTGTCCAGATAAATAAATCCATGATCTGTGCAATGAAAGATCTATCATGTCAGGTCGAAACTAAATAAAGTCTACTTTTTTGTTAAGAGCGTCTGGAGTCCGAGGAGTAGAAAAATCGTTATTATTAAGTGCATCAGATAAGTTGCGGCAGATACCAATGCTTCCGGACATATTTCAAAAGCATGGGGGGTGGGGGGGTAAGAGCGGCTCTAGTGAACAATGGGCAGAATGGTTGGTGGCAACGAGGTTGCCCCCGTTCGATGGCGGTGGATATGAGGGCAACGGCTTTCCTGCTCGTCACGCTTCATCTGTTCCCTTCAAAATGGAGGTCTCCACTGCTGGCGAAAAAACTTTGTTTTGCTCGTGCATTTTCGTTCGTCATTTGTGTTGAAACCCTCTGCGCCACCTGGCGAAGTCCCATCCCATGACCTGTGAAAACAACTAAGACTGATATCTAGCAAAACTCAGGGGCGGTGCCATGCAAAAGGGAGGGGGGCGAGCGAAAAGGGCCTTGCCTAACATGGGGGCTGCACATTTCAATTCGAACGGTATACATCTTAGTTTGCGAGGTTGCAGTGAGAACCCAATTTGCACCTAGTATGTTGCTAGTTAGAGATCCTTACATAATGGTTCTATCTATATATTCGGAGAGATAGAGATAAATATAGATATAGATACAGATATAGATACCGATACATAAATAGATATAACCACATATATACTTATATAGACATAATTCTTTAAGAACAGAGCCATTATTGTATTTTGATCCATGATTTTTTTTTTGAAACAAATCATTGATTGTTAGATGTAGCATATATACATATCTTGATCTAAACACATAGATATAGCTTGAGCCTATAATGAAGAAGACAAATGACCATGTGAACTAGATAGTGAGATATGTATCCAGGTCTATGAGATATTCTAGATTCTCATATACCACTGGTGTATGACATGACATCACATGATATAGATCTATGTATATTTGAAATTGAGGTTGGTACGGATATGCACGTATTTATTAAACTATGCATAAATATTTATTAGAGCACAAAGTGACACATCAAATTCTTATTTCTTATTTTTTAATTACACAATACACAGTACTAGTATCATGTTGGACACACACGTAAAAGCACATACATCTGAGACAAGTAATTAATCCTCACCTCTCCGCCTTGCAAAAAGGAGGGTAGAAATATTACCTTCGCATGGCGCTCATCAGGATCGACATGGGAGGAAGGATTGTTCTGTACTTGATGGCCTGTTCGTTTTTGCTTCTTGCGATCTTCTCTTCAGACTCAGGGACCTGCCAGCCGTGTAGGAAGCCCACATTGAGTCCCAATACGTTTTTTTCTCTTTTGACATGTTTAGGATGTTTCTTTATCCAACCAGTATTCTTTATTTACTGATAATGCATCGCATGTTGTGTAGGCATCGGCGGCCACTGTCCACCTTGCTTCAAGCCTGATGGATCGATGAAATGCAATGATAAGAGCTGTCGCATCCTCTGTGCTAGTGAAGGAAAAGCGACGGATCGTGCCTACTGCAACAGACTTTCCATTCCTTGGAAGTGTTGCTGCCCACATCCATAAGCTCATAACGTGTGCAACGAAAGATTTATCATGTTTGATGAAAATTAAATAAAATCTACTTTTGTATTACCAAAGTTCTCATGGAGAGAGGCTGGGGACCAAGCAGTACCAAAATCTTTATTGAGTGCACATACCGCTTGAGTAGACCAAATTGATTGCCAAGCAGCTCCTGGGTCGCTTCATCTTTCTTTGTCTGATTAGGATGTGGGGAGGCAGGGGGTAGAGAGCGGCGCTAGTGAGCAGTGGGTAGCGTGGCCGGCAACGAGGTTGCCCCCGTTCGACGGCACTGGATATGAGGACAACGGCTATGGAATAGAGCATATTAAGGTTTGGGTTTCCAGGGGAGGCCTCCAGTGGCTTATAGCCATGGAAGGGGATTTGGTTTTCTTTTCGCAATGGTAGTCAGTCTAGGTATTGGAGGGCAATATAGGTGGGCGTGGTCACCAGTAGGCAGGGTTGGAGGGTAGTAAGGCCAAACGGGGCCTGCCCCTCTTATTCATATGGGAAACGCGCTTCGCCACTGCCGGAGTGGAGCAGGCGGCAATAGGAGGTGTGTGTGGTGAGGAGATATTTTGGTTATATAAATTGGACAAGGAATAAGAAAGGTAATCACACAGTGTGCACACATCTTGCCATCCCAACGTTTTAACAAGAGACTTATATAACAAAAAAAAAAACAAGCTAAAAAACATCTTTGTGAGGTCTAGTTACACGTCATGTGGAAGATGGGATCCGGACTGCATGTGTCTAAGCAAATATATGGATAATTCAAACTCTACAACACAGTCCAAGCAAAATAAAGGCTTGTTCCGTAACCCATGAAACAGTTCCAATATTAGTCATAATCCTACGTTTCTTGAGGATTATGGATTCAATGTAAAACTTAGTCTGGCTAAGGTGATATCATTCAATGTAAAACTTAGTCTGTCTAAGGTGATATTTCGAAGAAGATCCTATTGCTTCAGGAACAACGTCCCCCACATGTCTTATTAGACATGAACATAGGAAGCAAAACAAGACCTTAACTCTGAGATTGAACTTTATTGCAAACTTATTAGGAGTCACTGCATAGCTTTGTGTTCATAGCTAGGAAGCCAACATTGTTTAAAAAAATCTTCCCCTTAGATCATAGCCGGGTCAATCATTACCTAAGTTATCTATTAAAAAATTTGCCGAACAGATTGTGCAGGGATCTACCATGTTAATTACCTAAATCGAGTGGCATTCCCTTGACCAACCCGATTTAAGAAAATTATTGACCTCGATGATCTCTGGGAGATGCCATCCACATTAAGGCACTTGATCCTGGTTGCGTATTATACCAATATAGCATCCACAAATTAAGATCACATCTCAAGAAAAGATTACATAAAATACATATATATCTTGTTAGATTAATAAATTAATTGTATAACATTAATGAATACTCCAATGTTATTTATTTTGGTCATGGATGTGTCTTATGTTATATGGTCAAGAAAGCATCTGATGAGGGACTATTGCAACCGCTAGCTAGACAGGCCTTGCAGCACCACACATATCTCTATATGCTGATGATGTGGTAATCTTCCTATGTCCTTTGAGTCCTTCGGCCAATGATATAGGTATCATACTAGATATTCTTCAGCTTTTTGGGGATGCCTCAGGGCTGAGAACATATGTGCAAAAAAGTAATGGCTTCTCCATCCAATGTTCGGAGGAGGACACAATCACCATACAGGAACATCTCCTCTGTCAAGGTTGCAGCTTATAAATTCAGTTATCTCATCTCTCCCCACCTATTTTTATGCTCTTTAAAACTCCCTGTGGCTGTCATTGAGGCTATTGATAAATATAGAAAAGATTGTTTATGGAGAGGAAGTGATTTCAATAAAAAAAGGTGACAATTTGGCTGCTTGGAACATAGTCATGAGACCTAAAGATAAGGGGGGCTTGGTGTCATGGATCTAACTTTGCATAATGAAGCCCTCCTTTTAAAGCAGCTGGACAAATTCTAAAATAAGAAAAATGTCCAGTGGGTTAATCTACTGTGGCAAAGGTATTATGGTGATGGTGTTCCACACCTTAGGAGGTAAAAAGGTTCTTTTTGGTGGAAAGATATCCTAGGACTACATGTCAAATATAGAGGCATTGCTTACTGTAATCCTGGAATAGGGGACACTATCAGTGAGCATCTTGTAATTGAAAGTGTGATGTCAGTCAAATACCCTTCACTGTATGGGTTTGCAAAAGAGGCAGTCATCTCTGTTCAGATGGTCATCAGCACTCCCAATTTAGTGGATCTGTCTAGAATTCCCATGACTAGGCAAGCCTTCAATGAACTACAGCTCCTCTCTGAAGATGTTGCCTCTCTCCAATTGGCTTCCATACCTGAAAAGGTTCATTGGACATTCATTTGGGGAAAAAGCACCTATTCGGCCAACTATTTTTATCATTATCATTTCACGAGCATTGTCACCCCTCCTCCCATTCGATGGATTTGGAAATCCAAATGCATTCCCCACATTAAGTTTTATTTGCTTGGTTATTGCTGAATGACAGGCTCAATACCTGTAATATTCTCAAGAGAAGAAAGAATTTCTTGCAAGAATGTTATAATTGTGTCCTTTGTCAAGACAATGTGGAACAAACTCTTGAGCATTTGTTCTTTGATTGCCCTGCTACTACATGTAAATGGTTCATCTTTGGGATAATCTGGCCAGATTCTGGTAGCCCTTCTCTAGTCACCAAAGAAAACTTCTAGCTCCCTTGCTTTACGGGAAATTTTCATGATCTCTACGCATTGCATCTTGGAGGAAAGAAATGCAGTCATTTTTTATGGCAAGGCTCCTAGTTTGAGCTCTTGGAAGGCTATGTTCAAGCATCAAGTCACTACTCATTGTCACAGAATCAAGTCATCATTGCATTCATCAATCTTAGCCTGGCTGAATAGCTTGTAACTTGCTTCTTTCTTCTCCCTACAGCCCTCCTATTTCTAGTCTAGTTTTGGTTTCTTAGTTTAGATTTAGTCTAGTTTAGTTTAGTTCTTAGTTCTTAGTTCCAGGTTCTGTTTTATTTTCTCTTTATCTCTTGTTTTCTTCTTTTTTGTGTGAGTTGGTGGTGTTCTCTATTGTCACCCCCTTGGTGACCCCCTCTGTAACCTTTGTTTGGCTTTTTACTTTGGTGTTGGGGTTTTTTCCCCACAGTTTTCTGCTAAAAAACTATCAGACTTCCCTTGCAAATGTCTAGGAGTCCCACTTTCCTTGTGGAAATTGACAAAGCAGCAAGTTCAGCCAATCATTGATTGGATTGCTGATTGCCTTCCGGGCTAGAAAGTAGATTTGCTCATGTAAGAGAAGGAAGTGAGAAGAATGCTCGATTCATTCATTTAGAGTTGTACATGTATATATACAAATTACAAAGAGTATAAAGTAGTGAAAGAAAAAGTTTGCTCTACTCTATGGTCTTTGTTTTATTAGAGGAGGATGACCCCATCCACGTGGAAAACTACTATGATAGAAAGTGTTTTGCCACCATACAGTTGGAGGTGATAAATGCTTTGCAGAAAGCATTTTGAAATTGATGCCATTACCTTTGCAATCTGATCAACATGCTATTATCTAGCTCACCAAGGATTTGTTGGAGAATTTAAAATATTGCACCAATTTGATTAGCACCAACTTAGATGTAGTGTCAACACTAGATAGACTAGTACTTGTTAAACCATGGAGGCTAACCCGTCATGAACCTGAACTATTCACATGGGAGCATATGCCCCTACGGGCAAAAACAATGTTATCATAGTGAGACTTTTTCTTTCAATTTTTTTTCAACTTTTTGTCATTGGATATGAAAGATTAGAATAATTTAATTTTATAGTGACTACCTATCATAGATTTGCAAAAGTGAAATGATTTCTCTAAAGTGTTTGATCGGTAACAGGACTCAACTTACCACACTCCCGCTAGACTTAAAAAGAACAAGGGATAAACATAACAATTAGACTTTATAGCTAGTGCAATAACACCAATCTCTTTATAGAGAAACATAATTTTTTATTATTATATTACAAATAATAGATACAGTACTAGATATATAAAAATACTAATATCTGTGATGCTTAATAAGTATTTCTTAATTAATCATGGAATATATTTATAATAAGTATATTTAGAGATATGACACTGTTTTCCTAAACCTAGTTAAACTTGAGAATGGAGGCATCTTCTCCCAACCAATTCTAGCCTTTGGCTGCCACGACAAAAGAACTCTTCACATGGGTTGTTATGCCCTAGGATAGGGATAGGTGCCTAAGAGCTATATCTATTGCTATACCTACTCGGATGGGCAAGTGGACAATATTATTTCTAGTGCTACATGATGATTTTGGCATCTCGAAGACCAATTGAAACAAGGTTTTTCTCTTGAAGGTTTCCAAGCAAGGATGATATCATAAACCACAACATTGGAACTACTAGTTCTCCACATCTTAGAGTTCACTAGTTAGGCTGCCAGTTTTATGATAATTCATACACAACTTTAGATAACTTGAACTTATTTTCTCTAGGTACTTCATTATAATTGACAATATGTGGGATGCGTCAAATTGGGAGGTATGGTCATACTGGTTTTGATAATAGTGCACTTATTCATGAGATAACACCACTAAATGACTTAGTTTCACAAACCAAATGTCTAGTGCAGTTGAGGTTGTTGAAATTTTCAGTTGGGAATGTCTAGTGCAGTTGAGGATGTTGAAATTTTGCCTCCCTAAAGTGATGCACATGGGGACATATGCCCTTAGGTGCAAAAATAATGTCCCCAACTGAGTTTGCAAGGTTGCATTGAGAAACCAATTTGCACTCAATATGTTGCCAGATAAAGATCCTAACATAGTATTTCTATTTATATTTGGAGAGATATAGAGGTAGAGAAAGATATAGATATAGATACTGATACATAAAGAAATATAATCACAGATATGGACATAATTGTTTAAGAACAGGGCCATCGTATTTTAATCCATGTTTTTTTAAACAAAACATTGATCGTTAGATAGATATATATCTTGATCTAAATACAGATAATATAGTTTAAGCCTATAATGGAGAAGACAAATGTCTATGTGAACTAGATAGTGAGATGTATTCAGGTCTAAGAGATATTCTAGACTATCATATACCACTAGTGTATGACATGACATAAATATACATTTGAAATTGAGGTTGGTAAGGATACTCATGTATTTATTAAAGTATTAATATTTATTAGAGCGCAAAGTGAAACATCAAAATCTGATTTTTAATTAAAAAATATAGTACTAGTATAATGTTGGACACAAACGACACACACGTTCCTAATGAGGTGTTCTATATTCTGTTCTATAAAAGAACATACATCTGAGATAAGTAAATCCTCACCTCCTCACTTTCACATGGCACTCATCAGGATTGACATGAGAGGAAGGATTGTTGTATACTCCTAATGAGGTGTTCTATATTCTGTTCTATAAAAGCACATACATCCAAGATAAGTAAATCCTCACCTCCTCACTTTCCAACTGATCTAGCACCCTTTAGCGATTGCTGTGTACTTGATGGCATGTTCATTCTTGCTTCTTGCGATCTTCTCTTAAACTCTGGGACCTACCAGCCGTGTAGGAAGCCCTACATTGAATCCCACTATGTTTTTTTTGACATTTTTAGGATGTTTATTTATCCGACAAGTATTCTTTACTGATAATGCATCGCATGTGTAGGCATTGGCGGCCTGTCCACCTTGCTTCAAGCCTGATTGATCGATGAAATGCAATGATAAGAGCTGTCACATCCTCTGTGCTAGTGAAGGGAAAGCGAAGGATCGTGCCTACTGCAACAGACTTTCAATTCCTTGGAAGTGTTGCTGCCCACATCCATAAGCTCATAACCTATGCAACCAAAGATTTATCATGTTTGATGGAAATTAAATAAAATCTACTTTTCTATAACCAATAAGGTTGTCATGGAGAGGCTGGAGGCCAAGCAGTAGCAAAATCTTTAATCAGTGCATATACCTCCACTCTTGCGACGGATGTCAATGCTCCGGGACATATTTGCAAAAAGCTTGAGTAGACCAAACTGATTGCCAAGAGTCTCATGGGTCGTCTCGTCTTCCTCGTTTCATTAGAAATGAGGGGAGGGAGGTAGTAGAGCGGCGCTAGCGAGCAGTGGGCAGCGTGGCTGACAACGAGGTCGCTGCCGTTCAATGGGGTATTGCATATTTTAACCCATCTATGTGCGAGCTTTGTAATTTTTTTATGCACCCACCGGTCTGGTTGGCCTCAGCTGAGCCCACTTGGGTAGGCTCATCCCAAAGGACAATAGACACCGCATGGGCTCTTCGTTCTATGCAAGGCAGAGAAAAGATATTATTAGTAAAAAATACCACGAGAAAAAATAATAAAAGAGGAGAGAAATTTCATTATTTGTTCCTGATCTTTTTCCCATACAGTTCTTCATTTCTTGTGTGCTGGAAAGGTTCAAGACAGATTAAGGATTTAGACATCCATAATGTAATGATTGCATATTTTCCATGGAGCCTAGACTATGGATAAACACCCAGCCAACGGTCAAGATAGCTGGTTGTGTTCTGTTCATTCAGTTGCTAATCCGGCGGGGCCAATGCAATGTCTCATTACTCTGTGATTTTGCATGTAATGAAAAACCTAAACTAAGTTAATAACCTTCAAGCCCTGTTATGTTGTTTGCCAAAAAAATCCTTAAAATTATTTGCAACTTAAATGAACCCTTTATTAGTGTCCTTTATTAGTGTTCGTTAACTGTCGGTCAATACATGTGTAGTTCTTTCCCAGTCAAAATACAAAACATTGCCAGTAATATCGGAACCCTTTTTGTAAATTAATTTGTGCTAGCTAGCTAGCTGTCTCTCACCTCAATTCAACGTCCTTTGTAAAATTATAAATCCCTTTTTTAGAAACTTTAGAAATAAAATAACGTAACCAGGTCATGACCTTGACCAAGTCAAGTCGTGGCAACTACTTTTTAGTTTTCAAAACTATTTTGTTTTTTTTCCTCAAAATAAAACCAAGTTGAATTCGAGCTCGCACGCACTCACATTCAACATAAACTTACTTCAAATATTTCCGCAATAATAACCCGGTGAGTTCATATAGTGCTCCGTGCGTGCGTAGTAAAGTGTGACGCGTGTGATTTGGATGTCTCGGGTGTTATTGATTGTATATGTGAGCATTTGAATGAAAAAACTTTATTTCAAAACCCAATTGATAGTTGTGTAGGACAATTATTTATATTCTTTTTTGAGAGAGAAAACAATTATTTATATTCAAAACGTTGAAGGCCTTATTATCCACGTGAAGTCCAAGACCAAGAGGAACTAGTTCACAGGCTGCAACGAACCGCGGTTGCTAGTGTCCCGGCCTATTTCTTTTCTTCACGCAAACAATAGGAAGCCTCTTTTTTTTTTTCTCCCTTCACGCAAACAATAGAAGCCAGCTACCGTCTCTCAGCAGTCCAAAAATCCTCGACACAAGCTTAATTATAGCTGCCGGTCGGACGATGGCCCAACACGACCCGGCCAGGCCCATCTTCTACTCTTTATTTTTTGTTATTGGCCCATCTTGTACTCGTGCGTGTATGTGCATGGCATGCACTGCGTCTTTCTCTGCAGCGTATAAACGCAGGGCCCATCCATACGGCAACTTTTTCAAATTCAAATCGAGAACGCATCCGCCGCCGACAGCCCGCCACAGCCTACTACTGTTCCCTCTCCTCTTCCAGTGAGTCCACGTCCGGCCGCCACTTCTTCGTGCAGCGAGGAGGCCTTCCCTCCGGCCGCGCTCCTCTTTGCCGCGCCGCGCACCTGCATGAAGGTACGGGCAAGCCCGGTCTCGTCGCCGGAAAAAAAAAAAAATATTCTCTATACTACTCTCGTGCAACATCGTCTCAAAAAAAAAAAAAAAACCTCCCGTGCAACACAGCCAACCACACATGACGCGTAATACTACTCTTCATGGCGTTCCTCCCTACTAAACTGCCTGCACAATTGGCACTTATTCTCTTTCCCTTCGAATTCTAAATTCTTTTACTTTCTCCATCACATCAATTTTAGCTGCATACATAGAGCATTAAATGTAAGTAAAAAATAATTAATTACATAATTTGGTTATAAATCCCGAGACCAATCTTTTAAGTCTAGTTAGTCCACAATTACATAATATTTATCAAATACAAACGAAATGCTATAATTCTATATTTTTTTCAATATTTGCGATTTGAACAAGACCTTAATGCAATCTGAACAGTATGGGCGCTTCTCGGTCGTTTTACAAAAAAAGCTCTCGAACCTTAGAGAAATCAACCCTCAGTCTGGTCTTCTCTCTCAGTTTTTTGCAAAAAAGACCTCGAACTTTAGACAAATCAACCCGCGGTCCAACCAGGGCTTCACCACGCGAGTGGGCCTTTCCATGGGCCGGCCTCCCTCCCCGTTTGGGCCTTTTTGGCCGAAATTGGGCTTTGGTGGGCTAAATTCGGCTCGACGCTGTTTTTTTTTATTTTTCAAAATTTATTATTTATCTAAAACAAATTGAAATTCTGTAAAAATTATAACAAATCAAATAAAAATTGAAAATTACCAAACCAAGTTTATTGAACTCCACACAACTAGCACTACAATCTAAACACATAACATTGCATGTTTTATTGTAATTTTATTGCTACAAATATAGAACTATATTTATCTACAATTTTCTAAAAACAATTAATAGAGTCAGTTTCTTCATCTAAATTGTTACGAAATTTTAATCGTACCATACCTATACCACGTATAAACTAAAACTGTTCATTATTATTAAAAAACTTCCATTTAGTCATGAAATACTTCTCTCTCTTAAAAATACTTTAAACATGTCTTTCCCTATAATAAAAATAGCCAAAAAAGATATTTCCGTTTCAATACCTAAGATAATATATTATGTAAACAATACAATTATTTAAAATATATACCATGACAACTACATGAAAGTGAAAAAAACGATGAATTTGTTTCACCTACGTTGCTTAAAAAAATGTGCACCTACCTGTACACAATTATTGTTACTCTATGTATGAAAGAAGTCTGCAAAAACTACAATACTACAATGATGGAATACAGGCCCTAAGTGCAACGCCGTGTGCCTTTCTAGTATGAGACGAACCTTGCTCATTACAGCTACATCAAAAGCTTACCGGCCATCTCGACAAGGCAGGTGTCATGGCTACACCATGACACTTGCCTGCTAAGTTGATTGCATTGACTGAGCCCTATCTTGATTGAAACGCATATACCATGGCATACTGGCTCCTATTTTCATCCATGCATACCTTGCTTGCTTTGTTTGCATAAGACTTGATGATGGATATTGGGTGGTAGTTGTGGGGATAAAGGCTTTTGAGCCGAAACGGCTATGCAACCAGCAGTGGTGGAACTAGTGCTTTTGAATAAGGGGGACCAAGCAATAGACACATCATAAATATGTGAAAGAAGAATTTTTTGCAATGTATTATTGATTTTTTGATAAAAAATTGGATTTCTATTGAATTTTTATGAAAAATTAAATTTCTATTGATTTTTGGATGAAAACTTGAATTTTTGATAAAAAATTTATTTTTTCTATAGTACAAAAAAGAAATTCATTGTTTTTGGGGGAGGGGGGGCACGGCCCCTACCGGCCCCTGGTTCCGCCACTAGCAACCAGTGCCTTGTGTAGTGATCCTTTGGATGAGTGATTCTCCGATCCTTTCCTTTGCGAGCAAGGTGTTAAATCTGAAGTAATGATGCTCTGAAGTCATTGAAATTGATGCCACTGCCTTTGCGGTGTATGGTTATGTTGTTGTATGGCACACCATGAATTGGCTAGACAATGTGAAACATGGCACTTTTGATCTGTACATTCCTTAATTTAGCTAATTACTGATATTACACATTGATACAAAGAGCCACACTATTCCCCAGAGTAAACAATAAGATGCCTAATACTTTATACGTCCACATGGTAGGGATTCAAGTTGGCTATGGTTTGCACTTCCATATTTTCACAGTCTCATCCACGACCATCATCGATCCTTGTAGGTGGAGGCATTTCTACCAGCCAGTTCTAGCCTTGGTCTGACAACTCTAGAGGCCAAAGTGGGTGGCATTACTCCTCTTGGTATTGACTGACTGTCAAAGAAACTCCTCACATGGTTATGCCCTAGGACAAGGATAGGAGACGAAGAGTTATCTCCATCGTTGTCTAACAAAGAAAATAAAAAATATCATAGCTAATTTTATTGCAATGTATTGTGCATATGATTATGTGTATTATTGTGTACTGTTAAGCAATAGATAACACATCGTAAATATGTGAAAGAAGAAATTTTTTGTAATGTATTATTAAATATTTTGATAAAAAATTGGATTTCTATTGAATTTTTGATGAAAAATTGAATTTCTATTGTTTTTCAATGAAAACTTGAATTTTTGATAAAAATTTTATTTTTCCATAGTATAAAAAAGAACTTCATTGTTTTTTTGGGAGGGGGGCACGGCACCTACCGGCCCTTGGTTCCGCCACTGGCAGCCAGTGCCTTGTGTAGTGATCCTTTGGATGAGTGATTCTCCGATCCTTTCCTTTGCGAGCAAGGTGTTGAATCTGAAGTAATGATGCTCTGGAGTCATTGAAGTTGATGCCACTGCCTTTGCGGTATATGATTATGCTGTTGTCTGGCACACCATGAATTGGCTAGACAATGTGAAACATGGCACTTTTGATCTGTACATTCCTTAAATTAGCTGATTACTGATATTACACACTGATACGAAGAGCCACACTATTCCCTAGAGTAAACAATAAGATGCATAATACTTTATACGTCCACATGGTAGGGATTCAAGTTGGCTATGGTTTGCACTTCTATATTTTCACGGTCTCATCCACGATCCTTGTAGGTGGAGGCATTTCTACTAGCCAGTTCTAGCCTGACAACTCTAGAGGCCAAGGTGGGTGGCATTACTCCTCTTGGTATTGACTGACTGTTAAAGAAACTCCTCCATGGTTATGCCCTAAGACAAGGATAGGAGACGAAGAGTTATCTCCATCATTGTCTAACAAAAAAATGTCATAAGCTAATTTTATTGCAATGTATTGTGCATATGATTATGTGTATTATTGTGTACTATTATTTATAACCTTATTTGCATAATATCAATCCAAATCTAAAACAGACAAACAAAAGCTGTACATTTCAGTTTTATTCGGCAGAGGTATTGGTCGTTTAACCTAGTCATAGCACTAAGGAAAACAAAAGGAAGGTCGTACAAGGAAGAAATTTTCATTTTAGTGTCATATAAGTAAGTTAAAAAAGAAAGAGAATAAAAAGAATATGTATTTTTTCTAAGACCATCCAGGTAAAAAAATTCTTGTTTTTTAGTTTTTTTCTCACGGTTCATATAACACAACGGCAACTTAGATTGTTTTTTAAAGAAAAAGAAAAAAAAAATAGTTGCATTATATATGGTGAGTCTTGCATGCAAATCCACAATAGTTGGTAAGATGACTCGGGGTATTCGGCTGGTCACATAAGCTGGTTGATAAGACAAATCGGCTGATTTGCTGTGAGAGAAAAATACTGGTCAACGGCTGATAAGTCTGGTTTGTAAGACAAGCGAACTTTTTCTAAATAAACAAATGTAATGGAAGGTGCAAACAACTGGAACTGGCAGGAGTACACGGAGGAACAAACACTCGACTACACGAAGCAACAGTCTTGAAAGAATACAGCGCAAATGCGGCATCCAGAGGTCAAATCGTCTGACCAGAGAGATTCAGATAGATACAGGGTACATGCCGCAACCAACAGGAAGACACTGCACCCACGCAAATGGCGGTGAGGCGGGAAGGACATGTTATCGTCGTTTCCCTGGGCAATCCTGCAACAATGGAATAGAATATTATACTATTATGAAAACTGTGAAGTACATGGTGATGACTGCCCAAAATTTGAAGCGTTGAAGTTGCTCTTAGGCGCTAGTATGCCTGCAAGAGCTAGATTAAGGAAATTTGAAAATTAGCCTTGGGCCACCTCGACTCCTCGGGCAATTCCAGTTCTCAACTCAAAAGCAAAGTCCAACAACACCACCAGGCCCAAGGCAGGCTTAAAATGTCCTTTCCAACACTTGTTTCCGTCGGCCCACATTTGCACATCCTTTCCCTCTACCGCCAGCACGGCAGCACCACCGACCGGCACCACCACCGTTCCACCAGCCCCATGGCCGCCGCCGCCACAAGGCCCGTCGAATTCGCCATCGGAGATGACCTCGCCGTGGTCGCCACGCCCCTCGGACAACTCAACTCCATGGACCACGCGCCCACCGTCCAGATCAGGCGCATCGCTCAGATGGCCCGATGACCATGAGTTGCCTGTTCCCCTCACGATTCCCCTCGATTTCGTGTGGATGTTTGGGAGGGTTTTCACTGGAGACTTCGTTGTTGAGTGTGTAGAGACGGAGGAGTCGGCGCTCGTGATTACAAAGGAACGGAAACAGACCAGGACGGACCATCGTTCCCGCCTGCAACGACACCACATTTGGCAGGGACTCTGAGGTCAGCATCCTGTCGCTGAGGCCTCAACCTGACTGTGCTTGTTATAGACTCATACGTTTTCACGACCGGTTATAGATTGATACGTAGAATGCCAGAATTCGCGTCTCGTTGCTAGCAGTTTAATTAGTGCTCTAATGCAGCAAGGCAACATCGACTAGTGATCTATTATGGCACAGTACAGTATAGCAGAGCAGCAGAGGTTAACACATCCCTTTGCTGAGTCTCGTTCAAACTGTGAAATATAAATTGCACACTGTGCTAGTTCACAAAACTGAGTAACTCTGTAACTGACAAAACAACACCAAGTTTTGCATTCTTATTACATAATGTCAGTCTTACATGCAAATCCATGTGGGGCTGAATCAAGAACACACATAAACAACACTCCAGATGGGTCAGTCCTGTGTGGAATAGTCCAACTTCCTTCTGATTTCCACACAGGCCTCACCAATGTAAATTACTGAACTTGCAAACAATAGTGCAAATGCCAGAGTACACTGAGGAACCAACAAACTACATGACAGTCTTAGGAGTAACGCGGCAGAGTGAGATACAGATACACATGCCGTGGTAAACATCATTACACAGGATGTGAAGAGCCATGTAATATCCTGTTGTGGTATCATTCTTTCCCTTGGGGGCAGTCGAGGAGCCGCAATAGAGGAGATGGACATTCCTGCGACAAACGTATATGAATACTGTCAAGTACATGGTGGTGACTGCTAACAGAACTTGAAGCAACAGAGTCGTAGCGATTACCTTGTGTCTGGAGCAACTTTAAGCTTCAGTGATCTCACTTTGAACCACTGCTGATGTAGCCTCGTCTTGAACTGGTTCCGCATCATCTCTGGCTCCAGCATCGGTGCCGCTCAGAGTTCCGGCTGCAGCAATTTCTGTCAGCTCATGGACTGCTTGAACATCATAGTCTTGTATGCCGTTGATGAAGAGGTCGACCTGGTTGAGGTGCTCCGCCACTGCTTGTCTCACCACCTTCACGATCTCGCTGACATAGGTGTTGTTGGCGTACCTTGCGTTTTAGCACAAGGCTACCTCCGAAAGACTTGGGAGGTCGCCAATACCTGAAGGAACCTCAGTGTTGCTCGCCGGGAAAGCGTGTAGCTTGAGTTGAAGGTATGTCAGCTTTGGCATAGATCCTGCCTTGAAAGTGAGCCATGGCATTGGGCAGTCCACCGAGAATCTCTGAAGTTCGTGGAATCCTTCATTTTCAATCTCTATGGCCTGTACAGGAATTAAGTCCAAGCCTAGTATTAGGCACTGCAATTTGGGTAGGGATCCAAGTATGGCCTTGTTTAGATTGGGGGAAGAGAGAGACTGAAAAGTTCTGTAGCACTTCGTTTGTATTTGTTAAATATTGTCCAATCGTGGCCCAACTAGGCTCAAAAGATTCGTCTCGTGATTTACAACCAAACTGTGCAATTAGTTATTTTTTATTTATATTTAATAGTCCATACATGTGGCTACAAACTGATGTGGTGGAGAGAGATTAAAAAGTCCTGTAGCATTTCGTTTGTATGTGGTAAATATTGTCCAATCGTGGCTCAACTAGGCTCAAAAGATTCGTCTCGTGATGTACAACTAAACTGTGTAATTAGTTATTTATTTTATTTATATTTAATACTCTTTACATGCAGATACAAATTGATGTGATGGAGAGAGAGTGAAAAAACTTGGAAGTTGGGTGGTGATCTAAACAAGGCCTATCTTCAGATCATCTGTTGCTTGCTTGGTACAGACGGTGATTTGCACGAAAGATAGATGCTTGAGCCCATGGATCCATGGTGGAACACTTGCGAATCTTCCCGCTGTCACCTTGAACTTCTCAAGCCCCTCAACAAGCACACGAGACCTCTCAAGGGAGCCCAGGAAATCCATGGAGCAGCTGGGTCCACAGTGAATGGTCAGGGACTTGAGGTTTTCCCACTTTTCGATGGATGACAGTAACGCTTCACAGTAGGGTTGGTTAGTGGACTGGTGAAAGGACCATGTAACTGTGAGCACCTCCAAATAGTGTCGCATACCGAGAGCCCAGATGGAGCTTGCAGGGTCAGGGTGTTCGGTCAAATCAACAGTGGCTAGTGTCTGTAGCCAGTAAAGACGTGCTACAACGTCTGGCACCCTTGCTGCTGTTTCGACGGAATTAATTGTTCCTTCACCACCAACGAGCAGACCCCTCAATCCATACCGTAGGCCCACAATTTGATTTGGCAGCTGGGTTATTCGTGTGCCTCTCAGGTCCAGGTGCTCCAGTTCTGTTAGCTCGAACAGTTCAAGCGGGAGCTCTGCTATCCATGTGTAACTTAAGACTGACTCCAACGGCAAATACCCAAATGCATGACCCATTCCATGAATTGAGTCATGCACAGTAAAAAGAGTCCCCACCCAAATCTTTTCCGCTCCAACGGCGAACCCAAAAGAATGGGTCGAGCCACCGTCTGCCTCTCCCACCTCCCTCTCCCAACCACCGTCCGCTCGAGCCGCATGGCGGCGCCACCCGCCCACCCCTCTGTCTGCTTGAGCCACCGGCGGGCCGTCTCTGCGCGCGTCCCCCTCCCTGCGCGACGGCGAGCTCGAGGTGCTCCCCATCTCACCGGGGCGGTCCGCCCGCCCGGCGGGCGCTGCGGCGAGGCAGGGGCGGAGGCCACCCGTATGGCGCAGCTTCGCGGGGCCGGGGCTGGAGCCAGCGCGCCGCTGTCCTCCGCGTCCGCCGCCTCGGCCCGCACCAGATCCGCCGCCCGTGGCCCTCCCGCCTCCGACCACGCGATGTCGCGCGAGATAGCCCCCCACGGCAGCGGCCACGGCTACGGCGGTGGATCTCGGGCAGCCACGGCGGCGGATCTCGGCGCGGGGGCGGCGGGGGCCGAGCAGCAGCAGCAGGCGGCCACCCTCGCTGCTTTCGCCCGGTCGCCGCCGTCCCCTTCGTCGTGGTGGTGGGCCCGCCTGGAGAGACGCAAAGAGGCGGAGAGACGACGCATCTTTGCGTCTCGCGTCGCTGCGGGCGCAAAATGGATCGTGCGTTTGCCTACTCCGTTGGAGCCGGTTTCTTCACCGCAAAACCACTGTGCACGACTCATTTTGAGAATGGGTCGCGTTATAGGTGCGTTGTTGGAGTCAGTCTTACATCCAATGTGCTCAGAATCTGCAGCTCTTTGATCTCGTGTGGGAGCTTACTGACTCGAGTATTCCTGACGCTCAAATACCTCAAAAAGATCATTTTGCTTTCGCATATCTGCACTATGTCCTGATCCTTGAGATTCTCCCAGCCTTCAAGATCCAGAAGCACCAAATTGACAAACCTCTGCAGAGGGATTTCACTGACTGTCCCAGAAACAGCTAGCGAACGAGTCTGGGACAAATCTAAATTTTCAAGGAGAGAGGACAGCTTGCCATGTGGATGGTGGAGGGCTAACCTCCGTGGCATCCTGCTGCTAGTTTGGTTGCCACACTCTGTTGTTGCTGCTGCTGCTGCCAGTAAGTTGAGGGTAGAGCTGGTGAAAATGAAACCCATCTCTACACATTTGGAGGCAAGGAACTGCTGCATCAAATGATTGACTTGCCACTGGCAGTCCTCGCCTTCATCTTGCTTGTGTTTGCAGTTTGATGCTACACAGGTGATGACATTCCTATCCATTAGTTGGGAGAAGAATCCCTCTACTTCTGTCTTAGCACGACTTTGATTGTATAAAATGTGAGGATGATGAAGTTCAATAAGACCTTCATGTATCCATTTCAAGATGAGACGATCCTTTTCAAACTTGTACCCATAAGGAAACATGCTCATGTAAAATAGTAGCAACCTCACGCGATCATTAGGGAGGTCACTAAAACCAGAGGACAGTGCTTGTTTTAACCGTTCTGGCAGCTGGGGGACTGCTTCCTCGCAATAAATTGCAGATCTTTGATGCTCCTCGTCCTCATCCTGTCGTCGGTGCAGCTGCTGCAGTCGTTGTTGCTTCAGCCAGTCTGCCATACAAGTTATGAACAACGGTATACCATCACATCTCATCAAGATCTCATCACAAAATAACTTCATGTCGTCTGAAAGGCAACCGTCCTCAGAACCAGCAGCGGCTTCTAGAAGCAGCCTTTCTGATTCAGTCTGGTTTAGAGGCTTCATCTCGTGCACAAGGCCACCATCATAAGAACTGGAGCAAGATGCCCATGCTATACTTGTACTGCGTGTTGTAACCAATATTCTGCTATCAAGATTATTATTAGGGAATGCACCCTTAATTTTCTCCCAGTCTGATGCTTCCCATATATCATCAATAATGACGAAGTACCTGGCCAGCCGGGAGCATTATGAGAAAGAGATTAACAAATATATTTTCAGATTAGTAAAGATATAATCATGCCGAAGCTAGTAATTAAGCTGCTGGTTGTTTTTGGTACCTCTTATCTCGCAGGTTCTCTGAAACAAGGTGGACTAGTTGCTCCGTTGTCTTGGCTTGTGATGGGTTGTCAGCTGACCGTGCTGTTGCTGCTGGTTCTGAGACTTGGGAGAGGATATCTTGAAGAAGACGAATGTTTCTATCAGTCCCCCGTGAAGTTTGAGCCATAACATTGCATTGGAAGTAACAGGGTCCTCCACTAGTTTCACTTCTGACTCGATTGTGGAGCTCCACGGCAAGAGTTGTCTTGCCTATCCCCACAGGTCCAACGATAGACATGACTCTCACGTTCATGTCCATCTTCCCCTGGTTTGCGAGCCACCTGAAGATCTTCTTTGCCGGGCGATCGATGCCGACAAGAGGAAGGGCACCCGCCTGGTCAGTTGGGGTGTAAGCCCAAGGTCAGAGCTAGTGAGAAGAAGACTGGTCCGGTGTTCACTGATATAGTAAATCAGTACCGTAAGAGAAGCAAGGAAATATGAGCATCGCTTCTTACGGTGGAAGCACCGTAAAGCTCTTCGCAGCAGTGTGCGACGTGAGGGGTCAACTTCATGGAGGACGAGGTAGGCGATATCGTCAAACTTCAGCAAATATTCCAGACAGTTCATCTCGACGTCTAAATGCTGCGGGCTCAGTGTCGTCAAGAACGCCGAAGTGATGGTCAGTTCCGTCTCCATGAAGGCCAAGCATCGCCGTCCAGGGACACCGACGGCACGATGAGGGCCAGCAGGCCCCAGCAGTTGAGAGATCCTTGCATGAAGCGCCTGCAGCGG
Source organism: Chrysopogon serrulatus (assembly GCA_015844335.1). Classification (NCBI taxonomy): domain Eukaryota; kingdom Viridiplantae; phylum Streptophyta; class Magnoliopsida; order Poales; family Poaceae; genus Chrysopogon; species Chrysopogon serrulatus. Next base: position 516,473 of record JADLZL010001941.1, on the reverse strand, counting down.
TCTTAATAGTAGCTCCTTGATCTTGACTGCCGCTTCCGCCTCCTCCTCCTTGGAATCTTGATGCGCCGTGACATCTCTCTTCTCCTGCTGCTGCTCGGAAGCTGCAGCCGCCATGCCTGCCCCAAGGCCCCAGCCCCACCACTACACCCCCGCACACCCTCCTGTTCTCATAAGATTAAAAAAAAATCAAGCACCAGAATCTTTAAAAGACGAAACGCGCGGACAAAATCAGGCTCCGAAACGCCTTGACTGGGGTATCCTGGATCCTGATGTCGTCTTCCCAGCAGCTGCTCCTTTGACGACCGCTGCCTTGTGCTCTACCCCGTCCCCGCAGCATGTACTCTCTGCTCTGGCCGGGGAGGGGGGCGGCTCACCGTGCTCCGTTGTGGCCACCAGGCCGGCCGCCGCTGATGAACCGCAGGAAGCTACAACCACCCTGCCGTCGCCTTCACACCTGGTCGCTGAGTTTGCCAGGCGGGTCCAGGCACCGATCGACCAACCACTGCTCCACAAGCCGCTACGTCGCAAGTGTCGCTCGCTGTCCATGCCGGCCGTTAGACGGAGTGGTCGCCTGGCGGCCAAATGTGGTTACAGGGAGGCAAATGCCACGCTCCAGGCGCAAAGGGTACTCTCCTCCAAATGGGACAGGTCCACACATGGTCGTACTCCACCACCGTCGCAGCAGGACATCTCCGACCTGGATGAGGCTCTCCAGGAGCCTCTCAGTTCGTCAAGGAGGGCGGCACTCCGTGCACTCTTCGCGGCTGACTTCGGGGAGCCCACGGTTGGGCTAGAGGACGAGGTCTAACGTCCGGTCGTCGGTAGTCGCACATCGGTGTAATGGGGAACAACGATCGTATCTTTGTCTGGAACGTGCGTGGGCTTAACGCGCGGGCACGTCGCAGCTGTGTTAGGGAGTTTGTCATGCTGGAGCGGGTCTCCGTGGTCTGCCTTCAGGAGACCAAGCTCCAGGATGTAACCCGACCGCTAATCAATGACATGCTAGGGGCCGCATTGACTACTGCTTCCTCCCTGCTGTGGGAACGGCTGGTGGGATCCTCTTGGCTTGGAGGACTGACTCCTGGCTGTCGACGGACGTCGTGATTTCGCAGTACTAGGTGACCGCAAGGCTTTCGCCCGCAGCCACTGCTGGTGAACCTTGGTGGTTAACAGTCGTTTACGGTCCTCAGGACGATGATGCAAAGGTGCTATTCCTACAGGAACTGGCAACACTTCGTGCTTCGCGGGCTGGCTCGTGGATGATATGCGGAGACTTTAATATGATTCTCGATGCTGCGGACAAGAACAACGGCCGTCTTAATCACCGTAATATGCGTCGTTTCCGCAGCTTCATTGGCCGGATGGCTTTGGAGGATGTCCACCTCTCGGCACGCAGGTTCACCTGGTCCAACAGACAGGAACGACTGACAATGGAGAGGCTGGACAGGCTGCTTGTCTCGGTCGAATGGCTCACCTGCTTCCCCAGACACCGGCTTCGTCCTCTATCATCTGACTGCTCCGATCACTGCCACTTAATTCTCGACACTGAGACGGGTAGCTGGGCCCCAGGCCGGTTCCGCTTTGAGCCGTTCTGGACCAAGTTACCGGACTTCCTTGATGTCGTCGCCGTGGCCTGGTCACCGTCGCTGCTGCACGCGGATCCTTTCAGGCAACTTGACTACAAACTGCGCAATGTTGCCATGGCGCTGAAGAGCTGGAGTTCAAAGAGGGTCGGCAGTGTGCGTTTCTAACTAGCTCTGGCTAGGGAGGTTATCTTTCGTCTTGACAAGGCCGAGGAAGCGAGGACGCTCACGGCCGGTGAGCGAGAGCTCCGGAACGAGCTAAAACTGAAATGCCTGGGCCTCGCCTCGCTGAGCAGGACGATCGCGCCCAACGGTCTAGGGTGCTTTTCTTGGCGGAGGGGGACGCCAACACTAAATTTTTCCACCTACAGGCGTGCCATAGACGGAGGAAAAACACGATTCATTCGCTCCGGGATGCCGATGGGATAATCGTTGATGATGAGGACATGGCGGAAGCTGTCTTTAACCACTTTGACGGCATCATTGGTGTCAGCCTCGAGCGCGCGTCAAGGATGAATTTCACTGACCTCGGCTTGCCGGCTCTCGACGCGGAGTCTGCGGCATCGCTTGACACAACGTTCACGGAGGCGGAGGTGGCATCGGTGATCGCTGCCTTACCTACCGACAAGGCGCCAGGACCCGATGGGTTCCCCGGTCTGTTCTATAAGAAAGCGTGGCACATCATCAAGGCTGACGTCCTTAACGCACTCAACGTGTTCTGGTCCTTGGACTTCAGGAGTTTCAATCTCGTCAACGAGGCCTATATGATCCTGTTGAAAAAGAAGGAGCAACCGCAGGAAGTACGGGATTACAGACCGATCAGCTTAATCCACAGCATCAGCAAGCTAGTGGCCAAGATTCTGGCTAACAGATTGGCGCCGCTCCTCGGTCGGCTGGTGCGGCCTAACCAGTGCGCGTTCATCGCGGGCCGAAGTATCCATGACAATTTCAGAGCTGTCCAACTCACTTTTAGGCTACTACACTCGACCAGAAGGCCTGCGACGCTGGTGAAGCTTGATATAGCTAAGACCTTTGACACGGTGGCGTGCCCGTATTTGTTAGAAATCCTGCAACTGATGGGCTTCAGTCAGCGGTGGTGTGATTGGATCTCGGCTATCCTGTCAACAGCAAGCACCAAGATCCTGCTCAATGGGCGCCCGGGTGCCAGGATCGCCCACGCTCGTGGCCTACGACAGGGGGATCTCTTGTCGCCAATGCTATTCGTTCTGGTTATGGAAGGACTCAATGCTTTGCTCTCGTTCGCGGACAACCAGAGGTTTCTTCTCCCGCTGCCTCCGGCGGCGGCAGCATGTCGAGCATCCCTCTATGCAGACGACCTTGTAGTCTTCGTGACACCGCAGCCTGGGGATTTCCTGGTCCTCAAGGAGGGCCTCAGAATATTTGGTGATGCTTCAGGACTATTGGTTAACTGGGCAAAGTCTGTTGCCACGCCCATCCACTGTGACGCGCCCCAGAGACAACTCATCCTGGATCACTTGGGGTGCAACGTCGTCGACTTCCCATGCATTTACCTCGGCATCCCACTCTCGGTGAGGAAGCTGCGGCGCGTTGAGGAGCAACAAGTAATTGACGCCGTCGCAAGAAGGATACCGACCTGGAAAGGGAACCTGCTCAATCTGGCGGGCCGGGCCATGCTGACGGCGGTGACCTTATCGGCCATTCCGACTCACTTAGCTATTGCCACTTCGCTATCGCCATGGGCAATTCGCCAAATTGACAAGAGGAGGAGGGGCTTCCTTTGGTCCGCACCGACAATGCGGCCGGAGGCAAATGCGTAGTGGCATGGGAGGCAACCTGTCGTCCTAGGGAGATGGGTGGATTGGGCTTACTAGACCTGAGACGTTTTGTCATTGCCTTGAGACTGCGCTGGGCATGGCTTGCTAAGGTGGACTCCGGAAGAACTTGGGCGCGGCTACCTCAGTCAGATAGCAAGGACGTTGATGCAGCGTTCAGGGCGGCAACGTGTATGATCCTGCGCGATGGTCGCTCTGCTCTGTTTTGGATTGACAGATGGATACCTGGTGGCCTCGCAGTGGGGGGACATTGCACCTGATCTTCTCAATGCGGTGAGCCGTGGGCGGCGGAAGCGGTCGATGGCCGACGCCATTGCTTGGAAAACACCCGGGTCTCCGACATCACCGGAGTGCCCAATGCGCCGCGTCGTCCTCGGATACCTGCGGCTATGGGAGATAGTGCGCGGGGACACAACTTGTTGAAGGCCCGGATCAGATGATCTGGAGGTGGAGCTCCGATGGAGCATACACCTCATCCTCGGCCTACTGGGGCTCGTTGGGGGGGCATCCAGGCCGCTGGGCGCCAAGGAACTTTGGAAGTCATGCGCCCCACCGAAGGTCAAGCACTTCTTCTGGATCGCGCTTCATGGTCGCTGGCTGGGCGGCGGCAAGAAGGCATCGTCACGGCTTGCAGGAATCGCCTACACTGTGTCCTATGTGGGGGGAGCTACCTGAAGAAATCGATCACATCCTCCTCTCTTGCGTCTTCAGCTTGCAGGTTTGGTCCAGGGCACTCAATGCGGTTGGGTGGCCTGCGTTATCACCGGATGGTACCACTTCATTCTGGAAGTGGTGGACTTCGGCTAGGAAGAGCATTCCTAGGAACGCATGCGTCGTGGCTTCGACTCCCTCGTCCTGCTCGTTGGCTGGGGCTTGTGGAAAGAAAGAAACTCCAGGACATTTGGAAGAGATCAGTGCTTCGTGACTGCTGTGATTGACGGGTTGATTGCCGAGGCGAAGCTGTGGATTGCGGTAGGCTTTCGGCGCATCCTGGAGCTACTCCCTCTGGCCCCTGCTTCCTCGTCGCAAATGGTCATTGTAAATTAGATTATCCTAGCTATGCGTTTTTGTTTGTGTAACTTAGCTTCCCCGGCCGCTGGTAATTAGTGCTTTACGAGTGCCGGGGCAAGCTAAGAGTGAACTTCTACTCCTTCTTAATGAAACACGTGTCACAATGACACGTTCTCGAAAAAAATCAGGCAGGAGAGAAGGCCACGTCGATAGCAAGATCTCGACCGTCGGATCTCGATCGGACGGTTCAAATCACGGAAAAAATCGCTTCCAATGGTACTGTTCGGTACTGTTTAAATTCTGTTCATCTACTGTTTATCACCAGCTTTTACTATTCACAAAAAAATTGCTACACGCACACGAAAAAACGTACATAAAAGATTAAAATAAGCCATTTTTATTACCAGAATTTTTTTTTAAAAAATACCCAAATAAACTAAAACCACTTCGAAGCCTATCAAAATATTTTTGACCTCTTTGTCGTCATCTAAAAATCTAAAATAATTTACAAAATACATTGGTGTACGTCTTGCCAATAAACTTAAAAAATTTATATCTCGCGGATTTTTGTTACTAAATTTAGAAGCAACATATTTACTATTTTTTTCCTCAGGCGCTTAAATCATCACAAATTATATAGACATAGACGCTGCATACAATATGAGCAATTTTACTCTCTTTATGATCTAAAAAAATACACATTGGACTCCACGAAAATATTATCGCACATATAAATTAATAGTCCTAAAAATTAAAATGAAGAAAGTATATCATATAGAGCGCATCAAAATGTCAAATTCAACAAATTTAGACTGTAACCGTTCTAAGTGTTTGCTGCTTTTAATAATAGTGCAGAAAACAAAAAAATACTAATTTGTTTTATAACGATTGCAACTAGGCAAGATAGTCAAGTAAGAAAATAGACCATAAGCCATCCTTTATCTTATAGCCTGTCTAGGAAAAAAACAATAAATAGCTCATAGTTTCCTTGCTACTACCCTAAGAGTTGTTCTTCTATCATCAGCGAGAATTTACTTTGCTGTCGATGCAGGCAATACAAGATAGATTTTCGTGCATATTTGGGCCTATGCTAAGGCTAATAAATAAATAATAAATGGATTCCTCCTCCCTAAGCCTCGATTTTCTCTTTTTAGCCTTATCCGCTCTTCAATTTTGGTATCGATTTGATCTACTCAGAAGATTAATAAACCTTTTTGCAATTCATCATTAGTATCTTAATAGTACTTCGATCAACAGCATCAACAAGACAACCATCTCACATCTATAAATATTTATGTAATGAACTAGCCAATAAAAAGGACCACTACATACTCTAAAATCCTCTAAAAATAATTAATAAAGTTAGTCTCTTTATTTAAATTGCTACAAAATTTATATCATACCACACCCATACCACGCATAAAATAAAAATGATACACTGATATATTACAGAGGCAGTTCAAATCTCCAATACATGGCATTCAATTCCTATTTATCGGTAGTTTGTAATGGATGCTTTATCCTGACAAACACATAATCTTTAGCCGCATTAAACCAAACTCATCCATATCACCATCTGTTTCAATATTTCTTTATATCTTTTAAATTTTCATGCTGTCATGCATCACGGGCTGGCCAATGTGGCTGTCGCGCAGCAACGCTGCGCGTAGATTCTAGTAAGCTTTATTTGGTATGTTTGTGCATTTAATAACACGCAGGATTAATCCTCCAAAATACATGCAGATACAGAGTGCGGGTATTCACTTGGAAGCTGACTTACCTGATCCGGTCTCCCCGATTGGTAGCGGGTAGCGGCAAGGAAGACCCCCAAGACGCCGACGGCGGCTGCTGCTGCCTGCTGCTCCGTTGACGCCTTAGGTACGGTGGCCGGCGGCGGGAAGGCTGTTACTTGCGCAAATTAGCCCCTAATATCGTTTTGGCAAGGAATTAATCCCATCTTCCTTGCCCCTACTACTCCTTTGCTGCGGAGACACCTAGAGCTGCTACTCGGCGAATGTTGAGGGAAAGAGGCAAGGCTAGAAGCCCTGACCAAATAAATACGTAGCTTGCAGGATCCCCTAACTACTAGTTTGACAATTTTTTTTCCCACTTTGATACGACTGACAACGTGCTCTCACTGTGCATATCAACTTCAAATATGATTAATTTATAGAAAACGGTATCAACATTTATATCTCAAAATAGGTTCACTATTAAAATATGTAGCATAATTAATCTAATGATACTTATTCATTGCTATAAATAGCTTTCAGATTTACCGTTTAGTCTTTCGAATGTACTCATCGATAGTTGACATGACCATGTTTATAGGGGCGAGTGCATGTGTTTGTAAGCATCTCCATACATATTGTTTAATTCATGAAAAAATAAATATTAGTACTTTTTAAATTAAATTGGTTCGAGGTGGTTTAACTCGTAAAAGAGAGAGATGTCAACCTTTTTTATGGAGGGAGCCAATTTGCTCCTTCCCCTGTCGGGTGCTGAAATAAATACGACCACTACGTCCAGCATTTAACACTACAGTATACAGTATGAACCTTAATACAAGCATAATGGCGTTGAAGTATTTCATGTCGACAAATTGTGGGTGTTTGGATCCAGAGGCTAAAGTTTAGTCCATATCACATTAGACGTTTGCATGCTAATTAGCAGGACTAAACATTAGCTAATTGAAAAACTAATTGCACAGCAGTAGACTAATTAATGAGACGAAAATATCAAGCCTAATTAAGCCATCATTGGCAAATATTTACTACTAGGTAGTGTGCCCGTGCGTTGCTACGGACATCTAAATTTTTGTATTAAAACGCACAGATCGCACGATAAGATAACAATACTGTAAAATTGAATACTAACGTTAAAGCGACATTTAATCAAAAAGCAAAGTCCGTAATATTAAGAGTAACAGAAAGGATGGCATCGCAGTCTCACAAAGGCTATTGTATAAACCTTTCCGTGATATGGCTATGAGATCCAAATATTAGAATACAATTAATAGAATCAAACAAAATGGTCAAAAATTATGTCCTTTTAAAATAGAACAGAAAGATGGCATGCATTATTGAACAATAACCCCCAACATCACATTAAAGCATATACACTGGAATTTTTATTTCTAAAATGCACATGGCTTTGATATCTATGGTCTCATACATGTTTCTAGAGAGAAGAAAATGATACATGCATCTGTTATGGTAGATCCTTGTAAGACCTGTAAAATATTTTATTTGATACAATAAAAGTACCCAAAGACACACCAAATCTAGAACTTTGCAAGCTAACACTAAAAAATGAATGAGATGCCAAATCTAGAAGACACAACACGGTTCCAACCCCAATCTGCCTTTGGGTCATTGGGTGTTTGACGCCACCATAAAATCCCGTCACCATCCTTTTAGATGCTCGTCCTTCCCTCCGTGCTAGGCATTACTGCAGCAAATGATTCTTTCACAAGGATCTAAACATTTTTGGGACCCAATAGGATAGAGAGCATATGGTATACTACATGGCAATGGAGAGAGGTCAGATATAAGATGTTTCTAACGCCCAAAACAGAGTAGAGTGAGATCATTGTGCAAACGCCACCATCGCCATGGGACAAATTACAAGATTAGCTTTTGAAAATACTACTCTGAGCACCTGCACGAATTTATTGACCTTGAGAGGGAGGCTGTCGAGCATAGCTGAGTGCTGCGTGTCCAACCCCTCCAGTTTGTTTTGCATAAACATGGAGTAGAATCATACAACCTACAGTGAAATCTACATCACCCGGAAAAAACAAATGAGAAGCTAGAAGATCAGGTAGATATAAGACAACACTACGAAGGCAGCCTTCTGCTTGGTTTGAGATCTGTATTAATACAAAATAAAAATGTCATTGCAAACTGTAAGGCTTGATTTAATCCTAATCAAACCAAACTGCAATGTGGAAAGAAATTCCAACAAACTACATTCCAAAGTTAATTCTATCACATTTGACATACTTGGCTAATTATGCTTTGTCAAAGCTGTTTCCATAGAACTGATCTGAGCACTGAAAGATTGTTTTGCTAGTACGAGCACTATGTTATTATCTTCACAGCAAAAATTAGCATTCAGAGAGTACATATACCTATGGTGAGAAGGAAGGTCTCACCTCTGATTAAAAAAGATCAGCCTACTCTGTATGCAGGTCAAGTTTTCAACTGTCAGCTTACTTCTTGCCAAGAAGTTGCCCCGTCCTGCTTTCCAGCATCATGCCATGGTACTTGAGGTTTCCAAGACATGTCAATTGCATCAACACTCATTAGTAAACAATGAAGATATAGAAATAGATTAATTCTAAATATGCCTTATTTGTGAAAAATCTAAGATCACCAACCAGATTCGGGTGATTTACATGTGTCAAAACCTTCAGTTCAGCGAGAAATTCTTGAGACGGCTTTGTATCCATTTTCTTTATGGCAGTTCTCTATATACACACAAAAGAGGAAGGGAAAATTATTTCACAGATAACAAAACAAGCCAGTTAAGTGAAACTAAACAAAAGTCGAGAGTTTGTGTTCTAAAATTACATGCTTCTTTCATATACATTAATTGTCTATTAGTTCATAAACCTTTATGTTATCAGGATGAAGAGCCCCAACAGGGTCTACACTAATTACATGCGGGTAGGAGCTTGACAAACTTAAGAAAAGTAAATGCGGAACTTAACACCAGCTTTGTAAACCAAATGTGGGTATTAAATATGTAGGCTTTCTATATAGCTGCTCTATTTGCCACCATATCGCCAAAACAGAAAATTTGCACAAAAGAATTAACCCTACTCCTATGCAAGAAAATTGCAGACTAAACCGTACAGGGTACACACGTGGCTTCCATCAAGGCAACTATAAAAATGACTGCAAGGTTGTATTTGAGGAATAGGTTACAAGAATAGGTACCCAATTACTAACCTGCAGCAATATTTATTTGATCATTCTAAACCTTGAATTACTATGAAATTGATGTTAACTCTGTTGAACCATTCAAGACAACTGGTCAAGAGTTTGAAAAGAACGAATTTGAAAAGAACAAATCAGTTTGTGTTCTAAAATTATGTGCTTCTTTGGTCGTGGGGAGGAGACGAATGGGGGAGCTGGGATGTGAGGCGAATTTTGCCAAAGGCTTAGAGTTTAAGCAACAGTGTCTTAACGCTCACACCACCTGCTGGGGTTATCAGCTTATAAACAGAGCCCAAAGGAGAACCACACCCGTATGTTTCAAGAAATTCAGTACGTAGCTATTTCTTCCAATAGATCAAGTATTAAGGTGTTCTTTTATTCCTGACTTCAGAACCACATCAGTCATTCTATATTGATAAAAAAAATCATTCTATGCTACAACGCATACTCCAAAATAGTGCACAATATAAAAAATGTGGTTGCAAAATCAGTAAGCATTTTGTTATAAAAAAACAATTGCAGAATCAGTATACACCTCGGTTGTATCCACCAGGAAACTGCAAAATTTATATACACCAGAATTTGGATCTTCAATATCAATAAACTACAGATAATCATGAAAATGGTAAAGAAAGCTAAGTTGAGTTATTTGAAGGAACATATAGGAAGAGGTACAGGTAAACCAGCTTTAATTCTGGGCATAAAGTGTGTGATGATCAAAAGTTAGCATGAAACTGATTGTAGCGCTATACATGTACACTACTCAAACGGAAGAATGAAAAGTTAGCAGTGGTCCGTATGAAAGAAGCACAAGGTGTATGATTTGCATGGAACGGGAGCAATTATATCCTGAAAAAAACGGTCACATGGAACCAAAATTTATAAAAATAGAATGGCAACCTCTATTTCATAAGCCACAACAGGAATTCACTTCTTTGCCGAGTGCCCAAGACACTCGGCAAAGACCCAAAAAACACTCGGCAAAGGCTTTGCCGAGTGTTGCACTCGGCAAAGAGCTCTCGGCAAAGCCGCCATCGGCAACGGGCTCTTTGCCGAGAGTTTTTTGTCGGGCACTCGGCAAAGGCTTTGCCGAGGGTCAAAATAGGCACTCGGCAAAGAAAAGTTGCCGTTAACGGTAAGGTTTTGTTCACGGCGGCTTTCTTGCGTGCCGACAAAGCAGGGCACTCGGCAAAGAATTTATTTTTTTTTAGAAAATGTCTTTGCCGAGTGCCTACCCCGAGGCACTCGGCAAAGATTCTTATTTTTATTTTTTAAAAAATGTCTTTGCCGAGTGCCACCCCCCGAGGCACTCGGCAAATATTTTTATTTTTTTTTTTAAATGTCTTTGCCGAGTGCCTACCCCGAGGCACTCGGCAAAAGATTTTTATTTTTATTTTTTAAAAATGTCTTTTTTGCCACCCCTGAGGCACTCGGCAAATATTTTTATTTTTTTTTTTTAAAATGTCTTTGCCGAGTGCCACCCCTGAGGCACTCGGCAAAGATTTTTATTTTTTTTTTAAAATGTCTTTTGCCGAGTGCCACCACCGGAGGCACTCGGCAAAGAGGCGCTTCTGATTTTTTAAAATTTTTTTTTTTTTTTTTGCCGAGAGCCTTGACCATTGCTCTCGGCAAATATGGTCTCTTTGCCGAAAGTGCCTTGGTTATTGCACTCGGCAAAGTGACCATACATTTTTTTTTTGGTTTATTTTTCATTAAACCACAAAGAAATACAAAGATATATATCACATACACAATTCATATATCACATACACATCACATAAATCACATCCACAAAGACATCCATAACGCATATATCACAACCACAAAGACAATATCAAATCCGATCACATTACATCATAAATTCAATCACAATCCGATCACAAATGTTTCAATTGCATCACAAGTCTCTAAGTCTCACAAGGTTCGAGTGCATTATTGAGAATAGGAACAGACGGTCCGGGGACAACTCACAAACCTCTGAACAGGGCACCTCACCGTCCGCCCCCAACCAGGCCACCCCGCCTCCGGTGAAGGCCGTGGGGGGGATCGCTGCGTCGTAGGCCAAGCCGGGTTGTTCGAACCCGCCGACTGAGGCTGCACAAAAGAGACTGGGTTAGTACGTGTGATGACCAAAGATGGAATCAAACCAATACTACACATTTATACTTACAGGAGTCCCAAAGACGTGAGGCTGAGGCGGAGGCTGAATCTCGGGCGGCACTACTACATCGGAGCTAGTAGGCTGCTGTGGGAGCTCCATCCCTGAACGTGCCCCCATCTGGCTGACGAAGGCGATGAGCTGGGCCATCTTCGCCTCAGTCTGCTCACGCACGGCCCTCTCGGCCTCGAGCTGGGCCTGTACCGCCTGGTGCCGCTCCAACGCCTCCCTCTTTTCAGCTTCCATCCTGGCCTGCAGTAATACGAAAGTGAAGTTAGAATAATTGAAACGTCATCGACTGAAGCATACAACAACACGAATTACCTCGAGTGCCGAGTATGCGAGCTGCGAAGCCGGCTGTCGTGGTTGTATGGGCACGCTTGCGTCCGTGCTCCGTGCTCGTATCTGGGAGAGAGTGGGAGTCGAGGCCGAGTCGATGACGCCGTCGCCCATCCAGTACCGCCCATGCTTCTTTCCTCCGCCGACCCTCATGACAATCTCTGGCTCAAGGTCCTGGGTGCTCGGGTCGAAGTCCTCGCCGTGTACCCTCCTCGCTGCGGACGTGTACTCGCTGAGGCGGCTGTGCACGCTGGCGTTGGTGTAGGCCTCGGGCGGGTCCTCCGGGTTGTACGAGACGTCGGACGACGCCTTGCCCTTATGCGCCATAGCAAATGCCTTGAAGATGGGGCAAGACGCGCCACCATGGGCCTGAGACTGCAAGAAGCGGAGTTAGTGAACGAACGATCACGAGTGACAATCACGAGTTAGTGTGAGCGAACAATCGACTTAGCTTACCCAGGCACTTGCGTATGCGGCGAGGTTGCGGCCTCCTTGATGGTGCGATACACCGGGCATCATCAAGCGGCACTCCCGTTTAGCGTTGTGGGTCTCCTCCCACTCCGGACCGCACCACCTATCCACAATCTGCTCCCAGCAGTCGCGGTAGTTGGAGCACCACCAGGGGCAAGCCTGCACGTCACAATTTCACATATAAGTAGATCAACGTAGACATGTGTAAACTGGAAGATCATATCATTTATATACCGCAAGGTACTGGTCCCGAGTCAGCGTCTTCGTCCTCGCTTGTTTTTTGTTCATCTTCTCCCCAAGGACGAGGCCATGGTAATTGACGATGGCCTGCAGACGCGCCTCGTAGTGAATGTCGGTGACGAGCTTCTTGCATGCCCTAGTGACACATGCCTGGGCCCTGTCCTCGTATCCCTCCTCGCACTTGTAAAAAGTCTACACGCAAAGAAAAATGATCAATTTCTTAATCGAATATAAGTGCGATAAATTTGATGCATTAAGATTGCTAGGTGTGGATGAAATACTTACCCAGAACTCCCGCAAGACACGCAATGCCTTGGACGGCTCTTCCGGATCTTGGGCAGCGGCGAAGTGCTCGAACGTCCAAGGAGGTTCCTCATTCCCGGCGTACGTCACCAAGCCAGGGTAGTGCGTCTTGAGGAGAAGACCCAGGACGTTGTTTGGTGGGCGTGAGTGCTCACCCGGCACGACAATCAACCAGTTCCTGAAAAGTGGTTAACCAATAGAATTAGTTTACAATTCAATTCCCAATATCTTATAAAATAGTAATACCATAAAAGTTACTTACTTCTGGCCCTCAGGGCGAATCACCGGCCGCCTCGTCGGGTGCGGTACTACAGGGAGAGTCGCAGGACCGCGTAAGTACACACTCGACGAGGTACCGGAAGAAGTCGAACCAGCTCCCACCGTGTCCTCCTCCTCCTCCTGCTCCTCCTCCTCCTGCTCCTCCTGCTCAAGCTCCTCGTCTGTCTGGGGAGCGATCACCTCGTCCTCAGCCTCGTCCCCTGCTCCTCGCTCGTCCTCGCCCTCACGGTCTCGAGGAGGTGACGGCTCCCTTGTGCGCCTGCTCCTCCGCCCCCCACGCCTCCTTCCGGAGGTCCCCCGAGCCACGGACGCCACTGCAGCTTTTGTCTTGTTTGACAAACGAGGTCGTTTCATCGACCGCCGCCCACCATCTTCAACGAAGCACCTGCATTTGACAAGAACCAATAAGACATGATTAGAAAGTTAGTACAAATAAAGCAAAATGTAGGCATTTGTAAGAACAACGTAAAGTAAAATATAAATAAATAGCATTACATGAATTAAGTATAATCTTCATGATCAGGATCATAAGCCTCATCGTCGGTATCAAACATGTCAAAGTTCTCGACCCCGCCCAATGGAGGATTGTCGTCCTCGTTGTCGTTGCCTAAACGATGTCGCTCAAGCATTTGTAAGTCTCTTACATTTTCAACCTCATCTCCATCGTCCTCGTCATCAACCCTTTCTGACCAACTTCCATTTCTATCGCCGGTCAAGTCTATCTCGAACCTCCCATCTAGCCCTTTCTGCCTCGAAAGAACTCTCCCTCGTATGTGTTTGGATTGAAGTTATAGTCGTCATCATTTGGGGATGTAATTTGCCGTGTGGCATTACCTTATGCACAATATCCCAACCCTTCAAGTGCTGATTGCTTTGGCACGCATAAGGGAGATAATAAACTTGTGTCGCCTTGTTGGGCCACAATGTACACATCATCTCCTGGTAGGGTGGTATCCCGTCGAATCTCGACTAGACCAAGATGATAATGGGTCCGCCTCGTTACCGCAGGATCGAACCAAAGGGCATTTGAATATGACAGAGTAAGTGGCGTTGAACCATGAAAAGTGAGCTCGTATATCTCTTTGCACTCTTCCATAATACTCAACCCCATCTTGGCCTTGCGTAAAAACCCCGAACTTGTTGTTCTCATGCGGTTTTGATGAAGCCGCCGTAGAGTCGTTGTGTGGAAGCGATATCCATTGACATCATAACCACTAAATGACTTGATCCTATAGCCAAAGCCATCGGCCACTTGTCTCAACTCGGGAGTCATAATCGTATCAACTTGGGCCTGCAAGCCAAGACCACATACGAAAGGTTGGCATACAACTTGAAGTATGTAACTAAATATTAGCTCAATTGGACGGTACCTTCTTCTTGAACCATGAAATGAATTCCGGTTTTCCGTTTCCCAACCCGTTTCTAAGGAGAGCATCCGCTTCCCGCGGGTTAGAGGGGCGTGATTGATGCCAGTATTCATGAAGAAATTCCCTATAGCAACGAGATTATAGGAGTTAGATGCAATAAATAATGATGGTGTATGGAATAAGTTCGCTCACAACTTACGTGATATATGGCTCTACTTCATCGAGGTTGGTCAAAACATAGAACGTGATAGCGCCCACTCGTCATATTGCAAGATCTTATTGGTCGATCCACTCGCGCTTCCGAGTTGCCCTCGAAAAAGACTGAGGTTCGACTCATTTCCACCATCATTGTAACGAGGCTGAGGATTATGTGTGCTCGGAAGGTTGTCACTATAATAAAGTGTGGTGAAGTTGGACACCTCCTCGAGGATATGTGCCTCTGCCATGGAAGCCTCGATTTTGTTTTTTTTTTCGCATTTCTTCCGAAGAACCTTCAGAACTCTCTCGACCGGATAGCACCAATGGAATCGCACGGGCCCCCCATTCGCATTCCTCGTATGGGAGATGCAAAATCGATGTCTTTGCATCGGAGTAAAGAAGCCCGGTGGAAATATCTTCTCTAGCTTACATATCAAAACGGGTGCCATTTTTTCCAGGTCTACCATCACGGTCCGAGATATCTCCTTGGCACATAGCTGGCGGAAGAAATAGCTCAACTCTGCCATGACTAGCCAAACATGCTCGTGGAAATAGCCCCGCACCATCGCTGGGAGAAGGCGTTCAATCCAGATGTGGTAGTCATGACTCTTCATCCCTAAGACTCGTAGAGTGTCTAACTTCACTCCTCTCCTCGATTAGTCACAGATCCATCGGGGAACGCGTATAGTCTCAGATCCATTCTAGAACTTCCCTTCTTTGTGGCCTTTTCAATATATAATCAGCTGGGGGCCTTGTCCATGTCTTGCCACTTCTAGGAGGCCTCATCTCTAGCTTTGGTCTGTCGCACAACATTGCAAGATCCAATCTAGCCTTAGGGTTGTCCTTTGATTTTTCAGGAATATCCATGATTGTTCCCCAGAGTGCTTCCGCGACATTCCTTTCCGTGTGCATTACATCAATATGGTGCGGAAGGAGAAGGTCATCAAAATAGGGAAGCCGAGTCAGGCCCGACTTATGCGTCCACATATGTTGCAGACCGTACCCCACAAAACCATCACATTCAGAGTTGAGCTCAAGGCCTTCTATCCTTTGACGAACCTCGGCTGGAGTCAACATCTGGGGTGGAGGGTCCGTCACCACGAGTCCTTTCGTAAAGTTTTTCCTGTCTCTTCTGAATGGATGATCAAGCGGAAGGAACTGTCGGTGCAGGTCGAACCCCGAAAACTTAGTACCCTTTTTCAGATAAATGAACCTCAGAGCTTCCTTACAGATTGGACAAGGGAACTTCCCATTAACACACCAGGCACGTAACATGGCGTGCGCAAATAAATCATGCATGGAGTAAAGATACCACACATACATCTTAAAGTTTCTCTTTGTAGCACGGTCATATGTCCATACCCCATTCCATGCACCGATCAATTCATCAATCACGGGCTCCATGTACACACCCATATGATTCCCCTCGGTGTCCGTGAATGATCAACGTTAATAGCATGTGTTTTGCTTGCATGCACACACCGGGAGGAAGGTTGAGGGGGATCACAAACACGGGCCAACATGAGTAGGGTGCAGCCATCATGCCAAAAGGATTGAACCCGCCTGCATCGCAAGTGCAACACGGACATTACGAGCCTCTTTCGCTTTCTCACGATGAATGCCATCAAAGTGGGTCCACGCCTCACCATCGGATACATGCACCATCTTGTCGATTGTATCGTTTGCCATGTTTGTGCCATGTCATCTGCTTTGGCGGATTCTTCGGTCATGTATAGCCGTTGGAGCCTCGGTAAGAAAGGGATGTGCCTTACGACCGACACGGGGGATGTCAAGCTGCCTCTTCCGGCCATCGGCGCCTCTACCTCTAGATACCTAGAGGATTCACACATAGGGCGCGGTGTTGCTTCCGCAAGTTCTTTCCTGAATAGAACGCACCCATTCGCATATGTATGTATCTCGATCATACGGCATTTTAAGGGCACGGCGCCTTGCGACTTCGTGCGTGTTCTTCGGAAGAGTGTGAGCCTCGGAAGTAAGCTACCAACAACTGTCGGCATACTTGTCGGCGTCTCGACTCATGCTAAGCCGAGACTTCAATGCCATTAGACGGCCAATGGCGTCTAACCGAGACACCATTGTGTGGCCGTGAAGGGGTTGCCGTGCGAGAAGCAAACATATCATAGAACGCCTTCGCGGTGGCCTCTCCTCCTCCTCCTCCTCGTCCGTGCGTCCATCACCGAACGTGCTTGATGAAAGTCATCTAACATGTTCGCTTTACCCGGCATCGGCATCAAACTCCTCCACGCGTGCTCTCACCACCTCCTCTCTCATTCGATGGGCTTCACCATGGTGGACCCATCGGGTATAGTCCGGGGTAAACCCGTACTTGACAAGGTGCTTGCCCATGGTATCCTTGCATTGCCTTTTCCTATTAGCACACCTACTGCAGGGACACAGAACTCGACTCGCTCCTTTAGCAGACTCGCCGAATGCTTGCTCCAAGAACATATATGTTTTGTCTATCCATTCTTGTGTGTAATCACGATCACTTGGACGGCCCGTGTACATCCAGTCACGATCATCCATCTTCTAACATATACATTAGCGAAAAACATAAAAATCAATTCTACCTACACCGGCCTCCTACTCTCTAATAGGTGAGGATAGGTCCTAATCCCACCCGCGTATACGTTGTTGGGGCTAGTTTCCGTTGTCTACTCCGATCGGATACGGAATTTCGGCAGCACCTCCCCGCTGTTCTCCAGATACACGCCCGACCGGGAGATCGTGTTTCCGGAGAACAACAGGGAGGTGATGCCGAAACTCAGTCTCCGATCGGAGCAGACAACGGAAACTAGCCCCAACAACGCATGCGCAGGCTGTCCAAGTAATGTGGACAATTTGAAAGAGATACGGTTTTTGATATGCAAAGATTTGCATACCGACAACCGTATCTCTTTCGAACGGGAGACGCCTAACTTGGTGACGTGACCTATGACCCTGATACGGAATCAGAGGTTATACCTTAGGTGGCGGTGCAGTCAGGCTAGCGGGGCCGTGGCGAGTCGGTGCAGTGGCGAGGCGACGCCGTGCAGGCAGAACCGCAACGGCGACGAAGACGATCGAGGTCAACTCAAGCACGGCTACAACAGGGTCTTCTCTGCAAAATAAAAACAACACACATAGCATTAATTCAAAATTTGGACAGCACCTCCCCTGCACGGTGACAACACCTACACCTGCAATAAGACACAAATATATAATGGCTCGATGGCCGGATAACTACACCCCACATCGAATGGCTCGATGGCCAACAAGCACACACAAATCTAGTATACCTTCGTGTAGCGGTGGCGGTTCCCACCCTGCGGGGGGGGGGGACCGCCTCCCTCCTTCTCCCTTCTCCTCCTCCTTTTTCTTCTCTCCTTCCTCCGTCCTCTCTTCTTCCTCCCCCTCCTGCTGCCGAGCCCTTAACTTCCTCTCAAGAAGCCCTCCCTCCCAAATGTCCCCTTCTTAAAAATTACCAAATTTTTACAGAGCGGTGGCCGCCGGCAAGCCTCGGCCAGCAAAAAAAGAATGGATATATAAATCAAAAAATAGAAATATTTAAAAGTCCTGATTCATCCTAATGGCACTTAGATGTTTATGAAGGTTGCTCTGAGATTCTCGGGAGAACTAAACGTATGTGACAACTTGCTCGGACGGTGGGCAGGAGGAGGGCATCACGGCGGCATGAAATAAGGACATGGCGTGGCTGGTCATGATTTTGAATTTATAATTTTTAAGAATTAAAAACAATGGCCGTCCGCTGGTCGTCATGTTTTGTGACTAAGGTCTTAACATTTTACGGGTTGGTCTTAAGACACCTCTAAAGTACCATAAATAATGGGCGTATCAATTTTGCAGCAACTAAATCTCCACTATTGGATGAGGCGCTTCAATGAGGGCGGCGCCAAAATATAAGGGAAATGGGCTGGCCGCGAACGCCGGGCGGCCGCCTAAGGTACTTGGCCGCCAGCGCGGGGCCGGGCGCGGGGCGGGGCGCGGGCGGGGCGGGCGGCGCCGGGGAGGGGCGGCGGCGCCGTGGCGTGGCGCCCGCCGGTGGCGCGGGCGAGCGCTGGGCGCATCTGCCGAAGGGCGAAGCGGGAAGGAAGGGGCGACGGGCGGGGAGCGGCGACTCCGGGGCGGGCGGGCGGGAGGCGGCGCCGGGCGCGCGCGCCGAGGGCGAGCGAGTGAGAGGCGTGTGTGTGTTGTGTGTGTGAGCGGCGGCCGCGGCAGGTGTCGAGTGTGTAGGGCCGCGCTTTGCCGAGTGCCGCCGACCGCACTCGGCAAAGCAGTTTTGCCGAAAGTGCCTAGGGTAAGCACTTTCGGCAAAAGGTAAAATATATTTTCTAACAAAATAAATTTTAAAAAAAAATAAACTTTGCCGAGTGCCCGGCAGCAGAGCGCTCGGCAAAGGTGTAGGCAAATTTTTCGGCATAAAAAAATAAAAAAAATTAACATTTTTAGTAAAAAAATAAAAATCAAAAAATACTCTTTGCCGAGTGCTTAGGGCGTAAGGGCACTCGGCAAAGGGGAAGCGAATTTTTCGAAAAAATTTGAAAACCTGCGGGCATTCTTTGCCGAGAGCCCTTTAGGAACCTCTCGGCAAAGAGGGTTTGCCGAGAGCAAATAACGAGGCTCTCGGCAAAGGCTAAATTCAAAAAAAAATTTAAAATGTCAAACAATTTTAAAAATTACCAAATTTTTACAGGAGCCTTTTTAGACTGTACTTCACTCATGAAAAAAGAATGGATATATAAATCAAAAACTAGAAATATTTAAAGTCCGATTCATCCTAATCACTTTAGATGTTTATGAAACTTGCTTTCGGAGATTCTCGATTAGAACGCAACGTATGTGACAACTTGCTCGAAATATCATCAATTTTTTATCACGGACTTCGGTGCATGAAATAAGGACATGGTGACAAATTTCATGATTTTTTGAATTTATATAATTTTTTAAGAATTAAAAAACAATGCACGCACGTGTGGGTCGTCATGTTTTTGTGACTAAGGTCTTTAACATTTTACGTCAAAATCTTAAGACACCTCTAAAGTACCATAAATAATGTTAATATCAATTTTGCAGCAACTAAATTCCACTATTGGATGTATGTGCAGTTCAAATATGAATTATTTTGAAAAATATAATAAAATGAAAAAAACCTATAAAAAAATCAAAACACCTGAAATATGGGCCATATTTGAAAACACTGTGCAATATAATGTGAAAAGGCAAAAGAAAAAATTGGAGACAAAAAATCAAAAAAAAAATTATATCATTGCCGAGTGCTAGGGCAAAGCACTCGGCAAACATTCATCTTTGCCGAGAGCCTGACGGTCGGCTCTCGGCAAAGAATGACGCCGTGGCCCGCTGGCATGCTTTGCCGGGTGCCGGGCTTTGCCGAGAGCTAGCTCTCGGCAAAGAATGACCTTTGCCGAGTGTTCTTTTTTGCCGAGTACCCGGCTCTCGGCAAAGGGACCTCTGCCGGGTGCTTCTCTTTGCCGAGAGCAGCTCTCGGCAACGACGCCCTTTGCCGAGTGCCCGTGGAAAAGATCTCGGCAAAGGCCCTGGCACTCGGCAAAGTGCGCGATTCCGGTAGTGAGCTGCGGCATGCATTCTGATCCAAAAAACTACACACCAATTTCCTCTTAGTCTGCCTCTTTTGACAGTAGGAGCCAAAGTTCTGTATGGTTGAGAAAGAATCTGAAAACTTATGGCAAAGAGCAACCATACCTGGCAGGCTGCCTGAAGGCCACTGACGACCCTGATAGGAACCCATCAGACAACCAAGGAGCAAGAAAAACGGACGTCGTTGATAACTTTTGGATGATTTACTCATCCTGCTATAGCTATAGGCTTGATTAAACCTGTATCTGTAACAATACAACAGAAATTGCAAACAAATAATTGTGGAACAAGGAAGATTATTAGATTGTAGACCAAATCTTCTCGTACCTGCTGTGGTGCTGCTCTAATGTAAGGGTTCTTGGGCGCGTTGGTCTGGCACTCCAGCTGTTGTGCCGGACGCGATGGCAGAAGTGCTTGGCGTCCACTGGACCAGTGCAGGCAAGGCGGGTCGCTGGTAGGCGCATCCCTCAGTAGCCTATGAGCGTCGGGATCCGGGAGCGCCACCTTGCTCAGCGCTGTTCTGGATGTCTTCTCCTGCTTGTCAGGCCAGGCGGCATGGTGCTGGGCAGGGAGGAACAGGGATCGGCGTCCGGCGGCAGTAGGCGTTGCGGGGCGGCCTAGTCCTGGCGAAAAGCGTGCTGCAGAGCGGGAGGGGCTGGCCGTAGGGAGCCTCAGGCCTTTGCCGGCCGGCAGTCCGGTGTCGAGCGGAGGATCATGGCATGGGTTGGCCGGCGGCGCAGGGCGGTGCAGAACAGCGGAGCAAGGACCTCAAGATGCGCATGATCCAATTGCGATTGCGGGGCCTTCCTTTCTCCCAATGCGTTGATTTGGTGAGCCACGCATGATTGCTGGAGACGACGATTGCGGAGCGCGAGGCAAGCCGCCGGAGGGCCGTGATAGTAGGGCGAGCGAAAGTGATATCCGTGGGACGATGGGGATGGCATGCCGCGCTTGGGAAGGAGCGTGGGATCGCACACAGGCTGCTTCGTCGGCGAGCCGAGGCGGCAGCGTGACGGGGAGGGGCTGCGGCGTCGGCGATGGGGCGGTGGGAGGCGGGCCGGCGGCGATAGTGGCGTCGTCGGCAGCAGTGTAGTCCGTCGGGCGGAACAGGGCCCTTTTTTTTTCCGAGGGGCGAGCGGAGAGACAGATGCGACCTGGGAACCGCACGGGAGGCAAGGAAGAAATCACGTAATTTGCGTAATCACGGGAGGCAAGGCAATAGATCGCGTGATTGCTTTATTTGGTAGCTTGATATGCGTACGGATTAGTGCGGGATCGCAAGGGAGGAGAAAGAGAGGCCTGTTGATGCGATTGTCGCACTAAAATAAACTATCCTCTTTAGTCTTTTTAGTTGTGAGATTTTAGTTGTGAGATGAGATGACATCACATTATCAAATTATAGACTAATTAGGTTTAATAGATTCATCTCGTAAATTAGTCTCAATCTATACAATTAGTTTTGTAGTTAGCCTATGTTCTGAAATTCAATTTGGT
The DNA here is from genome assembly GCA_015844335.1 of Chrysopogon serrulatus. Classification (NCBI taxonomy): domain Eukaryota; kingdom Viridiplantae; phylum Streptophyta; class Magnoliopsida; order Poales; family Poaceae; genus Chrysopogon; species Chrysopogon serrulatus. Next base: position 494,636 of record JADLZL010001941.1, on the reverse strand, counting down.
AGCCAAACATCGGATGTGATAGGGCTAAACATATCACATATCTTGACAGCAAAAATGTGATCCGGAAGTGTAAAGTCTGACTGGGAAATCAAATTTATTCAAAAAAGATCAGAAGTGGACTAAAATATGCAAAACCCAGAAAAAATTACTCTACTTTAGATTGAGAAAACTGACTTTGACGGGCAAGCACTAGCAGTGCCCTGATAAAACCAGCTCAATCTGAAGTTGTTTCAAGCTAATCTCTATGGAACTCCTATAATCTGTGACATTCGGTCCAGTTTAGATTTTTTCCCATGTAACCTATGTGTATGTTAATTAGAAATTGTTGGGGGTTGTAGTCCCACCTTGGTTGTTAAATGTGGATTAGACCAATATATATGGCTTCTAGAGTTCATTTTGCACCATCCCCGAAGCTAATTCTTTCACGCCAAGCGGGACGAAAAACGTAGACTGGATCTAAGTCGTTTATATCTTGGAGCATTAAAAATGGTATCAAAGCTGACTCACGGCCCGCGCGCGTCGTGCGGGTCAAGGGCATGGACATGGGGTTCACTGCGCATGTAGGCTCTGCGGGGCACACGACATGGCGCAATGCCAGCATTGGGCACGTCATATGTGCTAAGTGGGAACGTTTCTGGTGATCGTTTACCTAGTTGCAGGTGTGTTGGGCCGACGAGGATGTCAGGCCCTTAAGGGAGGGTGTATGTGACATCTGGCCGAGTTTGGAATTGGCCCGTATAGCCCATATGATGTTAATGAGATATTGTGTTTAGTCCCACCTTGATTGTTAAAGGTAAGGTTGGACTAATATATAAGGCTTCTACAGTCCATTTCACTATTTTCGGACTAGTAGGTATGGTTCACTTAGCATGTAGAGTAGATCTGAGTCATTTGGTTTCTGAGGTGTTACATGAGCTCCTAAGAAAATTTATTCTCAGGTACATCAAATAAACTAAAATTATCAGTCAATGTGTAGTAGTTTGTTAATGAATATTTTCTACTTGATAAGATATTAAAATTAAAATAAACTATTATCCTAATTTATATACATGCTTTTACTTGATTTACATGGTGGTACAACGCATTATATAGTATGCTTTATCAATGTCAAATTAGTTTTAGTAATAGTTTAATGCATTTACATGTAGAATTTGAGATAATTTTGTTTATATTTTGTCTAAGTAGGACAATTTAATAAACATAAATAAAAGATGCTTGTCGGTGTTTTGAACTAATACCAACTAGTAAATTTTTAGATGTGTGTTTATGTCCGGATAATTCACTAAGAGGTTACAGGATTTATACTGGTTCAGACCGAAATGCCCTATGTCCATGTAACACCCGTGTTTTTTTGCACCATTTTAAAAATCACTAAAAATTTGAACTTTTTATAATTTACAACAAATTTGATTAGTTTATTTTCCGCAAAACCGTATTTAAAAAAACCTTTTCTAAAACCGTTGCATCAAAATTCACCATATGCATTGTTGTTTGACATAAGTGCTTGCCATGTTTGTTTGAATGCTTGACATGCTTGCTTGCTTGTGTTGTTTGCTTGGTTGCTTTCTAGAGTTTATTTTAGGCACCAAATAAATCCTCCTTGACCTCTCTCCCAAATTCTTTGACCTTCCTCCCAAATAAATTCCTCGACCATCATCCTTGGAAAACCCCCCTGACCTCCTCTCTAAATATTACAAACTCCCCAAGTTTTCATCCTCTAAATAAATCCTCATTTCCCATATGTATGCCTTAGTTTATTTCTGAAAATTAGAAAGGGAATTCATAATTGGAAAGGAGGAACCGGGCTCAATCTCCTTTTCCCCATCTCCTCTGGCCCCCGAACGCGGCCTGCCTCCCTCCTCCCTCCACAGCCCAGCTGCCAGCCGAGCCCACCTTACCTTTCCCTCTCTCCTTTTCGCCCGATGGGCCAAGCCATCCGGCCCAGCAACGGCTCCTCCCTTCCCTCCCACTTACACGCGGGTCCCAGTCGTCAACATCGTCTTCTACCTTGAGACGGCGCAGATACCGCGTATCCACTGTGCCGAACCGCCTTCCTGCAATGTCGTCAAGCGCATCCGCCGTGGTTGCCCAAAAATATATCCATGAACCGCCTCTCTCTTGTCCTGTTCTGGCGTCGATCTTATCTCCTCCGTGAAATCCGTCGTCCAGCTCGAGCTCCATTGTTGGCGAGCTCCAACGGTCGCCGAGATATTTTCTCTCAGAACCGACCTAGCTTGGCTATAAATAGCCGGCCATGGCCACCGCTGGAAGTCGCCCCGACGAGCTCGAGCTCAGTCCTTCTTCCTCTCGAGCTCTCCCTCCTCCCCCATCTCTCTGCTCGGCCACCATCACGCCGGAGCCGCTGCAGCTCGGAGCCGCGCACACCGCCGGCCGAGCACCGCCAACGCCGAGTCCTCTCGCCGCGGCGAAGGCCGCCGCCCTCGCCTTGCCCGCCGAACGCAGATCGTCTTTGTCCTCGCTCTGCACCCCACGACAGCCAGAGCGCCGCCCCTGCTACTCGCCTAGCCGGAGTCCAGGGTCACCACCGCGCCGAAACCCGAACGCCGCCGGCCGAGCTCCCTCCCTGCTCTCCATCCCTTTCCCCCTCCTTTCTCCCTCTCTCCCTCTCTTCTTTTCTTTCCTTCCCTTCTATTCTGTCCGAGGAGGACGACGACGGGCAGAACGACGGGATGAGGATGACGAGCATCCAATGCCGCTCCCACCAATGGGGATAGGCCACCTCTCCGTGCGGGACCCACACGTCATAGGAAGTACTCCCCCCTTCTCCTTTTCTCTTCACGCACGGACAGAGGCAAATGGATGGATGGTTGAGTGGAGGATGTCGACATCCCCACTTGCACCACACGGCCAATGGAAAGGCGCCACGTCACCTCCAGCGGGACCCACCGGCAACACTACCTCTTCCATTCCTTTTCTCCATGCACCGATTTCACATGGACCAAGAGGTGGAGCAGGCTAAACCACAGCATAGTACAGGCCCGGTCCACAGCACAGTAGCAGCAACCGACCCCATCAGCCTGGACCCACGCGTCAGCCAGCTGAAAATTGCTATGCGCACCCGGAGGACGTACACAGAGGAGTGAAAATACATTTTCCATGTATAGAAAAATTCCCAGAAAAATCCTAAATAAACTAGGTACACCCGAGACTCCACACAATATTTTCACACTCATTTCCATTATCCAGTTTCCAGAAATAATTTCCAAAGCATATTCCCTATTCCTTATTCCAATTAAACTTTAGGAATTCATATCTCTCCCACCCCAATTCCAATCCCAGAAATTCCACCACCAAAATTATTCTAAAATCATGCCCTACATATCCACACTATCTTTCCTAATTTTGGTGCCCATTTAAATTCTAGTAATATTTGCTTGCTCTCTTTCTGTTATAATTAGTGCTAACCCGCTTTAATTAAAATAAATGCTAACCATAGTAATAATTATCTGTAGCGCTAGCTAACCACATACCCAAAAAGGTGAGTAGGTTTTGGTGACATGTCATATGCTCCGATATGTCCGTACCCAATCACCGAAAATAGGTACACTTATATATATATAAACACACGCACGGACATATCCGAAAACCGGACACGCCCCTGTATGGCTAACTCCGCACCGCCAGAGTTAACCCTAGTAATAACCTTCGCCATAGTAGTAGCTAACATCGTAAATATGTATACACATACATGGTAGGTCCTGTATATATAATTATATATTACCAGGGCATATACCTATGTATGGCTAACCTTACCCTCCACCCCTTCATCCCAACCTAACCCGAGGCGCATACATATGCATGTGCGTATGCGTCACTAACCAAACCCTAGGCATATATGTATACGTATACGTGCCACTAACCTCAGCCACCACCTATCCATATATAGCTAGCCCAAACCCTACGTATGAGTATATAAGAACGTATGCCGGTACCTAACCACGCTAACCCAGTCCGTAGGAGCCATCTTGTTGGATAGATAATCTTCCTCTACCTCTTACTTCAAGTTCACATAGTAATGATAGAATTAGAATAAACCCTTCCATCACCTACAACCAACCCCGTTAGGATCCCTCTTCTTGTTTTGGTTTAATTATGCTTGTTGTGTATGCATTGTTTGGTTTTGCTCTTTTGTTTGTCAAGCAATAGATCGCGTAGACTAGAAGATGTACAAGGACCTGATGGATCCCTGAAGCATGGTGATGTCAAGACTCTGAAGGATTACTACTACACCAAGACGAAGTACCGCTACATCAAGACACAGGAGACAGAAGCGAAGGAATCAAGACCCTTGGATATACTCGTCAGCGAGCGGAGGCAAGTCCTAATTTCCACCCTTCTACCATCCCTCTACCCTATAATAACCTTACCATGATAATGATTAAAGAAAGAAAATGAGAACAAATATGATATGACAGTATGATAACGTGATAAAGTGATAATGAGATATTATGATTACATATGCTATGACTTGAAACGGGTAGGGGTAATCTAGGTGTAGATTATTTGGCGGATATTACTACGAAGGATATCCCCGTCGGAGATACTGCTTTTAGTCGCCCCTAAGGACCGGTTCATAGTCTCTTATTCATCCCTGTGTGACATTTCGTACAGCCACATGCCTATATGGGTAGGCTGGATCTCACACCCCATTAGGTTGAAGTATGTCTCCACTTAGGGGGCCGGTGTAGGCAAACGGTAGAGCAGGAGAAGGCATGGATGCTGTGTGATCTTCCATGGCCTGGTTGGACGTGGTTGCTATGTGATCCTCCACGTTAAGCCCTCGAGATTTTTGGCCGTGTTCGAGCCCTTATATATTTTAAGAATTGAGACATGGTGTCTCCCTTGTGATATGTGATGTGTGTTTCCAACCCCTGAGCGCCGTAGTGGATTCATATGGATATCTAAGGTCGCATACTATCGGGTACGAGTTCTCGTTAGGCTGTCTAAGCCATGACGATGGTGTCGGACTACGCCTATCATGTGGGGAAATTTGTACAGCCTCTGCAGAGTTTTACTTGAATCTATTCGAATAGCCACGTCCTTGGAATGGGCAGATGCCGGGATGAGACGCTATGATTAGACTACAACAACAATGGATAATCTGGTAAGACGTATTAACGAATTGGTAACCTTAACTTAATTCGGGAACTGGTGAGGATGGTGAATACCCTACCAGGGCCCAACCTATAATTATAACTACTACACATTTAACCTCCATCCACCCAAAGTTAGGGCTTGCTGAGTACGTATGTACTCAACCCCCTTCTCCCTATGTTTTTAGGCAGGACGTTGCAGGAGTATATCCGAGGATGAAGCCGATCGAGAGCCTACACTAAGATGGACTACTGGAGCTACGTGAGGATAGGACGCCGAAGGATACATGAAGACGGAGCTGCACGACTACATGAGGATGCTACATTAGGACTACGATGTTTGTGATATAGGGATACACTAGGGTTTTGTCCGCACTCCAAGTTGCCTGTAGGAATGGAGCCATAATAGTATAGGACCGCTGTCTTAGAACTCTGATATTCAATATAAGGCCAGTGGCCCAAGCTATGTAAACCCGAACCATGTATCATGTTTTCCCATTAGCAATAAAAGTATGCTTTTTGATATCAATCTTGTGTACTTGTGCGTGTCAGCTACTGATCCAGGGACTGACATATGATGCACAGTGGACCCTAAAAATTAGGGGCCGACAGTCCAGTTCGAGCGAGTAGTGTTACTTAGTGTTATTTATAGTATGAGCTACAAATGGTTCGAGAGAGAGGGGCTCCCAAGTCTCTGTGGCTTGTTTGTGTGCGAATGAGTGTGAATTGTTCGGATCTGTGTTCGATGCCTTCAGATGGTGGCCGGCCCTCCCTTTTATAGACCGAAGGGAGGGGTCAGATACAACAGTGTGATCTTGGTGGTGAGAGAGATATTGAATATATAAAAGAGAAAAAGAAGAAAGAAAAAACGTGGGTGGATTGTCTTTGCTCCTGGGGTCGTGTCGTCCTCCTCGCCAGTGCTTGGGTTGCTCGAGCCATGCCGTGGACTGTTCGGGGGCGTACTTGTGTATCTTAGGCGGGGCCTCCCATACTCATACAGTGGAGATTAGGTGTTACAATTGAGTTAGACTTGCATCATATTGGGTTAGGCGTAATAGTGCTGGACTGCACTTGTACGGGAGAGACTGTTGGAATGTGCCACAGTGGATCAGGGGTAACCATGCCGTACGGACGGTGTGGTGCGTTGGATTTGCTTCGGTCAAAAGGTGGCAGGCGATCGTGCCAAGCTAGAGGGTGGTCGTAGCTACAGCTCATGCCCTCTCCTCGTACTATGCTCCCCGTGGTCCTTCCGCGGGTCGCACAGGTGGGGCAGCCTTTGAGGCGGGAGCAGCATACTTGACCCCATGCCAGGGTCGTGCGAGGCGACAAGGTCGGGAGCTCGGTCGGACCCCACCTGTTGGGAGGCGGGGTCGTGCGAGTCGGACGATCCCCGGGGTCGGGATGGCAGGCCCCACTCAGGGGTTCGTGCGGGGGGTGGGAGGCGGCCCTGTCGGGATCGGAGAGTTTCAGCGGGAAGGTTGCCGCCCGGTTCCCTTGGTTCGCTCGGTGGGTTCCAGCTGTGCTTAACTTGATACGGCTTTGAGCCTAAGTATGGGAAATCTTAATCGGGGGGTCTGCACACCGTGTATTTGACCTAATTTAGGGATTATTTTGAATTTTCATAATGGCAAAAGTAGGTGGTTTAGGTATAATTTTGGGGGGTTATTTTAAATATGTTTGGTAATGGTAGGATGAGTAATTTAGATACAAGACTGGGGAGTTACAGTATTATATGATTTATAATGGCAGAGATAGATAAATTTTTTTATAAATTAAATAGATTCAATGGTTATTATTGGTGCTGGTAGTTAGAGTCCAGCAAATTGAAGGCCATATGTTTCTAGATATTACGAGAATTTATAGTTTTTTTAGCTCATCTTGTAATAAGAACTAACGTGTAGCCTTCGTTGGAGCCCATAATTAGTAATAGTAAGATGTAAGATAAGATTGTAGAAGTGAGTTTCACAAAGTGTACAAGAAATAATAATGCACCATTCATGGAGTAATAATGTAATACAAGTGTACAAGGTAAGAAAGCGAGGACACGCTCGCTGTAACTATGCGTATTATGACCAGATAATCTACTTCTGTTCTGTTGATTCGTTGTACTCATCGAGGACAACACTGAGAGCATTACCCTTCCTATGAATCATGCTTACTATTTCCTTGACTTGGTGCGCCTTTTCCTTGGCATCTTTAGGCGCCTGACTGCTGACATTCAGGACTACCTGTTGGATACTTGAAAGATTTTCAAGACCATAGACACCCTCTACCATTCTGAGCCTCAGCTCAATCCTCTGAAGCACCGGCATTGCCCCTTCCAGGAAGTTCACGGGAGGCAGCACAGGTGCCGCAAAGCGTAGCAGTTTAAGCTTTTGGAATCCCTCAGCTGGCACAAAGATCTTGCCACCTGACTTGATTGTGTTATCATGAAGGGTCTTGAGAACACTTGCATTGTTCCTGGTTGAGTCGAGCGAGAAAATAAGAGAGAACAGCTCGGGCAGCTCAGCAAGAACCAGGAGAGCATTCGTCGCAAGTGAAGTTAACGACAAGGTTAGCTTCTCAAGATTGTGCAGACTGACAATCCACTCGGGCACTTGAGACAACTTGCCAGAAAGCCCGAGGGTGTGCACGTGCTCTGGTGGGGCTTGTGAAGTATTCAGTGAGGTGTCAAGGAAACCAGTGAAATCATCATCAATTGCAAGATACTTGAGGGAGCAACTGCTCAGATGCTCAATGGTAGACAGCAATAACTCAAAGTTGCTCGCGGTACAACTAACTTTGTAGATGGTGAATTTCTTCAGGTTGGCAAGTTTCTGCAAGTCTCTAAGCAATTCAGTTGCTAAATCAGTACAGATCTCAATCCCAGAGAGTGTCTGTAAAGCCGTCGTCTTTGTGATTCCTTCAGTTAATTTCAATGCATGCCTCTTCTTCTTGTTGCCAGCAAGTAGATGCTCCATTCTCTGAAGCTTATCAACTGACTCAGGCAAATTTGTGATGCTCGTCTCCCTTATGTCGAGTACTTCAAGAGATTCCAGCCGACCGATTTTGGTTGGGATCTCTTTTACCTCCGTTTGGCGCAGGCTCAAGTACTTCAACTGGTGCATTTTACATATTTTCTTTTCTTGAGTTGCTTGGTGGGCAAATGCTTGCATCCTTCAAGATCTAGCACCTGCAATATCTGGAACTTGTGTAAAGTAGAATGAAGCACTCTCAAACTCCCTAGTGCTGTTAAGGATCTGATGTGGGACAGTTTCATCCTTTCTACCTTTTCCTTCTCTTTCCCATCAGTCCTCTGAACGGACAGACGACGCACCTTGTAGCTCGGAAATGGCGTGTGCCAGTGACCTCCAACAACAGTGATGAAATTCTCGTCACTTGACTTGGCAACAATGTACTCCAGAACCATGTCATGAATCTGACAGCTCTTCACCTTGCCGTTGCTGCTGTTGTTGGCCGCACGGACCAAGTTCCTGTCAATGAGTTCACTGAAATAGTGTTCAGCAACTTCCTCGACGGTCTTCCCTTCCTTCTCGACAACGAACCCTTCGGCTATCCATCTTCTGAGGAGGCACTTTCTACTGATCAAGCAACCCGTGGGAAACATGCTCAAGTACAGCAAGCATGTTTTCAGATCAGCTGGCAAATCTTTGTAGCATTGGTCCAGTATTCTTGTCACTCCTTCCGTAGTGAGATTGTTCCCCACAACTGCATAAACTGCACTTAGTTCTTTGTCAAACTTTTCCAACAGGCTGTCCAGGTTTGAGTCTTGGTTTGCCTTCAGTTTACTAGCCATAAGACCTGCTACTACGATGATGGCTAATGGCAGACCTCTGCATGTTTTCATGATCATCGGACTATTAATGGGTCTTGTAATACAAAGGTCATCATTAGCAGCACCTAGGAACTTTCTTCAAGGAGTGGCTTGTGCTCGTAGGAACGGCCATTTTTGCGGCGACAGGCTTCAGACACAGATTTGAACCTTGTTGTCACTACTATGGTACTGCCATTCTCATTTCTGGGCAAAGAATCCCTAAATTTTTCCCATGCTGATACAGACCAAAGGTCATCTACCAAGATGAGATACCTATTTCAAGCATTATACAAAACTTAATAAGCATTATTCCTACAAAGTAATTATTCTCAAAAGCACACTACAAGAACGATAATAACAGAAAAAGTATATAAATAAATATAAATAGGATTACAATATCGTGCTAATTATATTATATGTATAGAGAAGTGAAACATGAATGAGGAGCATTAAAAGAGTACAGTACCTCTTCTCCTGTAGTAGACTGACCAGTTTCCTTTGAAGATCCTCTTCTCCCAATTTGTCAATTTCACTACTACAGAACAGGCCTTTGGTGAATGCACAAATTCGACTTTTAGTCTCGGTATTTTTTTTTTCGTCCGGGACTAAAGATCTTTAGTCCCGGTTGGTAATAACAACCGGGCTAAAGGTCGATCTTTAGTCCCGTTGGTGTTACCAACGCGGACTAAACGTCCTCAACTTTTAGTCCCGGTTGGTAGTACCAACCGGGACTAAAAGTCGACTTTTAGTCCCGGTTGGTGTTACCAACCGGGACTAAAATACACACAGTCCCGGTTGGTGTTACCAACCGGGATTAAAGGTCCTCCACGGATCAATTTAAAAGGAGACTACACAGGACTCTGTCACATGTGGTGTACAGCTGAGTTGGTAAGGCCTTTATGCGCGAGGTGAGAGGTATTGGGTTCGAATCTCACAAACCGCAGTTTATTTTTTCTCCGGAGGAACTTTCAGTCCCGGTTGGGAGAACTGGGACGTCCCGCATTCTTAGTCCCGGTTGCGAGAACCGGGACTAAAGGCCCTTCCCAACCGGGACTAAAGGCTTGTTCTGTACTAGTGTTTCCTCGTTCTCTTCCATTGATGCACCGAACTGCTGCTCTTGGAACGTCTTTATAAGCCTTCCCAAAACTGTTCGGAGATCTGAAACCGAATTCGTCTCCGAACTTGCGGTAAACCGCCATGGCAAGAGTGGTCTTGCCTAGGCCACCAGACTCAAAAATGGGCAAGGAATCTGAGCTGATTACCGGTGCTTTGCTGGCTCCCATTGAAGAACCATGGCTCTTGCACCTTCATGGCATCCTCCAAGCCCACCGGCTCCTTGGTGCCGAAGAGCTGGGGAGGAGGCACTAGACGGTCTTGGGGATCATTGGCTCCCGTGTCTTCGACCTTTCCCAGGTTCTCCACCCCGTACCTGGTGCGGCGCTCGCTGACGTGCTGCGCTCGGGCCTTGAGGTTGCCGATCTCGGTGGCGATGCAGTGGCGCGCGTACAGCATAGTGAGGAGATACCACTTCTTCCGGAGATACACTAGTGCTCCGCTCCCACGGGGCTCGCTGCTGAGGCGGTGGTCGACGTCATCGACGCAGTCCTCGATGTCATAGGACACCTCCCGGACCTGCCTCATCCAGTCCAGGCGCTGCTCGTCATGGTCGCCCACCCGCTTAATCTTGTTGAGGAAGGCTTGCATGCTGGCTAGCTCGTCGGTGATGTACTGGATGTCATCACGGACGCCACGGATGAGGGTGTACTCCTGCGCGAGGAGGCTCCCGAGCTTGTTCACCAGGGATGTCACTGCGTTGTTCGAGGCGCCGACCACAAGATCCATTGTCGCCTCGCTCTAGCGCCGCCTCCTGGTCAGTGGAGACAAGAAACAAGATGCAGATGGATGTAGTTCCGTGGGTGTACTAAGCTTTTTGCTCCATGGATGCAACTAACTAGAATGCTAATGGCGAGTCTGGCGGTAGTGCAATTAATGGAATCCAGAAAGTAGTAGTGTAAATGGTTTTTGAATTGGATAATGATCAGGCTCGGCTAGCTTTGTTAACAGCTCGAGCATGCTTGTTTAGCTCATGAGCAACCGAAATTGGTGACTAAACTATATATTGATGCAATTATGCACACTACTATAGAGATCATTTCTCTTGACACTGGTATTTTATTTCTACTGTCGGTTTCTTAAGAAATCCATCACTAAAAATAGTTTGAAATTGATTTTTTTAAGTTTTTCAAACTTCTTTGGATGGAGAAACTCCCAAAATAAAAGTCATAGATCTTGAAAAGTTATGAAACTTTGTAGTTGATAACTTTTTCGTTTGAAATAATCTTTTCATAGAAAACTATGTCTGAATTTATCAAATTTGAAATTCAAATTTTGCAAATAACCTCGGATGGAAAAACTTCCAAAATAAAAGTTGTAGATCTTGAAAAGTTATAAAACTTTGTAGTTGACAACTTTTCATTTGAATTCGTTTAGGGCCTCAAACATTCAATTTATGTTCGGTTTTGAATAATATGTGGAGAAAGAAAAAATAATATGGACACATGTAAGAGTGGTACAGTGGTAGGGGAGGCATCGCGCGAGGGGCAGGTCACGGGTTTGAACCCCCACGGCCGCCGTAGCGCGATTTTACGCGAAAAAAAAATGCGTGACTTGTACTGGGCGGCGGTCTCCTCGGGTTAAATTTTTTTTTTTTTGCCATTTTTTAGTCTGAAAACATGAATTCTGGGCAAGCATTTGTACTGTCGGTTCGTTAAGAAAACCGCCTGTAGAAATCGATTTACACAGGCGGTTCTCATCTGACCGCCAGTGAAAATAGTGATTTTCATGGCCCCTAGCACTGGCGTTTCTCAAAAACGCCAAGTACAAATACGTTACCAACCGTCTCTGAAAAGCATATGTGTACTAGTGGCAGTTTGCAATAACACCAACAATGATAAAACCTGTTTGGATCCACGGAATTAAATTTATTTTAATTAATAATCATAATTTAGACATAGATTAGTTAAACTCATATGGTTATATATGGAATATATTTATATATTACTATTGGTCATACGAGAGAGATATGTATATGTTGCATTTCTACTGTAGGGAAGCGAATTTAAGAGTGTCTTATAAGTTGCAAAGTAGAAATATAGCATGGTGATCTATAAAATCAATTTCTATCTCTTAATCTATGAATTTAAGATAGGCTTATATGTGAACTTTTAAAAGTTATGGAACACCCTAGTCTATTAAGTAGATTCTAATTCCTCCAGAATGAAAGGATCCAAACAACCCCATGTGTTCAACATGTACGACGGAAACTCGAAAAGGCGCAAGTAAGACTCTTTAGCTTAAATCAGCAAGAAAATAGGGCTATTGACATTACATAAATATATAGGTAATATAAGTAATACAGTGACATAGACAATAAATATATAAGCATGGATTCTAACGTTAGGTAAAACTACATAACGAATATAGAGTGCTACAGAGCATATGGAGACAACAAGTGTTTGCATTTTCTGTAAGTAAGCATATGGGATTTTTTATGCTGTTTGATATCTAATTCTGGTATAGTAGATATATAACTTGTATTCATTGGTAGACTGCTTTACTTTGGTAGAGTGTTCTAGCTTTCCTACGGGAACTAAGTGGATCAAGGTTAGAGTAGTGAGATATTTTGTACGTGGTGTTTAGACTATACCTTACCTGTGTACATACTGCTCGTCATATGGATTGTTTGTGGAAGCTAGCAGGTGGTGATAACCTGTCTAGCCTTTATAATCAACACGTGTTTATAGACAAGTTATTAAAATGGTAGGGCCACATAAAAATGTAGCTACTTTGGGTAGGAGTTACATCTCCTACTGTTTCACCTACTGCACCCATGAGCAAGGGTCGAGATAATCGCTTGTATATTTCTTACCTTATCAGATATCATAGCCTACTCAAATATCACAAACTACTTGTATCATCGTGGGACATTCTTGATCCTTTGTTAGTTCACTTCTCATTCCCTATGGAAATCAATACCTGGAATACTCCTAGTGAAGGCTACATTGACATCCGTACGCTTGCGATTTATCCGTTTGCTACTTTATATATGTTAACACCTATCTACCATTACCCTTATTGCTATATACCATTTTTGGCCTCCACAGCAGGCCACGTCACACCTTCTTTTCCTACCCCTCCGATGTGCCATCTACGGCATGTAGATCAGAGATCACCGTGCATCAGCCCTCTCCCACTCTGGCTTTCTCCCGAACCGTCTCCTTCTGTCCGGCAACCTCGCCAGCCTCCGCACCATCCCAGCCTCCGCCCCTGCCTCCGGGGGCCTTCCGGCGCCGCCACCCGCAAGAACGCGCAGCAGGGCGCCGTTCCCCTGACTCCGACCTTCAAGGCCTCTCGATTGCATCGCATCGGCTTCCGCTTGGCGCCGTGCCCTACACCACGACCGCTCCTGCCTCGGGTGGGCTCCCACATGTCATAAGCATTCATAATTAGAGAACCATGATATGTATAACTAAAATAAGTTTACACATTTCTAGGGTCGTTTGAGCTCCTTTACATTTCATATCGTATGTGTATGTGTACACCATTTAAATTTCACCTGCAAGTTAATTTTGTTTATAAAAGCAATCAACTAAAACCAACCTTGATGTTTGCAAGTGCTTGGCTAACCCTGACTCACACCCTAACTATGTTTTACAAGTCAATGATGCAAAAGAAAGAATCAAAGTTGAATTCAGAATCCAAATCCCAAAACCCTAACCCTAGTGGTTAAGTGTTGGATTTGAATTTCAAATTCACTTTTGAGGAGCTAACCATAATTAATTTTATAAATAAAAGTTGCTAACCAATGGCACTATTTCAAAGTATGAACTTTGTACTTTGAAAGTGTACTATTGGTTGGGTTTGAAAAAGTACCACAACATCATTAATTAATTGCCCAGAAATCCAATTTGAAAATCCTTTTCAAAATCCAAAAATTCAAAAGCCTTTTTGCCCTTTTATAATTTCATCTCAAAATATTCAAAATTTGGGAAAACCCCAAAAATACAGTTTGTGCATCTCTTTGAGCTCTACAACTTTGGTATATAAAGTTTTTTCAAGTTTTTGAATAAAATTTGAAGTAATTTCAAAAGTTCTTCAAATTAGGAATTGCCCCTTGTTGCATTTTAAACTCTAATTCAAAAACTATTTGAATTCATGAAAAACTTTCTAAATGAAAGTTGTAGATCTTGAGAAATAGAACAACTTTTATTTTTGGAGATTTTCATCTTTTATTAAAAATTTGAAAGTAATTTTGAAATCCCAAAAGTTGGAATTTAAACCATTTTCAAATTTGAAATGCAATTCAAAAATTATTTGAAATCTGACAAAACTTCTTAAATTAAAGTTGTAGAGAATTAAATTGTGAGCAATCGGTATTTTTGGAATTTTTCAACTTCTATTCAAAAGTTTGGAGTAATTTGAAAAACAAGAAAGATGTGCTGGCACTGTACTACAGTAGCAAGGGGGGGCACCTCACCCTTACCCATGCCAGGCGGCCGGCCGACGCCACCGTGGCCTTTCTCGGCCATTCCCCGGTTTCCCGCGCCTCCAACCACGTCGTCGGGTTCGTGAGGCCTCTAGCTACTTCGCCCAACCATCTCGCCACTATAAGAACGGAGCTATGGTCGTCGGCGTCACTTTTCTTCCTCTCTGCACCATCATCGCCATTCCCAACCGCCGGCCAAATTCGCGGTCTCGGCATCACCACCGTCTCCTCCATCTCGCACACGCATCCGCCACTTCCTTGTCTACCTACCGAGCCATCGATCGCGAGCTGAGGTCACCGGTGCCGCCTGTGCAGTCGCTTCTTCCCCAGAGCCGGCTAGCCGCCGCCGCGAGTCTTTCTGCCGCGGCCAGTTCTCTCCGCTCCGTCTCCAATCCAGCCAATCCGCTGAGCAAGTCGCGGTGAGCACCCTTGTTCTTCCACGTGTCTTTTCTCGATCAATTGGTGCTGGTCGCGGCGATTCCGCTGTGGCGCCACCGCGGATGGCACGGCCGAGCCGCCATGGCCGCCACCATCCCGTCTCCGGTCACCGTTTACCCTCGTCAAATAGCTCGTTGTGCTCGGGAGGAAGAGAGGAGTCCGTTTGTGTAATCGTTTTCGCTGGATGAGTCGCCGACGGCGAGTAGCGCCGTCGATCGCCGCCATCGCTCGTTCGGCCGGATGGAAAAGGAAGGAGAGGGAGAGAGAAGGCGCCGACAGCCGGGCCCCTGCTGTCAGCGAGAGGAGGGGAGGAGAAGGCAGGCGCGGGCCGCGCGCGGGAGTGGGCCGCTGTTGGGCCATTTCGGGCCGCACAGTGGTCTCGGGGGAGAAGTGAAATGCTTTTCTTTTTTTTCCAAAAACTGATTTTCATCTTTTTGTTGTATTTTATTTTGGGCAAGTAAAATTGTGCAAAAATATGTTCTGGAATCCTTGAGTGATGATCTACCTAGGAAAAATACTAACTTCAGTTTTCCTATAACTTTTGTTTATAAATAAATTTGCTCTTTTAATTAATAACTACAACTTCCATGATTTTTAATAATTAAAATATAGGTCCAAAAATCATGAAGTTTATTTTGTGTGCTAATTAGGTGATGATGATCTTAATTATGAAATTTGGTTAAGTTTTGATTAACTTTTGTATTATGCTTAATTAATGCTTTACTTATTTAATGTTTAATTAGTTAATTTCTTGATTAATTAGGGTTTAATTAATTCTTAATTAATCTCCAATTAGCAAGTTAATTAATAACTTTCAACGACTGTAAAAATGGTTAATAAAATAGTAATCAACCTTAATCACTGCTAGGGTTGCTTGATTTTGGGATTAAGTGATGACCTTAGGCCATTAACCCTAATGACCTTCGGCATTTCATGTTGATTGCGAATCGGTAGTCCGTCGTCGTCGACGCTAGTTATACCTTCTTAATGCAACTATACCGTGAAGGAAAGTTGTACTCAAGATAGTAATAAGTTAATGATCATCACCATGTTGCCCTGCCTCATGCATCATGTCATGCATTTCATTATACTTAGCATGCATCATTTGTATACGTGTAGTATCTGTGAGAGTGAAGATTTCCACTAATCAAGCTTCGAAGAAGGTTGATGTTGATCCAAGTCTCGAAGAGAGGAATCCACCGAAGGTGTCACTGTCAAGAATAACAACTAACCTTCTCTGCAACGCAGGCAAGCCCCGGATGCATTAAACCCTTCCTTGAATTTCGAAAGTTCTTTATAATTTTATGTTGATGATATGATGCATTAGGTGTAGGAGTTGAGTGATATCCTATCTTGATGCATTTACCGTACCTTGATATACTATCCCTAAAACCTGTTTTGATTTGAAAATATTTAATATATGCTTAGTCTTGCTGATAGCATAAGTTTTGCAAATAAAATGTTTTCAAAATTTGATCACAATATCCCCGTTGAGGGCAATTACGAAAACCTGATGTTGCTTATTGTTTATCCTTTACTTCGATCGGGTCAAGGATACTCAATAAGAACATGATGATGAGTAAATTGAGACGCCGGTGGAGTGACTTACATCAGGAAGGGCTAGTGCCCTGGTGTAGTGTCGTCCACTTGTGTCGGTTAAGGACCGTCCGTTGTTTGGCGCTGGGATCATGAGGTTATTGGATAGTACTAGTCGCATGCTAATGGCGGTAAGCTCCCTTGTACGATCCATACGAGAACGGACACCGGGACGGGAAGTAGCGTGTACCCACACTACGAGCGCACCGTCGACGGTTGTGACTGACGGCGTAGGGAGATGGTGTACTATGTTCTCATGGCTAGGACCCGTTCTGGTCTGGAGAAATGCAAGCGTGAGTTGATGTATGTGAGATGTTCGGTCATGCATACATCGTGTGGCTAGAAAGCCCCGGCCGGGTATATAAGCGATTCGAATCGTCGGTCCTCCACGATATGGGATACTTGATCCGAGTCCCGGCATCGTAGTAATGAGGAAAGTTGCTGAGGATGGAAAGTTTTGGAAATCGAGATCTTGCTTGACAAGTGTTTGCTCTAGACTAAGATAAATTAAGAATGAATAGCAAGGATCAACATTAGTCGCTTTTCCGCAAAGGTGTCCTTGATTCTTGCTAAAGCCTTACCTTGATTCCTATCACCGGCATTCCTGAGTCTTCTCCCCTCTTTTTGGTCGGGTAAGTCTTGCGGAGTACTTTTGTACTCAGGGTTTGTTTGACCCCTGTTGCAGGTGATGACTAATGAAGCTAACTCGGTCATACCAGTGGGCTTGGCATGATCGAATATCTTCCTTCTGCAATGTTCTCTTCTTGATTCCGCAAACTTAGTTAAGTTTTATTTAATCAAACTCTGATCAAATGTTGTAATCTTCTTTTGCAAATCTTTCGCTACTCTATTTTATTTGGATAAAGATGGTTGTAATACTACAATATCTTGTAAGAAGTTGATCCTGGAGGATCGTGGTTTCATCGGGGTTTCACCCGACAGAGCGTTCTGAGTTATGTGGTACACAAGTATGGCTGACAGAGGTCTTAGAGACAATGTTAGGTGCTTGTGGGCCATATAATTTGGAAGGTTCTGCCACACGTGCCCTACACCACGACCGCTCTTGCCTCGCGTGGGCTCCCACATGGCGGCGCATAGGCCCCCGACACAACAGCCCAAGCCCTCAGGAAGGACGCGTCAGCCTGCGCCGTGTGTATCGGCCTGCGCGAGCTCCCCGTTCCCTACTCCTATCTGTCTCGCTCAGTCCTCTGGCTGCTCGGTGCCAAGCCCGCGCTTCAGCAGCGCCTATGCCTGGAATCGCCGTTACCTCATCGGATCAACGGCGGTACAGCTAAGGGCCGTGCGGCAGTCAAGCTGCTCCTCTTTCGCTTATTATTGCCTCATTATTTTTTTTCTTCTTTATTCCCCGCAAATTGTGAAGCTGTTAGAGAGCAGGAGACGACAACCTCAGCGCATGCAAGATGCTTGATGTATTGCCACAATCGTTTTTTTTTTTTTTTTTTTTTTTTTTTTTTTTTTGTTCGTGTACACTGCTGCCTGGCATTTCTTTGCAGTGTCGGTTCAATCAATGCTAAGGAACTCTTCCCTGCTATAGCTGACAACAAGCATGACGAAGCCTTCCTCCCAATAAAGAAGGTAAATTTTTTGTTGCAGTAGGATAATTACACAGTTCCTCAACATCTTATACAGTACTTGTTTTACTTTTATGGATTCCTGCAAAAAAAAAGTGCCTTACTGACTTCCAAATTTCACTGCCTCTACCATTGATAACATGTGTAGTATTTCAAAATATGGTAGATGTCTATTTTTTTCGGGCATGAGAATGATGGATATCACTCACTCACATTATTCTCAACATTGCAATTGACTGTAATTTGTCTATTGCCTTCACTATTATGTAATAATATTCTTATCCTAGGATAGTTGTTGCTTTCCCGTTTCATTCCCGTTTTACTGAAACAGACTTACATGCCAGTCATACATGTAACTACAGTACAATAAGAGACTCCCTCATCTGATATCTGTAATTTACGAAATTTCCCATTACTTCCTTATACAGATATAGACCTTCCATGACCTTTCTTCGCTTCATCGGAAACCTCAACTGGATGACATAGCCAAAGCTTAAGGTTAATATCATGGCATTCCTTCTATATTTTCATAGGTTCATGTCTTCTGTCCAATCCAAATTGCTAGACCTCTGCTAACCGTGTAAGTATAAAACTTAATGACCCATGCTACCTTCTTCTAGATGAAATTATTTATAAGCGCTAGCTAAAAAATATATATCATTCATGTTACGATATTTAATTTATAGCCAACTCTATATATGCCCTTTCAGAGCACCCTGCTGTCACAGGTTCCACAAATAATCGTTCTGTTACCAGCTTATAAGTTTTATTTCTCTTTGGAGGGACCAATCTTGCTCCTATAAATATCGAATGGATATTACTGTTGCCATTTCAATCAAATTGTTGTCAGCCACTTGATAAGTATCCTCATTTGTGACTGCACCATATAACTGGCCTTTTTTACCAGCTTTCTCAGCTCTGCCCGCGGCAATGCGCAGGGTTCTGGCTAGTATTCAAATATGCTCCATGTTCTTGTGGAACCAAGTTGTCTATATAAAATTCAGTACTACCTTGCACATTTCCTTCCAAAAGAGACACTTTTGTTGATGGTTTTGACTGTATAAAACCATGAAGAAATTACTGTCAACAAGATCCCCGCACACATAAGTCTGTGCTCATCTTCAATTAAATATTAAAGTTAAACAAAGCACAACATTTCAAGATAGACAGCTATCATAAAGATTATTCTAAAATATTCCTTATATAGGTGGGATATTGTCGGTGTTTGGTGACCGGCAACACGTCATGGGGTTAACCGGGATGATAATTGAAGGGCTTCAGCGTATGTAGAACTCGACAATGACTACCAAGACAATGATTTATACTGGTTCAGGCCATATGCATTATATTGTGTATGTGATTGAGTACACAAGAGGTTGCTCCTGCCTCTCCTTATGTAGTCCAAAGGACAGGTGCTAGCCTAGAGTCCTAGTTAGATACAGTTAAGAGTTCTAATTCTATTACATAAACTATCTTTCCTAGAGTCCAACTAGCTTAGTCCTTCATAGCTTGGAGTACATGCCACCTTGTCTCATGTCTTCAAGCAGACTGTGAAGCCATCCTAGGCCCATGGTGTTGGCCGTGTAGGGAAACCCTAGGATCCTGGTCCATCATATATATGGCATTTGGCTAACATATATCCTTGAGTGGTTGAAAACTAGAACAATTCTCGAAAAATAGCCATATTCCCATTTTCTCATTACTTGGAGTTTGTTGAAGGATTTTCGAAAGAAAAGAATAGATCACTTTGTACTTCTCAAATGGTACTCTTAGGTCACTCAATGGTACGGTGTATGATTCCTTACCAAGGCAAACTGGCAAAGCATTGTATTGCCTTCTTTTTGTTCCATCCTACTTTTGTAAAACTTATGTGGATCTTAGAGAGGGATAAACATGTAAACATACTTGCACTACATATATTGTAAAGTCAAAACAAGGATCCAAGGAGAAATGGTATAATCTTAGATCAAGGTCTGCATGTGTGTGGAACATGATGATAGACTATATTGTACTCCTTGGCCGGTATGAGCTCTCTCTAACTTATGATTACATTAAGACATGGCTATATTTTTTTCTTTTCTCATTTTTTTCAATGCATGAGCCTTCTTTTGTTCATTTTTTCTATTCTTGGACTCTCACATGTCCATTTTTTTCTATACTTTTGCATAGCTCATGTCTCTTTTGCAAGAACTTTAGAGAGAGATCTCACTTATGGAAAGTTTGGAGCATTTATTTGGTGGATGCGAAAGGCATATTTTTGTGTACTTCTAGTGTACAAGCAGTTTCTATATGTGGCATGTATGTGATCTTGATCTTGGGAGCAAATAAATTTCTCAACAAGGTTTGACCAAACTCAACACAATAACAAGTAGCATAGTAGGAGGTTTTGAACATGTATGAATATCATATGGCTTTGGTAGGAATTTCTCACCATTGAGGAGTATGTGACATTATGGTTTTATGTTATTTTTATCACAAAGCAAAATGTCCAAGAACTTTGACTACAAAAGGTAGGATTTCTAATCCAGAACTATATCACACATCAAAACAACTCCTGTAAAGATATTTTGCCACAAACATAAGTGCAAGGTACAAACTTTACGCAAGCTTCCATCTCAAAAATATCATAAACATGTCACTTTTCATAGTTTTAGTTTAAATGTGGTTTTGGTTCATTTTATTTTGCATATGAGCATGTCAAAGCATTGCACGTGTATAAAGGAGAAGCGATAGGTAAAACCAGTGTCCCGAAGTGGAGAGAAGCGAATGGGGCTGAAAGGTGGGGATCGCCCGACCCTATGGGGTGGTTGGTCGACCCTTGCATTGAGGCATTTGCCCCTCCACTTTTGTGTGGTGGCTTCCTTCTCTATGTACATCTCATGTTCATGGTGCAATGGTGCATTTGTGCAGATTTGGCCGGGGGGGGTGCGGAGGATGGGGTGTCCTCTGACTCCCACACTTCATCCAAAGTACTTGTCTTTTATTCATAGAGAGACGCGATAAAAGTAGAGGGCCTCTACTACTGGTGTGAGACACCAGAGTCAAATTTTATTCAAGTTGAAGGCAAATTAGGCACATTGCATGAGCTCAAAAGAAAAAGGTTGATTTTATGTGCTTTATTTATTCTTGTGACGTAGGGGATAAGAAGGAAAGCAAAGGATGATCGTGTATGTAAAATTTGATAACATTCGGCCAAAGGAGCTCGGTTGCTCAACCAATGGAGGGGTTGATTGACCTATTTCCCATGATAAAATATGTCAAACATTACGTAATCATGGCATACCTCCCCCAAGGAGCAAGTGTGCAAAATTTTGACCCATTTGGTTCAGATTAGATCAAGAAAAAGGTGTGAAACGGACATGAAGACAAAAGACATGTTGTGTTAACCAAGGTTGGATCATGAAAAGTTGTAACTCAAACATGTCCAATTCTTCATTTATGTGTGAAGCTGATTCAAGGAAAAGCTTTTAAACATTGACCATTACCTTGATATGCTACTTTTGTCATTGGAGTGTGATTGCTCCATGTGACATATTGAGTGTTCCTTCTCATTTGCTTGAAGCTTTCCCAGCCTCACATCTTGAGTTGATTTTGAACTTCTTGTCTCCTGGCTTGAGCTCCTTTGTTATCCTTTTTATCATGTCATCCTTTTGGTTTTCTTTTATGGATCTTGGCATTATGTTTTAAACGGGTCGTTGATTGCGTAACTACTGACAATAATGCATTAAATATTTACAGAAACATGTGTAGACATGAAGATCATTTTTTATTCCTGGGTCTACTTGGATAGAATGACAAATTTTGGGACAAAGTTTAAATGGTAGAACATCATGTTTTAGAATAGAGGAAGTACAATTATGATTTATCATTGAATATGTTTTCATGGCATATCAATATATATGGTGTCCTTGATGTTGATACTTGTATATATAAAAGTCAAACTTGGACCAATTCTAAAACAATCTAGTATTTGTTTTGGGACATAGAGAATAGCACCTTACACCAGAAATAATGATAAATTCTCGAGCTAGCTGAAACAAAATACTCATAAACCATTCGTTAAGTGAGGTTTGGAATCTCGTCGGCGAGATGGCTGATCAGAGTCAGTCTCAGTACGACTTGGCCATGAGAGACGTCATTTTTAAGGAGAGTACCAAATTTATGTGAGGGATGGCTAATGCCACTTGATGTTTTTGTGAGGGATGGCTAATGCCACTTGATGTTTATGTGAGGGATGCTAGAATTGGACTCAGCCGTAGTACATGTCAGATGCGCTATTCATTTCACAACATTTTGCCGCATAAAAAGGTCATCCAAAAGGAGACATACTCGCTGCCTCGTTTCCCAAGAAGTCAAATAATTTAAATTTTAATAAAATTCATGTACTAAGAATAAATTATTAAATTAATTATAAATATATTTTTATAATAAATTTATTTGGATATACAAGTGTTAATATTATTTATTATAGATTTGGTTAAACTTTAGCTAGGCACGAAATCGAGTCGGTGTTTAGCCACCGATAGCTCTGCTACGGGGTTCTCGTAGCGATTGATTCGGATCTCGGCGAATAACTAGAACTTCGGCAAAGATCACGCAAGAGACACGCGGTTTATCCTGGTTCGAGCCCTCGTCGTCGAGTAAAAGCTCTACTCCAGTCGGCCTTGGCCTTTTGCGTTGGATTGATGTGTGATTGTGTGTTGTTCGTCCGTTACAAAAGAGGGTGCTCTGGCTCCTTTTTATGAGAGGAAAGGAGCCAGAGCTGCGGTTTCTAATCCTAGTTGGACTTGTAGGAAGAGTTCCGCTCCTATTACAGAAGTTACTTTCTATTTGTCTAACTAGGATGATCCGTTATCTACTTGGATCCGGCCTTCTTGCTTTTGTCCTGACGGGAGCCGTGCTGGTGAATAGCCGTCTACGTCCCGTATCGACAAGCCCCCGAGCATTTTGAAGTAGAACTCGGGGAATATCTTGTTTCTTGAGTGATGCTTTAAAATGATCTAGCTGAAGACTTCTTTTCCTTATGTTGTGCGCCATAGGTGCACTCATTGAGTGTAGCCCCCGAGCCTCTTGCTACTTATTTCACTACTAAATTTTGACCCTATCGCATCTCTTCGCCTCGCATCAAATGCAAATTTGATGCAATATGTGTCTGCTATTGCATCAATTTTAGAAAATCTGATGCAATAGGGGTTATTATTGCATCGAGAAGGAATTGGATGCGATAGTTATTCATATCGATGCAAAAGGTACAATGTATCGCATCGGTTTCATACAAGAGATGCAATAGGTTAAAATTATTGCATCGGACAAATTAGTTGCGTTACAATTGATTTTTGATGCAATATGCAGGTGGTATTGCACCAGTTTGGAATGTGGGTGCAATTAGGAAGTACTATTGCAACGCATTGATAGTGCTAAACTCTGATGCAATATGTGTTTACTATCGCAATGATTTAGGAATGTTTCGATGCGATACATAGTCACTATTGCATCGTTGCAAGGTGCTACGGCATGCTAGCAAAGATTTATCACAATATACAAAAATATCTGATACAAGATAATATGAAACGTTTTCAATCTACTGAACCATGTATAGAATTTTTTTTACTTGAAAAATTAGTCATAGTAACCATGTCCAACTAAGCAAAGCGCTCTACTTCAGTTATTCCGATGGTAGCTAAGCGAAGCAGTGCTCAAGGCTAATGTATAAAACTTGAGCCTCCTTAACCATTAGACTAAGTTCCCTAAAAAATAGAAAATTCACAAGTAATTGATGAAGTATAAATTGGTTCTATAAAGAAAATATTGAAGGCCAAAATGCATATCCAGAAATTTAGGTGCACGTGCACAAGTGAGATCCCATTCATGGCCTCAAGCCCTAAACTTGATGATGTATGTTAGCAGGTTGAAGATTTTTTTTTAAAAAAAATATTGACAGAGGATGCCCCAGTCCACATACATCGAAACGAGTAGAGCTAGATCGTTTTAATTCAGTTCATACAGATCATAGGGCACGGGACAAAGTTACAAAATCATAGTATCCCCAATGTTCTGAGATTTACATGATAAACAAACAAAAACAATAGTTGGGAGGATATCATAATCCAAAGAAGAGCCATTGTTTGTGTCGCCTTGTCCTCTCTTTCTGCTCTTTGGGTTCTCTTGCTGTGAGAAAAAGAGCAGTGCATTGGGTTTACTGTGCACAGGGGCGCATACAGTGGAGTTTGCAAGCAAGCAATCCGTGCATTCCACATTGTTCAACTTGCTCTGAACAGAAAAGATTGTCTGCCAACAGGTCATTACGAGGCCAACTCACATGGCTGCAGTAAGGCCACCTAGCTGAAAACAACGTATTAGACTGGTTCAGTATCCTGAATAAAAAAACTGCATTACAGAGGAGCATCTACCTGATGTTATTTCATAGCATGGTTCAATTATTTGCAAAAGAAAACATACAAAGCAGCTTCTAGTTCATAGTTTACTATAGCATTGCTTCAGTTCATTGAAAAGAACTACATGTCGATGTAGTTAGCAACCATATGTCATAAAGGAAAACAAATTCAGACTACTCATCACGAATCATTAAAACCTACATCATTAAAACATTACTTTTAGTTTCTAAAAATTTTATTTCAAGCTCTTGCACTAATTTGATCGTTTACTGTTTGGTCCATCAAATTCCACAACTTATGTTTTATCTAGAAAATTCTGGATGTTGTAGAAAACAAATCAGTGAGGTGCATAGATGTACATACAGATACTTAAATGCTATTTGTAATGGGACAAATGATATCTTTTGCAGTAAATTAGCACCTAAGTTGAACTATAAAGGGACTGTACTTTGGACAGTAAGTAACATTGAGAGCAAAGATACTTTTAGAACTACTCCCTCCGTCCCTATTTAATTGTCACCGTGGGTTTTCGTGCCACGAGTTTGACTCGATTTGTAGAAAATACGTACAATATTTGTGTCTCTAAATAAATTTGTTAAAAAACTAGATCCAAAGATCTTTCCGATGATACTAATTATGATACTAATCGATAATATTTAGTATTTATTAAAATTGCCGGCATTTATTTCTTGGGAAGCGCAGTTTACAATTAAAAAGGGACGGAGGTAGTACACCTAGAGAATGAAATGAAACAACAAAATAGCTTCTTATTACTTGCTGGTTGCCACTTGCTTCCTCCCCATTTCCAACCTACAAGAGGCGTGATGTCCATGGAGGGTCGACAGGCAGGAGGCTCTGATGTAAACAAAAATCAAACATTTAGGCAATTCCTGAAACATTTTTCCTTTCTATTTGCAGCAGGTTAGGCACGCATGGAATATTATTTGTACTTCTCAAGTGACAATTATTTGGCTCAAACGTGTACTGGAACATGCAAAACATGAACTGAAAACACCACTAGGAGAATGATTATTGACAAATGGGTACCTTGGTGATTGTTGTAGGTTGCCGAGCACCTGAATGACCCGCTTGTTTGTAAGCACCAACACTGAAACTCCGACTAATGACTGAGCATTTTGTCTTTCAAAACCCTGTGTAAAGTACAACATACTTATAGTGTTCAGGGTACAGTAATCATTTGACTATTAAATATGATTGCTAACAAGTTTGTGGCAATGAAAAGAAAGAATTGCAGCTTTATCCAGGAATTAGCTTCTTTCACATTCTAATCTATCGTATCTAGTCTTGCAAAAAAATCTAATGTATCCGCACAAAAAGAGGGGCCCCGAACGACTGCACACGGGGACTGCCCAAAGCAGCCAGCGCAGGATCTAGTTGACCGGCCTTGGCCTCCGCCTCACGGACGCATCCACGAGTTGACCGGCCTCCGTCCTCTCCGTCAAAATAAAGCCCACATCAGCCCGAGAAAAAAAAAATTGAACCCTAACTGCTCCACCTCTTCCGCAGGTTCGTCTCCCCGCCGCCGCCGCTCTGTCTCCCCCTCCGTCATGTCTTCTTTTCCCCTTCTCCGCCGCTGGGAAGTGGCGCGGGTGCTGCTGACAAGTTCAAGCGCGATGCCATCCCATGGAGGACCAATCAATCTCCAATGGTTCCATGGCCTGGAGGTGCCATTTGCTGCCGAGGATCTGCGAATGGATGCAAAATGCGAGGTGACCAAATCGGTCGAGGGGTCGGCGGTAGCGAACGACGCCGGATCTGGCAGTTTCCATGCCGCTGCCCGCCTCCCCAGGCGTGGGGACACGTTCTCTGTCAAGCATCGCCGTCCTGGATTCTCCTCCAGCTCCAGGCCTCCAGCATTGACGAGCGTTCCCTGCTCGTCCATGCTACCGACGCCGGCGACTCTCCGTTGTCAATCAATACATCAGGCCGCGTAGTGCTGCCACCTGCAAGGCCGCTCTCATCGACCTGCGCAACTGGCCATCGGCATCGTCCCGTGTAAGGTGAGGCCTTTTTCTCCAGTTATCCCTCACGTTGATCTGTATGCAGCCTAGGATAATACCATATAGGAGATGAACTATTGCTGCATAGCATAATGCTACAGATGAAAAATGGTGCGTGGACTATGGTGCACAAATTAATACACGTGTGAGTGTCTATTTGCTTATGCAGTGAGTAGGTCCAAATTAACCAAATTTCTTTTGTGAAAATATTGATAGGCATGTTGTTCCATATGCCGTTTGTGTGCCCATGCAATTGATTATTCGTTTTAGTTTTGCCCAGTTTGTTCTGTAGAAATAGATACCTATTGTCCTATATGCCATTTATTCATTAATTCCCTGATCCGAGCACCTTAATTATACCATTATTGTTTGTTTAACCTCCATTGCATTTGGTTGCTGAACCTCCATCAATGGATCAATGCCCAGTGGAGGACAGGTATGCTGGATGGAGCTGCTGGCAGACGTTAGGACGTGGAGGGGCTGCTTGTGCTGTCAATTATGCAGGCTGTTCACTCCCCTCCCTAAGCGTAGATATATTGGCTCTATGCTTAGAGTTGAACTCTAGATATATGTCAAAAACTGAAAGAAGAATTCTGAATTATTATCCGCAATTGATTTTCTTGATGCTGTCCTTGCAGGAGTTTCTTAGCGAGAATAATGGGGCGGGCATGGAATTGAGTTCCGTTGACAACGTCATCATGATTTCTCGATCTTCCAGCTTATATGAACATAAGGAAAAAGGTACTGTAGTCCAACAAAATCTCATGATTATTTTCTGTGCAGTCTTTTTTTTTTCTAAGACATTGTTTGATTGAAACATCAGTTCCAGATCTACCTGTCCTTAATATATATTCATGCTTTTTTGTCATACGCTTTCCAACCTTGAAATGTTTATTGAGTATAACCCACACTAGAATGGTCTCTTGCATCTAGTTTTAGCACTGAAGTAATAAATATTTCAAGAATATAGATAGCTATCTTTCTTCTATTCTGAACCTAGAGGCACCCCTACATAAATTCTTCCTGCTCCTGCTCTCTTGCAACCAGTTTCAGCACTGAAGTAATAATATTTCAAGAATATAGATAGATAGCTACCTTTTTTCTATTCTGAACCCCATGCTGCTACACTATGGTGTTCCTATTAGTATGTTCTTGTGTGCTGTTCATATATGTTTAGTTGTTTCCTGGCTTTGGGGATATAAATTGCTAATGCAGGCAACATATATGTCCCTACAACTATTAATAAATTTAATTACTAATGCATATGGCATCTGGGCTGTTTCTATTGATCAGGAACTTGAGAGGATCGCTTGGACTCTGTGGAAGGCCAAACTGAATCTAGCTAGAACTCTACAATACGAGAATTTTTCATGATTGTGCTAAGAGTCCTTGGTATAATTGTTTAGTTCTATAAGTCTAGTATGTAGGTCCATTTGACCTAGCTGTTACATTATTCAACTATGAAGCTCTTTTTTATTTTATTATTGTACACACTATTGGATGTGGATGATCAAAGTTATTAATATCATTGTCCTTTTGTGCCATTGGATTATTTTGTGAATTTCCGTGTCGCAAATCTTTACTATTGAGCAAATAAAAATGGATGCAATAAAAAATAGCAGCGAACATATTGCATTGAACCTAGTGTTGATGCAATAGGGTGTATTGCATTGAACCTAATGTCGATGCAATAGGTTGTATTACACTGAACTTAATGTCGATGCAATATGATCTATTGCACCAAACCTTATCCATTGCAATAGAAATTCTTATTGCATCAAATTTATTAGATGTATTACATCGATATGATTTTGATGCAATAACCTATTGCATCAATGATAGATAGATGCAAGAGTTATCCATGGCCGATGCAATAGGGACCTCGCATCAAATCAATTTTGATGCAATATCTCTTTTGCATCAAAAACATTCGATGCAAGAGGCAAAGGTTGGTTGATGCAATAAATCACTCTCGCATCGGCCCACGAAGAAACCGATGCGATAGGCTATTGCAACAATGTTTATTGCATCGGCTCGCATTGAACACGAAATTGATGCTATACCAAGCTATTGCATCTATTTTGGCTCTATTACACCAAAATTTTGTCAGTGCAATAGGGTGAAAAATTAGTAGTGTTTATAAGTAGCCAGAGGGTCTTGAGAGGAAGAAAAAGTTGAGGGTGTATGCCCTGTAACCCCCGAGCCTTACTCTAAGTTGTTTTTGGTCAAAAAGAAGTCGGGCGATGGCTTTTAGTCTGTTCGGTATTGTAAATGCGTTTCCTTAAGCGTAGCCCCCGAGCTCTTCCGAGTTCTTTGTAAGAACTGAGCAAAAGCTCGTTACTTGCTTTAGCTGTAGCCCCCGAGCTTTTCCGAATTCTTCTGTGCAGGAACTTGACAAATGCTCGTGATTTACTTTTAGTCGTAGCCCCCGAGCTTTTCCTGAGTTCTTCTGTTGTAGGAATTGGACAACGGCTCCTGACTTGCTTTTACTGCTCTTTATGTCTGCTTTTATGGTTGGACATTGGCAGCTGGCGGTATAAAGGCTTTTACTGTTCTGGAATATGCCTAGAATATGCTCCTTTACTGCTTTCTTTACTGTCCTCTTTTATTGTCCTTGTCAGTGCTTCTCTGTCTTGGTGAACTTGGTCTATGTACGCTGATCTGATCCTATAAATTGGACGTCCCTCTCGGTTGCTTTCAGTGTCTTGTAGTGTGCTTCTTCCTATTCTTGTAAAAATGATAGTCTGTGAGGTTGAGCAGCCCCGGGCTTCTTTCTTGTTTTTCCAGTATGGTCCTTTTAGTGGGTAGAAGAATTCTTGAGATAGGGATTAAAGGCAGACTAATTCCGGAGTAGCATTGTGATTGGAGGCTCGTTCTGGTAGGTAGAAGAAGTCTTGAGATGTGTCTTATGCTGGGTCATTTTGCACTCTTAGTTCTTCTTTTCCACTCTGCCAGAGCTGTGCTTTGCGTGGAAGGGTTGCCGAGCCGCACGGTCTTCTAGCTGTCCGGTGCAGATCAGCTACCGGCCTACGCACAGCTGGAGCTCTCTTGTTCACATGGGGTTCAATCTGACTTGTTGTCGGAGAGGCCCGATGTGATGCTTGATCAGTCAGTGCTACTTTTAGCAATCTTGGATGCACTATGATGGTGTATCTAGGTTGCTTTGGATCTGCTCGACCCAGTCTATTCAAGAGGTAGTCTGGGTCTGCGGCGGTTGCCTCCTTAGGTTCTGCGTAGTTGTCTTCTATGACAGAATTCCACGGGGTTCCTTGTAGATTTTTCGTGTAATTTTCTTCTATGCCCAAATTCTACAGGGTTCCTTGTAACCGTTGCTTTGGTGTTCTTTCTGAATTCGATGGGTCTTGTAAGACTTGTATCCTTGTATCTTGTAAGACTTGGATCCTTATAGCATGTAAGACTTGTATCCTTGTATCCTGCAAGTTGTGTTGAAGAAAATATATGTTCCTGAAATGATCCGAGTTGTTTTGTCTTGAGTTGCTGGTTGTCTGCCTTCGTGCTGACTTGTTTTGATTGATAAAAAGACTGTTTGTCTTCGAGTAGACTTGTTTTAGCTGAGATGCTAACTGTCTTCCTTCGTGTGGACTTGTTCTTGGCCGTTTTCCTTCGTGCTGACTTGTTATGGAAATTTCGACGGAGTTACCTTTTCTTGTAACGGTATTATATTTTACCGTTGGTGGGTAACGGGATTAGGACCGTTATCCTGAGATTTGGGGGTTTACTGGGCCTTTCCTGTTATTGCGCTTTGTATCCGTTGGCCTTTTTACCGTTGCCGCTTAAGTGGGCTTTAAGACCGGGCTATAAATATACCCGTGTCTGTTCTTCTTCTTCACCTTGTCTTTGCTTCCTGAAACCCTAGCGCCGGAGAAAAAATCCCCAAATCCTGCTCTTGCTTTGCTGCGCATCCTTCCCTTAGCTTTGGCTCCTTGATTTGTTGCATAGGTAGGAAGAAGGTTGCGTCCTAGAAGCCAGTAGTCGAAAAGCCTGTTCTTGAGGAGGAGGTCGACGAGCAGCTGAACCCTGAGTTTGCTGCAATGAAGGCCACCGCGAAGAACTCCCCCCCCTCCCCCCGACTACTCAGGAGAAGCACCTAGTCGAGTTGCAGGAGTGGGGGATGATCCAGCCTAAGGAGTTCTTTGGTTGGATTGCTCCTGGCGAGCATCGCGTTCCTGTTCCTCGCCCAGGTGAAATTGTTCTTTTATTTCTTTTGTTCGCGCCGGTCTTTGTCTTTCGGTGTGTTCTTTTCTTCATTGTTTCCTTCGCTACTTCTGCATTTCTCTCCATGATCTTACTCCGAACTGAGTTCATCTTTCTATTTTTGTTTATTTTTGTGAAACTTTGCTTGGCATTCCTCCCTCTCTGAATCTATTCCGCTTTCTTTTCCGTCTTAAGCCACAGCCCCGCAATGATTCCCTTCATACTCTTGGTGGATGTGGGATTCAATTCCGGCAGGGGCGTAAGTCGAGCCACTTTTTTGAGTATGATCTTGTTGAATCCATGATGGATTGGCGGTCTGAGTGGTTTTATGCTGGGAATCTTGATGGGGGTGCTGGTGCTCCAGCACTCCAAACCTACTCGGGGGCCCCGTCTGTTCCTAATGATCGGTGGGAGAAGGAGCAGCTTACTACTGTCAAGTTGTCTCTTCTCCAACCCCTCTTCAATAGGATAAGTTACTTGAAGCAGAATGGCTTGTCTGGTTTTGCTATTGTGGCAAGTTATCTTCGTTGCCGAGTACAGCCTTTGAAGGCAAGGGAGCATTTTGGCTTCGAGTACTTTGGTGCCGAAGATCCTTCTCGCATGGTGGCCACGACCGAGTTGTCCAATGGTGAGGTGCTTACGCGCCTCCAAAAGATCTTGAAAGGGGCGTCGGTGGTCCCAATGATTGGTTTTGAGTACTCGGCCAACAATCCTCCTCCTGCTGTAAGTGTGTTTTCCTGTTTGTATTTATATTTCTGAGTACTTTTTGATTAAGACTGATTTGTTTTTTATCTTTTTGAAGCCTTTTGGCAGGGATTTTAATGCCGATGCCTCTCTCTATGTTGATGGAGAGATTGCTCCTCTTCTGGCTCCCTCGGCTGCTGCTGGTCATAAGGTAATTGAGGGTCGAGTTGTTTTACCGGGTGTTCCTGAAATGGAGCCTGTTCTTTAGTATGTTCTTTATCAGCCAGTGGCCCTTCCTCGAGTTACTCGCGCTGGTGGAAAGAGGCCTGCTGCGAGTGATTCTTCTTCTACTGCGCCTCAGAAACGGGCGCGTTCTTCTTCTTCTCCCCAGCCTTCAGGTAACCTTCTGATAGGTGAGAGGTTGTTTGGTTTTGCATGCTTATTCTTTTTGGAAAGCGGTCTTGATTCTTTTTCCTTGGTAGGTGGTGGATCTGTTCTTCTTTTTGAGGACGAGGGTGAAGATGTTGTTGGCTCCCCTCTTCTTCGTCGATGAGTGTTGTCTTCTTGGTTTTGGTGTACATACTTCTTGCTATTTAGTTTTGATTTTGGTTTTCTGTAGCCCCCGAGCTACTTCTCCGGACTTGGAGGTATTGCCGAGTCCTACTCCTTCTTCTGCCGAGTTATTGGCGGACCTAGATCAGGTTATGCCGCCTCCACCTACCCGGCCTCGTATTGCTCTCCGTCGTGCTTCTAAGTAAGTTTTTCTTTTTTCTGACTTCTTTTTCTCTTTCTTGTATCATTTGTCTTTAGCTTTTTGGTTTTTGTAGGTTGTCTGCCACCATTTCTTCGGCTCCAGCTTCGGACTCGGAGAAGACCGTCAGTGTCGGAGTTGTGGGTCAGGTGTCTGCGCCTGATCCGAATCCCGCTGTGGAGTCTGTTTTGGCGGTGGCTTCTTCTTCTGCTGCCGGCACTTCTTCGTTGCCGGTGGCTCAGGCGGTGGTGGCTCCTACTTCGGGGGCAGTGAAGCTGCCTCTTGCCCAACCCCTGGCTTCTTCTCGTTCTAGGGTTGGGTGTTCTCCTTCCTTGTCCCCTTCTTATGCTCCTTGGAATTATTTTTGTGATCTGAAGTTGATGTAGAAACTGGAAGAAGAGTTTAATCCGAGTTCTCGCCTCAAGAAGCTTCAGGCTTCATTTACTTCTTTTGCTGAGCAGTTCCAGGTAAGAGACTTGTCTGTTTTGTTTTCTTGTTTGTCCCTTTTCTTTATCTTGTTTCTTCTAGTATGCAGGAATATGTTAGTGATTCTGACCTCTTCTTTGGCTCGTCTGAGTCATAAAAGAAGTTGTTGGATGAGCTGGCTTCTTTGCGGCTAGCGCTTGATGAGGAGCGCCAGGGACGTCAGTCATCGGAAGCTGCCTTGAGAGCTCAGGTTGTTACAGCTGAACAGCAGAAGTTGACTGCAATTGAGCCTGAAAAGAAAACTTCCCGAGAGTTTCAAGGTATTTTATTGATGCTCTTCTATGTTTATTTTTGTCTATGTCTTTTTCCTCACTTCTTTTTTGTCCTCTTTTGTAGCTTTGAAGAAAAAGTACTCGAAAGAGACTGAAGCTTTGAAGCTAGAAGTGAAAACCTTTCGCAACGACTCGAAGAAGGTAAAGGAGGATGCTGAAGAGACCCTTGCCAGGGCTCGGCTGATTAGGTGTGGTGCTGATCGAGATCTTTTGTAGGCCAAGGCATCAGTAGAGGACTTGACGGTTCGTCTGAAGGCCTCGGAGGATAGGTGGTCAGCTTTGCTGAATTCTATCCAAGGACTTGCCACCATGTTGAGGAGGCCTGGAGATGCTGGCTTGACTTGGACCCAATTTATTCCTCGGCTGACCGAGCGGACCATTAATTTTGCGAAGGATGCAGTCTTGCTTGGCGTTCAGGGTGTGTTGGCTCGTATCCGAGTACTGGATCCCAACTTGTCTCTTGAAGGAGTGCTGGACGGGACTCATACTCCTGAGGCTGAGCAGGCACTTTCAGAGTCTGAAGCTGCTGTCTTGTCCTTGGCTCAGGGGTTCACTGACCTTGTAGAGATTGCGCCTGTTCGTGCTGATGGTAGTGATGACTAGTAGTAGGAGACTTCTTTTTTGTAATGATACTTGAAGCTTTCTTGAAGCTTTTTTGTATAAAACTTCTCTGCTTTTGATAATGAATCAGTTGGTTGCCTTGTCTTTATCCTGAGAGATGTTCTGTTGATTGTAGATTGTCATCTGAGTTCCGTGGTCTTTAGAAACTCGGATGTGTTGAGCTTTCTTTGCTTCTCATTTTTAGCCTGAGAAGGCATTGAGATTTTCGGACCGTGTGCCTTCATCCGAGTTCTATAATCTAGAAGTCGGGATAGGTCTAGTTCTTTGCTGTCTCTCATCTAGTTCTGAAAAGAAGCTAGGATAGTAAACTGGAATGGTTGGGCTTGCACTTCAAATAATTTGTGAGTTCAGACCGTAGGCCCTCATCCGAGTTCTATTTTTCTAGAAGTCGGGATAGGTCGAGCTCTTTGCTGGCTCTCATCTAGTTCTAAAAAGAAGCTAGGATAGGACGAGTGTTGCCTCTTTTGGACGTACTCTCATCAGTGCTGTGAAAACAACCCGGAATAGTTGGGCTCAGGCTAGCTTGTAGCCATTTTGCGCTTCAACAATTTGTGAGTTCGGATCGTAGGGCCTCATCCGAGTTCTGTTTTTCTAGAAGTTGAGA
The DNA here is from genome assembly GCA_015844335.1 of Chrysopogon serrulatus. Lineage (NCBI taxonomy): Eukaryota > Viridiplantae > Streptophyta > Magnoliopsida > Poales > Poaceae > Chrysopogon > Chrysopogon serrulatus. The sequence goes on along the minus strand of JADLZL010001941.1, from coordinate 460,488 downwards.
TAGGTCGAGCTCTTTGCTGGCTCTCATCTAGTTCTGAAAAGAAGCTAGGATAGTGCGAGTGTTGGCTCTTTTGGCCGTACTCTCATCGGTGCTGTGAAAACAACCCGGAATAGTTGGGCTTAGGCTAGCTTGTAACCGTTTTGCACTTCAACAATTTGTGAGTTCGGACCGTAGGCCCTCATCCGAGTTCTGTTTTTCTAGAAGTCGGGATAGGTCGAGCTCTTTGCTGGCTCTCATCTAGTTCTGAAAAGAAGCTAGGATACTGTAATCTTTATTGAACAATAAGTCTTTATTGGGAAGAATAGTACATGTCTTTTGATTTTTAGACGAAAAATCGTCGCAACTGAGAGATGTGCCATAAATTTTTTATTGGAGCTTCATCTTCAATCATCAGTTCGTAGGATCCTGGTCCTGTTACTTTTGCTACTATGAAGGGACCTTCCCATGGACTGAGTAGTTTGTGCCTTCCGTCTGGTTTTTGGATTTTTTGGAGGACTAGATCGCCAGCTTGTAAGGTTCTTGGTTGAACGCTTTTGTCATAATACCTTCTCAATCCTTGCATGTATCTTGCTGATTGTAGTGTTGCATTGACCCTGACTTCTTCTAAGCTATCGATTTCTAGTCTCCTGGCCTCTTCTGCTTCCCCTTCGTTATATTGCTCAATTTTGGGAGATGTCCAGATCAAGTCTGCTGGTAGTGCGGCTTCTGATCCATATACCAAGAAGAAAGGTGAATAGCCAGTTGCTCTGCTTATTTGAGTTCTTAGCCCCCAGACTACTTTTGGTATCTCATCTATCCACTTTGTTCCGTAATCTTTGAGGTCTTCATATAGTCTTGGTTTTAAGCCTGCCAAGATGAGACTGTTGGCTCTTTCTACTTGCCCGTTTGCTTGAGGATGAGCTACTGATGCATAATCAATGCTGAATCCACAGTCTTGAGCCCAGCTTTTAAATTCATTAGCTGTGAATGGTGATCCTAGGTCTGTGATTATTCTGTTTGGCATCTCGAATCTGTGCATGATTTCTTGGATGAACTCTTGTGCTTTGGCCGAGCTGTATTTTACTAATGGCTTGTATTCTATCCATTTGGTGAACTTATCGATAGCCACAAAAATGTACTCGAACCCTCCTTTGGATTTCTTGAGTGGTCCGACTTGGTCGAGTCCCCAGCATGAGAACGGCCATGCGGGTGGAATGCATATTAGATTGTGAGCTGGAACATGTGCTTGTCTTGCGAACATTTGATAACTTTTGCAGTGTTTGACTAGTTCTTCAGCGTCTTTCAGTGCTGTCGGCCAATAGAATCCCGATCGGAATGCTTTTCTAACTAGTGTCCTTGAAGATGCATGATTCCCGCAGCATCCAGAGTGTATTTCCAATAGTATTTCTTTCTCTTCTTTGTTGAGACACATTTTAGTAGTACGCTGATGATGCTTTGCTCTTTTGTAAAGATTGTCTCCTACTAAGGCGTAGTTTTTACTTCTTCCGATGACCTGAGTTGCTTCGTTTTTGTTACCGGGTAACTTCTTTTCTTTGATGTAATCTATGAATACTTGCATCCATGTTGAGTTGTCTGTATTGATCATCAGAATTTGCTCTTGTTTTGTCTTCTTCTCGTCTTCTTTTTAAATGCGATTTGATAGATGGTTTGTTTAGTTCTTTTACAAAAACTCCGATTGGGTACTTTTGCCCTGCGAGCCTAGTTTGGCTAACACATCAGGTTGCAACATTTGAATCCTGTAATATGTGATGGATCTCTAATCCTTGAAAATTCTTCTCGAGCTTTCTCGATTTACGCACAATAAGCATCCATGTTCTCCTTGGTGCAATCACATTCTTTATTGACTTGGTTGACTACTACTGCTGAATCTCCGTAGACTAGTAGTCTTTTGATTCTAAGTGAAGTTGCGACTTGTAGGCCATGGATGAGTGCTTCGTACTACCTTCCGTTGTTGGTAGCTTGCCATAAGATTTGCGTAACATATCTGAGTTTTTTTCCATCGGTGGGATAAGTAGTACTCCTGCTCCTGCCCCTCCTAGTTTTAAGGATCCATCGAAGTACATTTTCCAATGGTCTAGGATGACATCTGGAGATGGTTGTTGTATTTCGGTCCATTCTACGATGAAGTCGGATAATGCTTGGGATTTGATTGCTTTTCTTGGGGTAAATTCTATTTTGAGTGCCTCGAGTTCTACTGCCCATTTTAAAATTCGTCCTGTTGAGTCTCGGTTCCTTAGGATATCTCCAAGTGGAAAATCTGTTACGACGACTACTTTGTGATCTTCAAAATAATGTCTGAGCTTCCTTGATGTTATTAGTATTGCGTAGAGTAGTTTCTGCACGTGTGGATATCTCACTTTTGATATTGTGAGTACTTCACTTATGTAGTAGACTGGCCTTTGTACTTTGTAGATGTGCCCTTGTTCTTCTCTTTCAACCACGATGGCTATGCTTACTAACGAAGTTGTTGCGGTAATGTAGAGCATGAGGTCTTCGTCTTTCTTTGGTGGTACTAATCTTTGGATCTACTTGATATATGCCTTTAGCATGTCGAAGGCTTCTTGTGCTTCTTCATTCCAAGTGAATTTGTCTGTCTTCTTTAGTAATTTGAAGAAGGGTAGGTCCTTTTCCCCAAGTCTAGAGATAAATCTGTTGAGTGCTGCCATGCAACCTGTTAGTTTCTATAGGTCCTTGATATCTGCAGGCGGGCCCATATTGGTTATTGCCTTGATTTATTTTGTGCTTGCTTCAATCCCTCTTTGACTTACTAGAAATCCGAGTAGTTGTCCTGATGATACGCCGAATACACACTTGTTGGAATTGAGTTTCCACTTCCATTTTTGAGATTATTGAAGGTTTGTTGTAGATCTTCAATCAAGGAATCCGGGTTCTTTGTTTTGACGACTATGTCATCCACATATGCCTCTGCATTTTTTCCAATTTGATCACCTAAACAAGCCTGAATTGCTCTTTGGTATGTTGCCCCTGCATTTTTGAGCCCAAAAGACATTATTTTGTAACAATAGGCACCGAAAGGTGTGATAAAAGAAGTCTTGCTTTGGTCTTCTTCTTTTAATGCAATCTGATGATATCCCGAGTAGCAATCTAGAAAGGATAATAGAGCTGATCCTGCTGTTGAATCCACTATTTGATCAATTCTTGGTAACCCAAAAGGGTCTTTAGGACAATGTTTGTTGAGGTCCGTGTAGTCGACGCACATGCACCATTCATCTGTGTTCTTTTTGTGTACTAGAACGGGGTTAGCTAGCCAGTCTGGGTGTAAGATTTCTTTTATGAATCCAGCCGCTAGTAGTCGGGCTATTTCTTTCTTTATTGCTTCCTTATTGTCAGGTGAAAAACGTCGCAATCTTTGTTTGATTGGTCTTGCTCCTTTGTTGACTTCAATTTTGTGCTCAGCCAACTCCCTTGGGACTTCTGGCATATCAGCTGGTTTCTAAGCAAATATATCTTTGTTGTCCCATAAGAAGTTGGTGAGCGCGAGTTCCTATTTGATAGGTAGGTGTGCACCGATAGTGGCCGTCTTAGATGGATCACCTGTCCCTAGATCAATCTTTTTGGTGCCTTCACCTTCAGTTGTGAGAGTGCTTTGTTTTTTGGCCGGGATCTCTAATTCTTCTGTTCTTATTTCTGCTGTTGCCGAGTTGATTTCCCCCTGTACTTTTGAGGATATCTGTATTGCTTGTACATCGCATTCGTAGGCTCATTTTAGATCTCCTCTGAGAGAAAGTACTCCATGCGGTCCTAGCATCTTGAGTAGTAGATACGGATAGTGTGGTATAGCCAGGAATTTTGCTAGTGCTGGTCTTCCCAATATCGCGTGATATGATGATTCGAAATCTGTGACTTCAAACTTGATGAGTTCTGTGCGGTAATTTGTGGGGGTTCCAAAAGTTACTAGTAATGTGATTTGTTCGAGAGGCATGGCTGGTCTCCCGGGTACTATTCCATAGAATGGTATGCTTGTAGGTGTGATCATTTTTGAGAACTCTGGTCCCATCTTTTTCAAGGTGTCTGCGAATATGATGTTGAGTCCTGCTCCTCCATCAATGAGTACTTTGGTTACCATTATGGCAGCCATTGTTGGTTCGAGTACTAATGGATATAGTCCTGCATTTCCAACACTTGTCCATTGATCTTCACGTGAAAATTATATTGGGTATTGAGACCAGTTTAAATATCTTGGTGTTGCTGGTTCTGCTGCCATGATTGTGCACCAAGCGAGCTTGTCTTCTTGTTTGCTTCTGGAACCAGGTACTCCTGAGAATATTACTGATACTGTTGCTCTTGGGTTTTAAAATCCGTTGTCGGCTGGGTTGTCTTCTTCTTTCTTCTCTCTGTTTTCTTCTTTGTCTTGTTTGTCCTTCTTCATATATTTTTCTTGAAAGATGCGACACTCTCCCATAGGGTGGATTCCTGTTGGCTGATAGATCATTTTATATTTTCTAAATCTTTAAATTTTTTTGCCGGGTAGTATCTCTTTCCTTACGTGGAGGCCACCATATTATCTGAATATCTCTTTTTGTTGTGGTACTCCTGTCTGTTGTCTTGGTTGTTCCATCTTCTTGAGTTGTCTTGGAATCTTGAGTTGTCTTGGTATCTCGAGTTGTCTTGGATGTTCCATCTTATACTGTTTTGATCGTTCGAGTTGTTTCTTCTGTCCGTGTTGTTTCTTCTTTCTGAGTTGTTTCTGTTATCCAGAAATCTTTCTCGTGTTTTCTCTTCTGCCGTAATCATCTTTTCAACTGTTCTTTTGAATTCATCGTTCGTTCATGGGTTTTCTTTGCAGAAGTCATGAAACATCCATCATACTTTCAAACCGTACGAAAATGCTTCTATTACTTCTCTCTCGGTGATGTCATGTACTTGTGCCCTGAGTTCCTCAAATCTTCTATAGAAGTCTCTCGAGGCTTTCTCCCCGGATTTTGTTTTAATCCTTTTAGCTCGGCTTGTGTTATTGGGTGGATGAGTATTCTGCGAAATTTTCACAGAAAGCTTTCTGAAAATCGCCCCATGTTTTGATGGATCCGGGACGTAATTTGTCGAACCATTGAAGTGGTAGTGTTTCTAGTGCCATTGGAAAAAATAATGCTTTGATGTCATCATCACCTCCGGCTAGTTATATAGATTGAGTGTAAATTCTAAGCTATTGCATTGGTTCTGTCTTGCCATCATATTTTGAGTGATTGGACGGTTTGAACTTGTGAGGCAACTTAACTGTAAGTAGTTTTCCTGCGAAGTAAGAAAATATGTCAGGTACTTTTTCTGGCTTGTAGTCGGAGTCCGCCAGACTGTCGTATCTTGAAATAACCCTTTCTCGATCCAATCGTGATGTGGTTGAGTTCTTCTGCTACGGTTTGGGGTTGATAACCTTTCGAATGCGGAAACTCTCCGAGTTCTTTGACTTGTCTGTTCAGACGGTATATGACGGGGAGGTACTCGGTCATCTTGTATTCTTTGCGCGGTATCTCTAAGTAGATTTCTAAGCCTAGCTTGTTCTTCACTTGGTCGCTGTATGGCGTCGATTTCATTGATTAATTCTTGTATTTTGTCGACTGGATCAAGTCTGGTTCTTGCTGTAGCCCATCCTTCCTCGGCTTCTTTCTTGGCTCTCTTTCGATTGTATTCGGCTAAGTCCTCTTCGTATTTGCGCCACGCTTCCCTGTGTTCCTGAACTCAGTTTCTTCTCCCTCCCTTTTCTTGTTTCTTCTTTCTCTTGCTGCCTTCTGGCTGTCAATTTCCCCTTCTTTTGTGGTAGAGTTTTGTGGGATATCTGCGTCTGATTCTTCTAAAGATCTGTAGTCGGGTTGGATTGGCGGTACCAGGGGTTGCCTCATCATGAACACTTCTTTATGCTTACTGGGTGGATAGCCGGATTCTTCCTCTTCTAAGGGTTTACCATATTGAAAAGGAAGGGAGGTGGAGTACTTATCGTGTTTGAAGACGTTCCATTGGGCGAGATCGTAAGATTCCATTGCCTTCTAAGTGAGATTTTGATATATCCGTACCGAGTTGTTGAAACCGTGGTTAAAAGAACTCGGCTTGTCTTGTAGATTTGTGTCTCCAGTTTCCTCTGTCAGCTTGAGTTTTGAAAAAATCTCTTGTATCTTTAGCTCGGGTTTTTGAAGTAGCCGACTATAGAGAATTCCTTGATCGTCTGCTTCGGAGACCCAGCTTCCAAAGACGAAAATTGATCCTAGCGGAAAAATCATTGTGTGTAGGTCCGTCGAGCCTTTGACGTTGATTTCGCCGAAAGCCCCTACCTGGCGCGCCAGCTGTCGGTGTTTAGCCACCGATAGCCTGCCACGGGGTTCCCGTAGCAGTTGATTCGGATCTCGGCAAATAACTAGAACTCGGCGGTATCACGCAAGAGACACGCGGTTTATCCTGGTTCGAGCCCTCATCGTCGAGTAAAAGCTCTACTCCAGTCGGCCTTGGCCTTTTGCGTTGGATTGATGTGTGATTGTGTGTTGTTCGTCCGTTATAAAAGAGGGTGCTCTGGCTCCTTTTTATGAGAGGAAAGGAGCCAGAGTTGCGGTTTCTAATCCTAGTCGGACTTGTAGGAAGAGTTGCGCTCCTATTACAGAAGTTACTTTTTATTTGTCTAACTAGAACGATTCGTTATCTACTCGGATCCAGCCTTCTTGCTTTTGTCCTGATGGGAGCCGTGTTGGTGAATAGCCGTCTACGTCCCGTATCGACATAATCCTATAGTTGTATCTTTTTGAGTATATAGTTATATTATAGAAATAAGGTAAATACATTATCCTGGCTTCAATTACGAAGTAGCACAACATTAACAACGTAACCATTGCTAGCTGGCTCGTCTATCAAGTTGGTGTCTATTGACTGATCGATTGTCCACTTAGCTATGATTATATTTAAAGAGCTGTTAAGCATTAGGTGGTGGTACACATGTCAGACTGATGGAGCGTGCTAAACTAATCAATCGCTGGTTCGCGACGAAGAAAAATATGGTTGGTGTCGCAGGGTCTCACTGTGGATTATTTTGTATATGCATATGCTCCCTCCCTGGTCGTCAAACCTCTCACATTTTCGTCTCGGGAGAGCCATGGTTTTTTCTTATTAGCACGGTGGTACGTACAAGGTATGGTAGCAACGACGTACGGTACTTTGCCGTCGATCGGTCGACGGTCGGTTTCTTGTCCTAAGCCAGCATCTGCATGCAATTCTGCAGCTTCGGAAGCTGCTTCTTATTTCCTTCTGGAAATAAGAATCCCGCCCTCGTGTCTCAAGTCTGTTACATTCGTCACCACGCACGCTTCCCAAGTTGGACCTCCTCAAAGGCAGCGACTTCTTCATATACGACAGATTGCAATTTGCAAGCAGGTTACGAACAACTAATATACCAATATATCAACAACATTGATAGTGAGTAAAAAACCCACCATTATATTGATCAGAATCTCGTCAGCGAGATGGCCGGATCAAACTCGATCTTAATTAGAACAGCTGGGGCCAATGATCAAGTCTGTCACATTCGTCACCACGCACGCTTCCCAAGTTGGACCTCCACAAAGGCAGCGACTTCTTCATATACGACAGATTGCAATTTGCATGCAGGTTACGATCAACTAATATACCAATGTATCAACAAACATTGATAGTGAGCAAAAAAAGACCACCATTATATTGATCAGAATCTTGTCAGCGAAATGGCCGGATCAAACTCGATCTTAATTAGAACAGCTGGTCCAATGATATATAGAAAAGTCAACATTTCATTTGTACGAGTCTTGAAGGACCGAGTAGCTAGTCATCATCATATAATAATTGTATAATACTAGTAGCGTCCCATACGACTTCAGTTGTTATATATACAACACATTGCATCAGAATAGTACAGTTGTAGTTGTGACAGCGTAAAATGAATGACATGCAGTTCTCCTGCGCTGTTCGAGTGACAGCGTAAAATGTGCTGCCCAGTTCATGTCATCGGCAAGATTAATTCCCGGATTGATCGGACTCAGTCGCAGGCACTATTAATTTCATTCACGTCTTTTCAATTTGAAATAGAACAATGATCTTGATAACCATTGTTGGCACGTCGTCGTCGTCTATCCAAGTGGTTGTCTGTTCACTCTGCTGATTGCCCATGGTGCGTGGCGTGTCAGGCCGCTGAAAGTGTTGAGCTAAACGTAATCACTCACGACTCAGAAAAAATAACTGGCATCTGGCGTTCAATTCCCTCGTGATCGGGGACCGACGGAGCAAAAGCAAAACTCGACTCCCGTTCTCCTGGGCCGCGCCCTTATTATCAGTCCACCAGACGGCAGACGAGTCAGTTCGTTTCATGCGTGGCTCGTGGGCCGCGCAGATATGTGGAACTGTGGCAGTAAATCAATTTCTAAGTTTGTCTTAAGTCAAAAAGAAAACATTTACATTTGTCCACCAAAAAAAAAAGCACTAGTACAGAAATTATTTTTGGAGGCGCCTCTCTTTTCTATAGAGGTGGTTTTCTTAGCACACCGACAAGCACTGTAGCTATACAACTATTGCTGAAAATCAATTTTTTGGTGTGGTTCCGTAAAGAATCCGCCTTTCCATTTTTAGGGACAGTTCTGTTAAGAAAACCGCCTCCAAAAATATGATTTTTAAGGATGGTTGCTTATGTCAACCGTATCTAAAAATAAATGATTTTTAGAGACGGTTTTATTAAGTCCACCGTCCCTAAAAATTGATTTTTAAGGGTGGTTGACTAAGTTTAACTATCCTAAAAATAGCTGCAACATAAATAAATTCATATCTTTTTTTAAAATAGAATTGGATGAAGATAAAATTTATATCAAAATTGTAGAGCTCAATGAGATATAAAACTTTATACTTGATAATATTTTCATTTAAGGTTATTTAGGGTTCCAAATTTATAAATTAAGTCTTAGATTTTGAATTTCAATTTTTGAAATTTTTCAAATGATTTTGATGGAGAAATATTCCATATCAAATTGTAATACTCGATAAGATCTAAAACTTTGTAGTTAAAAATTTTCTTATTTAAGATTATTTATGAGTCCAAATATTGATTACAAGATTCATACGTACTAGTATAAATAGATAACATCGTGTAAGTATACACAATTCAGTGTGTGGTGCAGTGCTAAGAGGAACTGTGCGAGGCATGAGGTTGTGGGTTTGAATCCCAACGTCTGCACTTGTTCAAAACATGTGAGAAATAAATCGCGTGAGCTGTGGTAGGTCCTCAGGCCTTTGGGCTGCATTACAAAATTTTTCCTCATTTTTGTTGCACTCTAAATTATTTTTAAAAATTTTGAATATTACTTTTAGAGACGCTGTAACACGCGGGGGGGGAGGGTGGCTGGGCACGATGGCGATGGCGAGGAGGGCGGCAGCGTGGATGGTGGCGGCCTAGGCGGCGGCGCCCGAGGCAGGCAGCGGCGCTGCATGGAAAGGGCGGCGGCGGCGCAGGGCAACGGCAACGGCGTGGAGAGAGAGGAGAGCGAGAGGAATAGAGAGCTTTCGCGCCATACTTTCTTGATTGATTCGGTTATATGCTCCTAGTATTTATAGTTCGGATTGGACTTAGCCTACAAGCAAGGCGGAGGAATCCTTATCGAACACGAACTCCTCCTTTCTCCAATCAATCTACTAACTTCCATCTAATAACTTATTTATTCCTAAAATGATAAGTACTAAAACTCTAAAAGGTAGTCGGCGGGGGACGTAAAAGGAAGGCGGTCGCGGTTTGCGGCGGTGGCGGCGACAGCTGCTGGGATGCCGCCGCCCCTAGGACGGGCTGCAGGCCACCCTGGGAGGTGGCGCCCCCTCCTCTGGGCCCTCTCTGACCCGTTCTCGTTGATGTTGGTCACCATCCGTGTTGGACATGTGACAGAACCCCCTTCTCCAATCAGCGCATCCTCACGCTGAAGGCTAATCCACTCGATGACACCGTCTAGTGGAGGACGAGCTCCCCAACTGTAATCAAACAGTTGATCAGGAGATAGCTTAGGGTGTAGTGATCGTTGTCGTCAGATTGGCCAAAAACAGGAAGCAGTAGTTGAAGGCGCCCATGTAGCCGTGAATGTAATGGCTGAATGGACCAAAGTCCCCTATTTGCTGCCCTGTAGCTGCTCGAAAGATCGTACCTCGGAGGAAACCAGAAAGATGTTTGCATGACCCGTGGGGTTCTCAGAAATTCATATACCTATCCAACATCGACTTGCCCCGTGATGCAGCGACATACTGCAGCTGGAACCATTGTTGGTATAGATGTGTAGAAGTGTTGTAGGTTGCCGAAGAGGAGGTCTACCGAAGTGTAGTCATTAGGTGACAGGCGCAAAGTGTCACCCGCTGTTGATGGCTATTAATGACCAAATTTGCCCGTCAACTAACTCCTAAAAGAGGCACATTGGCGATCACCAACATAGACTTAGGGTTTACACTAATGGAATTCCACGAGTTTTGGTGAATCCTTGTCTCTGCAGGTACACATCGAAAAAGCTATCAAAAAGGACCAACATGATAGATTACAAGCACCTCAAATGATAAATTGGAATGCACTATTGCGAAGAGCTCGTCGAGACGATCGAAACGGATATATCATTTGCCATTTTTGGAGTTCCAGATGAAAAGATATAAATTCCACCGTGGGGGCTACACTAGAAGACTCCAGAAGGCGCGAGAAGACACCACGGCGAAGTGGAGCGCGACCGGCCCTGGAGCTAGACCGGCCGGTCTGGCCCCGGACCGGTCGGTCTGCTACAGGGGCCACTCAGGCCCAGCTTCGGCCCACGTACTCCACCGTCTTAGGGTTTCAATCTCAGCTGTCCGCCAAAGTCGGTTTGATCCAAGGGCTCATGTTTATCCCACCGGGCTATAAAAGAAGGGCAGGACCCCCCAGGGCATCACACATTCATTGGCAATTCTCTCAAACCCTAATTGAGAGGTGTCCCTCGAATGGATAACCTCTCTGGGGCCAGAGATCAAGAGAAGATTAGTCCTTTCTAGGATCTAGTCTTTAGATAATAGTGAGATGGAGAGTGAGGGAAGAGTTAGGAGGAGGTGCCGGCCTATCGGTGCCCTCTCTACGGCTTGTACCTTGGCGGGATCAAGCTCTACTTGAGCTTGCTCCTGGGATGTCTCTGGTGATCAACTTCTAATGCGAGTAAGTTCTATGCCTTTATTGTTTATCTGGATCACGACTCTCTTTGAGTGCTTTATTCTCTTCCTAGGGGGAGTAGAGTATTATCGTAGGTGTAAGCATGGTGCTTAGGCTTAGGGTAATCGTGGATGCACCCTATATTCCGGATTTGGTGGTAGCTCGCGGAGGTGACTTATAGCTCCGTTGAATCTTATTTATCCCACTATCTCGTTTGTAGGCCAAGTAGGACGTGGTTGCTAAGGAGATCTACATCCTACGTCGTGTCCCTCCTTACGTAATGTCCCCAGTTAGCAATATAAGACATAGACTTGCCTAAGTTAGAAGAAGTGAACCAAAGTTATCCTCTCTACTCTCCTATTATCATCAACCTTGATTGCTGCTCTTAACCACATTAACTGCCGCCCTAGTTCTACCCTAATCTAGTATCTACCTTCACCTTATTGCTACCCCTAGTTAAGTTAGACCGTAGTTGATCTCACACGTTTCTCAGTGGAACGAAACCTGGAATACTCTGAGATAAAGCTACAACGGTATCCGTGCGCTTACGAATCATTCAGTGGGTGTTAACAGATATCAACACGCTTTTTGGCGCTGTTGCCAGGGATAGGAATTTATCTCTATTTTTGGTAGCGACGTTAAGAAGTGTCAACACCCGCCTTTTGGCCAACACAAAGGCCCTCGACGTGGATTAACTGTTGATCATTGTCATTGAAGAAAATGGCCGTGGCACAAGGTTGCACATGCTTTGGCCACTCCTGCAGTAGAAGCATGCTGGAGGGGAAGGCCTGCGTCGTCGGTGTCGAGGTCATCATGTGAAGCCCGATGGCTAGAAGTTGGGGGATTGTTGACGGTCCTTAATGATCAAATCCAACTGTCAACTAATCTTCTAAAATGATATAAAATCAATCCATCTACCTAGAGTAGGGCTTTAACTAATGAATTCCACGAGTTTTGGTGAATCAGTGGTTTTGCAGGTAAACACCGGAAAAGACACACTTTTGAGCTACACTGCAACATAGAATGCCAGAATGGACGCCACGGCAATACAGGAACATTCCAGAAGAGACGAGAAGGCACAGCACCGAGCCAGGGGCCCAGGGGCGGCTAGGCGAGACCGGCCGGTCGGCCTGGGCCCGGGCCGATGCAGGGCCACCCCTGCTCGCGCCCGGTTCGCCCGGTTTACTCCACCGCCTTTGAGGAACGATCTCCACCATCCGTTAAGGTCGGTTTGATCCAAGGGCTCGCGTTGATTCGCCAGGGCTATAAAAGGAGAGGCACACCCCCCCATGAGAGAGAATCCAAGAGAAGAAGAGAAGAGCTTTAGCTAGAAAACCTAATTAGGATTCTCAGAGGTGTCCCTTGAATGGATGACCTCTCGAGTTAGCATTCCAAGAGAGAGCTAGTTCTATACCTCTAGAAGCTAGTTCTTCAAAGGGAGAGAAATAGAGTTTAAAGAGAAAGTTTTGGAGGAGTATCGGCCTGTCGGTGCTACCTCTACGGCTTGTATCTGATGCTACTTTGGAGTCAACTTCTGTGTTCAAGTAAGTAACGTTGCTTATTCTGTTTTGCTAGTTTACGACTCTTTTTGAGTACTTTAATCCTTGTAGCTCTTGGGTTAGAGTAGTATTCATAGTGTAAGCGTGGTGCTTAGACTCCGTTACTCGTAGATGTACCCTATTGTCCAGATTTGGTGGTAGCTCGTGGAGGTGACTTATAGCTCCGTTGAATCTTACTTATTCCACTATCCCGTCAGTGGGCCTAGCAGGAGAATAGTTGGTAGTTAAGTATAGTTTTGTCTGTGCTTATCCTATCCAACTCCCTAGTGAAATATTTTAATCATAATTTGCTTGAGCCTAAACTAGAAGCCCTAGTTGTCCCCTCTATATCCCTACCTTCTATAGCCTTGTTTGCTACTCAGTTGGTTAAGTGTAGTTTAGAAGACCCTCATACATCTTCCTTTGGGTTCGATATTAAAACTGGGTATACTTATCCGGTGAAGTGCTACAACGTATCCGTGCGCTTGCGGAATTATTCAGTAGGCATTAGCAGATACCAACAAGCATTTCTGGTACCGTTGCCGGGGAAGACGTCACTGAGATCACTCTGAACTTATCTTAACCTGTACTATAATCTTATCTTTTCTTTATAGACTATCACTCTTTACCTTTTCCATTTCTCTTTACCTTTTCTATCCTTCAATGGATCAACTTAATTCCACGCCTATCTATAAATATAACTTCATGAGCCTACGCTTAGGGCCAGAGCCATCTGCAAAGCCAATCTTAGCCTCTGACTATAAGCTGCGCCCATGTTTAATAGACATGGTTAGAAACCAATCTTTCTGGAGAAGACAATGCTAGCCCTTATTCTCACCTCAATGAATTCGAACAAACCTGTGCATGTTTGCGTATTAAGGATATGTCCGATGAGACTATCCGATGGAAGCTTTTTTCTTTCTCTTTGACTGGAGAAGCTAGACATTGGTATGATCTCCACGTTGAGAGTGTTAAAGGTGACTGGAAAGCATTATGTGCTGAATTCTGCCTTCAATTCTATCCTATTTCTAGGGTAGTGGATCTCCGCTTAGAAGTCCTATCCATTAGGCAAGAGAAGAAGGAGACTTTAATTGAAGCCTGGGAACGCTTTAACTGTTTAACTCATTCTGGACCTAGTCTATCCATACCAGACCCCGTCCTACTTCAACATTTCTATAAGGGTCTAAATAGAAAAACCATGAAATTCCTTAACCTTGCTTCTAGAGGATCATTCTTGCATATCACTCCTGATGTTGCAAGGAATGTCCTTACAAAAATTCATGAAAATGAAGCATCTTTAGAGAAGCTAGTAGAGGAAGAAGATCCGATAGTTGATCAGGAATCCACACCTACCACATCTCAACCTGCAACTATCAACGAGCTTGAACCACAGGAGGAGGAAGAAATTCCACTTCCAAATTCATGCTCGAGATCGAGGATGATATATTTGCTGATTATGGAAACCCCTCGAATTGTTATGCTATTAGGAGACCACAGAAGACAACAAAGTCGTCACCTAGTAACAGTCTTAAATTCTTCTGAGGTGGCTTTCCTTAAGCAAAATGCTAAAGAGCTTGTGTCGATTATAAGTAATGATTGGTTGAATGAATCAGAGCTTTCCTCCGATATCATCCGAGTTGATTTTACATCAACCACCATACCTTGCCGAATCCACAAGGGATCTTTCGAAGCATTATACAACCCCCTTTGTGGGAGTTAACATCATGTCTGCAACATTTGCTCAAGATCTTTTAAAAGACATGCCCTTAACCCCAACAACAAAGTTTATGAAAAGTCCTTTAGGCCATCTTATTCCAAGTTTTGGAATTCTCTATGTCTTACCTATTTATGTCAAAGAGATAAGAGTTCATTTGAGCTTCTATGTCTTTAATGCTATAGAGTTTGACGTATTGATTGGGCAACCTATAGAGACTTTTTGCAAGAAGGACAAGAAGGAAATTTGAACATTAGCCTTGGGAAGAATTTTAAACCGCCTATATCCATAACTCGTGTTCTCAATAGTGAGACTGAGTCACTTCCTGAGCCTGATCCTATGGAAGAAGTCTCAGAGACAATCCTTGAATCATCTTTCGAACTAGATTTCGAGGATGATCTCGACCCACTAGAAGAGGAAGGAGATAGTGCTCTAGAACCTGACCCTCTAGATGAGTCTAAGGAACCACCTAAGCCTCCCATAGAGCTCAAACCCCTGCCTTCTGGACTTAAATATGCCTTTCTAAATAATGATCGAGAATCTCCTGTAATAATTAATGACAAACTCTCTCGAGGAGGAGACCTTCCGATTGATCACAGTCTTAGAAAAGCATAGATCTGCTTTTGGCTATTCACTCCAAGATCTTAAAGGAATCAGTCCTGTTCTTTGCACCCATCGTATTCCTATAGATCCTGAGATAACACCCTCTAGAGAACCACAACGTAGATTGAATAATGCGATGAGAGAGGTTGTTAAGAAAGAGGTTTTGAAACTGTTACATGCTTTGAATCATATATCCTGTGCCACACAGTGAGTGGGTAAGCCCTGTGCAAGTTGTGCCTAAAAAGGGAGACACGACAGTTGTTAGAAATGACAAGAACGAATTAATTCCACAAAGAACTATCACGGGATGGCGGATGTGTATTGATTACCGAAAGCTAAACAAGGCAACAAAGAAAGATCATTTTCCACTTCCCTTCATTGATGAGATGTTGGAAAGATTGGCAAATCATTCTTTCTTTTGTTTTCTTGATGGGTATTCGGGATATCATCAAATACCGATCCACCCCGATGACCAAAGCAAAACCACATTCACATGTCCATACGTAACTTATGCTTACCGTAGAATGTCTTTTGGACTATGTAATGCTCCACTTCATTTCAAAGATGCATGATGTCTATATTTTTCTGATATGATTGAAGTGATAATAAAAGTTTTCATGGATGACTTTTTCTGTATATGGAAAAACTTTTGATAAATGCCTTGAAAACTTAGATAAGGTTTCGCAAAAGATGTGAAGAAAAACACCTAGTTCTTAATTGGGAAAAATGTCATTTCGTGGTTAGAGAAGGGATAGTACTTGGACATTTGGTGTCCGAGAGAGGGATAGAGGTAGACAGAGCTAAAATTGAAGTAATTGAACAACTACCTCCTCCCGTTAATGTGAAGGGAATTCGAAGCTTCCTAGGTCATGCGGGGCTTTTATAGACGATTCATACATAACTTTTCATACATTGCTAGACCTCTAACAAACCTGCTAGCTAAGGATGCTCCCTTTGAATTTGATGACGCTTGTTTAAAAGCTTTTGAAACCCTTAAGAAAGCGCTCATCTCTCGCACCAATCATTCAACCCCCGATTGGTCGCTACCTTTTGAATTGATGTGTGATGCAAGTGATTATCTTTGTGGGGGCGGTTTTGGGACAAACTAAGGAAAAGAAACATCACGCAATCGCATATGCTAGCAAAACTTTGACAGGACCTTAACTTAATTATGCCACTACTAAAAAAGAGCTTCTAGCTATTGTTTTTGCCATAGACAAGTTTAGATCTTACTTAGTAGGAGTAAAGGTAATTGTTTATACTGATCATGCTTGCTCTTAAATACCTGCTCACTAAGAAAGATGCTAAACCCCGACTCATAAGATGGATTTTGCTACTCCAAGAATTTGACTTAGAAATAAAAGATAAAAGAGGAGTAGAAAACCCCATTTGCCGATCACTTGTCTAGAATGCGGTTTAAGAATATGCAGGAACTACCAATCAATGACTCTCTTCGAGACGACACGCTCAACGCCATCTCCAGGTCGGATCCCTGGTACGCGAATATTGTCAATTTTATGGTTGTAGGATATGTACCACCAGGAGCGGACATGAGAGCTTATTTATGAAAGTCGTCTACATATATGGGATGATCCTTATCTCTTCCGAGTATGTGCTGATGGACTACTCCGAAGATGTGTGCCCACTGAGGAAGGACTATAGATCATTGAAAAATATCACTCATCACCATATGGAGGTCATTATGGCGCTTTCCGAACCCATGCAAAGATCTGGCAAAGTGGATTCTTTTGGCCAACCATGTATGAAGACACCAAGAATTTCGTCCGAAGATGTGGAGCATGTCAGAGGCACGGCAATATCAACTCAAGAGATGCTATGCCCCTCACCAACAATCTTCAGATTGAGCTCTTTGATGTCTGGGGAATCGATTACATGGGACCATTCCCGAAGTCGCAACTATGAGTACATTCTAGTGGCGATTGATTATGTCTCAAAATGGGTAGAAGCACAGCCATGCAAAGTCGCTAATTCTACAAATTCCAAGAAGATGTTTCAGGAGACAATATTTCCAAGATTCGGTGTTCCAAGAATGGTGATTAGTGATGGAGGAACTCACTTCATTAACAAAGACTTTCGTAACTACTTAATGAAGCAAGGGATTCAACATCACGTGGCTACTCCTTACCATCCTCAAACAAGTGGCCAAGCTGAGACTTCCAATAAGCAAATCAAGAATATCCTACAGAAGACAGCTAATGAGATGGGAACCGCTTGGAAGGAGAAGCTACCAGACGCACTATGGCATATCGAACTGCCTACAAGACACCTCTTGGCATGTCGCCTTATCAGCTGGTCCACGGCAAGACCTGTCATTTGCCAATAGAGCTCGAGTTCAAGGCTCATTGGGCAATCAAGAAATGGAATATGGATCTCGAGGCTGCTGGAACAAAAAGAAAGATGCAACTCTCAGAACTAGATGAATGGCGAGAAAAAGCATATCATAACTCGAAGATCTATAAAGAGAGAACTAAAAGGTGGCATGATAAGCGAATCAAGAAGAAGAGCTTCAATCCTGGAGATAAGGTGCTATTATTCAACTCTAGGGTGAGATTATTCGGACATGGAAAGCTACGAAGCAAATGGGAAGGACCATTCACGGTGGTAAATTCGTCATCACATGGAGCAGTGACACTTCAAAACCACGAAGGTACGTTATTCAAGGTAAATGGCCAACGTCTTAAAATTTTTCTAGAACCTTCTAGACTACCTGAGGAATTGGATGAAATTTATTTCTTAACTTTTCCATAATTTATTAAAAAATAAAACCCTGTCGCGAATCGGGTCGCGACAGGAGAAAATTTGGAGAGAAAATAGGCCGAGAATGCACCCCGCGAAAGGGCACCGAGAACCGGGCCAGGGTGGGACCGGCCGGTCCCACCCCAGACCGGTCGGTCTCCCCAGGTGCCGCCTCGCGGTCCGCCGTTTCTCGTTGCGAAGCTTGTTCTGTTAGGGTTCTGAATATTCGGCCGTGATCCGTATCCGCCGCCGCCTTATCGCGATAGATGCTCTGGATAGATTAGGATGGAATGACCCCTACCCCAAGGAACCAGGACTATATAAACAAGCCCCCTCGGGGTCATTCTCCCCTCATCCCAAGAGCTCTCCTCTCTTAGCCCCAGCAAAGAAGCTTCTCCATCTCCCACCAAATGGCCAACCCAAGCCTTCTCTACACCGTCGAAGAGCCGGAGGAGGTCCTTCCACTGGCAATCATCCCGCCAAAGCAGCTGGCGGTGGTGCCACCGAAGGCGATCGTCTCGGTGCCATCGAAGGAGGTCGTCCAAGCTCGACCTCAAGGAGCTCCACTTTGGAGGCGCGCTTCGCTCAAGCCATCGGGGAGGCCGACCATTGCGCCTCCAGCCCCTCGGCCGCTTCTCGGAGATAAGTCTCGCCCCGCTCGGTCGCCCTAGCATCTCTCTCCCCCCTGGGCACCAAGTTACTATCTGCAAGAGAGGGGGAGGGGCTGTTGGGTGTCACCACCAAGTTTGGGGTGGTGATGGAGCGCCAGTACACCACGAGAAGGAGCGAGTGACTCTGGATGGTGTACGGGTGGATCCAAGCAAGGTCAAGTTCCATCCACCACCAACAGCCAACCCGGAACCGCCGAAGAAGAAAGCTAGAGCTGCACCAGTCCCTCGTCAGCCACGACTTAACCTAGCCACGCTGGAGACTAGGATAGATCTACAGGGCCATACGCTGTCGGAGGTGCTCAATACCCTGACCACGGCTGTGCAACGCATAGCTAATCTAGAGTTGAAACAGGAGGAGATGCGTCTCAAGAATAAGGCGCTGAAGGCTAGGGTTGAGGAGCTGGAAAAGAACGAATAGAGATAGAGATGTATAGGCACACATGAGAGTCAGTTCTTTAGTTTGCTTAATTATTTCATTAGTTAGTTTGATTAGTTCAATTAGTTAATTCCTTCATTCATTCATTGTGTAATAAATGTGCCTCATTTATAATAAAGAATCAAGTTTTAGAGTCATCATCTCTCTCTAGATATATGTTTTGTTTTTGTCTCCACCTTGTTGTGCATAAAAGGAAACAGGAAACAAGTGTGGGGGAGACAACCAGTAAAGAACACAGAAGAGCATCTACAGGAGCCAGGTACACACTCCAAAGCACTCTCATTTATTAAACAACTGAGCTTAATTGAATGTCCTTTAATGAAACATGATTACACCTCAAGGATGAGTGGCTTAGTCATAACTTAAGGCAAGAATCACATAAATTCATCTCCTGTACACTTGCAGCTGTTGGGAACTCTTTATAGGGACCCCAATGCTTCTTAAGTTGTTGACAAGTATGAGATAGTAAAATATGAAAACCTAAATTTCTCTGCCTTTGAGTATTGGAGCATTTATTTCAAAAACACAAAAACAATAGCTAAGCTACTCCTCTGTGGTTTTAAAATACCTATAGAGCCATACATGATCATAACTTACTACATAAGTTACTTATTTTGCACTGAGCTCTGTCAGCTTTTGAGACCCGTGTTGTAGAGACTTATCATGCTCTCAAGGTCAAGATCCACTTACACTCCATATATGCACTATCCCTACACTGGGGGTAGGCGCAGCTTTTTCCGTCCACATAGAAAATGTGCTGCTCTTGCACTGAGAGTACGCAACCAAAAAGATTTTGGTAGGATTGTGTTCATCTATGCTCTAACATTATCAGAAATCTCTGTCTTGCATAAAGTTTTTCGTGCAGGATGACGTGGGCTATGCAAAAGAAAAAGGAGTGTTAAAATAGAAAAAATAGACAAGGGTCCAAACGTTAAAAAGAACAAAAGGCACAAGGATGCCTAGCTCTCTAGAAAAGAAAGAAAAAGAAAAGAAAAAAAATTCAAGATAGCCCATTGTCTCCAAGCACTCCAATTCAAGCAAGAAGATATATCCTTCAAGAGTATGAGCATAAGTAGAATAGGATAGCCACCATATATTCCACACACATGCACATCTTGATCTAAGAGTATGACACTTCTCTCCTTGGGGCTCTTACGCTGGCTCAGTAACGTGTAAGGTAAGTATACTATTCCTTGTCAAACCTTCAAACTCCACATAAGCCTATTAGAGGTAGGTTGCAAGGAAGGGCATCACTCATTCATGCCTAAGTGAGATCCACAAATACCACATATGATGAGTGATTTGAGAGTACCACATTGAGGAGCAGGTAAGCTACATATTTATTTCAAAAATCTTACAAAAATCTCTAATGTTCCTAGCAGCGAGATAAAGGTAATCTGTTTGACTGTTCTACTTTTCAACTTCTCAAAGTTGTTTGGTAGACACTTTGAATCTCACAGTGCATGAATCACCAGGAATGAGCATATGTTGATCTCTTCCTCCTAAAGCTATTTCTGATCCAACCTTTTCTCGAGGACGAGTAAAAGCCTAAGTGTGGGGGTGTTGTTGACGGTCCTTAATGATCAAATCCAACCGTCAACTAATCTTCTAAAATGATATAAAATCAATCCATCTACCTAGAGTAGGGCTTTAACTAACGAATTCCACGAGTTTTGGTGAATCAGTGGTTTTGCAGGTAAACGCCGGAAAAGACACACTTTTGAGCTACATTGCAACATAGAATGCCAGAATGGACGCCACGGCAACACAAGAACATTCCAGAAGAGACGAGAAGGCACAAAGACCGAGCCGGGGGCCGGGGGGCCAAAGCCGCACGGGGCTGGTTGGCCCTGGACCTGGGCCGGCGGTGGGGCCACCCCTGTTCACGCCCGGTTCGCCCGGTTTACTCCACCGCCTTTGAGGAACCATCTCCACCATCCGTCAAGGTCGGTTTGATCCAAGGGCTCGCGTTGATTCGCCAGGGCTATAAAAGGAGAGGCACACCCCCCCATGAGAGAGAATCCAAGAGAAGAAGAGAAGAGCTTTAGCTAGAAAACCTAATTAGGATTCTCGGAGGTGTCCCTTGAATGGATGACCTCTCGAGTTAACATTCCAAGAGAGAGCTAGTTCTATACCTCTAGAAGCTAGTTCTTCAGAGGGAGAGAAATAGAGTTTAAAGAGAAAGTTTTGGAGGAGTATCGGCCTGTCGGTGCTACCTCTATGGCTTGTATCTGAGACTACTTTGGAGTCAACTTCTGTGTTCAAGTAAGTAACATTGTTTATTCTATTTTGCTAGTTTACGACTCTTTTTGAGTACTTTAATCCTTGTAGCTCTTGGGTTAGAGTAGTATTCGTAGTGTAAGCGTGGTGCTTAGACTCCGTTACTCGTAGATGTACCCTATTGTCCGGATTTGGTGGTAGCTCGCGGAGGTGACTTATAGCTCCATTGAATCTTACTTATTCCACTATCCCGTTAGTAGGCCTAGCAGGAGAATAGTTGGTAGTTAAGTATAGTTCTGTCTGTGCTTATCCTATCCAACTCCCTAGTGAAACATTTTAATCATAATTTGCTTGAGCCTGAACTAGAAGCCCTAGTTGTCCCCTCTATATCCCTACCTTCTACAGCCTTGTTTGCTACTCAGTTGGTTAAGTGTAGTTTAGAAGACCCTCACACATCTTCCTTTGGGTTCGATATTAAAACTGGGTATACTTATCCGGTGAAGTGCTACAACGTATCCGTGCGCTTGCGGAATTATTCAGTAGGCATTAGCAGATACCAACAGGGATGTAGTACCCCAAGCTTCTAGCAAGTCCTGAAAAAGTGGCGAGGTTGCTGGGATGTAGTAGCAGTTGTAGTAGTGGATGATATAGTGACGTAGCGACCATGCTGGCACCGCAGCATGGACCTCAATGGTGGCGGAGATGACCTATAGTTCGCATTCGTTGGTGGTAGCTAGGCACAGCTTTGCGAGTATGTCAGTTTCGTGGATGGCGTCGGAGTAGTCGACATGGAGAGCAGGCAAGGCGAGCACAACTGGGCACATGTCCTCGCCCTAGTTCTCATCCAGTGAGGACAAGTCGCTGTGGTCGTTGATGTCGTTGCTACCATCTGCAGTGTAGTTGGTGTCATCGTGCACTGTATCGTTGATGTTGTCGTTCATAGTGTCATCGTCGGAGATCACCAATGTTGTTGTAGGAGGAGAAGTTGGAGACATGACCTCTTCCTTGATCTTCTTCACTGGTGGAGTCGATTGCTGTCGTGCATGTGCCTAAGCTAGTTGTATGGCTTCTTCCATCATCTGTGGGCTGAGAGGAGCAAGGGAATCTCATAGTGTCGACGATAGTCCTGCAATAAATATGTGGGCTTGTTCGAACTCACTAATTTTGCTGAAGCGTAGTTCGGACCTGATGAAGGAGTTGATGTAGTCGTTCATGGTGCTGGTGTGTCGGGGTGAAGCATGGTATTCAGCGTCTATGAGATGAGCAAACTCGTGGCGGGTGAGTGTTGACAATGTCGCCCACCCTTGGATCGGTGCTGCTGCTGTCATCTTCATATACCACAGATATGCAACGTCTGTCAGGTGAAGCGCTGCATATTCTACCTGCTGTTCCTCAGACATACTGTAGGGCCTAAAGAGGAGCTGCATCCTAGAGATCCTCGGCAGTGGATCTGTCATACCATCGAATGTTGGCGTCATCACCTGGATCGTGGACTAAGATCACCACAGTGGGGTGTCCGTCATGATGTCCTGTGGTGTAGGCGTCTGTACCCTTGGTGCCGGTAGTGGGAGATCTGGCAACTGCTGGCCGATATGATCAGCCATCGTCCTGGCTGATGATGGTGCCCATGGTGGAGCGAGAAGGGTGCTTGCGACTGTCTCAATGATGGCTGGAGTCGAGGAAGAGTGAGGCTCGTCCAGCTTTCTCTAGAGGAACGAGCGGCCAACATCCCACATGATCTGCGAGGTTTCATCCACCATAGTGCTGATGGCGTTGGTGTTGATGTTGATGGTGACCATCGAGATGTCAATGGTGGTGTCGTCAATGACCAGTGTCAGGGCGTAGATTGATGGAGCTTGAGTGGCAACGATAAGGGCGCACCCGGTGGTGTGCCCTTGCTTGATGGCACGCACATGGACGTCGATGTTGTTGAGACGTAGATGCATCTGGTCGACGTAGCCATGGAAGACGATGGTGAAGCCCTGGAGCAGCCGCTTGAGTTCGGCGGTGGTGTTGGAAGCCATCGACGTTCTAGTCTTCGGATACCAGCCGTAACACGCACGGCGGGGGGAGGGTGGATAGGCACGGCGGCGACGATGATGAGGACGGCGGTGTCGGTGGCGGCGGCCTGGGTGGCGCCACCCGAGGCAAAGGGCGGCGGCATGGGAGGGGCGGTGGCGGCGGCGGCGCTTGCGCTGGGAAGGCAATGGGCGTGTTGAGAGAGGAGAGCGAGAGGAAGAGAGTTTTTGCCCAATAGTTTCTTGATTGATTCGGTTACATGCTCCTAGTATTTATGATCCGAATCAGACTTAGCCTACAATTAAGGCGGAGGAATCCTTATCAAACACGAATTCTTCTTTTCCCAATCGATCTACTAACTTCCATCTAATAACTTATTTATTCCTAAAATGATAAATACTAAAAGGTAGTCGGCAGGGGACGCAAAAAGGAAGGCGGCGGCGGTGGCCGGCTGGGGGGTGCCGCCGCCCCTCCCTAGGGGCTCGCAGCCCCTAGGGCGGGCTGTGGGCCCCCCCGGGAGGCGGCGCCCCCTCCTCTGGATCCTCTCGGCCCGTTCGCCGATGTCGGTCATCGTCCGCATTGGGCGTGTGACAGACGGCCTCTGAAAAATCGATTTTTAAGGGCCGTTGTCTTAAGAGAACATTCTTTGAAAATCAATTTTTAGTAATGGTTTTAAAACTGCCTCTGAAAATCACTTATCTTTACAGTTGGTTACGTCGTAGCGGTTTTTCAAACCATCTCTGAAAATCAATTTTAACCGCACTCAAAATCTTTTTTGTACTAGTGAAGTTTGATCAAATTTATAAGAAAGAGCACCAAGATGTATGGTATCAAATTAATAGCATTAAATACACTAAAATATATCTTCACAATTTGTTCATTTAGTGTCATAAATATTTTTGCATTTTTATATAAATCTGGTTAAAATTCTAAAAAGTATGACGACAAATCTTGACATTGATTTATTTAGAAACGGAGAGAGTATATGATTTTACTGTAATGTTTTGCAAGCCTGCTAGACCCAGTTTTATAGAGTATATAACATGTATGACACGTTTTCTCTAAAAATTACAATTTGACGAGGTAGAGTAAAGATAGAAAAAATATTTTACATTTTGAAACCCAACCATATGATTTCGGCTGCGATAAAAAGCGGCTGCTGCGGCCACCTGCAGCTGTTGCAGTATGATGTAATAATGCAACAATAGTTTTTCTTAAAAAAATAATCCATGTTAGCGTTACATGGACTGCGACAAGAAACTGAAAAAAACAACCTAAAACTAAAAGTTGGCGCTATATAAACTTAACCAAATTGGGCTTTGTAACTAAATATAACTGTGGGAGCCCGGCCTGGTACATGCACCTCCCAGTGTAGCGGCCCTAGCGGTACTTGCACGTCCCAGCCCGGGCCTGTTCGGCTTCTCAAATTCTTAGAAATAGCCGCATCAGTTGCGGCGATAGCCTGTGATCCGGCAGGCTCCTTTTTGGGAACTTCGGGAGTGGTTTTTGATGGCATTATTGAACTGAAAATTGCCAAGGTGAAGGCCTGCAGAGGACTCGCTTTGGTAGCTGATCTAACGTTAACCTTAGTACGGTTGGCATCAGATTGTATCAATGCTATCAGAAGCATGGAAGGAAGACATATGGGCCCCTATGGCCAAATCGTCGCTTTGGCAGCTGATCTAACGTTAACCTCAGTACGATTGGCATCAGATTGTGTCAATGCTATCAGAAGCATGGAAGAAAGAAATATGGGCCTATATGGCCAAATCGTCTAAGAGATCAAGTCCAGGGCTCATGATTTTCTTTTGGTAGATTTTGTCCATAAGAATAGAAATTCAAATGTTGATGCTCACACTTAAGCTAGGAGTTTGATTTCTTTTGATACAGGCAGGCATGTCTGATTTTTTTAGAACCGCTTTTTGGCATTTGTAATTCTATTGATCAAGTATATAAATAAAGAGGATGGTGCTTTCTAAAAAAGAAGAAGAAGAAGAAGAAGCCGGCCTGATCGGCTGCGGTGAGTCTGCCGCAGCGGCTGCGGTTCTCTCACAAAAGTACTATTGCAATTTATATGTCTGAGTCTTACATGCAAATCCAGAAGACTTGAAAGAACACATATAAACAAAATACTCCATTTGACTCGGTGCTGTGTGGAACAGTAGAAATTCCGTAGGAATTGGAAGAAAATCCGGATTTCAGCACAGGCCTTAACGCGTTCCTTTTTTTTCTGGGATATTCAAACCGAATCAAGTAATTTTCGAATAGCCAGCTGCGCCTCCCCCTCGCGGGCGACGCCCGTACGCAACCCGCCGCCACCCCAGATCCTCCGTCGCTCGAGCACCACCTCCCAGATCCACTCAGCCCTAGCACGCTCCGCTACTCCGCCATGCCCTGACAGCTGTTGCAGCCCCGCAGCCTCCCCATCTGGAGCAGATCCAGCCTACTACCTGTCGACACCCCGCCGCTGCCACTGCCGATTCTCACCCGACGCAGCGCAACTCGCCGCAATGAGATGTAGAGCCCGCCGGTGGAGGCAAGAGCCAGGCCGGCGAGTTCCGGCCCAAGGCTGCGCGGAGAAGGCCGAAAGGTGCGCTGTTGACGAACCAGACTTCGGAACGCCGCTGCTGCCGACACCCCGACGCTGCCCCATCCTGACGCCTACACTGCCCACCTTGGGACTCGCTGCTGTCCCGAGAAGCTCCCACAGCCTGCGCCGCTGCTCCGTGGGGATTTCCGACGCCGACGCTGACGCCCGGCTGCCGGCGGGATGCTCTGAGGGGATTCCCGACACCCGCGCTGCCGGCAGCCGAGGGGATTTCCGGTGCCCACGCCTCAAGCAGCCGCTGCTTCGTGAGGATCTTCGAGGCCCTCGCCGCCCGGTCACCCACGCTCGCATTTCTACCGGCTGTCGCCGCCCCGAGGGGATCCCCAACATCCGCGCCGCTGTCGCCACCCCGAGGGGATCCCCAGCATCCGCTCCGCTGCCGCTGTCCTTCGTGCACTCAACAGGGACAGAGGCATCAACGAGTTTGCTGCTGGAATGTGAGGAGTCATGTCGTCTCCTCCGTCGGGCTCTGGGCCTTTTGCGCCAAATACAGAGGTACACCCTTTGCACAGCTCATCTTCAGGTCGCGATATGCAGCCGTCGTCGACGCCGACCAAGTCAAGCAAGGATCGTGCAGAGAGCCACCCTTCGCACAACTCATCGTCGGGCTGCGATGTGCAGCCGTCATCACCATTGTCCAAATCAAGAAAGGATCGCAACCTTGCCTTCAAATCATGGGCTCGTGGAAGATGCTACCGTTGTCTTGCCCGTGACCACCAGGTCAGTTCGTGTCGAGACTCCTTCCGCTGCATCCGATGTCCTCGTCCTCGGCATAAGGAGCGACATTGCAGCCTCCAGTCACCCCCGGCTTCATCACGTCTCAGCTCTCCTTCCTAACATAACCATCTTCAAAATGCTCGGAGATAGGCAGATGTTGTGGCTTCATCTCCCCCTAATGGTCATCGTGATCCGCTGACAGCTTCGACTCATCACCATCCTCGATGTGCTGCATGTGGTTGTCATTGTCGCACTGCACATGGTTTATCCACCTCGGATCTTCAATCTTTGTTTGGGCCTCTCATGGAGTCACTTCATTTAGATCTTCAGGAGTTCTTCGTAGCCCGGCTTGAGGAGGTGATGCGTCCTTTCAGAGCTGAGACATCAACCATCAAGTTGTGGCTTGCATGGATAGCCAACTATCTGGAACGCGGAGGGCAACCAAGTGAGGATCATTTCTTTACAGACTTGGCAGGTCTTTTTGGTCCTTGTTCCCCAGTTCGGCAGTCTTCGACTCCATTTTCCATGGTATGTGATGTGGAATTGATGGTCATAGCGGACACAGATAGTCAAGCACTTCCTTTCAAAAATGCTTTGGATGTGCTGCCCACGTCTATAAAGCGAAATGAGCAATCAGAGAAGCACCAGCTGCGATCAACGAGGGGGAGCATTGCATCAAGTCATCATCCCTGCTAAAGAACTCACCTCTGCAATGGTTGGTGCCAATGACAACTGCGACCCTACCATCAATGTTGAGATAGCTTCAGTGCCCCTAGTTGGGCCTGTTTTGTTGCCCATGGAGCGTGATGCCTCTTCTGAAGATATTGTTTTGGTAAAGATGCGTCCGATGAGGAAGCTGAGACTGAAATGGATATGTTCGTGGAGGAACCTATAGATGTCATCACCCCTGTTGTTGATCACACTTAGCCATTGATGATAACAAGGCTGAAGAGCCCAAGTCATTAAATGATCCACCAATGGACAAGGGTACCAAGCCACCAAATGATCCACAAATAGATGGAACGTCCAATACTTTCCAGTCGATGGAACGGGCGCTACAGGAGGTCACCTCTATTGAGGATGTTGTTTTGGTGGAGGATGTTTCGGATGATGAGGAGGTTGTTGTCTCTGCTACACAGTTGACAAAGGATCCACCGACAGAGGCATCGTCTCCTCCTGACGCCACACCTAGTGAGGGAAAGGATTTCATATGCCCGCCTACACAGGCCATGACAACAAGATGCTGCCACCGTAAGTCCTATGATAGGTCATCGCTTCGTCGGAGTACTCGCCTTGCACAAGGTAGAGTGCTAAAAGATTTGGGCATTGTTGGGAAAGATGGGAAGTTCAACAAGGATGTATTACAAGACTATGCAGAACGCCTAAAGAAAGTGGTGCCACCTGACATCCTCAAGCCGATGTTGGGTCTAAAAGGCCGTGCCTTTTGGGATATGGTGGCAGAGGTTTCTTTGTCTTTTCTGTTAAGGTTTGTCCTCGTTGCGCTTGTTCGGCTGCTCTTGTTGTCAGATGGTTGTTTAGTAGATCCATTTTAGTTAGTCGTAGTTGTTGTTGAAGCCGTTGTTTCCTGTTGCACCCCTCGGGGTTGTTGTTTGCCCAGTCTAGGTCTTCTTCTTATTAATACTAGGAAATATACCTGTGCGTTGCAACGGGGATAAAAAGTCATAAAAAAATTATAGAAAACGATGGAATAGAGCATATCTATTTATGTTTTATTCTTCTATTAATTTTGAAATATAACTTTTTTTATGAAACGGCATCCATATAATAAGTTAAGGTTGGCAATAGTATCGCAGTATCTTGTTATAAGTTTTTTGATTTTTTTTCTGCTACAAAGTACATAAATATTTACTTATCAATGTATAACAACTTTCATTTTTAAATTATCCAATTGTTTTAATGTAGTTGGACTCAGTGATATATTGATAATAAATTTTATCTTTAATCATAATTGCAACAAAAACTTAACTATTGAAATCATTGTTTGTTAGGAAATTTATGTTTATTTATGGGAGTAAGATAAGAAAGAGGCACTCATCTCAGATCCTTACAAAAAAGGCAAGCCTCGGGTGGTGTAAAACTAAGCATCAGACAACCAGAAAAAAGAAGCTAAACAAAACCAGAAACAGACAGAGTGAATGCGTGGCACTGGACGTCGAGGGCATAGCCATCGCCGTCGGCGCCTAGCTAGCGGCTCTTCTTGGCTTGCGGATACCTCGAAGCATAGGCGGAGCTACCCATACGGCAGGGTGGGGCAGCTGGCCCACCTACCACCGGCGGGAAGCCCCTACTACCCTTTCCTTCTTCCCTCTTCTCAGGCCATCAAGCGTCGAGCATCGTTGTTGGGAGCGGCGTCCGGCCGGCGGCATGTCTTCTAGAACGCCATTTTGGGAGAGGGATGAGAGAGACGCAAGCATAGGCCAAAGGCCCAATAGGAGAGTGCCCGTGTCACTTCATCAGCCCAACAAAAGTAAAGCTAGAATCCACCGCATCAAGAATCACCAGCCGCCGGCCCTAGCTCTGGACCCTTGAGTCTCGATCCCCAATCCGTCGACGCCGACACGGCAACTCCCGCTGCCACCAGCGCCGCTCGACGCCCCGATTGCCGGAGCACTTGTCGTGGTGCCAGCTGCCGGCCACCGGCACCCCTGTTGGCTGCCTGGATTTGCTGTCGATTGACGCTCACGCGCTCAACGCAGGTGCAGGGCCTGCTGCTAGCTGCCGGCCGCTGGCGCCCCTTGCTTGCTGCCTGGTGCCTGCCTTCCAGCTGCCTGCTCTTCTAATGAAAAGTAGCATTTACAATTAATCTTTAAATTTACCGTATATTATATAATGCGCAATTAGTATGATGTCATTAAAAAAATATGTTCTTAGTTTGCCCCACCTAAATTTTCATCCTAGCTCCGCCACTGCCTCGAAGAAGGCACGGACTCGTAAATGGGTACCGCTGGACGTTGATGGCGTCGCCGCATGGCCCAGCGGCTCTCGTTCTCTGACCTACGTTCTCGACGACGATAGCCAGCCCATCGCACATAATGGTGTGCGCCATGGGCCTGTCGTCTTCCTCAGCCTCCGTCTCCACGCGCGTTGATACCTCCCAGAACATATATACTCGCTGCTCATAGAAATATTGTACGTTGTCCATATGTTTGGGTACACACCACACGTTTACCTGATCATTTCAACGACACGAAAAGCAGGAGACGTGTAGTGTGCAACCGCAGCTAGCAGAACCAGTCACTGAGCCAACTATCGTACGTGTGCAACAGCAACTGATGATGCGCTTGGTAGACGCACAGCACAGACGGCGACCATTGCCACGATCGAGTCCGCGACAGACGGTACCAAGGAGGCTTTGAAGACCAGGATGCCGTCGGTGTGGCAGCAGTCACTCCACAGGATCCTGTCGCGGCTGCACGGGGACACGTCTGGATTGCCCAACACAACACCGATCAAAAGTTCATGTTGCAGGACGAGACGTGTCCGTTCCTGCTTTGGTTTCTGATCAACGCGTTCGGGATGTGCTTGGGCACGTGGTGAGCGCGTACACGTTCCCGATGACGAGTGCAGCCATCGGCGACGTAGGTGTACAGCACACGTAGGCGCGCGGTGACCAACGTGCTCACCCGGGCGCTGGTCGTGGTGCTGTTTAGGGTGGCGTTCGTCATCGTTGCCGGCGTGTTGCTGACGACCATGTACTGCGTGTTTGCGCGTAAGGACGACGTGTAAATTGCCGTCACGTAGCGGCCCAATGTAAGGCCAAGTTTGGTAAGATCTTGGAGCACTTGCATGCCTGTGCCTCCGGTGACGGCGTTGAGGACCTTGTCTTCGTCATCTATATATATGCACGGCAACGGCGGCGGATCCAACACCAACAGTGCCAGCTAGTCGCCATCGCCCATGGCGCGTGACTTTTCCGGTTCCCTCACATGCATGTACATGTCGTTAGTTTTCGTTTTTTGCGTCTCCTCTTTATAACTTCTTACGAGAGATCTATTCGGATTAATATTCATAGGTAATACGTTTTGGAACTGAACTCATCTTTATTCACGGAGTTAGTTAGTAAAGGCCATACCAAAATAATTGACAGAATTTTTGTCTTTTTATTTTTAGAGAAGATAGAGATTAGAGATATGCTTGGAGAGAAATCGGTTTGGTTTCTGAGTAGGATTGGCACTGGACAGGGGAGAAATTATTTTAGAGAAACTCTATCAGATTTCTATTCTTGCAAAAATCGTTTAATATTAATAAAAAGAGAATTGGATTTCTATTATGTCACTACTCAGGATCCATGGATCAATTTATATTAGGATTCTTATACATATCCAAGTTAAGTTACACCAAAAATCCCGACATATGTCATTATAAATAAAACAGGCTAGCTGTAGATAGCCAAATATATACCCAACTTTTTTATTCATAGAGTTAGTTAGAGGGAGGTGGACTAAAAAAATAGATGGACGAAAAAAGATGAGCTAAAATTTTCTCTCTTTATTATTAGGTAGAGATAGAGATAATTGGCAGCTCTCCTGCTCGGTTCGTTTCAAAAAAAAAAAAAAAAAAAGCACAGGCCTTACAACATTTTGATAGACATAAACAAATGTAAATGTAGGTGCAAACAACCGCAGTTGGCACAGAGTACGCGGAGGAACAACAAACACACGAGGTAACAGTCTTGCAAGAATACAGTGCAAATGCGGCACCAGAGGTGTCTGACCTGAGAGATTGAGATACATGCCACAAAAAAACAGGAAGATCTGCACCCGTTGATGTTATCGTCGTCTCTCTGGGCAATCCTGGTATAATGGAAATATGGAATAGAATATACTAGTATGAAAACTGTCAAGTGCATGGTGGTGACTGCCGGCAGAATTTCAAGCACTGAAGTTGCTTTGGCACTAGTATGATGCGTGCTAGAGCTATAGATTAACGAAACTTGAAAACTAGGCTTGGGCTCTCTCGACTCCCCGAGAAGTTCTCAACAAAAGCAAAGCCCAACAACACGACAGGCTCAGACAGGCCTAACAATCTTGTGTCCAACACTCGCTCCATCGGCCCACACATGCAGTTCCTTTCCCTCTAGTCTCTACCTCCAGCGCCACCGACCATCGCCACCACCGTTCCCGCCGCCCCACGCCCTCCGCCGCCATGAGCCGCGTCGAATTCGCCATCGGAGATGACCTCGCCGTCGCCGCCACGGTCCTCGGACAACTTCATGGACCACGCGCCCGCCGCCGTCCAGGTCAGGACGCATCGCCCACGGGCCCAATGACTGTAAGTTGCCTGCTCCCCTCACGATTTTTCCCCTCCAGTTCGCGTGAATATTTGGGAGGATTTTCACTCGGGACTTCATTGTGAGTGTAGAGACGGAGGAGTCGGCGCTCGTGATCACGGCCATCAAGGAAACGGACCAGGACGGACCATCATCCCCGCCTGCAACGACACCAAATTTGGCTAGGACTCGGAGGTCAGCATCCTGTCGCTGAGGCCTCGACCTGACTGTACTTGTTATTATAGATAGATACTTAGAATGCCAGATTTTTGCCTCTCGTTGGTAGCAGTTTAATTAATGCTCTAATGTAGCAAGACAACATCGACTAGTAATCTAGTATGCAGTAATAGGACTGGCAGAGCAGCAGAGGTTAAAACATCCTTCGGTGAGTCTCTGCTCAAACAAACTGCATATGTGGTAGTTCAAGAAACAAACAAAATAACACAAGTTTTGCATTATTACATAACGTCAGGAGTCTTATATGCAAATCCATTTGAGACTGAATCAAGAACACACATAAACAACACTCAAGATGGGTCAATCCTGTGTAGAATAGTCCAACTTCCATAGGAATTGGGAAGAGCTCCTGATTTCCACACAAGCCTCACCTACGTAAACTATAGTGAACTTGGAAACGACAGTGCAAATGCCAGAGTACACGGAGGAACCAACACACTACATGACAGTCTTAGAAGTAACGCGGCAACAACATCATCTGACATTTTCTATCTGAGATAGACACACATAAACGTGCATTACACAGGACGGGAAGAGCGATGTACCATCCTGTATTCCTGTTGTGGTATGCACTATGGAATGCCAGGCTGCATCACTTGTTATCATTCTTTCCCTTGGACAGTCGAGGAGTCTTCCATAGATGAGGCGGACATTCCTGGTGCAACAAACAAACGTATATGAGTACTGTCATTAAAATGTGGTGTTCTCACTTTGTGAGTTGCCGCCAGAGACGAGACGACTGATCATTCCTGATGCAACGAGTATATATAAAAATATGTGGAAACTGTCAAGGAAATGGTGTTGACCACAAGCATAATTTGAAGCAACATAGTAGTAGTGATTACCATGTCTTTTAGAGCTAAGCCTGGCCTGATTGGCCTCAACTTTCAGCTTCAGTAATCTCACATCGAACCGCTGCTGTAGATGTAGCATCCTCTCCAACTGGTTGAGCATCATCTTCAGCTCCAGCATTGCTTCTGCTCGAAGTCCCAACTGTAATCTCTGTCACTTCATCATCAGATTCTTGGACATCAACTTGTTCAATGCCATTGATAAAAAGGTCGATCGGGTTGCAATGCTCGGCAACTTGTTGGGTCACTGCCTCCACTGTCATCTTTACGCTGGGGCTGTTGACATATTGTGCGTTGTAGCACAGGGCAACCTCTCTGAGCCTACAGAGGTTGCTGATACCCCATGGAACTCTAGTCTGTCTCGGTGGGGTTGAACAGAATTTCAGTTGAAGATATGTGAGTTTTGGCATAGTTCCTGTGCTGAAGGTGAGCCATGGCATTGTGCAGTCAACGGAAAAACACTGAAGCTTATTGAATCCTTCGTTTTCAATCAGTATGGCTTGTCCAGGAATGAAGTCCAAGCCAAGTATTAGGCATCGCAAGATGGGCAAGCCTCCGAGTATCTTCAGATCATCCGTCGCTTGCTTGTTACATATGGTGATTTGCACAAAAGCTAGATGCTCGAGGCCATCGATCCATCGTGGAACACTTGCGAATCTTCCAGCTGTCACCTTGAACTTCTCAAGCATCCTAAGCACAGCAGACTCTTCATTTTCAATGGAGTCCAGGAACTCCATGGAGCAGCCGAGTCCACAGTGAATGGTCAGGGACTTGAGGAGTTTCCACTTTCCGATGGATGACAGTAACGCTTGACAGAAATCATTGTCAGTGGACTGGTGAAAGGACCATGTAACTGCAAGCACCTCCAAATCTTCTAGGTCACCGAGCGCCCTGACGAAGCTTGCAGGGTGTTCGGTCAAATCAACAGTGGCTAGTGTCTTTAGCCACTCAAAATGCCGTACATCGTGCGGCAGCCTTGTTGCTGTTTCGACGGAATTAGTAGTTCCTTCACCACCTACGAGCAGACCAGTCAATGCACCCCGTAGGCCCACAATTTGATTTGGCAGCTGGGTTATCCGTGTGCCTCTTAGGTCCAGATGCAGCAAACGTGACATCTCGTACACTTCAAGCGGGAGCTCTGTTATCTGTGTGTAACTTACATCCAATGTCCTCAAAATCTGCAGCTCCTTGATCTCGTGTGGGAGCTTGTGGACTCGAGTATTCCTGACGCTCAAATACTTCAAAAAGAACATTTTGCTTCTGCATACATGAAGTAGGTCCTCATCCTTGAGATTCTCCCAGCCTTCAAGATCCAGAACCACCAAATTGACAAACTTGTCCAGAGGGATTCCGCTGACTGTCCCAGACACAAATAGCAGACGAGTCTGGGACAAATCCATACTTTTAAGCAGCGACGGGAGCTGCGGATCTGGATGGTGGAGGGCTAACCTCCGCGGCATCGTGTTGCTGATTTCGTTGCCTCGGCCTGTTGCTGTTGATGCTGCTGCCAATAGGTTGAGGGTAGCGGTCGTGAAAATGTAACCCATCTCTGCAGATTTGGAGGCAAGGAACTGCTGCAGAAAATGATTGACTTGCCACCGGCAGTCCTCGGCTTCATCAATATTGTTGTTGTGTTTGCAGTTCGATGCTACACAGGTGATGACATTCCTATCCTCTAGCTGGGAGAAGAACGTCTCTGCTTCTGACTTAGCATCTCTAAGCTCCAAGTAAAGCCGACCATAATCATGAATAAGGTGTTCATGTAACCATTTCAATATGAGACGATCCTTTTCAAACTTGTACCCATAAGGAAACATGCTCATGTACAATAATCTCGAGTGATTAGGGAAGTCAATTAAAGCAGAGGACAGTGCTTGTTCTAACCGTTCTGGCAGCCGGGGGACTTGTTCCTCGTAATGCATTGCAAATCTTTGATGCTCCTCGTCCTCATCCACCCGTGGGTACTGCTTCTCTAATCGTTGTCCCTTCAGCCAGTCTGCCGTACCAATTATACACAACGGTATACCATCACATCTCCTCAATATTTCTTCACAGAGTAGCTTATTCATATTATGTGGCAGGCAACCATCCACTGAACCCACGGCTTTTGCTAGAAGCATCCTTTCTGAATCTTTACTCAGAGGTTTTATCTCATGCACAAGGCCACCATCATAAGAATCGGAGCAACATGCCCATGCTGTACTTGTACTGCGTGTTGTAATCAATATTCGGCTACCATGATTATTATTAGGAAATGCGGCCTTGATTCTGCCCCAGTCTGATGCTTCCCATATATCATCAATTATAACAAAGTACCTGTCCGGGTGCATTATTGAAAGGGATTAGCAAATATATATATATTTACATTAAATAAATAAAGATATAATTAATCATGCCATAGCTAATTAACTTGTTAGTTACTGGTATACCTCAGGTGCATTATTGAAAGGGATTAGCAAATATATATATATATATATATTTACATTAAATAAATAAAGATATAATTAATCATGCCATAGCTAATTAACTTGTTAGTTACTGGTATACCTCTTATCTCGCAAGCATTCTGAAACGAGGCGTATTAGGACCTCCGTTGTCGTCTTGGCTTGTGACGATGGGTTAGATGACCATGCTTCTGAGACTTGGGAAAGGATATGTTGAAGAAGAATGTTCGTATCAGTCCCCCGTGAAGCTTGAGCCATAACGTTGCATTGGAAATAGTAGCGCCCTCCACTAGTTTCACGCCTGACTCGATTGCGGAGCTCCATGGCAAGAGTTGTCTTGCCTATCCCCACAGGACCGACGATAGACATGACGCTCAGTTGCCTCCTGTCTGAGAGCCACCTGAGGATCTTCTTGGCCGGGCGATCGATGCCGACAGGAGGGAGGGATCCCGCCTCGACCCCGGGCAGTTGGGGTGTAAGCCCAGGTTCAGAACCAGTGATAAGAATACGCCTGTACCTGCAGGGATGTTCATTGTGGCCGTAGACGTGCTGTACAGCCCGTACTATCTCAGAAGAAGAATACCCTTGTGAATTACTGCGGCAGAAGCACTGTGCTGCTTTTCGAAGTAGCGTGTGGAGTGTGGGGTCAACTTCACGGCAAAAGTACTCATGGTCCTCACGGAAAAACAGATCGCAGTTATCTAGGGATTTCAGCAGCCATTTCTTCGTCTCGCCGTCCTCCTCCAAATAATGCTGCGGGCTCAATGTCGTCAAGAACGCCGCAGCGATGCTCAGCTCCGTCTCCATGAAGGCCAAGCAGCGCCGTCGTCTAACTTCTTCACCGGCAGTGACAACGATACGACGACCAACAGGCGCCAACAGTTGAGAGATCCTCGCACGAAAGGCCTGCAGCTTGCTTAATAACTTCTCGAACTCGGCCGCCGCCGCCGCCGCCGCCTTCTCGGAATCTTGATGCGCTGTGACATCTCCCTCCTCCTCCGGCTGCTGCTCCTTCTCGGAATAATCTTGATGCGCCGTGACATCTCTCTCCTGCTGCTGTTCGGGCACGGGATTGGGAGCGGCAGGCACCATCTCTACCTCCTTGATGCCCTGCTCTTCAGAAGCTTCAGGCGCCATGCATTCACCCTACGAGCTGAGCAGTTAATAAATGAATTAAGGATCCAATAGCAGGTGGCAGAATATATGTCGATCAAGGGTTTAATAATAAATAAAAAAATAACAACTTACGTAATCCGGCCTTGATGATCGATTATTATATTGACGGACGATTTGCTTGCCTGCCTGCTTTTCCACCTTATGCATTCAGTAATAATCCTTGGGTATCCCTTGTTAATTTTGGTAGTGATAAACGCATCTATGGCAGCAGCAAAACGACATGCTAGCTCTACCTTCTAGCTAGTACATGCAGTGCAACAGTAGAAGTGATGAAGCTAGCAGGCCGCCGCATGTAGCAGGCAAACAATCGTGAGGAATTGATTCGATTTCAAAAGCTAGCAGGCCCCACGCCCCCCACTAATGCACTCACAGCAGGATAATGCAAATGCGCACTCGCTTTTTTCTTAAAAAAAAAACTTTATTTGCTTGGGTCCTCAGGATCTCTAAACTTTTAAGATGAATATCTCTAAATTTACTAAGCATGCCGTGGTCCAGTCTCGTCTCCTCTCTTCTACCGTCTTGTTGGCCTCATATGTTCATGCCGGCCATTTCATCGCAAAATCAGCATGCCGCATAGGTGGATTTACTAAGTAATGGTGATTTAGATTAGTAAATTTAGAGATCTAGATGTGCATTTTGTAAGTTTGAGGATCTAGAATCACTCCAAGGCAAGGTTGAGTACTAGTAAATTTACCATGAACTCAAGCCATCCGCCTTTGCCCCAATGGGAGGTATCTCCAGCTGATGGATATAGCACTTCCAAAGAGAGATTGGCTCCCCAATTCATTTTATTTTATAGGAAAATGATGAGGAAATATTTTGTAGCATACTTTTAGCTTTAATTTCACTTATGTTAAAGTATACTTGGAATATAATTTGCAGTGATAATGTCTTATTATGTACTAAAGGTAACATTTGAATTATCTTACTACTAATTAGAGGACTTCAACCAAAGCACCACATTAATTCTCACCAGATACACTAGGAAAAAATAAAACATAAAATTCTCATAATAATCATAAATATCTAGCCTTTAACTTGTAGACTCTAATTACCATCACAGGTAATAACAATTGGATCTAGTATAATTTATAGATTAAAAAATTACTCATATATATCATTGTTAAAAATACATAAAGTAACCCTCAATCTTGCATTTAAATTACCCACCACTGCCATTACAAAAGATAATTCAAAATAACCCATAAATTTATAATAAATTACCCACATCTATCATTTTAAGAAATAAAGAAAAATAACCCCCCTAGATTTGCATCGAAATTACCCAGTTTGCCATTATAAAACATAATTCAAACTCATCCCTCACATTGCATCTATATTACCAACTTCGCTATTATAAAGATAATTTAAAATAATCCTATAACTTTGTACCTAAATTACCCACATTTGTCATTATAAATGATAATTTAAAATATACTATGTTGGGGATTTTGACTTCGGTAAAACTCAGCCCCCAAACTATGGAGATATGAGAAGATTCAATTTGTTTTCAGGAGATCAGCGAAGATGGTGAAGAGACTTCGCTATATCAGCGAAGATAAAAGCGAAGACAATATAGTAAGATGAAGCAAAGATCAAATCTGAGAATGATAGTTTCGGCTACAAGAATACTTCGATAGAAAGAATAGCTTGATGATAGAGAAGCAAAGGAGAAAAGACGTTTTTACCTCATAAGTTTGTAAGGAATGTAATTAGTTAGGAAAGGGCATTTCTGTCCTTTATGTGTAATTACGAAGGTAGAGAGTGTCCCTATAAATACTGCCTCTGACATGTACTGTATGATCATGATATGAATACAACTTTACACTTGTATTCGATGCTTGTGTAAATTGTTTACCCAACATCTGACGCCTACTGTTTGTGTGTGCTCGAAAACCCGCGACCATAAGACCAAGAGATGGGGAGACCCAAGAAAGGAACAACTGTAGGGAGCGAAGACGTTCCACTAGCAATTACGGATGAAGAACAAGACAAAGAACTGCCCCGGGATGAAAAATCACCAAATCCAAGCGAATTGAGGAACAGAACTCAAAGTTTTACAATAACAACTTCAGGCCAAGCAAAAGAACTTAAAGATTGCAGAACTCGGACAAGGGAGAAGTCACTAAAGCAAAAGATATAATAAACATTGATGACCCATCATCGGCAACAAAAGCTTCCCACGAGTAAAGTTTCCAAAGATCGTTTATCTCAGTTGACTCAATTTCACCACTCTCCATCAATTTACAACTATCACAATGGCGTCTAGGCTACAAGTTTAACATGCTCCCAACTTATGACGGCCAGTCAGACCCATGGCAATTCTTGATGAGTTTTGAAGCAGCTGTCATTTCAGGAGGAGGAGACAAATCAACACTGGCAAAGTCACTTGTCATGGCAGTTAAAGGTCCCACACAACAATGGTACTCTTCGCGACAAAAATCCGTCAACTCAGCTGACCTCTTTAATTGCAAGCAGCAAGTGAAAGAGCCACCATCCCAATACTTTCGAAGGTTCATTCAAATAAACGCTCAAACTCCAAATATCCCAGACAATGTACTGATCATTGCAGCCATCAAGGGGCTTCGCATGGGAAAATGTAAATCACACTTCGTTCGAGAGCCGCCAAGCACAGTTTTTGAACTCTATGAAGTCATGCTAAAGTTTTGCAAATCAGACAATGATCACAGAAAAAGAGTAGAGGAAGAAGGCAATTTCAAAATCCAGCCAAAAAATAACCAAGCTCAAAGTAGGCCAGCAAATTTTGAGTGAAGACCATTTGTGCCATATCATCAAGACAATCAAATAGACAACGAAGGCAACACTACCTCAAATAGCAATTCCAACATGCGAAGCTACTACAACGAACGAAGCCAATATAGTGAAAGACCATTCAATAGAGGCAGCTCAAATAAAAAAATGAGGAAGAGGAGATGGCAAAAAATTCTAAGACCAAAAGGCATGTATTTCATAATACATGGGGAAGGAGCCAGCCACACTTCAAAAATGTGTCCAAAGATAAAGAAAAGCATAGAAGAGATGCAAGAAGAAAGCAAGACAACTCCACAATAAAAACAGGTCAATCATATTACGTAAGAACAAGCTCCTACCCAATCATTTTCCCAATGGATTACAATCATCATCAACCAATGCTACTAGGACTACCTCCATTCAGTTATGGACAAACTGCAATGTGCAACCCCTTTCAGAATCAATGGAGGCGACCTTGTCGATGATTTGAGGTCGGCAGTCTACCAAGGGGTATGCCCAAGGTAGTAGATTGAATGGTAGAGCAGCACTAGACGACGAAGAAGATGTGATGCAAGACGAGACACAAGGATTTATCCAGGTTCTGGCCACTAGAAGAGCATAACACCGTACGTCCTGTGTCTATTATTATGAGGATTGCCTTCTAGGCGACCCCTACCTCTCCTTATATACTTTGGATGGGTATGGTTACAAGTAAAATATCCGAGTTGGTACTAATCTGGATTACATCATCTATAAGAACTCATGGGCCAAGCTACCTAACATTGCGGCACATGTACCATCCTGAGGGTACCCTGGGGTTATACCCCCACAGCTAGTCCCCGAGCGCCTTGTATTCTTTGAGCAACGTTGTCTTGAATCAGCCGAGCAGTTGAAGCAATCTCACGACTAGCTTCACTGGTCGGCGAGGAAGTCCAAGCGCGTTGGTTGGTCATTGAAGTCGAGTGGACTAGTCGGCGATGAAGGTCAAGGCTTGCCAAAGGAATGTAAGGGGCTCAAATTAAATTTGAGACTTCTTCACGCCTAATGAAGTGTAGCCACTTAGACTCCATTTACGAGGAGGATAAATCAAGAAAAGATACTACATTCGCCGCCAGGTGAAGTGTAGCCACTTAGTCTCCGAGCCTGACATTAGGTGACTCAGTCACGTGGTGCCAGGGTCCAAAAAGAAAGAAAATCAACTCTGTTGAGAAGTCACCCATGACCCAGCCACAGGACAGTGCCCGAGCTCTGCTACGTGTCCTTTATGCAGCTCTGCTATGAGCCAGTCCCCAGCTCTACTGGCAACGTTTGCTCGAAGATGATGAACATCGTGGAGTCCTGGGCATAGGTGGCGGGTGAGCTGACAGCGTAGTTGGCTTTGACCTTGCTCAATGCATCGTCCTAGAAAGTGGCCTGCATGGTGTTGTAAATCGTGCCCCTCTTGTTTGCTTGTTACATCATGGAGGTTTGGGTGCCCTGTTGTACATCACCGGAAGGTAGATATGGCGATCTGCTTGGCTAGAGTGATGTGCAGTTCTGAGCTGTAGTTGCTTATATCCTGGCTCTGTAGATTGAACCATGCCCGATCTTCTTGATTGGTCGTCGTTGGAGTCAGCGACCACGATGCACCGGGTCCGCATGCTGAGGAGTCCCCAGCTTAGTGGGCGAGCTCCCAATGCGATAATGATGCGGCGAATAATCCGAACACCGAAGTGTCCCTAGCATGGCTGGTGAACTACCAGCGTAGTTGGCGATGAAGCAGTGAACAATCCGACCAGCTGGTTGGTGAAGAGTCGAGCACTGAGCAGCCCAACCAACTGGTTAGCGGCTTAATGTCGGACCAGGCGGTCGGTGATGAAGTCCGGCTACCAGGTGGTGCGACCACCCGGAAGACGATCATTTTATCCGTCCTAGATGATCCAGTCCCCGAGCATAACTCGTTGATTGAACAAAACTCCTGCAATATAAATATGTAGAAAGGTAGTACATGGTGTACAAATTATGAAATCTGAAGTAAAATGTACAGTGAAAGAACTTGATGTGATGAAACTCTCGATGCTTCATAAACATTAAGTAATAAGTTATGGTGGAGCACTCAGTGTTTTTGCAAATGTTAAATATGTTATGATCGAGCACTCCGTGCTGTTGCCAAGTTGGAGCACTCGGGTGCCCGTTTGAGTAGTGTAAGCAAATAACTCAGTAAACAAATATTGCCCCAATTCAATCAGAGACTTTAGTAGCCAACAAGTCACATCAAAAAAATTCAAGAAAATCAATCTCCCGCAGAGTCAATTGCAAATGGAAGCACAATCATCCCAAGCAGAGGAAGGCAATATCATGGAACATGAAAACAATCATCAAAAGAAAAAAATTACTTCAGAAGAGTACATTTTATTTCAATGGAAGGACCATATAAAAGAACAAGGTGGTCACACATGCCAATCACATTTTCAGAGCAAGACCTCAAG
This sequence comes from Chrysopogon serrulatus, assembly GCA_015844335.1. Classification (NCBI taxonomy): domain Eukaryota; kingdom Viridiplantae; phylum Streptophyta; class Magnoliopsida; order Poales; family Poaceae; genus Chrysopogon; species Chrysopogon serrulatus. Next base: position 418,833 of record JADLZL010001941.1, on the reverse strand, counting down.
CTAGCTGAAAGATTATCCTCACATTGACGCAATGGTCATCGAAGCTAATATTGAAGGATGAACAGTTTCAAAGATACTAGTTGATGGAGGAAGCTCCGCTGACCTCAACTTTAGATAAAATGCAAATAGATCATAAAGTATTGCAAAGAGCAGAAAATACACTCTACGGCTTCAGTGGAAAACGGATTCACGCAATCAGAAGAATCATACTACTAGTATCATTTGGAACTATAAACAATGGAAGAACAGAGCAAATTGCTTTTGATGTAGTTGAAATGCCAATCTTTGGAAGAGGAAGTATCAATGTTTTCAAAGCAGGAATAAGTCATCCTTACTTATGCATGAAGATGCCAGCAATAAATGGAGTCATAACATATACGGAGATCAAACAGAAGCAAGAAACATAGAAAGAGATTCTTCCCCAAGACAAAAGAATATCAATGTTATGGCTATTTTAGAAGAAGAAGATGAAGTGGAAACAGAAAATGTGAGGCCACAACGAAAAGCAAAATCAGACGAAGACATTAAGCAAGTACCTCTAGATCCATTAATCCTAGAAAAACTGGTCACCATAAGTGCCAACTTAATAGAAGAAATAGAAAACAAGGTAATGGAATGCTTGTGAAGTAATAAAGGCATCTTCGCATGGTCATCAAATGACCTTAAAGGCATAAGCAGAGATATAATTGAACACAATTGAACATCGACCCATCTTTCAGGCCAAAGAAGCAAAGGCTGAGAAAATTAGCCAAAGACAGATTTGAGGCCACCAAAGCTCAAAGATTGCTAGATGCAAAAAGTCATAAGAGAAGTACAATTTACAACATGGCTAGCAAATATAGTTATGGTCAGAAAGAAGAATGAAGAATGACAAATGGAGACTGTGCATAGATTTCACTGATCTGAATATAGCCTGCCCAAAAGACAATTTTCCTCTACCAAGAATAGATACTCTAGTGGACCAAGCAGCTGGAAATGAAATGCTAAGTTTCTTAGACTGCTTTTCTAGATACCATCAGATATGGATGAATAAGGAAGATGAAGAGTTTACAAGTCTCATAACTCCTTTTGGAACTTACTGTTACATAACAATGCCAGAGGGGCTTCGCAATACAGGAACGACATTCCTAAGAATGACTTTGGCAGTACTAAAAGATAAAATTGGCAAGAACTTATTGGTTTATGTCGATGACATAGTGGTCAAAAACAAAAAAAAAAAGAAAAGAAAAGAAAAGATCACATCCAAGATTTACAAGAAATTTTCAACAATCTTCGCAAAGCAAACTTGAAGCTAAATCCAGAGAAGTGCATGTTTGGAGTACAAAAAGGAAAAGTACTTGGCTGCATTGTTTTGGCAAAGGGAATTGATCCAAATCCTGAAAAGATTCAAGTAATACTCAGCATGGCAGTACAAGAAAACATAAAAAAACGTGCAGAAATTAACAGGCAGATTAGCAGCACTAAATAGACTGATATCAAAATCTGCCGAACGGAGCCTGCCAATTTTTCAAGCATTAAAAGGTTCAAGAAATAACTTCGCCTGGGGATCAGAGCAACAAAAAGCCTTTGAAGACATTTAAAACTATTTGGCAAAAATAACAACATTAGCAAGTCCAAAACAAAGGGAAGATTTACTACTGTAGGTCTCCGCATCAGAAAATGCAGCGAGCGCAGTATTAGTGCAAGAACAGAAGATAGAACATTCCAAAAAGCAAGTACCAGTCTATTTGATATCAGAAGCATTATCTTGAGCAAAATGCTGCTACTCAGAGATTGAAAAAATAGCTTATGCAATGCTAATTGCAGCAAGAAAGCTAAAACACTACTTTTAGGCTCACAAAATTATAGTCCCAACTAATTATCCACTCAATTAAATTCTTCAAAGTTGCAAATCTTCTAGAAGATTGGGCAAATGAGCAGCCGAACTGTTGCAATACTTCATCGAGTTCAAGAAAAGAACCGTAACAAAATCACAAGTCTTAGCTGACTTCGTAGCTGACTCCCTTCAACAAATAATTTCAAAGAAGAGAAGCGGCAGGCAGAATGGTTAATATATTGTGATGGAGCATGGGGCTTCGCTGGGGCTGGCACTGCGGCAGTAATTACCTCACCATCAGGAATAAAGCTAAAGTATGCAGCAAGACTTGAATTTCAATGCACAAATAACATAGCAGAATATGAAGCAGCACTTCTGGGACTTCGCAAGGCAAAAGAAATGGAAATCCAAAGATTATTAATCAAAACAGACTAGAGAAAAATTACAAGGCAAGAGATCTAGAATTAGCAAAATATCTGCAATTTCTGAGAGAACAAGAAAAATACTTTGATTATTTCACAGTAAAAAATATTTCAAGAACAGACAACACAGATGCTAATGATTTAGCAAAAGTAGCAGCTCAGAATACAGGCTTACCAACTGATGTATTCTTCTAAACTTTAACTCAGGCTTCGATCAAAACAAATCAAGAAATTCCAAAAGAGGTCCATATAATTCAAAGCAAAGATTGGAGGGCTTCGATAATGGCCTACCTTCACGGGCATTATGAGCCGAGAAGATGAAGTCGATCTAACAAGAATGAAGAACAGAATAAGAAATTACAAGATCATCAACAATCTACTATACAAACATGGGATTTGTGAGCCATTACTCAAATGCATCTCAATACAAGAAGGAAAACAATTGTTAGCAGAAATTCATGAGGGCATTTGTGGAAATCACTCGGACCTAGAGCAATGGCGGGGAAAGTATTTAGACAGGGATTCTTTTGGCCCATAGCTCAAAGTGATAGCAAGAATATTGTACAAGCTTGGCCCAACTGCCAAGTTTCTTCAAGCAAAACAAAGGCACCAGCAATAAAATTACAAACAATCGAACCAACATGGCCTTTAGCAAGATGGGGAATTGACATCATAGGCATTTTTAAATCTTATGTTACAAAACCTTCTTTCTCAAAACAATAACTCATAATCATTCAACTAACAAGGTCCATCTCTTAAATTCTTGTAATTGCATGAAAACTTCCAACAGCACAAAGAAATTTACAATATGCTGTAGTAGCAGTTGAATACTTCACCAAGTGGATCAAAGCTAAACCAATCTCAAATATATCTTCCGCAGCAATGAAGAAGTTCCTATGGCAAAATATTATATGTAGATTCAGAGTGCCAAGGCAAATAGCAGTTGACAACAGCATCCAATTTGACAGCGAAGACTTCAGAACTTACTTCCACTCCATGGGGATCTAGCTATGTTTTGCATCAGTAAGACATCCAAAGTCAAATGGTGCAGTAGAAAGGGCCAATGGAATCATTTGCACAAGCATTTCAAAATGCCTAGTGGAGCTACAAAAAGGCAAATGGGTAGAAGGATTACCAAAAATAATATGGGCACACAACACAAGCATTTCAGAGCCACCAAATTCATGCCATTCAGGCTGCTCTACGGAGAGGAAGCAATGACTCGGGAAGAAATCAAATTTGAAGGTCCAAGAACTAATATTCAGATTATCCAAGAAGAAGAACAAATCACAAGCATAGACTTGCTAGAAGAAGAAAGAATCCAAGCTATGGAGAATCTGAACAAATACCACAAAAAGTTGGTACAATAAAAAAAAAGTTAAGCCAAGGCAATTATCACCAGGAGACTTCATCTTAAAAAGGAAGAGAAATGAAGACACAGTAGGCAAGTTTCAGCAGAAGTGGGAAGGACCATTTCTCATCACCAAAACAAACAAACTAGGTTCATTTCACCTAGCCAACATGAATGGTGAAGAACTCAGCCACACTTGGAACATCGAAGCCTTGCAAAGATATTATCCTCGAAGCAAGCCAAAGTATAGATTTCTACTAATATAGACTTTTACTAGTATAACATGAGCTACACCCTTTTTTCCACTCAGGGAAGGCCTTCACAGGGTGAGTGGTTTTTTAATGAGGCAGTCTCTTCCTTGAAATTCTCATCATAAATAAATGAGAACCATTTTCCCCAAATCTTTACACCAGAAACTAAACAACTATAAAAAAGTCGAAGAGCATACCAAGTGCACGCTCAATCATCGACAAAACATCTTCTCAAAAGTAGGATAGATTTTTTTTTTTGTCAAAAATAGAATAAATCTAACCTATGCGTGTGTCAACTTGGCTAAAAAAATTGAGGGAATGGCGTTTTCAAAGTTCACAAGAAGAGAAACTTTTCAAAATTCACAATAAGTGAAAGATTATTCCTAAGGAAAGTTTACATGTCAACTTCGCTAAAAAGTGAAAGATTATTCCTAAGGGAAGTTTACACGTCAACTTTGCTAGAAAGGTGACGGGACGGTGTTTTCAATGTTCACAAGAAGTGAAACTTTTCAAAATTCATAATAAGTGAAAGATTATTCCTAAGGAAATTTGTGCATCAACCTAAAAAAGTGAGGGGACAGCATTTTCAAAGTTCACAAGAAGTGAAACTTTTCAAAATTCACAATAAGTGAAAGATTATTCCTAAGGGAAGTTTACGCCGTCAATTTCACGAAAAAAGTGAGGGAACAGCATTTTCAAAGTTCACAACAATTGAAACTTTTCAAAATTCATAATAAGTGAAAGATTATTCCTAAGGAAAGTTTACATGTCAACTTCGCTAAAAAAGTGAGGGGACAGTGTTTTCAAAGTTCACAAGAAGTGAAACTTTTTAAAATTCACAATAAGTGAAAGATTATTCCTAAGGGAAGTTTACATGTCAACTTCGCTAAAAAAGTGAGGGGATGGTGTTTTCAAAGTTCACAAGAAGTAAAACTTTTTGAAATTCACAATGAGTGAAAGATTATTCTTAAAGGAAGTTTACATGTCAACTTTGCTAAAAAAATAAGGGATGGAGTTTTTAAAGTTCACAAGAAGTTAAACTTGAAGTTTACACGTCAACTTCGCTAAAAAAATAAGGGGATGGCGTTTTCAAAGTTCACAAGAAATGAAACTTTTAAAATTCACAAAAAAGCAAATGATTATTCCTAGAAGAAGTTTATGCGTCAACTTCGCTAAAAAGTGAGAGACAGCGTTTTCAAATTCACAAAAAATAAAACTTTCCTTAAATTCACACTAAGTGAAAAATTGCTCTTAAGAAAAGCCTACTTGTAGACTTCATTAAAAAGAAAATGGAATGGCATTTCCAATACATCACAAAAAGAAAAAGCCTCCAAGAAAATTTTACAAATAGATGTTTACATGGAACAAATCAATTCAGAAATATATATATCAAAGTTACATCAAGAATACAGAAATTATCGTAAAAAATATTCTTTACAAAGGTACATTTTCTGAAGCTATTATATCAGCAGATTCTTCAACTAAATCATTTACAACCTTATCTAAAACTTCATCAACTTCATTCTGGAGAAAATCTTTGGACCCAACAAAGGTAGAAGCACTGGAGCTAGCAGACTAAACAAAAAGAGAGAGAGGAAAGAAAGTCACATCCCAAATAAAAAGAGAAGAGAAGAAGTAAAATACACATATATACACACAAGAAATAAAGGAAGAAAGCCAACCTCTCCATGAAGCCACCAAGATCTACGATTCGATGGCAATATTTAGTCTCAGTTCAAAGTTAAGTTTCCCCTTCGTACAACCTGCTAGACTTTACTCAAATTCAAGAAGCATGCTAATGGCAAATATAAACATAGCAAAAACAAATCCAAAACTTACTTTAACAAACAAATCAAATGAAGGATTAGCATTTCCACATTCATATATATTCGAGCCAAAGCAAAGGTTCAACCAAGAAGTCATCTTTGCACATAAGCGAAGGCATACTCCCCACTTCATCCAGCACAGGCCTAACCCCTCAAAATAAAAAAGGCAGGATCCCAGAAAGTTTTTAGTTACATCACTTAAATAAAATAAAAAAGGTGGGAGCCTCACCCCTCAAAATAAATTACTCCTACAATCTAAACAGGATGGTCACCAACTTCCTCATTTCCATCAGCACGCTTTTGCCTAGCCTCTTGGTACACCTTCATAAGCGCTTTAGCTTGGGCAGCCTCCTGTTCAAGCTTCTGAAAAAAGAGAAGAATAAAAAAGTAAATAAAACAAAAAAAAAGAAGAGAAAGTGGGGAACAAAACAAGATTTTAGCAAAGGCAAAACAAAACCTGTGTGATACGGGCCTTGGCCTTCTAGAAAAAGCATATTCCATGCCCCCTTTATTCCAGTACTCCTCAAAATACTTCTTGCCAAGAATATTTGTTTTAAGCTAACCTTGCTCAAAGACTCCACTGAAGGAAATTGATAATCAGCAGAAGACATCTGATCAAACAAAGGATCCTTCGCTTCTTTCATCAAATGAAGTAATGCCCTCGTGGCATACATACAGCTCAAATCAGATGTTTTCATCACTGCGGGCAAATCATCATACTGTCGGCACAGTCAACTAAAAAACCGGCATAATCACCAAGTTCAATATCCAAAGCTTCAGGCTTCGCTCCAAATTGCTCATAGCAATTGGTGCAAAGTTCCAGAAGACGTTTGGTAGAAGTCAGGAAATATTCTACTATCAAAGTTTCAAGAAAACTAAATTCTCTTTTAGCCTTCTCCAGCTCCTCCTTAACTTCAGTTATCTCTTCTTCTTTGTTGGTCTGTATCTTCGCTTCACAAGAAATACATAGCTATTTCATCATTAAGATTTTTCTCCTTTAAAGCCAAAGCTTCGGCATCAGCTTCGACCACCGGCCGGAAGCCCCTCTGAAGTACAACATTCTACAAGGCAAAAGTTAACATATATATATATATATATATATATATATATATATATATATATATATATATATATATATATATATATATATATATATAAAAAGGAAAAGAGCGGATGCAAACATAATCTGCACATGTATAAGAAAGAACATCTCATTCCTTGTAGGCAATGCCAACAGAGGCATTGGCAGCTCAAGAGCCGGTTTCCCAGCTATTTCTGCTTCCGCGTCTGGAACCACAAAGGCATCATCAATGCATTTTGACATCCTCAACTTTGACGACTTCGAAGAACCCTGAAGTTTGTCCAAGCCAATCCCAAGAAATTTGAAAGCATCTAGCGACACACCTTGAGACTGGCAAAATTCTAAACATCTTCTTAAAGTGTCGGAGTCTACTTTAGGTGGAACCACTGTTGAGACATCAGCTAGAGTAGAGGGCTCTTGAGCAATTTCCTTCATCTTCCCAAGATCAATAGTGTTCTCCTTGGTAATAGAAGAATCTAGAAAAGGTTGATCTTCAAAAAGTGAGAAGAAAGAAAGAAGAGAAAAATTTAATCATCAAGAGCAAACCTTTGGTTATTCCTTCTTCAAGATTACACTCAACTTTATCTCCAGAAAAAACATCAATAGTAGACTCAGACAAGCGAATAGCTCTAGTATTCGGCTTCGGCATCATACACATCTTCATCATCAGCATCAAAATCTACCTGGGCAAGCAGAGTGCCTTTACGAGTAGACACATCAGGAGCAGCAGTCACGTCAGCACCAACAAAGGCATCAAGTGCTTCATTTGGGTCACTACTATTAACTTGAGTTTTATTAACAAGAACAGAAGAACCCACTTCCATCGATAAGCAAAGCAATCGGTTCGACACTATTTTCATTGGTAAGCACATCACCACCACACATCTCTAAATCAATCTGAGGAGTAGGAGCTTCATACCTCTGCGAAGATGGCAGAGCAGTTTCTTGAGAAGCAGTTTCTTTAACTTCACCTTCTTCAAAAGGATTACCCAAATCCAAGGGATTGTGAAGCCCAGCAACTTCCGAAGACTTTAGGTTCTGAAAAGCTTCAGTGAGAGGAGAAAGCAAAGATGGAGTATCACCCTAATTAAAAACTTGGGCAATCATCCTAACCTCCTTACTAAGATTTTCTTCATTGTTAAGAATAGGATCTGGCCCAAACTCCTCTTCGCTAGAAGCTACATGAACAAAATCTGCTTTTTTCTTCTTGGCCAATTTTTTGAAAAAAGTGGGGGGCACCTCTTTTCTTTCGAGTAACATTCTCAAAACCAGGCTTCAAATTTTGAGAGTAAGCAGGAGGCGGTATTTCTTTATAAGAAATTCTTGCAATCTCAAATATCCAGTTCAAACACTTACAATCTGGACCAAGTATATTTTGTATCAAACCGTTCTCTTCTTGATAAACTTACCATGAATTTCACAAGCCTTTACTTCAACACCTTTAACAAACTTCACATCTGAGTCGTACTTCACCAGATGAACAACATCAAAGTCAGGAAATAAATACTTCTTCTCGCGAACAGTCTTCTCTTGAAATCGCAAAGCACTCCAACCCTTGTGAAGTGGCCAGATGCGTGCCGCAATATGCTCTTCGCACAAATCCCTTGCACCTTGCATGGATGCAACTAACTTGTAAGCTTTTTCACAAGTTTTTGAAATCATAGTATCTTCAAAAGTGGGTCTGCAAGTAAAGGTATTTTTGGCCATCTTAGCTTTTATAAAATGAAGTGCTGTGGGGACCTCCCCCACAGTTTTTGCCTTAAAAAAAAACCTTCCTTTTCTTCAACATAAGGAACCTTATGATAGAACCAAAGTCTGGGCCAATCTTCAGGCCACTTGTTCTTTGAGGTAGGTGAAATCTGTTTTGCCTTACGAACATGCTTAAAGCTGCAACAACCAAAATAATAAATAATCTTCTTCCCATTCACAATGATGTTCCTGATCCGAGTATGCATTTCCTGAAGAGAGCTAAAAGCTTCGGATATCTGGATTCACATTCTGAGATTTCACAGCCCAGATAAAAGGGCAGTCTTTGCAACACCATTTTGGGTCAAATTATGTATTTCAATATCATAGGCATTCAAGATTTCTTCAAGAAAATCTTGCACAGGAAAACGAAGCCCAGCAGAGAATAGATCTTTTAAAACAACACATTCGTTAGGCTCTAGCTACGGCACCACTTCATTTTTTGGAATCTCACCAAGTCTTTGTTAAGAATTCTCTTCTCATAAAAGGGCTGCAGATCTTCATCAGTAATTTTATTCTTCCCAAATCTATAAGATTTGGTATCATCTTCTACAAGGTCTGCTTCAAAAGCAGGAACTGAGCCCAGGCTATCATCATCAGAATTCTCAGCACAAGCTTCATGCGCATCTTCAGAAAGAAGATCTTGGGGAATTTCATCAACAATAGACATCTAGAAATAAAAAAAAGAATAAAAAGGAGATAATAAAAAAGGAGAGAGAGAAAAGAAGATGGGGGAAAAACGATGGTGAAATTTTACCTTCGCTCCAGGATAACAAAACACACAGAAGCCTTCGCGGAAAACAAAAATCCGTCAGCACTTCCCCTCTTTGCGGAAACGATAAAAGGTACTAGCCAAAGGCACAGTATATATAGGTGGCTTCTGTCAAAGGCAACTGTTCAGCTTCGAAATCAAAATAAAACAGATATAAGCGGACAACTTCGAAGTTCAGGGACGGTGTTTTACTTATAGTTGATGAAGATAATTTCTTCGCGTGATTCAGACCTTTGAAGTAGGACTTCGGCCGCGAGGGCTGATGTTGGGGATTTCGACTTCAGGTAAAACTCAGCCCCCGAACTATGGAGATATGAGAAAATTCAATTTGTTTTCAGGAGATAAGCGAAGATGGTGAAGAGACTTTGCTACATCAATGAAGATAAAAGCGAAGACAATATAGTAAGATGAAGCGAAGATCAAATCTGAGAATGATGGTTTTGGCTACAAGAAGAATGCTTTGATAGGAAGAATAGCTTGATGATATAGAAGCAAAGGAGAGAAGACTTTTGTACCTCATAAGTTTGTAAAGAATGTAATTAGTTAGGAAAGGGCATTTCTATCTTTTATGTATAATTATAAAGGTATAGGGTCCCTATAAATGCCTCCTCTGACATGTACTATACGATCATGATATGAATACAACTTTACACTTGTATTCGATGCTTGTGTAAATTGTTTACCCAACACACAATAATCATTTTATAGATTACCCCCCCCCCCCCCCTGTAATTACGAAATCTAATACAAAATAACATCCATTTACATTCAGCAAACACATATATCGTTATGGAAGATAATGTAAAGTACTACCTTTATATTTTTTCTACCTCATTCGTTATAAAAAATAAAAAAATATCTCTCAAATATACATGTAAATACTAATGTAATTTACTACAAAAAATGGATCGATATCCATACAAAACATATGAATATTTCTAATTTGTAAAATTCTACAACCATGAATTAAATAACTGTAATGCTATATTCCACATTTGGCTTTCCGTGAGACGCAAGTGAAACTGGGGGGTGGTCCTGCATGCATGCAAGTGCGCCTGCAGAATGGGCCCCGCCTCCTTGGAACCCGCTCGCCCGCCCGCAGGCGCCAGGAAAGGCGCATGCGCCCCTGCGCGACCTCTCCCTCACAGAGGCAGCATCAAACGGTAGCAGCAGGTCGGCCTTGTTTAGTTCGTAAATGTTGGAAAAAGTTGTAACTATAGCATTTCGTTTGTATTTGGTAAATATTATCCAATCGTGGCCCAACTAGGATTAAAAGATTCGTCTCGTGATTTACAATAAAACTGTGTAATTAGTTATTTTTTCACTAACATTTAATGCCCATATATACGGGTAGAAATTGATGTGATGGAGAGAGATGAAAAAACTTGAACTTTCATTGAAAGTTGCATGGAACTAAACAAGGTCTAAGTTTCCTCAAAGCTCCCTTGCCCTGCCGCGGTCCCCACCCCCCATGCATACGAACAGGAATAGCGCCGCCAGGCACATGCCCACTGACACGAATGGCTGTACAAATGTTGTTTGGTTGTAGGAAATAATTATATCTTCTAAACTATTTGCCTAATTAATGGTCAGTTTTCACCATCATGTTTGTCTCAATTAAATCTAAAATTCAAGACCCATATTGACTATATTTTGAATCCTAAAAATAGTGACATATAAGCCCCACATTTCATGCCTGCAAGCCTTAGAGTATCTCCAATGGTTTTGCATATTTTGTTTGCCAAAATTGGGAGTTTGCCAAGTCTCAAATGAATATGGCAAAGGTCCAAAGAGTCAATCTCCAATGGTTTTGCATTATCACTTGGCAAAAAAGGAAATTCTGGACGCGGCGGCAGGCGGGAGCCACGCGCGTGGGAGGGAAATAGCGCGAGCGTCGGCGATGCCAAGCGCAGACGAGGTGTGCATATATATGCAAGTCCTTCCTTACTTTTTGCCAAGTTTAACAAAAATACAAAACCCATTTGCAAAACCGTTGGATAGAACTTTTTAGACTTTTTTTTGCAAAAACAAGAATACAAAGCCCATTTGCAAAACATTGAAAATGCTCTTAGTAAACTTTTTTTTTTACAACAAACCTTAGTAAACTCAATCCAGAAAGTAACCAAACACCATTTCTCCTCCAAATTTTGTCACCACAGTAAATTTGGCTATAATAATCAAGCGGACAGCATTTTTCTGCGCAACGCACAGGTTCTCTACCTCCATTTTTCATAGGAATCAAATTTTCTTAGTCATAATTCATAGTCCTACTAGTTTCAACGCAACAAAATTGGATCCTCAACCCAAAATTTGGAGAAATGGTGCTTGGATTGCTTTTTCACTCTGCGTGGAATTATTTCCCAAACGACGTAACTAATTTGTATTTTGTTTTCATCATATTGTTTGTATTAATTTTATCTAAAAAAATAAGACCCATATTGATTATTGAGTGATGCATCCTGGGTCCTCAAACTTTTGGCATGTTACCATCTACGTCCTTGAACTAAAAAAGTGACTACCTAGGTCCCTAAACTATTGCCATCGCGCACCAGAGATACAAAATCAGCCACATCATCGCCAACATCTGACGTGGTCATGCCATGCTGGCAGCTGAACAACGTGGCCATGCTATCTTCTAAAAAAAGCCTTGACCGTTCTCTTTCTCGTGCAATCCTGCTAGTGTGTGGCTACGCGGGTGTTGCCAGATGTGGGTGAGGTGTTGGTACAATGCGCGGCCCTTGATAAAGCTCCTTTGATGTCGACGGCAGGCGTACACGCGGCACCAGGCACTCGCCGCCAAAGTCGGCAGCGGCGGTGCCCATGGCTCCATGCTGGCCCTTGTGAAGCATGCGCCGATCGAGGAACAGCCCACCGTTAATCCGGGACGCCGGGGACACCACGCACGCGGTTGGCTGCGTCCTCCAACGATCGCAGCGCGGCCATATACCATGGCAGCGATGGCGGGTTGGGCCTGCTCTACTGCGCACGCCGCGACGACCACCACCACCTGGTGGAGCGTGTCTCCGTGGTATTCTTAATTAACCGATCGAGGCCACTGCACCGAGCTCCCGGGTGGGCTCCACCCTAACGTCGTCCGCACGCATTGACGACGCCGCGACCAAACCGGCGCCGCCGCATAGGAGCCCATCCACACGCTGCCTATGGTGCCGCCCCGTAGGAGAGGTTCGTGCCCCCTGGGGTCGTCGCACTGGTTCATGGCATACATGACGAACTTTGGTGGGGCATGCCGAGATGGGGCTGCTGCTGCTTGCAGCTCGGGGGAGTAACATCGTTGGCCGTGTCACTAGGGAGACGAGCGTCTGCTTCCACCGACTTCTGTCGTGGTTCATGCTCTGTAGGAGCTCACGGAACACGGCGTGTGGAGGCGCAGCTGCCAGGTGGTGGGCCTGCACCGAGTTGCTGCGGTCTAGGCACGATATGGCAACGATGAGCACCCACGCCAGAACGTGCAGCACACGGCCCATGGAAGCACTGGGGCAGCGAGGCCCTCCTCATGCGAGAGCGTCATGCTTCTGGAACTTGGCAATGGCGTGCGTGTGCAGCGTCTCTCTCTTCTCCGCTCTCGCAGCAATGGAGACGCAACAGCGCATGCATGAACTCGCTGCTGCCCATGGTGCTAGTCGTGGCGCCTTCACCTCGTTCCATCAGGCACTCGGCAGCCACTGCAACCTGCGGGGCCGCCACGGCCTCGAACTCAGCGTTGGCGCCAATGCCACCGCTGCCAACCGGCAGCGAAGGAGGCAAACAATAGCCACAACACGAGCGCTATATCTGCAGGCATGCGTTTGATATAGGGGCAGATGCTGCGCGGCCACATGAGGAGGCACCAGGAGGAGATGGGCGCCGTCGAGGGCTCGAGGCCATCGACGTCCTTGATCTGGACGTTGTTGGAGGTCCGCGTCAACATTGGAGGTCCTTATCACCGGTGACGACACCGACCGCAACACCTTCCTCTGGACCGGCAGCCGCCTGTAGGCCTCGCACCGCAGAAGCTACAGCATGCGCGCGGCCGGGCATGCAGCATGCAGCTGTAGCACAGCGTTGGCCTGCTTGTGCATGCGCATGCAGGCAATTTGGCATGCAACTGTGGCATGCACTTTTGATGGCCAGGCTGTGCTTCATTCCCCATATTGCCTAGCTGCCACCGTGGCACAGCCACGTCGGATGTTGTCGCTGATGTGGCTGGTTTTGGACCTTTGGTGCACGGAGGCAATAGATTGAGGACCTAGATAGTCGATTTTTTTAGTTCGAGGACGCAGATGGGAAGACGCCAAAAGTTTGAGGACCCAGGGTGCATTTTACTCTTGATTATTTATATAAAAAATGGACCGGAGGTAGTAGTAGGTCATTGAATTAATAGTGACGTAACAATAGAAAGTGACCTATTATTATTCGTACCAAAAGTGAGGTGAGAGGGCGGCGATGGTTGCAGCTGTGTGTCGGAGTGCACATCTCGTCAGCTCCCATGCGAAATCCATTCACGACCGATGATAACAGCTTCTTTGTAAAAGAAAAAGAATAAATAAAAGATTGTGTCATAAATATTTTTTCGTTAAAATATAGTCAAGTGGGATCTTGTTTAATAGATTTAATAGCAGGAAATATTCCAGCGCAAACATAATATAGAGATGATAAACCGTTTAGAAGTTATGGCCATTCAAAATCTCGTAGAGCCATTCAAAATCAGCTGGGCGTGCTGCTGCTGTGCATGGCATGCGGTGGGGCCCGGCTGCATGCCCCAGAGAAAGAGGAGCGGTGGAGCTCTGCAGCTACGTCCATTTGCATGCTTGCAGACGTAGGGACCATGCTCTGCTTTGCCGGACACCACGCAGCTCGCGACGTTCATAGGAACGCCAAGCTTGTGGTCCATTCCCACCGAATTAAACCCGACACGGGTTGGTAATGTCCTTTGTTTGCCAAGAAAAGCAGTGTAATCTTACCGTCCACGGCGCCATGTGGCAGCAATCCAAGGTATGCATAGTTGCCACCCCTAGGGTGCAGCTACCCACTGATGTAGAAATATATATATACCTTAACAGCTTAGGAAGCATGGAAAAATGTTTAATTAACAAACCGTATAGCAATAACATAACAGTAACAATTCAATTCAAATTATATTAATACTACATGATAATCAATTTCATAAGTTGTTATTTTAAAGAGTGAAATGCGATGTGGGTCCTTAAATTTTTCCTTACTTCTCGCCTAGGTCTGAAACTTTTTTCAGCCATCCGGGTCCATAAACTTTATCTAGGTCCTAGCCACCATCCAAACCAGGGCACATAGGACCCTACCGCCTACGTGGTCGCTGATGTAGCGCCACATGGCTCCTTTTTTTATGTTATAAACTGGCTAAAATTTAAAAATTGTATAAAATCACTAAAAAATCATAATAAGGAAAATCTATTTTAACTCTTTATTAACTATTAGACAAGCATAAACATAGGTAAATCAATAACTCAATCATACATGCTCCATTGAGGCTGAAACTTTTACAATAGCTCAATCATACAGTGAGTAGCCTACCATAAAAATTTCACCACAATTGGAGTACATGAGCTGTAGTGATGAATAAAATATAGAAACACATAGATCTTCAAAGATTTATGGCTACAGCAAAAACTTTAAACTAAAGAATATCATATTTTATGTGTATTGCATAGAACTACTCATGTGGAGTCTAAAAAAAAAACTAGATTTTCCTTTTTATGATTTTTCTGTGATTTTATACATTTTTTGCAGTTTTAGCCAATTTATAAAATTTTAAAAAGAGCACCTGGCACCACATCAACGGCCATGTAGGCAGCAGGATCCTATGTGGCCTAGTTTGGATGGCGGCTAGGACCTAGTTGAGCGAAAAAAATTCATGAACCTAGGTGAGAAGTGGGGAAAAGTTTAAGAACTCACAGTGCATTTCATTCTATTTTAAATAAGTTTACATATTTCTAAATTATAAACTTCTACCACCTAAAATGTTTATTCTAAAAGTTTAAAAATAAAATTATTAAAAGATACAACAAGCACAAGAGTTTTAACTTAACTTGAGGATAAAAAAGAATCTACAACAGTTAATAAGAATAAAATTTGAATCAAAATTCAGATTCATGATTTAGTAAGATATCTGATCCAACAAGGGCCACCATAGTTAACAGGAAGGTTTCAAATTAATTATTAAAATATACAATGGTGCTATGCAACAGAAATATGCATGAAAAAAGATGTACAGATCAACCCCTTGAAAAAAATTATTAATAAGTTTTTGATAACCGGATATAAACTATGAATAAGTAATTCTTTATTATTCATAAGTATTAAACAATAACTAATGTTCACTTAAAAATCACATAGCAATAACATTAATAATTTAGTTTATATTGATATTCTATGACAATAAATTTAATAGGTCGTTATTATAAATAAGTTTATACATTTTGGCTAGAACATTTTGTCATATCAATATTGATAATGTAACTTTAAGTGCCCTATGATATATAAACAATACTGCATACATAATCTTGTGATATAACAAATTCGACATATGCAGTGCCGGTGTGCAAGCTGAGGTTTAGCTCAACACGTGGAAAACAATACTACAAGGATCTGCACCCTTTTTAATAATTTTCCTTTTCGGATAAGAGATGAAAAAAAACGCAAGAGTTTCTGTATCTAAATAACCCATCTATCATTGTAAAAGATAATTTAAAGCACACTATAATGATTTTACAGATTGCCTGCAAAATAACCTCCTAAAGTTTCGGTCAACCAACCCATATATATTGTTATGAAATGTAACGTAAAGTATTGTTTCTACCTCAATAATTATAAAAACTAAATTTTTCCTTACTTCTCGCCTAGCAGGTCTATGAATTTTTTCAGTCATCTGGGTCCATAAACTTTATCTAGGTCCAAGCCGCCATCCAAACCAGGGCACATAGGACCCTGCTGCCTACGTGGCCGCTGATGTAGCGCCACATGGCTCCTTTTTTATGTTATAAACTGGCAAAAAATCATAATAAGAAAAATCTGTTTTAACTCTTTATTAACTATTAGACAAGCATAAACATAGGTAAATCAATAACCCAATGATACATGCTCCACTGAAGCTGAAACTTTTACAATAGCTCAATCATACAATGAGTAGCCTGCCATAAAAATTTCACCACAATTGAAGTACATGAGCTGTAGTGATGAATAAAACACAGAAACACATAGATCTTCATAGATTTATAGCTACAGCAAAAACTTTAAACTAAAGACTATCATATTTTATGTGTATTGCATAGATCTACTCATGTGGAATCTAAAAAAAAAAAAACTAGATTTTTCCTTTTATTATTTTTCTGTGATTTTATACATTTTTGCAGTTTTAGCCAATTTATAAAATTAAAAAAAGAGCACCTGGCACCACATCAACGGCCATGTAGGCAGCAGGATCCTATGTGGCCTAGTTTGGACGGCGGCTAGGACCTAGTTGAGCGAAAAAATTCATGAACCTAGGTGAGAAATGGGAAAAAAGTTTAAGGACCCACAGTGCATTTCATTCTATTTTAAATAACTTTACATATTTCTAAATTATAAACTTCTACTACCTAAAATGTTTATTCTAAAAGTTTAAAAAATGAAATTATTAAAAGATACAACAAGCACAAGAGTTTTAACTTAACTTGAGGATAAAAAAGAATCTACAACAGTTAATAAGAATAAAATTTGAATCAAAATTCAGATTCATGATTTAGTATGATATCTGATCCAACAAGGGCCACCATAGTTAAAGGTTTCAAATTAATTATTAAAATACACAATGGTGCTATGCGACAGAAATATGCATGAAAAAAAGATGTACAGATCAACCACTTGAAAAAATTATTAATAAGTTTATGATAACCGGATATAAACTAGTAAGTAATTCTTTATTATTCATAAGTATTAAACAATAACTAATGTTCACTTAAAAAATAACATAGCAATAACATTAATAATTTTATTTATATTGATATTCTATGACAATAAATTTAATAGGTTGTTATTATAAATAAGTTTATACATTTTGGCTAGAACATTTTCTCATATCAATATTGGTAATGTAACTTTAAGTGCCCTATGATATATAAACAATACTGCATACATAATCTTGTGATATAACAAATTTGACATATGCAGTGCCGGTGTGCAAGCTATGGTTTAGCTCAACACGTGGAAAACAATACTACAAGGATCTGCACTCTTTTTAATAATTTTCCTTTTTGGATAAGAGATGAAAAACGCAAGACTTTCTGCATCTAAATAACCCATCTATCATTGTAAAAGATAATTTAAAGCACACTATAATGATTTTACAGATTGCCTGCAAAATAACCTCCTAAAGTTTCGGTCAACCAACCCATATATATTGTTAGGAAATGTAACGCAAAGTATTACCTTCATATTTGTTTCTACCTCAATAATTATAAAAAATAAATAAAAATACCTTTCAAATCTACATGTAAATACTAATATATGTTATTACAAAAATAAATCGGTATTCATAAAGTAAGAGAGATATATATTTGTAAATTATAAACTTCTACCACCATGAAATTAAATAACCATAATGTTATATTTCACCATGGATACTGAAGTAAACATATATACATTAGGATAAACATTTATCTTAAAAAATGTTTGATTCACAAACCATACAAATGATAACATAACATTGACAATTCACTTTAAATTATATTAATAGTATATGTTAGTAGATTTCATATGTTATTATTTTTAGTAAGTTTAAATATTTTAATTAAAACATTATGTCATATCAGCAGGTACAGAGCTAGGATTTGACCATAGGAGGGCTGTCTTGGTATACCAATAATAACCACATATGATAAAATAAGCGCCATAAACAAACACATATATATGTATATTGAGTTAGCAAGGGTATAAATAATAACCAAATCAATATTTGTTTTGTGATACAAATGAAAGTTAAAAGTCAGAAATAATACTAAAAATTGTAGCGAGAGGAAAAAAATTAAATATCCCTAAGTCTGTAACCTCTACCCAGCTAATCTAATTCATAAAAAAATCATTCTAATAAATAAAAGACAGGGAAAGATAAAGCCCTAATTAATGGCATAACTAGCTAATTGGTCGTATATTATGCAGATCAACTAAGATGTTGTGTAGGAAATACTACAACAATAATATCAAGAACAAAATAAAGGGAGAAGATAACATAAATATTAGACATAAATCATACAGATATCAATAAAGACTAACACAAAGAGGAGATGATAAATAAATAAATACAACACTAATTAGTAATTTTTGTTAGCTATTAAGGAGTTATATAGTGGGGCACTAGGAAGGTTGGGGGTGTGTGGCCCCCCTTTCCTCCGTCCCTGCATATCAGTATAGTATAGTGTGTGTGTGTGTGTGTATATATATACACACACACACAGATAATCTTGTGATATAACAAATTCAACAAGTAATCTTGTGATATAACAAATCCAACAAGTTCCGTGCGAGGGTGCAATCTGAGCTTCAACTTAAAAAATGTGAAAAATAATACTACTATTTTTTTACCATTCCCAATTTTTCACCTTCCCCAATTTTATCCATTCCAATTAGATAATGTTCAATACTATCCATATTCATTAGTTTAGTTGAAATACTAGTTTCTATTACTATTTTGTACATTTACATGTGCTATATATACATGTGGGCTCCTCATCAAAACTGGACCCGTGAATGGAAACATTCTGTTCATACCTTATCATTTTATTGAAATTAACAAAATTGGTTAAAAATGACTCACTACAACAGACTGCTTTCTTTGAGTAGACTTCTTATATCCACTCCCTATACCCTCCTCTATACCATTTCTAATGGATATAAAATTTTACTATTTTCCCACTCAAATGAGACGGGTAAGAGTTTGAATATGGGTAATGTGTATCCACGGACAGCCCTATATTCCGGTGGCATCCCACTGATGCACCCCTTCTTTTCTTTCTTTGCCGGCCAGACCACGAGCTCATAGACTTTATGGCTCGGCCATCGACTCAATCTATTTAGGGTCACATCACACGCAGGCACGCAGGCAAAAGTTGAAAAGGCTGGTAATCTGGCTAGCCCCATCGAGCAATATGCAAGCAAAAGAGCGCTTGCGACAATGCTCACCTAGAGCATCTCCAATAGGTGACCAATACTGTTTTTTAATTATATAGGGAGATGCTTCAGCAGATCACCAATAATCTCCCTCAATATATGAGACCCACACGTTAAATTATGATTTTTTTATTTTCTCTCTTTATTTTTTTTTCCTTTTGTCCCTCTCCAGCAGGCTTTCTACTTCCCCGCCCCATGTCATGCTCTGCGACCTGGCCATGGCAATAATGCCCTTTCTCTCTATCCCTTCTGTCAACGGCCATGGTTGGCTCCCATGTGCTCGCCTGTCCCCATCCTAGGAATGCCACCTGACAAATTAAAGCCCTGTGTCCTGTGGCTGACGTTGAAGTTTCCTGTGCCATGTGCCTTGGCTCCGGCTTTGAAGCTCTTCGCTGACAGGCGGCCAATGGTGCCCTGTGCCCGGCCAGTGACCTCGCCGCCGCGCCATCGTCCCTCCTCAGCACAGTCTCCGCCATTGTCGTCGTCCCTCCTCATCGCAGTCTAGGTCTCATACAGGCAGATCTGGCCGATAAGATAGTCTCGTACTGGCAGCGCGCTGGAGCGAGCCATTCGTCGCAGATGAGCTCGCGCAATGACAGGGATCTCCTTTAGGGTGGAACTGAGCTCGTGTGTAGAAGCCAAAACCGACCTCCTCACGGCGGCGGCCATAACTCGCGGTTTATAGAAAGAAGGAAACGAGGTAGTAATTGTGGGACCCATATTATTGAGGAAGATGCAACTGTCCCTTTATTTGATGGGAGATGGGGTGTTTTTTTTTTACCATCGAAAATAGAAAAAGCTCTAGGGGAGCTTTTGGAGCATTAAATTTGTCTCATCACCAGGCTTATGAGGATGGGGGATGGGATTGGGGAGCTGTTGGAGATGCTCTAACGATTGAAAGCATCCAATCCCTTTTTCCCCACATCTCCATGCGGATGTAAATTGATCAATATACCAGGGAAAAGGAAATCAGTGGTGTAACTGCATTATTAGTTTGCCTTTGCCTCTCTGGAGAAAGAGAAATACAGCTAGCCCACGATCGAGCGGCATCTTATCTTCTCTCTCTCTCTCAAAAAAAAAGAGTTGCATCTTATCTCTCGGCGGCCAACGACACTGTAGATCGAGGCAGCCATGGATCTCGTCGTCGGCGCCTCCAGTGACGCCGTGAAGTCCCTCGTCACCAAGCTTGGGAGCCTCCTAGCCCAGGAGTACACCCTCATCGGAGGCGTCAGCGACGACATCCAGTACATCAACGACGAGCTGGCTAGCATGCAGGCCTTCCTCAACAGGCTTAAACAGGAGGCCAAGCACGATGAGCAGCGCCAGGACTGGATGAAGCAGGTGCGGGAGGTCGCCTACGACATCGAAGACTGCGTGGACAACGTCCGCCACCGCCTTGGCCGCGAACCCCGCGGGAGCGGTAGGCTGGCCTCCCTCAAGCAGACGTGGTACCTGCTCACCACGCTGTACGAGCGTCACTGCATCGCCATTGAGATCGGCAACCTCAAGGCCCGGGCGCAGCACGTTAGCGAGCGGCGCACCAGGTACGGTGTAGAGAATCCAGCAAGATTGGGCAGCGGCTCAGATGGAACAAGAGCCCCAATTGACCGCCCAGCACCTCCTCCTCGGCTCATCGGCACTGTGGCTCCTGTGGGCATCGAGGACGCCAAGGATGAACTCAAAGAATGGTTCATGGAGGCAAACCAGCAGAGCACCAATCAGAAACATCAGCCAAGGTTTCATGCCATTGTTGGGTTTGGTGGCCTTGGCAAGACTACTCTTGCCATGGCACTGTACCGCTCATTTGGAGACGAGTTTGATTGCAGGGCATTGGTTTTGGCGTCGCAGAAGTTCCATCTCCCAACTGTTCTCAGAAGCCTTATCAAACAGTTTCATGACCAGAAGGCTGGTGCTTCCAATAATGAAATCAACGGGATTGAGGAATCGAGAGAACAAGAGCTCAAACACATCCTCGCCGGACAGCTAGAAGAGAAGAGGTTGTGCTATCTCTCCTTGTAGAAATTAGTGACCTACAAAATTCTTGTCATGTAATATTAATATTATTCAGCATGGTTCATTATTTTCATTTTTATGTGACCCATTAAGGAAACAACTTTGTATAGTTGCTAAATCATGGAAATCAATATGCTTATCACTCCCTGCTTGCTTGTATGCATGGTCTAAATAGTGCTGGCAAACATAATTCATGCATATTTGATCTCGTTTTTCACTTAATAGTAAATAAGATCCTATTGCTATTATGTTAATATTGTGACTACAAATTGGATGATTGGATGTTATATTGTGAAAATTTGTACGGTTTTTTTTTTCTTTTCTTGCACACCTTATGATGATCTCCAATTCTGTAATAAGTCATACAGCCACATTTAAACATCCATTGCAATGCCCAATTAAGCACGTTAATCTTTCAGAGTACCTAGTTGTAGATAAGCATATTTTGTAAAGTATACTCGTGCCATATTAATCACTTGGAATACTAATTTGGTTCTAAATAATGCTTGTAATAGGTATCATATATTGATAGATGACATATGGTCCGTTTCAGCATGGGAAAGCATTAGGGATGCTTTACCAAACAGCAAGAAGGGCAATAGCATAGTGGTGACAACTCGGTTTAAATCAGTAGCTGAAGCGTGCCGCCGTCAAGAAGGACTTGTCTATGAGCTCAAGCCTCTCAGTGACAAAAACTCCTACAAACTGTTCCATCAGATCATCTCAAGTGCTCCTAAGGTTCCAACTGAAAAAGATGCAAGATCTCTGCTAAAGAAATGTGGAGGCTTGCCTTTGGCCATAATTTTAGTAGCAGGGCTCGTGGCTAGTAAACTGAGGTTATGGTCAGAAATCACACGAATAGAAGAGCACCATTTGCTTCAAGTGGACAAGGATGTAGGTGAACAGTTGGAGAGTGATAAGGCCCAAGCTGGCAATGATTTGAGAAAACAGTTGGACAAAATTTTGAAGCAAGTGGGAAAGGATTTAGGCGAAGAGTTGGAGAAAAATCTCTCCACAGAAGGAGTGAGACACATAGTGAACCACTGCTACCACCAATTGCCTGCTGACCTTAAGACCTGCCTATTGTACCTAAGCATGTTTCCCAAAGGTTGTTTGATCAGCAGGAAGTGCCTAATCAGAAGATGGATTGCCGAAGGCTTCATCGCTGAAAAGCATGGGAAGACAGTCGAGGAAGTCGCTGAGGACTGCTTTAATGAACTGATCAGCAGGAACCTAATCCGAGCGGTCAACAGCAGCAATAATGGCAAGGTGAAGAGCTGCCAAGTTCATGACATGGTTCTCGAGTACATTGTCGTCAAGTCAAGTGATGAGAATTTCATCACCGTGGTTGGTGGCCACTGGCATACACCATTTCCATCGTATAAGGTGCGTCGACTGTCTGTCCAAAAGAGTGACCGGAAAGAGAAAGAAACGGTGGAGAGGATGAAGTTATCTCATGTCCGATCTCTGACGGCACTGGGGAGTTTTAAAACTCTTCATTCTACCCTTTCCAAGTTTCAGATACTGCAGGTGCTGGATCTTGAAAGTTGCAAGGACTTATCCTTCGTGAATCAGCTTGAGAAAATATGTGATATGCATCAGCTGAAGTACCTAAGCCTGCGAAGGACAGACATCGAGAAGATCCCAAAGGAGATAGGCAGTCTGGAATATCTTCAGGTACTTGACATAAGGGATACAAATATCTTGCAGTTGCCTCCATCAGTTGGGAAGCTACAAAATATGACACATCTACTTGCTGGCAGTAAGAGCAAGCGGGTTGGTTTAACATTAACTGAAGAGATCACTAAGATGATGGCTCTACAGACACTATCTGGGGTTGAAATCTGTGGAAGCTCTCCTAATGCTGCCAGGAGTGGATCTATTAATGGGGAAGCAGAAAAGCCGGACGCACTGACTATGAGTGTCAGCACCAAGAATGCAGATTGTTATTGTGGCCGCTGGCAAGGCAAGAAACATTTCAGATGCAAGGCAGCTCGTACTGGCTCGACTAAGGGATTGCGTGGCTTGGAGAACCTCACGAACCTGAAGAAGCTCACAGTTTACAGACTTCGAAGTTTCACTAAAGAGGATAACCTTCTACTTTTATCTGCTATTGAGCACCTTAGCAGCTGCTCCCTCAAGTTTCTTGCCATTGATGATGATTTCACTGGCTTCCTTGACAGCTCGCTCATTACTTCACAAGCCCCACCAGAGCACCTGCACACCCTGGGTCTCTCCGGCAAGTTGTCCCAAGTGCCCAACTGGATCAGCCGTTTGCACAACCTCGAGAAGCTAACTCTGTCCTTAACTGCACTTACGACAAGTGCCTTGCAGGTTCTTAGTAAGCTTCCTGAGCTGTTCTCTCTCATTTTTACCTTGGATTCTACAAAGAACAAAACAAGTGTTCTCCAGATTCTGCATCAGAATGCAATGGAGACTGCAGGAGAGATCTTTGTGCCAGAAGGAAGATTTGAAAAGCTTAAGCTGCTGCGCTTCGTGGCACCAGTACTGCCACCTCTGAGCTTTCTGGAAGGAGCCATGCCAAACCTTGAGAGTCTTGAGCTGAAATTTATAATGGCAGAGGGCGTGTCCGGCCTGGAAAACCTTGTGAGTCTCCGACAGGTGCTCCTTACAGTCAGCAGTCAGGCGCCAGAAGTTGCCAAGGTGAAGGTTTCTCAAATCAAGACATTGGCGAGCATGCATCCGAAGCATCCTAGTGTGGTCGTTGATGAGTACAAGGAGCTATAAAGAGAGACAGACACGTTTCAAACTCAAGTGACAAGCTCGTCATTATTATTGCTTATATCTGTAGTCTACTTTGGTGTATCAGCACAAGTTGTTCGTCCTCCTGTATATGTGTTGTCGTTACCTAAAATATGCAACATGGTTTGTTCATTGTTTATCATACCTAAGCATGTGTGGTTGTGTAAGTGTTCTACTTGGTTTAATTCCCTTGTTTCAACAAAAGGAATGTGCACTGCCCTTTCATAAAAGGTGTTATGTTGCCCTGTTATGTTGCCCTATTATGGATGATATTATTAGTTTTATAAGCACGATTATATTTACAACCCGAGTTCTGATGCTCACTGTACAATGCCGGCGAGTTGGTGTATTACAATGCCGGCGAGTTGGTGTATGACATGGACTATTCCACATTACATGCAGTTGCAGTTCGAACGACTTCAATGATATGTGACATTGATGCTGATGAATTTCTTGTATGCCCTTCGTTTCTGTTCTCCCACGGTAAAACTTTCCAGTTCCAACTACGCATTTCATAATCAACTGCATGCACGTTTGAAAAACCTTTGTGACGCAGTATTCTTCCTCTTGTGACCCACTTCAGAGCGTCGCTCATCCCTTTCTCCTCGTCCGCTACTCATCACCGAAACCCCACCCCCCTCCCCACGTCAGCAGTGGGCTGCCACCCTCTACCTCCATATATGAGACCATCCGCACTCGTCGTACTCTAAATTCCTCCTCTATCTGTCCTGGTCATCAAGATTCTTTCCTTTATACTCATTTCTCCCGCATCCATCCATACTTTACATCTTCCTCTATCCCAACTACCAACTCATGGGCCCCACATGTCACCCTCCTTTTCTCTCTCCCATCCTATTTCTCTCTCCACACGTGCACCGGTCTCCTCCCCACGCCGCCCACTCCGCCGCTTCCCACTCCGTCGCAGGCACCACCGCCGCCCTTCCTCTTCCACCACCTCTCCCGGCCACCACCAAGGCCGCCGAGGGAGCGTCGGGCAGCGAAGCGGGGCGTCTTCCTCCCTTTGGGCGTGGCGCGGCCTCCTCCTCCCGGCCACGGGCGAGGCGAGCAGCGGGGTCGCGGGGGTGGGGAGCAGCGCGAAGCGGCGGCGCCGGCTAGCGGAGCTCCGGCGCGAGGCGAGCAGCGGGGGCGGGCCGGGCGGGAGCTCCCGAAGGGCGCGGCAAGTGAGCCTCAAGTACAAGACGGCGACTCCTCCTCCGGCCCCTCTCCGGCCGCTGACGGGCGTGGCAGGGCGCGCGTAGCAGCTGCAGCGACGCGAGGTCCGCGTCCGGGCGCAGGGCGGCAGCACGCTGGCCAGTGAGAGTCGCTACAAGGACGGCAAATCGGAGGCGGGCGGAGTGCAGGTGGCGCCGCTGCTGCCTTTCCTGCAGCCGGCGGCCCAGCGCCCAGCGCCGCGAACGCGCGGGCGGCCCGGCCAGCGCGCCAGCGCCGCGAGCCCCCCCTTGCCCGAGCTCCCCAGCCCGGCGCCCACGAGGCATGCGCCGGGCGGCCCGCCCGCACCAGCGCCTGCCCCACGCGGCCCGCCCGCGGCCGCTCCCTCCCGGCGGCCCGCGAGGCAACGGGCGGAACCCCTCCCACGCCCGCGCCCGGCCCTCCCCCCCTCCCGCGCCTCCTCTCTTCTCTGTCCCGGCGGAGGTCCGACAGACGACGACGACGAAGCCGGACCTTCTCTCTCCGTCCCACACGCCGGGTGGGACCCGCGCCTGCGCCACGCAGGTGCATTCCGGAGGCGCGCTACCGCGCTAGGAATACCGCGGCGAGCGGCGTAGCGTACCCGATGGCGTTCCCCGCTGCGGCAGCTCCGTCCGCCGTGGCATGCGGTAAACGCTTTACCGTTTGCTTTCCAGTGCCCCGGTGCGGATGGTCTCAGTGCACCGGCTGCACCTTTCCGCTATACAGCCGGCCACCACCCCATTGTAACGCCCCGGCTAGAAGCAACACGGAGGCTACCCAACAACACAAAAAAAACTAAGACTAAATACCTTCAGTAAATTTTGGCAAAACCTCCCATAAAAATTGATCATCCGAAAACATTAAATCACATTACAATATTTAAAGAAACTCAGATCGTAGGCATCACAGCCCAACCTGAATAAAAGTAAGATTGACCCAAATTACAGTAACCATCACACGCAACCCACCTCAAGCGAACCTTAATTAACTATTAAGGTTGCAGAACTTTTACTTAAAGAATGAAGTGCACTAATTGTTTGTGCTCATAGAGGTACTACTCCCGAATATTCCCATGCATGTCGCGATCATTGGTACCTAAAAACCAAATAAATACAAGGGTGAGTAAAAACACTCAGCAAGTATAATTAGAACCGAAAGAATAATTTTCACGTGAATCCACAAACGAACAAATGGAACATCAAATAAACAATAGTTTTTATCTGAAACGGACAATAACAGAATACTCCTTAGCATTTACCAGTAAAGCCCGAGCAAGTGAGGCCAGTACTTACTCACAGGAGCCTGAATATAAGAAATAAATTTCACTTCCGGATAAACTGGCACCGGAATTGAATGTAAATGAAAATTTGAAATTGAACTTGAATGGGAAAACTGCACTTCACATCTGGATCCACCAGAACATGAACTGAAAATAAATGAAGACAACTTGGAACTTGAATCATAAGAATTAGGAACAGAGCTCGTAGAACAATCAAACCAATTGAAAATTCCATTAATAGGCGTGTCGGGGACCGACCAAAATAGGGGCCCCTAAAGAAAGCCCAACAAATGCAAAACCAAGCCCAGCAAGTCGTCACTCTTCACCTGGGCCTCATCCCCGGGACGCCGAGCGAAGCCTTGCCCTCCTCTGGCCCATCCGAGCCCACCCCCCGCTAACGGCTCGAGACAAGAGCCAATTCTCCGCCTCGCCCGAGCCCCCAGCCCCGGGCCTCGGGACGGGATTCCATTCTCCGCCTCGCCCGAGACCCCAGACCGGGGCCTCGGGGCGAAGATCCGTCTTCCGCCTCGCCCGAGCCTCGGCGGCCAGGCCTCGGGCGGGCGTGCCGCACTTCCCGGTCAAACCAGGCCTCGACTTGACGTATATCCGCCGCCGCCTTCCCACAGTGCTTGTCAGAATAACGCTATCCCTTGGCAGAGGATGGGAGCTGTCCCGTCACGACTCTCACCCGCGCTCAGGATTACGTTATCCTCTGATGGAGGCCATGCACATGCACTTGGGGGGCCTGTGTTGCCTAACCTTTACGCTAGGTCAAGTCACCGAAAGCTCGAGGCGGCGGCCGCCAAAAAGCCCAGCGGTCACCCGGCTTCATCCTCCGTGCGGGAGTCGAGGCCGGGCGGGCGCCGGTCAAAGCAACAGTTCCTCCGGGTTTTTGAGCCGGGATGGGCGGCGATCGCCCCGATGACGGCTCTCCCCTGTACCAACCACCCCGCATACGGCGGCAGGCGCCAGGGCCCTCCGAGCCTCGGAACCAGGGCGAGTCAAAGCTACAGTACGCTACTGGGGACGGATATGTCTCCCCCGGCCTCTCCATCAACTTCTACAGGGACACCCGCCTCTTCCGCTGTCAGGACAGAGGAAGCGACTTCTCGCAGCCACGCCCATGCCCTGCCATGTCAGCAACAGTGCTAGGTCTCACACCAGGGCCACGACATAAGGATGGCGGTAGGCTCTGAGGCCTCGGGCCAGGAGGGAAGAGTAGCTTCTCACGCACGGTATCTCCTTGTAAACCTCGGCCACCCCCCTTTGCAGCTATAAAAGGGGGAGGCAGGGGCCCATAGACGATATAGACACACACACAAGTCCGATATTGGCACTTCACTCAACCACCACGAGACTTGGGACCTTGTCCCTCTCTCACATTGCTTGTACACCCTACCTACAAGCACTTCAGTGCAGGATAATACAAGAACTCCTTACCTCCACTGGACGTAGGGCCTTCTCTTGCCCGAACTAGTATAAACCCTTGTGTCCACCCTGCACACCATCCGGAGGAGGGAGCACGCACCACAAATTCACTCGTCGGCACTAGGGCCACCAGTTCTAGCACCGACAGTTGGCGCGCCAGGTAGGGGAGCTGTGCGTGTTTCGCCTCTTTTCCCGCCAAACCTCCGGATGGCCAGCGGACGTGACGATGCCTCGCGGGGACGTTCCGACCCCGACTCTTCTCTCCCCCAGCCGCTGGAGCCAGGGACCCTGATCCGGTTCGGTGAGCTTGAGTTCGTGTCGACTGGAGTCCAGTTTGACATGGAGCTCCTCCCGACCGGGGCTCAGGGACCCCTCGACGCGGCCCCGGTGGATCCATCGCCAGCCCGGCGCAGGAGGCACCAAGGCGCACGCTCTCGCCGTGCACGGCGGACTCCTGACGACGCCAATGGTTTGGAGCAGGACTTCGCGGCGCTGCGGCTGGGCGATACCCCCCGTGGGAACGGTCAGCCGCGTCACCACCAAAGCAGCCGTTTGGCATGGCCAATGCTGCAGCTACGAGCGCGGCGTTGGTCTCCACCGCTATGGGAGCCCGGAGGAGGCGTCCACGCCGCCCGTGGCGCTTTGGAGGAGCGACTTCGACGCGGACGTCCCCGACGGATCCATCCACACCTACGAGTAGCACCTGATCGAGACAGGAGGAGCGGTGACGCCATTCCGGCGCGCGCTACGTCCACCCGATCCGGCGCTACCTCGAGGACACGGAGCCTAGGGGGTTTATCCCGGAGCACGCCGTCGCCTTCGGCTACCTCGACTCCGACTCCCCGGACGACATGTACGACCCGACGCGCGAGTGCTTCCACGTGGAGGTTCGTGACCTCGGAGCCGACGGCCGCGACAGCGACGACGGTGACCGAGATCGCGATCCTAGGCACACCACCAGGCCCGCCCCGGTGGATGCAACCCTAGTGGATCCGAGTGCTTCCCGTCCACCGGGCTAGGAGCGACGGACCCCGCCGCCCGCAGCCACTCCAAGGACGAAGGACCCGGCAGCCACGCCTCACGAGCCACGCCGACACACCGTTGAGCAGATCCGCGACCTCAGGGTGAAGCTCGACCACAACCGTCTTCAGCTACAGCAGAAGATAGACGCGCTCGAGCGAGGCAACCGCGCGGCGCTCAACCCGAGCCCCGCCGCACGGCAGCACGCCCCCGACGTCCTCCAGAGGATCGTCAACGACGAAGGTGGCGAGCAACCTCCCGTCTTCCAGCGTGCAAGCCAGAACGTCGCAGCCGCGGCCCTGCTCCTCCGAGCAATGCCGGAACCTTCCACCCCTGAAGGGCGTCGCATCCGCGACGAGGTGCGGGGCTATATCGAGACTGCCGCAGTCCAGCAGGCCGAGAGCTCAGCCTCACGCCTTCGCGCTCAGAAGGGTGAGGACCCCGAGGGTGCACCCCGGGAGGAGCGCGAAGCCTCAGTCCACCAGGACCCCACCAGCGAAGGCCAGCTCGCGAAGCGCATCCAAGACAACCCCTGGCGGCCTCGGCGACGGCGGCCGCGTGCAACATCGTGAGGGAGGCCAGGGCGCGGGACCAATGCGACCGCTAGCCGCGCGAGGTGGCGAGACGCGGCAGCGACGATGACCAAGGCGGCGCGAGCCTCCCTGGGGCCTCGTGCCTTTAGCCGGGAAATCCCGCAGCCGCCCGGGTTCCCCTTCCTGGTTCCGCCAGCCCGCCAACCTCGCCAAGTACTCGGGAAACAAACCCCGAGGTCCGGCTCAACGACTACCGCCTGGCTCGCCAAATGGGCGGGCGGACGACGACAGGCTCATCATCCGCAACCTTCCTCTTCATCTGGGCGACGCCGCTCGGGCCTGGGCTGAGCACCTTCCCCGCCCGCACGATCTACGGCCCAGGGCGACACTGGTTAAGGTCTTCGTAGGGAACTTCCGGGGCACATACGTGCGCCACAGGAACTCCTGGGATCTCCGCAATGCCGCCAGAAGCCCGACAAGTCACTCCGCGACTTCATCCGCCGCTTCTCCAAGAAGTGCACCGAGCTGCCAACGTGGCCGGGCGCCGCCATTATTAGCGCGTTCTAGACGGGACAACCTGCAAGGAGCTGGTCCATGAGCCGGGCGGAAGATGCCCACCACCGCCAACGAGCTGTTCGAGGTGGCCACAAACTCGCCTCCGGCGAGGAAGCGGGGGGGCCATCTTCCGCGGTGCCGCAGAACAAGGGGAAGCAGAAGGATGAAGGGGCCGACGCAAGCAAATGACCCGTAGCCGAAGAAGAACAAGAGGCACAAGCAGAGGAGCAGGCATGGCAAGAAGGAGGAGGATTTTGAGGATGACTTCGTCGCAAATGCCGACCAAGAAGACACCCCGAGGCCCCCCGGGCCCGGGCGTTCGACGACATGCTCAAGAAGCCATGCCCCTTCCACAAGTTCCCCGTCAAGCACACCATGGGGGAGTGTGACTTGGCCTGCCGCTTCTACCAGAAACTCCCCCCGCCCGAGGACAAGAGGAAGAAGGAGAAGGAGGACGAAGGCAAGGGTGACGGGTTCCCGGAGGTCCATGATGTCTTCATGGTCATTGGGGGACTCCCGATGAACCTCTCCCCGCCTCAGATCAAGCGCGAGCGCCGAGAGGTGTTCTCGGTACGCCCCGCCACGCCACAATACTTGCCATGGTCGGCCGACGCCATCACCTATGGCATCGACGACCACCCGCTCTACGTGCCGAACCCCGGGAGGTACCCGCTCGTGATGGACCCCGTCGTTGGCAACGTTCGGCTCACGAAGATGCTGATGGATGGTGGCAGCGCCCTCAACATCCTCTACTCCGAAACCCTCAGCCTGCTGGGGATGGAGCGTCCGCACCTCCGACCCTCCAACTCCCCCTTTCAGGGCATCGTGCCAGGCAAGCGTGCTTGGCCCCTCGGGCAAATCGATCTCCCCGTTGTCTTCAGAACGCCGTCGAACTACCGTAAGGAGGTCATCACCTTCGACGTGGTTGACTTCCGAGGAACCTATCACGGCATCCTCGGACGTCCCGCGTACGCGAAGTTCATGGCGGTCCCCAACTACACCTATCTCCTCCTCAAGATGCCGGGCCCCAACGGCGTCATCACCGTTGGCTCCTCCTATGAGCACGCATTCAACTGCGACGTAGAGGCCATCGAACATGCCGAGGCCATGGCCGTCTCCGAGGCCCTCGACTCCAAGCGCCACGCCGGCACCTTCGAACCGTCCGATGGGGTGAGGGAGGTCCCGCTTGACCCCTCCACCTCGTCCGGCAAGACGGTGAAGATCTCCGACTCCCTCGACCCTAAATAGGAAGCCGTGCTCGTCGACTTTCTCCGCGCAAACATTGACATCTTCGCGTGGAGTCCCTCGGACATGACAGGCATTCCGAGGGATGTCGCCGAGCACTCCCTTGATATCCGGGCCGGGTCTAGACCGGTGAAGCAGCGTCTGCGCCGATTCGACGAGGAGAAGCGCAGGGCCATCGGCGAGGAGGTGAACAAGCTTTTGGCGGCCGGGTTCATCAAGGAGGTGTTCCACCCTGAGTGGTTATCTAATCCTGTACTAGTTAGGAAAAAGAGTAGGAAATGGAGGATGTGTGTAGACTATACTAGTTTAAATAAAGCATGTCCGAAAGTCCCGTTTCCCTTACCACGTATCGATCAGATAGTCGACTCCACCTCGGGGTGTGAGCTTTTATCCTTCCTTGGTGCTTACTCCAGCTACCACCAAATAAAGATGGAGTCCGACCAGCTCGCGACGTCCTTCATCACCCCCTTTGGCATGTACTGCTATGTGACGATGCCCTTCGGGCTCAGGAACGCAGGGGCCACGTATCAGCGCTGCATGCTGGGCGTTTTCGGTGACCACATCGGCGAAACCGTAGAGGCCTACGTCGACGACATTGTGGTCAAGACCAAGGAGGCCGACGACCTCATCTCTGACCTCGAGGTCGCTTTTCGGTGTCTCAAGGCCGGGAGCGTCAAGCTCAACCCCGAGAAGTGCGTCTTCGGGGTCCCCTGAGGCATGCTCCTCGGGTTCATCGTCTCCAAGCGCGGCATCGAGCCCAACCTGGAGAAGGTGACTGCGTTGACGAGCATGGGGCCGATCAAGGACCTGAAGGGCGTACAACGAGTCATGGGCTGTCTGGCGGCTCTTAGCCGCTTCATCTCACGGCTCGGCGAGAAGGGCCTGCCCCTGTATCACCTCCTGAGAAAGTCCGAGCGCTTCTCATGGACCTCCGAGGCCCAGGAGGCCCTCGACAAGCTCAAAGCTGCCCTCACCAGCGCCCCAATCCTCGTCCCACCAGCCGAAGGCGAGCCCCTCCTTTTGTACGTTGCCGCAATGACACAGGTGGTCAGCGCGGCCATCGTCGTCGAGGGGTAGGAGGAGGGCCACACCCTGCCGGTCCAGAGGCCAGTCTACTTCATCAGCGAGGTGTTGTCCGAGACCAAGATCCGCTACCCGAATCCGTAAGCTGCTCTGCGCGGTGGTTCTGACTCGGCGCAAGCTCTGGCACTACTTCGACGCCCACCCCGTGACAGTGGTCTCCTCCTTCCCGTTGGGAGAAATCCTCCAGAATCAGGAGGTCTCGGGGTGGGTCGCCAAGTGGTCCGTTGAGCTCATGGGAGAGGCCCTCTCCTACATGCCAAGGAAGGCCATCAAGTCTCAGGTCTTGGCCGACTTCCTCGCGGAATGGACCGACACTATGCTACCACCACCCCAACTTCAGGCGGAATGCTGGACGATGTACTTCGATGGGTCCCTGATGAAGACAGGGGCCGGCGCCGGCCTCCCCTTCATCTCCCCCCTCGGAGTGCATATGCGGTACGTAATCCGTCTTCACTTCCCAGCGTCGAACAACATGGCGGAGTACGAGGGCCTCCTCAACGGGTTGAGGATCGTCGTCGAACTCGGCGTCAAGCGCCTCGATGTCCGAGGGGACTCGCAGCTCGTCATCGACCAAGTCATGAAGGACTCAAGCTGCCACGACCCCAAGATGGACGCCAGCGTCTTTTTCAAGCGGCGCCACGGAGGACAAGTTTGACGGCCTCGAACTCAACCACATCGTCCGAAGGCACAACGAAGCCGCCGATGAACTCGCCAAAATTACCGCTGGAAGAACCCCGGTTCCCCCGACGTCTTCACTAAGGACCTCGCAGCTCCCTCCGTCGCCCTCGGCAGGCAGGAGGAAGCCTCGGGAAATCGCTTCGACCCTCCCTCGGGGGCTGGGAAGACGTCCGAGGCCCCCTCTGCGTCCGAGGCCCCTTCAGGTTCCGAGACGTCCTTGGCATCGAGTGCCGAGGTCATGGAAATCGACGGAGAGGACCCAGAGGCTAAGCCCAAGCCAGACTGGAGGAAGCCATACCCTGAATGGATCGTCCGAGGCGTTCTCCCCGAGGACTTCAACCAAGCCAGGCGCATCGCGAGAAGAGGAAGTCCTTCGTCATTATCGAGGACGAACTCTACAAGCGAAGCCCCACGGGGGTCCTACAACGATGTATCATAGTTGAAGAAGGCCTCGCCCTGGTCCGAGAAATCCACGCCGGCGTATGCGGTCACCACGCTGCTCCTCGCTCCCTCGTCGGCAGCGCCTTTCGATAGGCGTTCTACTGGCCAACTGCGGTCGCTGACGCTACCGAGGTAGTACGCACCTGCGAGGGGTGCCAGTACTACGCTCGTCAGACGCACCTGCCAGCTCAGGCGCTCCAGACCATCCCAATCACATGGCCTTTCGCCGTGTGGGGTTTGGACCTGGTGGGACCCCTCAAGAAAGCGCTCGGGGGCTTCACTCATCTGCTCGTCGCCATCGACAAGTTCTCCAAGTGGATCGAGGCACGCCCCGTCACCAACATTTGGTCTGACCAGGCGGTGCTCTTCTTCACCGACATCATCCACCGTTTTGGAGTCCCGAACTCTATCATCACCGACCACGGTACCCAGTTCACGGGAGCGAAGTTCCGAGACTTCTGCGATGAACACCAGATACTCATCGTCTGGTCCTCGGTGGCACACCCCCAGACGAACGGGCAAGTGGAGCGAGCCAACGGGATGATATTGCAAGGACTCAAGCCTCGGATCTTCAACAAGCTCGACAAGTTTGGCAAAAGATGGCTCGAGGAACTCCCCTCGGTCCTTTGGAGCCTCAGGACGACAACGAGCCGAGCCACGGGGTTTACGCCCTTCTTCCTGGTGTACGACGCCGAGGCAATGCTGCCTACTGACTTGGAGTTTGGATCTCCGAGGCTCAGGGCCTACGACGAGACACGCAACCAAGTGGCTCGGGAGGACTCGCTGGACACGCTTGAGGAGGCAAGGGATACTGCCCTCCTACACTCGGCGAGGTACCAGCAGTCCCTCCGACGCTACCACGACCGACGAGTCTGGGCCCGAGACCTCAAGGAAGGCGATCTGGTGCTTCGTCTCCGCCAGGACAACAGAGGACGCCACAAGCTCACACCGCCTTGGGAAGGGCCCTTCATCATCGCTGAAGTCCTCAAGCCGGGCACGTATAAGCTCGCCAACGAGGCCGGAGAAGTCCTCAACAATGCCTGGAACATCCAGCAGCTACGTCGCTTCTACCCTTAGAATTTCCAAGCATTATACATACGCCTTGTATCTTTCACTAAAGAAAAGCTAAGTCCTTGGGCGTTTTTCCAAGACACACCATTTTGTCCTCGGTAGGGCTCAGGGAGACTTGGTTTTGACTCATCAAAACCAAGCCTCCCTCGGGGGCTAGAAAGGGGGGAACCCCTCCCGGACAGCACCCCTCAAAAAACCTTTTTTCGCTTTCCTGGCTATTTTTCGTATGCTCTACGTTCCCGAAATGTTCGCGTACTTAGGAAAAGGCACGGCTGATATCATCCCGAGGCTGAGGATGGCCGAGCCACGAGGCTACCTACGCCCGAGCGCTACGGTGCCTCCACTCGCTGCCCTTAGACAAAGGAAGATATCATCCCGAGGCTGAGGATGGCCGAGCCGCGAGGATACCTACGTCCGAGCGCTACGGTGCCTCCGCTTGCTGCCCTCTGACAAAGGATGACCCCAAGTGCCGCGAGGAGGTCGCTCAATTATGAAAGGGCAACGGGGCCGAGATAACTACTCATGCAGTCCCTACCTTCGGTTAAAGAGCAGCCCTCGGCTGCAAGGCATCCTCGCAAGACTAAGTAGCGAGTATAAACGGAAGGGAAATGCAAGAGATAATGAAAAAGCTAGTACAAAAAGCATAAAAGCCTCGACGGGCCGATTCATACAAAGTGTTTCATAAACATACACCGACACAAGTTTTCTATTTACATGGGCGCTCGGGCGCAGCTTGCAGGATCTGAGGGGGGCTTCCGGGCCACCGGCATTTCGGGCGGTGGCGTCCCACGACCTCGGGGCCTCGGGCTGCGGCGCTCGCGGCCTCGGCGTCCCCGGCGCCCGGGGTCCACGGCTGCAACGGCCACAACCTCAACATCCGCGGCCTCGGCGTCGCCCGGCTTCCTCCGGAGGAGTGGAGATGACAAGCCGGTAGCGAAGATGGCCCCCCCCCGGCCGGGGGGGGCCCCGCTTCGCCTCGGCCTCCACGACGAGTTGGGCCAACACATCGCCCTCGTGCCCCATCTCCTCCTCCGCCACGACAAGCCCCTCGGCGATCCGAGGGAGGTCGAGCTAGTAGTGAGACATGGTCAGCGCGAGCGTATGTGACACGCCCGACTCGGAGGGCCTCCTCAGTGCGCGCCTCCACCCGCCCAAGTTACCGTCGCCCGGCCAGCGTCACCAAGTTCTTTGCCGCCCGGCATCCTGCTGCCTCTATCGTAGCGCAGACAGCGCCGTGGCCTCCCGCGTCGGGGCCTCGAGCTCACCTGCGCGCCAAGTTGTAGGCGGCTGCGGCCCTTGAGAGAGGCTCTCCTCCAAACTCTGTCATCACCTCCTGCAAGGTCTGCAAGAACCCGAGAGTTAGGCTCTCGGGTGATGTAACACAGGCACGAGGAGTGGTCACGAGTCTTACCTCGTAGCTGGCCGCGAAGGGTTTCGTTTTCACCGATCCCCTACATGACCGCGTCCTTCGACTTGGAGTACTCCTCGCCTAGGACAACGCTCGGCCTCGGAGGCCTCCGGCCTCTCGAGGCAGGGGATTTGATGGAGTCTGCCGAACGCGAGGCCTCGGCGACCATCGCCTCCTTCTCCGTCCGGAGCTGGTCAAGGCTTCGGGCGTGACCCGCTGCGATATCCCTAGCAAGGGTGGCGTCCTCACGCGCCGCCGAGGCCTCGGTCAGTAGCGGGGAGACAAGGAGACGGAGCTTCTCGAGCTCGGCGTCCCTCTCCGACATGGTCGCTGTTACTGGGCGACCAGCCCCTTCTGCTGAAGGAACTGGTCGTGAAGGCCGGTCGACGCGCTGAGAACCTCCAACTTCCCGCCGACGTCTGCGCCAAATCCTGCAACACACGCTCTCCCGCCGGTCAGCCGCTGGGAAGACGCCTCCGGAAGGAAAGAGGGCTGAAAGATCACTTACCCGAAGCAAAGGGGGGGAGCTCACGGCATAGCCTGCACCACGATGGTCCGGGCGGCCTTCTCGTAGCGGCGACGCAGTCCACCACGCTCACCTGCATCCTCCCCTCCTTGGCGTCGCCTGCAGCGCAAAGGCTCCCTCGCCTCTCAAGATCCCCCGGGCGGTGGCTCTCCGGCCGAGGAAGGCCCTGGCGGACGGCTCACCGGACCGCTCCCGGCCAAGGCCGTGGCGCCCGCGGGGGCGCCTCGGTCACCCGCGCCTCCTCGGCTCCTCCCTCCGTCGAGGTGGCTTCCACCTCGATAGCCACGGCGGGCGAGGGGTGAGGCGACTACTGCCTCGGTCATAGCCGCGTCGGCGGTAGCAACCACCGCCCCGGGCTCTTCCACCGTCACCTCGGCCGGCACCGAGGATTCTACCCCGGCCGACATGGCCGGGATCACCACGTCGTCCTCCTCGCCGGGTGCCTCCGCCGTGCCGGCAGCTCCCGGGGTCGGCCCTTCAACCAAAGGGCGCCGTGGTTGCGCCCTCGGTTCCCTCGGCGGACTCTGCGCCACCTCTACCTCGACCACCGAGGGTTGCTCCATGGTTGGAGGCACTTCGGCGGTCGTCTCCTTCTCCTCGGTCCCGGCCACCGCTTCGGGGCGGAACCCGAGGCTCGCTCCCCCCCGACCCCCGCCTCGATCCGAGGGGCGAGGGGCGATCCATCCGTGGCCTGGCGCTTCAGGGGCGTGCATGGGCACGAGGTAAAATTAGTAGGAGAGAAAGAAACCAGCACCGGGATCAACGACAAGGCGCGAACACCACTTACCCGCGCACTTTAATCTTGGCACCGGACCCTCCCTCCCGAGGGAGGGGAGCGTCGGGCGCCGAGCCGAGCAACGCTTTCCAGAGGCGTCCTGCTGCGGCTCTCCGACCCGCTCCTTGCCGACGCGGGCGGCTGCGGGGGGCGGACCTCGGCGGGGGAGGACTCGACAACCTCCTTCCCCGAGCACGCAGCGCCTCCCCTTCGGGAGACGCCCCAGCATCGAGCGTCGCGCGGCCCCCAAGTCCGCGATTCCGGGGATGAGCCTCTCCCGGCGGCCCTTCCAGCGCTGCGCCATCGACGAGCTGCCGCCCGCCTAGGCGCGCGA
Source organism: Chrysopogon serrulatus (assembly GCA_015844335.1). Classification (NCBI taxonomy): domain Eukaryota; kingdom Viridiplantae; phylum Streptophyta; class Magnoliopsida; order Poales; family Poaceae; genus Chrysopogon; species Chrysopogon serrulatus. The sequence continues at coordinate 381,049 of JADLZL010001941.1, read as the reverse complement.
TGTCACCTCCCGGGGTCCAGCCCCAAGCAGCGGCTCAGCTCGTCCTTGTCCCACTCCACCTCGTCGTCGTCGTCGTCATCACTGTATTCGGTGGTGTCCGGCGGCGTCGGCTCCCGAGGGAGGTTTTCCTGCTCCTGGCGCCGCCGCAGCTGAGCCAGGTCCTCCTTCTCCTTCTGCTTGCAGGCATTACGCGCCGCGGTGGTCTCCTTCTTTTTCTCCGCCTCCGTAGCGTCGCGGTCCCTTCTTCTCCGCGGCAATCGGGGGCTTCGACGCCTTGAGCTTCCCCGCGACTCCCTACAAGATAATCGGGATTAACGTAAAGAAGAAGAAGAAGAAGAAGAGGAACGGAGCGCAAGGGCAAGCCTTACCAGACTGATGTGTTCCTCGTCCGGCCGCATCGGGATCTTGAGCAGCTGCGAGGGCTCGACCGAAGCCGCCTGCCTCGTCCGGTCGAGGACCTCGGCGTAGCCCAGGTCCTCGGCCGCCATCCGGGTGCCTACCCAGTCGTTGCTGGGCCGCATGTCATACAGCGCGTACCGCCGGTGCATGAGCGGCAGCACGCGCCGCTTGTGGAAGGCGGCGATCACCGCCGAGGCGTCCAGCCCGGCCTTGGTCAAGCGCGCCAAGGCGGAGAACACCCTCCTCAGCGGGGTCTCCTTCTCGACAATCAACTCCTTCCGCTACGACGGCGGCTCGGAGGTGAATACCTTCCCGGTGTAGGCAGGCAGGTGGTCGTCGTCGTTGCGGAGATAGAACCACTTGCTGTGCCAGCCGCGGTTCGAGGTGGCGAGCTTCGCCGGGATGTAATCCCCGCGGTGCTTGGACCGCAGCTGCAGCGTGCAGCTGTCGGCCCGAACGGCCAGCCTCTTCCCCTTCTCCTTCTCCCTCTCCTTCTCCTTCCCCTTCTCCTTCTCCGCCCCAGGCGGAGATTTCAGGAAAAGGTTGGCCTCAAAGAAGTAAAGCCACAGGTCCTAGTGGGCATCGACGCCGAGGTAGCCCTCGCACAGCGCCACGAAAACCGCGGCATGGGAGATGCAGTTGGGGGCGAGATTGTGGAGCTCCAGGCCGTAATGCTCCAGGAGTGCGCGGAGGAAGCACCCCACCGGCATCCCGAACCCGCGCTCGTGGAACGCCGTGAAGCTCACGACGTACCCCGACGGAGGGCGCGGGTACTGGTGATCTGGCGGCGGCACGATCCACTCCGGCCGCCTGATGTCGGACCGGGTGCGGAGAAGCCCCTTCTCCACCAGCATCACCAGCTCGGCCTCCGTCACCGAGCACGACTCCCAGTCCGCCACACCAACGACGTCAGCCTTGGGCGCCATCGAGAAAGCGGGGACGAGTAAGGAAGACGGTACGGGAAGCTTCTCTCCCTCTTCTCCGGCAAGCTCAAGCTCTCTCTCTCTCTCTGGCGGCGGAGAAGGCAAGGGCAAAGGGCTACAGCAGGCGTGAGAGGAGGGCCAACACCGCCGCCGCACAGGTATTTATACCCGACGCGCTCCCTTCCTTGCATTAAGTGCGTATCGGTCCACGATCGCCCGCTCGGCTCCACATCGCGCACGGGCCGGGCCGCGGCGCCAGCGGCTGCCCGGCCACACGAGCTGTTGGCGCCACACACACGTTACGGCATCCCTCACAAAGGATCCGGGCCACGGGCCGGGCCCGCCACCGCAGCGTGGCCGCAGCGGAAGCCACGGCGCCCCGCGTCCGCGTCCACAGCGGGACCCACAACACCCCTTTGCGGCAAGCGCCCGCGATGAGGAAAGTGGGGCCGCCACCGCTCCAGCCTTGGCGCTCACATCCGCGGCGCTGGCGCAGCGTCCACGTCCCCACGGCCAGGAGCGAGTTTCGCGCAGCGAAGGAGCCAGGCGGCGGCCATTACGGTCGAGGAGAGGCGAAGGGCGGCCCATCTTAGGTTCGGCGGCCACCTCGGGGCAGCGAGTCGAGGGGCTTCTCGGGCGGCCTCATACGGCAGCCCGGCGCCGGGGGCGATCCTTGCGAAGATAAGAGGCCGGCATGGCAGCGAGTAAGGGGATCCCGCGTGGGAGAGCACCGAGCCCTCGGGACCGGCGGGCGGGACCGGGCCCTGCCTCGAGGCATACCGTGCGGCTCCTATGAACCGCGCCTCGGGCCCAGCCAACCCCTAACGAGCGGGGCACGGGCGGTTCACTCCCTGATCCACCCGTTAACGACTCACGGACCTAGTCGTGTTCGACACTCGTCGGCGATAGCACGATGAAGTCCACCCTCCTCCCTGCGGAAGGGATGCTGAGGTGCGTCAAAAACTAACGACAAAGTACCGACCGGGTTCCCCTCGTCATTACGAGGGCTCGGGGCTTCCCCAGCGCGCGGACCGGTTCGGGAAAACGTCCTAAAACCTAACCGAACCCCGGACGAGCCGTCGGGCACGGGGGGCGGCAGCGGCCTAACCGTTCGTCCACCAAAACACGCACAAGCCCTCGAAGGAGTCCCCCAGACTCCTCCGAGGCCTCGAGGGCTACACCCGGCGGGTGCGCTCGCGCGCCCCCACCAGAGAGCACGGCTCCCGAGACGGCTCCCGAGATAACCTCAAACCACACTGTGCGAGCTAACTGCGAGCCCTCGGACGAGTACTCACACTCCTCCGAGGCCTCGGAGGCTACACCCGCCGGGTGCGCTCGCGGGCACCCTGCGGAGCGTGTCGTAGCAACCGAGGAAGCACGACTTCAGCCTCTGAACGAGTGCACCCACTCCTTCAGAGGCTCGGGGGCTACTGTCGGGGACCAAAATAGGCCCAACAAACGCAAAACCAAGCCCAGCAAGTCGTCACTCTTCACCTGGGCCTCATCCCCGGGACGTCAGAGTGAGCGCGCGGCCTCTGGCCCATCCGAGCCCACCCCGCTAACGGCTCGGACAAGAGCCAATTCTCCGCCTCGCCCGAGCCCCCCCCCCATTGGGGGCCTCGGATGGGATTCCATTCTCCGCCTCACCCGAGCCCCCGATGCAGGGGCCTCGGGCGAGCATCCGTCTTCCGCCTCGCCCGAGCCCTCGGGCCAGGCCTCGGGCGGGCGCGCCGCACTTCCTGGTCAAACCAGGGCCTCGACTTGACATATATCCGCCGCCCGCCTTCCCACGGTGCTTGTCGAAATAATGCTATACCTTGGCGGGGGATGGGAGCCGTCCCGTCACGACTCTCACCCGCTCGGGATTACGTTATCCTCCACGATGGAGGCCATGCACGCCAGCGTGGGGGCACCTGTTGCCTAACCTTTACGCTAGGTCAAGTCACCGAAGCTCCGGCGGCGGCCGCCACGCCAAGCGGTCACCCAGCTTCATCCTCCATACGGGAGTCAGGCCAGGCGGGGTGCCGGTCAAAGCAACAGTTCCTCCCGGGTTTTCTGAGCCCGGGATGGGCGGCGATCGCCCGATGACAGCTCTCCCCTGTACCAACCACCCCAGACGGGCGGCGTCTGCCAAGGCCCTCCGAGCCTCGGAACCGGGGCGAGTCAAAGCTACAAGATGCGCTCATCGGGGACGGATACGTCTCTCCCGGCCTCTCCATCAACTTCTACAGGGACACCCGCCTCTTCCGCTGTCAGGACAGAGGAAGCGACTTCTCGCAGCCACGCCCATGCCCTGCCATGTCAGCAACAGTGCTAGGTCTCACACCAGGGCCACGACATAAGGATGGCGGCAGGCTCCGAGGCCTCGGGCCAGGAGGGAAGAGCAGCTTCTCACGCACGGTATCTCCTTGTAAACCTCGGCCACCCCCCCTTTGCGGCTATAAAAGGGGGAGGCAGGGGCCCATAGACGATATAGGCACACACACAAGTCCGATATTGGCACTTCACTCAACCACCACGAGACTTGGGACCCTGTCCCTCTCTCATATTGCTTGTACACCCTACCTACAAGCACTTCGGTTCAGGATAATACAAGAACTCCTCACCTCCACTGGACGTAGGGCCTTCTCTTGCCCGAACCAGTATAAACCCTTGTGTCCACCCTGCACACCATCCGGAGGAGGGAGCACGCACCACAAATTCACTCGTCGGCACTAGGGCCACCAGTTCTAGCACCGACAAGGCGCAAGCCCACACAAAGGTTCGTCATGCACTTGCCTTAACTTTGGCGGGAATCCAGCGTCACATGCTCGGCAACGGCAATTCCCAAACCCGACGAACAAAACTAACTTAAGAACTTGACCGCGATGATCACGAACGTATTTTATGAAAACTAAATTATTTCATCACTGAAAATCTAAATCATTAGTTCTCTAGTTTCTGGGTCTCACTGTTTTGATCATTGCTACATCCTGGAAATCTATAGAAAATTTTCATTTAAGTGCCCAGAGCGAATTCTGGTGCTAAATAGGTCAAATAATTGGTGGAAAGATTCTGTATGCAAAGATTCTACCCGGACAGGACAGCAGCACCGTTTTGGCCATTACTCCTAAACCATTAATCTGATTTGAGTGGAACCAGCGTCACTGGAAAGATAAATACATGGGCTACGATTTTGTTTTGGTGTTTCATTGAAATTCTGCACCTATTTGTCTCAGAAATTTACCAAATAAATCAGCCTGGTTCTCTGCTAATCTGAAAAGGGTCCAACTATCCTCCTATCAATCCCAATGGACAATTCATGGATGTACAGAATAATTAAACTTTACCCTTGCTGAGAAGACCTCCAATTTGAGAAGAAACCAATAAGATTTCCTGAAGCTACACGGACAGCCACACAGGAGAACCAAACACCCAGATTGGAAAGCAAGCAAGGACTACTCCTGCCTCTAATCCTTTTGCTGGTTCCCTCCCTCTCTCCTCCTTGCTGAAACGTGCACTATTACAGAACAGGCCTTTGGTCACTTGGGCAAAATGAGCAATAGCTCCCGAAAAATTGGCGCCCGGGACAAAAAAGACCTTTAGTCCCGGTTGGTAACACCAACCGGGACTAAAAGTCCCCAGCCCAACGGCTACGGTTGGTAATACCAACCGGGACTAAAGGTCCATCTTTAGTCCCGGTTGGTAACACCAACCGGAACTAAAGGTTTTGTCCCGGTCTGTGACACCAGCCGGGACTAAAGATGGGACTTTAGTCCCGGTTGGTGTTAGGGACCGGGATTAAATCCTCCCCCATATTTGAATCCTTCTTCCTCCCCGGCCGAGCTGCCCGAGCTCACTTTCTTCTTTGTTCTTCATGTTCTTCATGTGTTCTTGCTTGATTTGTGCTCACATCTCCGGATATTGATTCATTTCATCACTTCTACGCCGTCATTTACTTGTTTAGAGGTTACTAACTTCATCTTCTTAAGTTTTAGCAACAGCTTATCTCATTTTTTGTGGTGTTATACATGTGGTTTTTTATTTTTTGATTTCTACACAATTTTAAACTCCAATCACTTCATCGTTTAAATATTTTAATGTAGAAAAATACTAAATTTATGGTTTATCATTATAATTAGTTTTTTAAAAAATAATATTTGATAATACTTTAGTTTATAATTTGTGATCTGGTTAATTAGTTAATTATGACTAAGTATAAATAATATATTTGAAGGATTATTTAATTATAACTAAGTATGAATATAAAATTTGTTTAGAAAAAAAATAAGAATGGAGAATTTTAGGTTATGTGTTAGTTAGTTACTTAGAATACTTTATTTTGCAATTTGTGATCGGGTTTATTAGTTAATTTAAACTAGTATGCATGCCACATTTCATGATTAGTTCGAACAATAAATAACTTTGGTGTTTTTTAGTTTTGCTTGTTTAGAAAAGCCAGCAGCACTCTGCATGGGCGGCGCGGGTCTGCATGCTGCGCGAAATCCAAAGACGTCGTATCGTTCCGGTGCACCACGCTGTCGTCTCTACCTATTCGATAGAAATAGAGAATTTTAGGTTATAATAGTTTAATTTGCAATTTGTGACTGGGTTAATTAGTTGATTATAACTAGTATGCCTACCAAATTTCTTGATTATTTAGAGAAATAGAGAACTTTGGTGTTTTTTAATTTTGCTTGATGAGAAAAATTAAAAATAGAGAATTTTAGGTTATTTGTTACTTTTATTTCTGTAGGAAAAATTAGAAACTTATCATACTTTATGTTGCAATACAGACAATGACACGTAGTTGGATGTACAATGCCGATCGCCGCTCCAAAGAATTCATTGATGGTGTGCATTATTTCTTAAGAGTGGCCGAGGAAAAACAAGCGGGATGGATTCATACGTTGCCCATGTGCATTGTGTCAGAATTTGAAGGAATATTCTAGCTCTAGAAATATTCACTCACATTTGTTGAAGTCGGGTTTCATGCCAAACTATATTTGTTGGACCAAGCATGGAGAAACCGGGATAATGATGGAAGAATGTGAAGAAGAACAAGAACAACAGAGCCCGACGACATTATTGTTCAATTCGGTGGCTTCGATGATACAAAGAATGGGAGAAGTCAAGAAGAGGGAGGTGCTCTTGGTGAAGGTGATGCTCTTGGTGATGCCATTCGTGATGCAATGAAAAGAATGTGAAAGTGAAACAGAGAAGGCGAAGTTTGACCGCATGCTAGAAGATCACAAGAAATTACTATACCCATCCGCCCAAGATGGGCAAAAAAAAAATTGGGTACAACACCGGAGTTGTTGAAATGGAAGGCACGGAATGGTGTATCCGATAAGGCATTTGGACAAGCATCGAAGATCCAAAAAAAGATGCTTCCGAACCCTAATGAATTGCCCACCACTACGCATTTAAGCAAAAACAGGTCGTTTGTCCTTTGGGATTAGAAATCCGTAAGATACATGCATGTCCTAACGACCGCATCCCCGTACCGAGGCAAGGACTACGAGAATTTAGATGAATGCCCCGTATGTAAAGCATCACGGTATAAGATCGAAGCGAGATGACCCCGGCGATGTTGAGGGGGAAGAACGTCCTAGAAAGAAAATCCCCGCAAAGGTTATGTGGTATGCTCCTATAATACCTCGCCTGAAAACGCCTTTTTTTTAAAACAAGGACCATGCAAAGTTGTTGCGGTGGCACAAAGAAGACCGTAAGGTAGACAACATGTTGAGACACCCTGCTGATGGGTCTCAGTGGAGAGCAATAGATAGGGAATTTCCAGAGTTTGCAAAAAGACGCAAGAAACTTGAGGTTCGCTTTTAAGTATAGACGGTATGAATCCTTTTGGTGAGCAGAGCAAAGAGTCATAGCACTTGGCCTGTTACACTATGTATCTACAACCTTCCTCCATGGTTATGCATGAAGCGAAAGTTCATTATGATGCCGGTGCTCATCCAAGGCCCGAAGCAACCGGCAATGACATTGATGTCTATCTAAGACCATTAATTGAAGAACTCCTATTTTTATGGAGCGAAACAGTGTTCGTGTGTGGGATGAGTACAAACAGAAACACTTCGACCATGCGAGCACTCGTTGTTTGTGACAATCAATGATTGGCCTGCTCTAAGTAATCTTTCAGGGCAGTCAAACAAGGGATATAATGCATGCACACACTCGCTTTGATGACCTTGATAGTATATATTTGAAAAAATGCGTAAAGGTCGTGGTACCTTGGGTATCGCCGATTTCTTTCTATGAATCACCCAGTTAGAAAGAAAGGCAAACATTTTAAAGGTAAGGCGTACCACCGATGCAAGCCTCGCAAATGTAACTGGAGAAGATGTATTTGAGATGGTTAAGGATGTGAAAGTAGTTTTTGGTAAGGGACAGGCAGCCAACCAGTTCCAAAAGATGCAAAGGGTCATGCACCCATGTGGAAGAAGAAGTCAATATTTTGGGAGCTACCCTATTGACAAGTCCTAGAGGTCCGAAATGCGATCGACGCCATGCACCGACAAAGAATCTTTGTGTGAACCTTCTAGGATTCATGGGTGTGTATGGGAAGTCTAAGGATTCACTTGAAGGACGACAAGACTTGCAAATAAGCATGGAAGAGCGAGACAACCCGCATCCGTAGAAGACAGATGATGGACGCCAATATTTAAGACCTCGCTAGCTACACTCTTTGCAATGAAGAGAAAGAAATCATGTTTGAATGCTTAAGCAAAGATCAAGGTCCCATCCGATTCTCCGCTAATATAAAACGTATAATAAATGTGCCCGAGAAGAAATTTCTGAACTTAAAGTCGCATGACCGCCATGTGCTTATGACGCAATTGCTTCCAGCTTGCATTAAGAGGAATTCTACCTCCTAATGTACGTCCCGCCACCGTTAAGCTATGTGCATTCCTCAATGCAATTTCTCGAAGGCAATCAATCCAATCGGAACTTGCTGCTCTACTGAATGATGTGGTTCAATGTCTTGTCGCCTTTGAGTTAGTGTTCCCTCCATCCTTCTTTGATATCATGACACACCTCCTAGTTCATCCGGTCAAGGAGATCAATATTCTTGGTCCCGTGTTCCTACATAATATGTTTCCCTTCGAGAGGTTTATGGGTGTCCTGAAGAAATATGTTCACCAAATGCAAGGCCGTAAGGAAGCATCGCAGGGCTATGGGACGTAGGAGGTCATTGAGTTCTCGTGTTGAATTCATTCCCCGAACTTGACCCAATTGGTGTTCCCCGAATCACGACACGAGGGGAGACCGAGTGGAAAGGGAACAATAGGAAAGAAAACATACATCGGTACGGGGGATGATTATTTCAATAAAACACACTACACAGTTCTTCAAAACTCATCCGTGGTGGAGCCGTATGTCGAAAACACAAGGACTTTCTACGATCCCAGTTCCTAGAGAAGAATGAAGCTTGGCTTATGCGTCGCCAAGACATGGACACTTTCAAAGATTGGTTACGAAAAAGAATGTCGTGGTAATGACCAGATTGATGAGCAACTGTATTTGTTGGCTAGGCAACCATCATGGCACATCCTCACGCATAAAGGGTACGAGATAAATGGAAATACATTTTACACCCTAGGCCAAGATAAAAAAAAGCACGAACCAAAAAAAAAAACAAAGGGGTTCGCGTAGACGCCACCGACCTGAATGGAAATAGACAAACATATTACGGCCGCATAGAGGAGATTTGGGAACTAGACTACGCACCTAATTTTAAAGTCCCTTTGTTCCGTGCCAATGGGTCAAGAATACCGGAGGCGGGGTAACAATTGACAAAGACTATGGAATGACAACAAAGGACCTCAAAAATGTTGGATACAAAGGTGAACTATTCATCCTTGCTACTGATGTGAATCGTATTCTATGTGAAAGACATGTCTACAAAAACGTAAGAGAGGGAAAAATGACAACAAATCAACGAATGAGCCAAAACGCCATATAGTTCTCTCGGAAAAAGAAACATTGTGGGAATTGATGACAAGTCGATATTTCGTAAGATTATGAAAGGGATGACCGAATCACGCCTTTCAATGTGACCAAAGATTCGAGCATCATGATAAATGCCGAGGACACTCCATGGTTACGCCAAAATCATGACCAAGGAACATACGTCAAAAAGAAGATCACTACGTGTGCCCGCCTAATAAATAGAGTGTATTAGAGTATGTGTATGTGACACTTGTAACTTCAGATGTTTGTATTAGTTTTTTATTTTATATCATTTCAAATAATGAAATGACTTGAAGTATTTGTTGCTAAGCATTTGCACAAGAAGAACTTATGGGAGACCAATTTGGCATTGGAAAAAAGTAATGCAAAAACAAATTTTCTATTAAAAACAACTACTTTAAAGTATTTTAATTAAGTCAGAAATTTTTGCATTAAAAAATACTAATTATTTTTAATATTTATGTTTGCATTAACAGAATACTAATTATTTTTAATATTTATGTTTGCTATACCAAATAAGTAACTACACAAAATAAAATAGAACTGTTATTTTTTAAGATATTAATACCCATTCTTTTATGTACTATGCAATTAACAAAAATAATCTATTTAGAAATAGCATAGATAAACCAAAATAATATAATGTAAACAGCCGGTTTGAAAAAGTAATTCAATTTAATGGTGAATATCACGTATACCACGATTTTAGAGGTAAATAGTGATACATGAACAAAATTTACGTTAAAATAATGCATAAATAAATTTTCTATTCAATACAACTACTTTAAATTATTTTAAATAAGTCAAACATTTTTGCATTAACAAAATACTAATTATTTTTAATATTTGTGTGTTCTATTATAAGAGATGAAAAGATTTTATGTTCCCAATTTTCCAAATAAGTAACTACACAAAATAAAATAGAACTCTTATTTTTTAAGGAATTAATACCCATTCTTTTATTTACTATGCAATTAACAAAAATAATCTATTTTGAAATAGCATAGATAAACCAAAAAAATACATGTAAACTGTCGGGGTGGGGGGAAAACCTTTAGTCCCGGTTGGTAATACCAACCGGGACTAAAGGTCACCTTTAGTCCCGGGCGGTGGTACGCACCGGGACTAAAGGGTGCACCTTTAGTCCCTGGCATACCACCGCCCGGGACTAAAGGTCTTTTAGTCCCTGGTTCTAGCCACCAACCGGGACTAAAAGTCCCCGGGTATTAAAGGTGCGGGGTCGTCTTCCTCCTCCCGATCCGGACACCCCGCATGCACGTAGCCCCTAACCGCCGCCGTCTCCTTCAACTCCGGCCAGGAGGAGCAGCCGCCGCCTCCTCTCCCTCGCCCCAGTGGGGGCCCCTCTCCCTCGACGCCGGCGCGCCCCCCCCCTCGCGCCATCTCTGCCGAGCCCGTCGCTCTCCCTCGCGGTGTCGCCGCGTCGTCCTCGCCCGGCGCGCGCCCCGATCGCGCCCGTCGTTCGAGGCGCCGCCGGCCGTCCTCGTCCTCCCGAGCCGCGGCCATCGCCTCCCTTCTTCTCGGCCAGAGGCCCGCCGCCTCTCCCTCCCTCAACCGTGCGCCGCCCGGCTCTCCTTCTTCTCCGGGCGCCCGGAAGCGGTGGGGGCGCCCGCCTTCTTCTCCGCCCAGCGTTCTTCTCCGACCGGGGAGGCCGCCCGCCGCCTCTTCTCCTCCGGCCAGAGCAGGGAGCGCTCGGCCTCCTCTCTTCTTCTCCGGCCGCCGAGCCCCCGCACCGCCGACGTCTCAGCAGGAGCCGCGCGCACCGAGGCACGCCCGGCCGGTGAAGCCTCCGCGCCGCCGTCGTCGTCCTTCACACGCTTGACGGTGGCGCCGCCATGCTGTGTTGTGTGTTGCGTCGGCCATCGAGTCGATCAGCGTTTGTGTGTTTGTGGATGGCCATCGAGCCGAGGACGATGCATGTATGTGTGTTGTGGCCGGCCATCGAGCCGAGAGCATCTCCATGCAGGACTTGTCGAGAGAAAGAGAGCACACGTACACGCGACGAACGATATTCGTGAGCGAATCAAAACAATTTGTTTTATTCAAAACCCTAACGACGTCCTAACGACCTAGCGACGACCGGACGAACGAAGACACGCCCTAGCGATGAACTAGCGACAAACCAAGACACGACCTAGCAACGAACCAAGACACGATGCAACGACCTAGCGGCGAACCAAGAAAGCAAGACACGACGCGACTTATAATATAATTAGCTTTATTAATGGTAACTTATAATATAATTATGTCTAGTTACTTGACACCGGATTACAAGTATAACTTATAATATAATTAACTTTATTAATGGTAACTTATAATATAATTATGTTTAGTAACTTGACACCGGATTACAAGTATAACTTATAATAAAATTGGCTTTATTAATGGTAACTTATCATATAATTATGTTTAGTAACTTGATACCAGATTACAAGTATAACTTATAATATAACTTATAATATAATTAACTTGAAACCCTAACGACCTTCTCCCCTATTTTAATTTAATGTCTAGTAACTTGATTATGTAATTTAATGTCAAGTGACTTTATTATGTAACTTTATTTTTAATTAACTTTATTAACATCCTCATGTAATATCTAAAGTCTTGTAATATTGTAATATTTTAATATAATGTCAAGTAAATTCATTATGTTATGTAATGTCAAGTGACTTAACATCCTCATGTAATATCTATAGTCTTGTAATATTATGTGAAGTAACACCTAACCCAATTTGCATGTAACTTTATGTCATGTAACTTTATTAATGGTACTTTTAATTAACTTTACTAACCTCCTCATGTATATTTTTTTTTTTTTTTCTTGTGGCGCTACATGACTAATTGAATTCTAACATCTTTTAATTAACAACTTTTGCAGAAATGGCCGATCCGAATGATAACATGGATGAGACAATGATGGACCTAATCAACAAATGGGCGGCAATCAAAATCCCCAAGTCCAAGGTGATGACAATGAACAAATAGATGATGGGAGTCGAAGATTTCCGATTATGAAGAACTTATGGGAGACAATCCCGATGAGGTCTATCTACAATCTAGTATATATGTGTATACATGAAATTAAAAAGAATGGCTTTTGTCTTAATATATTTATACTTGTTTGTGTAGCCCTCCGTTCAAACACGACTTCCGAGTAGTAGAAAAGTGCGAGGCCCAAAGAAGCCGTTGGAGGGTCGGTACATTCTCGTCGGAATTCGACGAGAGTACAGGCCAAGTACTTGGGGAACATTCAAAGAAATTTGTTGCGCACCGTGGATACCTAGTAAGAGACAGGGCTCCCGATCGCTGCTCGAGAATGGAGGCAACGGAAAGACGACCCCAATATTAGTTTTGTCTCGCATTGTGACAAAGAATTGATTTGGCTAGATATCCTTCAACATTTCACGCTCGATACACAGGATGAAGCTTTGAAGGAAAAGGTTAAAATCTAGGCTATGCAGAAGATGGCCAAACAATTTCAGGCTTGGAAGAAGAAATTGTACAAGACTTTTGTTGCACATGGCCGGACCCCGGATTTCACCAACAAGGCCTACGTCAAGTTGAGGCCTTTTTGGGATGAGTTCGCATGCTTTAAGAACTCGGATGAGGGTCGCACGGATGATCCGTAATCGGGGAAAATGCTAGCCACAAGCAATACCACCATCACTTGGGTTCAGGTGGCTACCGCACTGCTATTCCTAAGTGGCAGAAGTTGGAACAGGATATTGTTGACAAGGGGATGGAACCAGAATCACTGCACTGGCCTGAGCGCGCCAAGTATTGGTTCTTCGGTCATGGGGGAACCCTAGACCTAGAGACCGGAAAGGTAGTGTACGGCGAGAAGCTGCAAAGAGTGGGACAGAGAATGGCACAAGCCCGAGAATTAGTTGAAAGTGGCTCCTGGCAGCCAAATAGAGAGAAGGATGAGTTGACATACGCCCGAGACTACCTGAACACGGTGGGCGAACAAGGGGCTATGGGGAGATATCGTGGGGAGCATGGCTTCCCTAAAGATAGACCCACTTATAGAAGCCACCAAAGAAAGAAGGAAGAGGAGGCAGAGCGATTTGCGTGGGTTGGAGGCACCGGTGATGGAGTCACGTGAAGCGGCTCGTGAAGCGATACAAATGAGAGAAAGCGCTAGAAGAGAGAATGAACGAGGAAATCAAAAGGCAAGTGCAGAAGCAAGAAGTTCTATGCAAAGGCAAACCGCATCGAGCCCAGTAGTCAACATTAGCCCCCTGGCGGTTGAAAAGCGCTTGCGCTTCCACGGAGGTGCCAACTATTCAAGACGACGTGGGGCTGCGCTTTCCGGTGGATGACGCCACTAAACCCAAGAAAGCATGTGAGCTGCATATTCCACGTGGGGGCTGCCACAGTCATGGTTGCTGTCGGTGTTGTAACTCCTGTCGACCCTACGAAGACACCAAGAATCCATGGGGCGATAGTTCCAGCTGGATATGCTAGTGTCTCGGTGGATAGAGTTGTCAAAGGCTTCGAAAATGTGCACCTTGAGATAGAAGGAGGTGATGGAGAGAAGACTCTAGGACAAGCAGAGAAGGCTTTCATTTGTTGGCGCAAGCGCTACATCACTATTCCTGGGGCATCACCTAGTAGTGTACCACCACCTCCTCGTCATGAACCTAACCCTAGGTGCGGATGAAACTTGACGATACATTTATTCACTAACTTTATTTTGCATTCTCTTAGTTAGCGGTTTACTCATATACCTCTTTGGTTTCACAGGTGGTCACCAACATGTCATAGTGCTGCGGGTGATGACGACGTAGTGCAAGACACGGCTGCATCGCCTCCAAATCCAACGTCACCTCCTCGGGCTCCAACGCCACCACCTCGGGCACCAACGCCCCCACGTCAGGCTCCAACCCCCCCACCGGCACCGGCTGCTCCTTCGCCTCCACGTCGGACTCCAACACCGACACCGGCTGCCCCTTCGCCTCCACGTCCGGCTCCAACCCCGACAACGGCTGCCCCTTCGCCTCCACGTCGGGCTCCAACACCCCCACCGGTCGCCCTATCGCCTCCACACGTGGCTCCAGCCGCCAAAACCGTGGACCCACCATTGAAGAAGAGGCCGGCCACACGATCAATCGTGTCGGCCGCCCCCCGCCAAAAAAAAGAAAAGCCTCTGAAAGAAACAACCCGTCATTCCTAAGAAGCTGTCCTATGAGAAGACTGCTGCAGAAATAGATGCTTCGGTAAAAAGTCGATGTGGACGGTTTCTTCAAGAGACTTCAGGATGAAAGAGAATCCAAGCGAAACCCCGAGAAGCCCTACCTCTTACTAAAGCCGAACTTCTACGGCAAAGGGTTGAGGCTCAACAAAAAAAGAGGCGTGCAGCTCGAAAGAATCATCATCTTTATCCGACTATGATCGCACTATAACCAAATGCCTAGAAGAAGAGAAGAAGAAAGAGAAAAGAGCACGCAAGGGTGTAGCAGCACTCGGGGAACAATCAAAGCAATCGCTGCCCCCGCTAGTCATTGGGAATGAATATGGTTCAAACATCGACGTGCTAGACCAAAGCAGATACCTCCGTGTTTGAACTATGAGGATCTTGAAAATTTTTTTTTTGGACACCGGTCTTACCTTATCCCAAATGATAGCTGGGGCAGCAATTGAAAGTACAAAAGAAATTGATCATTGGCAGAAGACATATGAATATGGCAAGAGTCTATTCAACCCTGCGGCCCTTAGCAAACTTGGCACGCAGATGTACTTGCTAAACTAGTGGTACCTTGCGGTGTATGGCGTATGCGTATGACTATATCTCGTCCGAATTAGAAACCATCATTACTTCCGTGGTGATGATATTATTTATGTTCAATTTAATGAGCTACACCAGCTATGCCACATGGACGCCTGACAAATCTCCGATCACCGCTTCTGTTTGTAAGTGATTCTTTCTTTTAATAATGTCATCAGAATTTATCATGTATATGTATAACTAATTACATAAACCGCTATACATATGCGTAAACATGATGAGGGACCTCCGAGCTAGAAATGACAAGGAGATTGGATTTGTAGATCCTTATGTTATATTCAAAGACCCCAAGACTCCGTATGTCATGTGGAGAGTTCAAAACAGAGAGAAATCTACGGAGGTACTTGATCAATCAAAAGGATAAAAGATATATACTCTTTCCTTATAACTTTAAGTAAGTATCGTTATCGTATGCATACATTCTATTAACCTAATTAATCGGATCAGTATGAAGATATATAATTATTTTACCTACACACAAATGCAGCTATCATTGGATACTAATTGTGATTGATCTCCCAAGCAAAGTCATTTGCAAATCTATGACTTCGTTGAGAAAAAACCACTAGAAGATTACCAAGAAATGATAGATATTATCCAAGGGTAACCGATATCTAAATATTAATTTCAGCTCTTTAACTCGGTAATAGATAATTAATAATGATCGTTTTATTGCTAGGGTTTGGACTTGGTTCGTGCGTAACACACCGTCCCGATTTGAAAGCGCCACTTTCAAAGCCTATCCTACTTCAAATGGATTCTACGGTAGCCACCGGGCAAAAATTTGTGTGGCTACTATGTCCGTGAATTTCGACGGTCTATGAAAAAGAATAAATCTTGAGCACGTAAAAGTATGTAATATGTATATATAATAAGTTTATTTTATTTATTTGTTGCTATTTAATAAATCTTATTCGCACCTCTAACTTTTTTTCTTTAATGTCTACTAAAGGAGACGTGGTTGAGGGAAAAGGTGTTGAATGAAGTCCGTCTAAAAGGAATTCGTGAGACAATCGCAGGATTTCTTAACGACCAAGTCCTCGAATCCCGCCGGCGAGTACTACTTCAACCCCGACGAGCCAATCAAACCAAACCAAGATGATCATTTGTACGACGCTTGAGTGCCGGGAGAACAATTAAATTGTAAATACTTTATCCGTGATGGATATTTGTAAATATTATATTATGGACCTATATACATGTATAATATATAAACAAAGTGTTATATAGTATATTTATATGTAATGCTCTAAATTATATAAATTATAGGTGCGGCGTCTACATAAACAAGCGGCAAACAATACACATTCGAAATTAATAATAATATAACTGTAAACCAGAAATGGAAAACCAAAAGAAAAGAAAAGGAAAAAGAAAAGAAAAAAGGAAAAAAATCTTTAGTCCCGGTTGGTAACACCAACCGGGACTAAAAGGGGTGGCCAGGTGGCGCACCCTGGCACACCCTTTCGTCCCGGTTGGTGTTACCAACCGGGACTAAAGCAACCTTTAGTCCCGGGCCACGGAACCGGGACTAAAGGTGGGACATTTAGTCCCAAAACCTTAGTCCCGGTTCCGTAACCGGGACTAAAGGCCCTTACGGCCCGGGACTACAGCCCTGTTCTGTAGTAGTGGTGGATCTCCCCAACTGCAGCAGCCCTAAAGCACCATGTTTTTCAAATCAGGTAACACGTCTAGGAGCAGCTCGAAGAGGACCACGTCAGATACCTTGAACAGCAGCAGCCCTTTAGCAGCAGCAGACCCACACTAGATTCAGGTGGCCAACACTTGCGTTGATTGGTGGCCATGGTGGTTGGCGAACATGGGGATGGGAATAGGCAGCGGTGAGAAGAACAAGGGCTTGGAGAAGAACTCCACGACATGAGGCGGCAGCGTGATGAGGTGCAGCGACAAGGAAAAAGTACTGGTGTTTTTATGAGTTGAATAAGGATAGATAACCTAATGGAAATCCAACGGCCTGAAACTATTGGGACATGATGTGAACTCATCCGATATCGAAATTTTGCATATTAGTAGTCACTTGATTCATCTCGACGACCTCTATGCATCCACAGTCTCCAATCTTCCATACGATTTATTGTTCAAACAGTCAATTTTTCCTCTGATCTTTAGTCTGCCCGATCAACGTAGGTGCATATATATATTTATTTATTTAAGAAAATTAGGGTATTACATTCTCCCCTCCTTCAATAGAATTCATCCTCGAATTCTTCATTTTAACTACTCTTTCAGTGATACAGGCATACAAAACAGGAAATCATATTACTATTACTCACCAGATGAGGAGAATTCTGGGTACTTCTCCTGCATTCGTGACTCAAGCTCCCAAGTCGCTTCCCGCTCTGTCTAATTACTCCAAAGAACCTTCATATACTTGATTGTCTTTCATTGCAAGGCTCTATCAGACTCCTCCAGAATTCTTACAGGACGTGCCTCAAAGGTTATGTCTTTCTCGATGGTTTCTGGTTCTAAGGTCATATGTTGTTCTAGATCCCTCAGGTATTTTTTCAACATGGAAGCATGAAATACGTTATGCAAACCATTCATGGAACTAGAAAAGGTCCAATATACCTTGGGCTAAGCTTTCCTTTAACCCCGAATCTCAAAACACCTTTAATGGGAGATACCTTCAAGAGTACTTGATTCCGCAAATTCAAACTCTAGGTCTCGCCTTCTCACATCAGCATAGCTTTTCTGCCTACTCCATACGGCTAGCATCTGTTGCTGAATTTCAGTCACTTGCTCAGTCGTTCTTAGAACCCAATGTGGTCCTAGAACTACCTTTTTACCCACTGCATCCTAATAGAGTGGTGACCTACACTTCTTTCCATAAAGGGCTTCAAAAGGAGCACATCCAATGCTCGCATGGTAACTATAATTGTAAGTGAACTCCTCAAAAGACAATGCTCCTCCCAACTTTCTTTCCATGGCAGATCACATGACCTTAGCATATCCTCCAAAGTCTGAATGGTATGCTCGGATTTACCATCGTTTGAGGTTGAAAAGTAGTGCTAAGTATCACATTAGTTCCCAAGGCACTCTGCAAGCTCTCCCAGAACATGGAAATAGACCCCTATCAGAAACAATGGTTTTGGGCACTCTATGAAGTCTCACAATTTCACGAATATAGATTGGAGATAAGTCACTTGCTAAATTTGTAGAATGATGAAGAATAAAATGAGCGACCTTACTCGGGCGATCCACAGTAACCCAAATAGCATCCCTGCCTTTAGGAGTATGTCGTAAACCAACGACAAAATCCATAGCGATGTCCGCCCGTGGCCACACAGGAACTTCTAATAATGGCAGCTTTCCAACCGGACGCTTATGCTCAGCTTCGACTTGTTGGCATACCCCACATGATGCCACATACCTTTCCACATCCACTTTCATCCTCTTCCACCAATAACTCTTATTCAAATACTGATATATCTTATTTTCACCAGGGTGCACCATGTATCGGGTATGATGTGCCTCTCGAAAAAATTCATCCTTGGCTTGAGCCTTTTGTGGCACACAAAAGCATCTCCGAAACCAAATGGCTCCCAAATGATCCATGCTAGAATCCCCAACCTCACCTTTAGTCATGCGCTTCCTCACCCCTTGCAACAACAGATCATGTTGTTGTGCCTCCAACACTCCCTAGTATGGCAGACTCAATGATAACCCTTATGTCTATTTTTTGCCATTCCCACATAACAATATGAAATATCCATTCGCTCAAATTTAGTTATCAAATATTCAACATAGAGGGAATGGTGTTATGACTCAAAGCATCAGACACAACATTGGCTTTACCCAGTGTATCGTAGATAGTGAGATCATAATTCTTGATTAGCTCTAGTCATCTTCTTTGTCTTAAATTTCAAATCCTTCTAAGTGAATTTCATAAAGGTAATATCTTCATATCTAAAATTGCAATCATAGCAAGTTCCAGATCATGAGTAGGGTAGTTGTCCTAATGCATTCTCGACTACCTTGTTCTCATCTTGCATAAAGACACACTCTAGTCCTACTCATGAAGCATCAGAGTAGGTAGTGAAGGCACTTACCAGACTTAGATAAGGTGAGAATAGGAACAACAACCAACTTCTCCTTCAATACTTGAAAGCTATGCTCATACTCACTAGTCCACTTAAACTTCATAGACTTATGGGTGAGCATAGATAAAGGTCAAGACATTATAGAAAAAATCCTTCATAAAATCTTTCATAATAGTCAACTAAGCTTAAAAACTTCTCTAGTTCTTCACATTAGATAGTCCTTCGAATCTACTACCGTAGAAACTTGATTAGATCAACAGAGATATCTTTGTCGTTAATAACATGTCCTATGAAGCTAACTTTTGAAAGCCCAATTTCACCCTTCTTCAACATGCCATAAAACTTGTTATCACGCAATGTTTGGAATATCATCCTCAAATGTTGTTTATGCCCTTTGTTTATGTTTGAAAAGATGAGTATGTCATTAATGAATACCATGCTAAACTTGTCAAACTTGCTTAGCATGTTGTTCAGTGTCTCCATAAAGTAGGGCCCGTACATGATCGCAAAAGTTGTCCTCTCATTATCCTCCGCTTACCAGAATCTGATTATAACCCCGACTATAGGGCAATCTTTGGAAAACAACCCAAACATCTTTTAGACGATCAAACAAGTCAACGATACGAGGCAATGGGTAACTAATTGTTATTACTACATTCAAACCATGATAATTCACACACATATGATAACTCCCATCCTTCTCCTTAGTATTAGTAGAAATAACCAGAGCTCTCTAAGGTGACATGATGAATCAAACTTTTCAGATAAAAGATCAACCAATTTATTTCCTCAACTCTTCTTGAAAAGGGCACGACACACAATATGGTGCCATGGAAATAGGTCTCATATGAAGTATAAGATCAATACATAACCCCATCTCATGCTTGGGCGGCATTACTGAAGCTTGTCTAGAAAAACATCTTGTGAATCTCAAACAACAGAATTTCTTCAATCACAAGTGACTTTAGGTGACGTCAAGAGAGATCCACAATTTAGAGAAAGATGACTTGGAAGTGAACTTGAATCCATAAAAGAGAATAAGGAGCATTATGTCTGATAGCCAACATGTCATACCATGTCATACTTGATCAAATTAAATGATTCAAAGATATCTTCTTAGATATAGTCTAGAGAAATCAAATCTTTCAAAATAGATAGGGTTATAGCACAATTTCCCCTTCTATAGACAAACCTAGCATAATTTGAAGAAATTTTACACACCAAGGTACACTCACCTTGATGAGGTTCATGAAATCTTATCCATGAAAATATTCATACTACATTTTTATTACCATATACTAGCCTTAGAAGATTCAATTTATGAAATGATGCCACATGCACCACGCATGATTCAACACCATTCACTCTCTTTCTTTGCACAACATAGTAAGTAACTCTTAAGGAACATATAAAGGGAAATGTTTGGATCCATTACTTCAACATGGTTGGTGTGAATAATATGAACCAATGGTATGGTTGACCAGGCCATCCACTGCACATATTAGTCACACTCCACATTAAATAGATAGACCAAACATAATTGACTCATACTAGATATAGTTACCTTTTTGATACATATAAAGTCAATTAGAGAAATCAAATGGACGTTGGCTAAAACAATACAACACACTATAGCAACCACCCATTACCTATTTCTATTTCTATTACTTTAAAGGATGGGTTAAATCATAGAGGTGAGGTAATATATTGAATGCCAAGATAAGTCAAAAGTCATGACAAAACTCTATGTCTTGGTCTTTCCTTCATAGAGCAATATAATTAGTGAGCTAGGCCCCATTGCTAGAACAATGGTTGACTATGCTGAAGCAAGGAATATGAAGTTGAAACATCAAAATGTTAGCTTCATTAGATGTACACTAGGAAAGATGAAATGTTGGACACAAGGATTCCATGATTAGATACTGAGGAACCAACAATGGTTGAAGTCATCAAATCTCCAGCTCTCACATCTCCAAAAACATTCTCTAGTATTCCATAATTGCAAACTCATGTTCACTCCCTTGTCCAATGATTGAAGTTCAATACCAATATTCAATTATCCTTTATTCCTCATTAGTTCTTCATGAGGTATGAGGTTTGACAAGTACCATAGAAACCCAACAAATTTTGTCTCTAACTTTCAAATATAGACCTTCCAAGATGACATGTGGATAGATAATGTTTGTTAGAAACGAATGATATAAAAAACAAGCATTCCTACTTGGAACATGACACTAGAAGCCTCTTAGGGCAAAGACGTGCCAACACACAACATTAGATTATGGCAAAGATTGTGGTACAGTATATATAAGCATTTCCTTCTTAGGGTACAATCTTGACCCACAAAAACAAAGTAACGATGCAACAAATAAGATGTTATCATATCAAGTTTAGAAATACAAAACAATAATTAGCAAACTTAAAAATATAATGCAACCCATGAAACCCATCCTATAGTGCAAAAGTGTGTCAATTTTTAAGTTATTTAATATCTATTAAAATTTTAAGCTTTTTCTACTCTTCTAACCCTGGCTCGATACCAAATGTAATGCCCCACTCAAAACAACATCGGAGGCTACCCAACAACATAAAAAAACTAAGACTAAAGACCTTCAAAATTTTTTTGGCAAAACCTCACATAAAAATTGATCATCCAAAACCATTAAATCACATTACAATATTTAAAGAATCTCATATCGTAGGCATCACAGCCCAACCTGAATAAAAGTGAGATTGACCCAAACTATAGTAACCATCACACGCAACCAACCTTAAGCGAACCTCAATTAACTATTAAGGTTGCAGAACTTTTATTTAAAGAATAAAGTGCACTAATTGTTTGTGCTCATAGAGGTACTATTCCCGAATATTCCCATGCATGTCGCGATTATTGGTACCTAAAAACCAAATAAATATAAGGGTGAGTAAAAACACTCAGCAAATATAATTAGAACCGAAAGAATAATTTTCACGTGAATCCACAAATGAACAAATGGAACATCAAATAAACAATAGTTTTCATCTGAAACGGACAACACCTGAATACTCCTTAGCATTTACTAGTAAAGCCGAGCAAGTGAGGCCAGCACTTACTCACAGGAACCTAAATATAAGGAACAAATTGCACTTCCGGATAAACCGGCACCGGAATTGAATGTAAATGAAAATTTGAAATTGAAATTGAATAGGAAAACCACACTTCACATCTGGATCCCCCAGAACATGAACTGGAAATAAATGAAGACAACTTGGAACTTGAATCATAAGAATTAGGAACAGAGCTCGTAGAACAATCAAACCAATTGAAAATTCCATTAATAGGCGCAAGCCCACACAAAGGTTTGTCATGCATTTGCCTTAACTTTGGCGAGAATCCAGCGTCACATGCTCGGCAACGGCAACTCCCAAACCCGACGAACAAAACTGACTTAAGAACTTGACCGTGATGATCACGAACGTATTTTATGAAAACTAAATTAGTTCGTCACTGAAAATCTAAATCATTAGTTCTCTAGTTTCTGGGTCTCACTGTTTTGATCATAGCTACATCCTGGAAATCTATAGAAAAGTTTCATTTAAGTGCCCAAAGCGAATTCTGGTGCTAAATAGGTCGAATAATTGGTGGAAAGATTCTGTATGCAAAGATTCTAGCCGAACAGGACAGCAGCACCTTTTTGGCCATTACTCCTAAACCATTAATCTGATTTGATTGGAACCAGCGCCACTGGAAAGATAAATACATGGGTTACGACTTTTGTTTTGGTGTTTCATTGAAATTCTGCACCTATTTGTCTCAGAAATTTACCAAATAAATCAGCCTGATTCTCTGCTAATCTGAAATGGGTCCAATTATCCTCCTATCAATCCCAATGGACAATTCATGCATGTACAGAATAATTAAACTTTACCCTTGCTGAGAAGACCTCCAATTTGAGAAGAAACCAATAAGATTTCCTGAAGCCACACGGAGAGCCACACAGGAGAACCAAACACCCAGACTGGAAAGCAAGGAAGGACTGCTCCTGCCTCTAATCCTTTTGCTGGTTCCCTCCCTCTCTCCTCCTTGCTGAAACGTGGATCTCCCCAACTGCAGCAGCCCTAAAGCACCATGTTTTTTAAATCAGGTAACACGTCTAGGAGCAGCTCGAAGAGGACCACGTCAAATACCTTGAACAGCAGCAGCCCTTTACCAGCAGCAGACCCACACTATATTCAGGTGGCCAACACTTGCGTTGATTGGTGGCCATGGTTGTTGGCGAACATGGGGATGGGAATAGGCAGCGGTGAGAAGAACAAGGGCTTGGAGAAGAACCCCACGACATGAGGCGGCGGCGTGATGAGGTGCAGCGACAAGGAAAAAGTACCGGTGTTTTTTCTGAGTTGAATAAGGATAGATAACCTGATGGAAATCCAACGGCCTGAAACTATTGGGACATGATGTGAACTCATCCGATATCAAAATTTTGCATATTAGTAGTCACTTGATTCGTCTCGACGACCTCTATGCATCCACAATCTCTGATCTTCCATACGATTTATTGTTCAAACAGTCAACTTTTCCTCCGATCATTAGTCTGCCCGGTCAACGTGTGTGCATATATATATTTATTTATTAAAGAAAATTAGGGTATTCCACCCATTCCTTCCAAGCATTGTCGTCGGTCGCGCACTTATTCCCCTTCATGTCTGCTGCCACCTACACATCCCCAAAAGCACCATCTCCCTTCCTCTTACACAGCTTAATGGAATCTATATACTCTTATCAAGTCAAATCCCAATACTTATTTATCTCAATACGTGTAACACTGCGGTCCAGGGCTTAATAGGATTAATACAATACTCATACAACTTCTTTTCCGGAAACCCATCTCCCAAAGAACTCTAAAGTTAAGTGTGCTTGGCTTGGAGCGATGGGTGACCGACCGGGAAGTCCTTTCCGGGTGTGCAAGAGTGAAGACAAAGTGCACAGAAAAGACTGGTGTTGGTCTATGAGGTCAGTATTGGTCCTATTAAAGCTGTCAGATGTAAGCGGACCGGGTCTCAACGAGGCGGGACGTTACAAATGATTTCAGAGCCGACTCTCGTAGTTGCGCAGGTATGGTGCGCATGGCTGGTGTGGATCCGTCGTGGTCACACAGCATGGCACATGCGCTGGCACTGGACACACGTACGTGGCCAAGAGAGAAGGTTCCTGGCTTGGGGTTGATCGATGAGGACGTCGATCTCTTAAGGGGGTAAGGATGTAACACCCGGTCCAGGGCTTAATAGGATTAATATGATACTCATACCAACAAGTTGCAACTTTTTCCAGAAGTCCATCTCCAAATAACTCTAAAGTTAAGCGTACTTGGCTTGGAGCGATGGGTGACCGACCGGGAAGTTCTTGCCGGGTGCGCATGAGTGAGGACAAAGTGCGCAGAAAAGACCGGTATTGGTCCGTGAGGGACAGATTGGTCCTATTAAAGCCGCCGATGTAAGCGGGTCCGACCTCGAGGAGGTGGGATGTTACAACATGTAAGCTATCTACCTCATCAATCTACTATTAGATGCATTTATGGCCAACTAGCATTTGAAATTATGATCTACATGTCAGCAAGACATATTATCTACTGATATATAATTATTGTCCACATCAGCATGCCACATGTCTTCTACTAATATTAATTTATAATTATTTATCTATTTATATAAGTAATTTTATTTTAAATCATTAGCAATTTCCACTTTTTTCTCGGGGCATTCACCTAGTACTACTGATGAATTATAACATTACTTACTTTTAGTTACCTCAATTCTCGAGGAAATAGTTCGCTCTATCCTGTAATATAGCGCATTCTAAAAAATTTTAAGACACCTTAATGGAATTCTTAAATGACGACGCATCCATAGATTAAGTCCAATTATGGAGTTTCTCCTTAAATGATGGTTTTCTTTTTAACAAACTTTGTGAAATCTAAACATAGACACCATGTAGAATGCCTTATATTTCTTTTTTGGGAAAATAATGCCTTATATTTCAGTATAAATTTTTGGAGTCATTGTTGGTATGTTTAAACGCAAACAGAGAATCCGCAAGCACATGGATACCGATGTAGATTTTACCTGAAAGTATTCCAAGATATCGATTTTCATGAGGAATACGAAGTGCACTAATTAAGGTCCAAGATCATCTAAAGGTAAATATAAAAGTATTTTTAGTGGATAGAGAGAAAGTTTCTAAGGTTTCTCTAATTAATCTATGAATCGAGATGACTTTAAGATTTACTTACTTTGAGACATTAGAACACTATCCACAGACCGAGATGAGAAAGAGACAAGTAAGCTTTGACTACGGTCTTACAAACATTAACACAAGTGTGGTAGAATACGTCGGCTATTAGGGTTGTCTCCACCTAGGGCTACCACAACTATACGTAAGGCTGGATGTAAGTCTAGGTAATCTATAGACTAAGCACCATGCCTAATCTATTAATTACTAGCGTAGCAAAGAC
The DNA here is from genome assembly GCA_015844335.1 of Chrysopogon serrulatus. Classification (NCBI taxonomy): domain Eukaryota; kingdom Viridiplantae; phylum Streptophyta; class Magnoliopsida; order Poales; family Poaceae; genus Chrysopogon; species Chrysopogon serrulatus. The sequence goes on along the minus strand of JADLZL010001941.1, from coordinate 355,398 downwards.
TAGAGCACTTGATGCAAGCGAGAATCCAATAAATGGACTTGAAGTACTAAAATTAAGTAAATAGAGAACTTAGAAGTTTAAGAATTGAAAAACCTGGAGATTGTTGAATGACGAACCAGGTACTGCAAAAGTACAATATCGAGGAAGATCCGACGGACCAGTTGGCTCCTCTTTTGCTCTCTCCTCTTCTCTCCGTTGGTATTTTTAATATCACTACGCACTAAGTTGTCATCCTTAGCATGATGCCAAAAACACTGGTAAAATAATTTAACCTTGACTGATCTAAAAATAATACTATAGAATACATCCGCAAGCACACAGATAATTCTTCCATTGTAGTATTTCACCCGGTGAGATTTTGAGTATCGTTGATTTGTTTTAGCCAAAAGAAAAACTTTTATTCACGTAGGATTTAAATCTACAGGGGTAGAAAAGAATTTATGACTACAACTATAAATATGCAAACCTATGATAACCAACCACTCTAATGCTTTAGCAGGGGTAAGTCAAGATAAATAATAAATATAATGATAAGTGCACAAGATATATGGTATTCTAGAGATAGAAAATAGAGACTCATCTAATGTAGTCAAGCTAATTCGGCTAAAATAAAAGACTCCTAAGTCATTCCTAAGTAATAAGTCTACAGATCACACTAATATACATACTTTTATCTATAGTATAATTAACTTAGAGAACATCAAAAGAAGCATCGACTAAAAAGGATTTTAAGACACAACTGCCACCTCTATCATGACCACGTTCTACTGATCCTACATACGGGGACAGATTACGAGGGACTCAACAGACCTGTCACATCTGCAATCTACCACATGACCCGGCACATCATGGAGCATCCGTAGACACATATAATATCTAAGCACCATGCTTACATTATACGCACCACCTAACCAGCTCGAGCATTGGATTAGGCGCTTTACGAACATATAAATATAATCATCATCGATCATAACTATATCAAGTATGTAACTAGAGCAAACTAAGTACTTAATAAGTAGTAACATAATATTAAAATAGAATAAAATCATAATAAGATAAAGAAAAATTACAGATCTACAGACGAATAGATCTAGAATCCCGAGCGAATTGTCCAACTCGATTGAACCTTGCTAGAAGGACTAAACTAAGAACTTAAAGAACTAGAGCTCTAATTCTAATCTCTAAAAACCCTAATTTCTGGTCTACTCTTGATAAATGAATAGTAGGATACTCAATAGGGGAAGAGGGTATGCTTCCATATTTATAGTTCAATGGGAGAAACGACGGCCGTTTGATCAAACCGACTTCACATAGGGATGTGATGGATCCTTAAAGGCAGTGGAGGAAGACTAAAAGGGCGTAGAAGGACGTGGAAGGGGGTGCTACCAGGCACTCCCTGTGTGCCAACCGGTCCCACCTGTCAGAGGCGGGGTTCGCCCTTTCTTCTGGTGTCTTCTAGATGCTTCCTGAGTCCGACGCGATGTTTCATCGTGATCAAGTTTCGTCCTTTTGATGTTTAAATTCCGTTAAATATCTTTTCTGGAATAATCCCGCAAAAAATATAAAATCATCAAAACTCGTAAAAATTATCGCTAAAAACCTCTATCTTTCTTGGTGGTCTCTTTTATGCATTTAGTTGACGGTTTGTGATGAACGCTAATTACCGTCAACAAACTCCCCCAAGCTAACACTTTGCTAGCCCCTTAGCAAAAATAACTTTAATTGATGGAAAATTTAATTCTCAGGGTCTCACAAATTTTATATAACTTAGAACAAGTAATTATGCATTTAAACAAAAATTCTTCTCCAGACTGAAATTCATTGATCTAATTTTCAAACTTACTCTTATTCTTTTCAACCGTGGGGCTTTTGTGCTATCATTTATATCTTGAGTAATTGAAAGATAGAACAATCAAGTAAGCACTATGTCTCAAATTCTTTTGTTCAACTATCACTCTAGAGAGAGTTTTTTTAAGAAACATATAATATAGGATAATTCTACTAATAAGATTATAGAAAACTACTAAGCTATACACTTTGACCGAAATGTGCAGGTGTGATAAAATCTTTTTATTCTTAAACTCTTAAGCATGATTCTCTCTTTTTTGTCTTCTGAGAAATCTAGGCTAATTTTTTTCTAACGGGCATCGGAGTGCCCCTTGTTTTATTCGGCAGGCATCAGAGTACCTATTATTTTTATTTTTTTTCTCAGACACACGTGTATCTATTTTTTTCTCCCATTCACCTTTCGCTTGGATTATTTTTTATCTCTTTTTTTTCATAGCCCAAACTCTCTTTCTGACGTTTAAGAGAAAACATTGCACAGAGCAAAAACTTACATTTGTGCATGTGAATTCCGATCATGGGTGCATAACAAAATAGTCTACTTAAATTATGTCAGCAGAATATAAATATATATTTATTCAATTTTAGATTTTGAAACTCTGAGCTCAAGTATCACTTAGAATAAGATAAATAGCCGTTCAAACTTTCTTATATCATATCCGTCAATTACCTAGATTTAGTTTGAAGCCTATGCTATCCACAGATATCAAATTTAGAATAAATTCTCATACTAGATCAACTTCATGCAATCGGTAGGAGAATTCTAATTTAAATACTAGGCACTTGAAAGAAATAATAACTTAAACATTTTTATCTTTTTGATTTTCTAGAGAGTCTAGCTTCAAGTTCTACTAATTTATTCTATTTCTAAAAATAGGAAAGCACATTTAAACAAATAAAGTAAACTTATTTACACACTCTATTTTTGGGTTTTCATTTTTATCATGCGAGGATTGAATGCAGTAAAATAAAGAAAGCAAGAAAGACAATTTTTATTTGATTTTCTGGTTTTGCATTTTTTAGCAACATGAATTTAATAAATTCTGAAATATATACAAAGATGAAGATTGCTCACCTTGCAGGGGTCCTCTCCCAAGCTGATTTGTTGGCGCGCTCTAATAATCCGGCGGCGGCATGTAGGCGTAGCCCAAGCTGCAGATCAAGTACTCCATGTCCTGAGAACACGCGCGTAGCGTGGTGGTGAGCATCGCAGGTGTGCGTGCCACCCACCGCGGTTCGATTCCTATCGACCGCAGTGTCTCACCGGGGTTTTTCCCCTAATAAAGTTGTCTCTGCTTGGATAGTCCAAGCATCTGCCTCTCATGCGTGAAGCCACAATGGGATAACGACGTGCCCGTCGTCTACGGAATCGGTGGATTCTGGTGATCTCAAAAAGGACGCGACTTCAGGATCTGAGTGTAGTTGTAGGTTTGTTTGTACACGGGTGGTGTGTGTAGAGTGCATGTGTTGTGTGGGTGTGCGTGTGTATAAACAGATTCTACAGCTGTACCCAGATGAGAGGCGATCAAAAAAAAAAAGTACTCCATGTCCTGTTGGTCCTGCTGCTGACTCTGCTGTATCCCATCAAGGTGGTGATCCATCTGCTGCTGCCACTCTTATCTGCTGGTTCAGACTGGTCTAAAATCTTGCTTGTCCTTTCTCCAAGTTGGCGAGATGGTCAAAATCTAAAAAATCAAAGGTACTAGGTTCATCGCCACCTGTCGGTTGAGGGTGAAAGTGTTGCTCTGGTGGCAGAAAGTAATCGTCCGCCAAAGGCTCATGGTACGGGTACGGCCCTCCGGTGCTGAAATCAGTGCGTGTGCGAGCAGAGAAAGACATACGTCCTCTCTGGAAGTCTCCTGCGGTGGCCCCTGTTTTCTGCGAAAAAGACGAAAAATTACCTTGTCCCCAACCACGTCCTCCTGCTAATGTCTCTCCCTCCTGGTAGCTGGGCTGGTCATCCCATCCTGCATGATAGGTCCACGGCTATACAGTCTGATGTGATGGCCCTGCCTGCTCAAAACAAACAAAGTGAGTAAAAGCAGGTCCTGCTGGTGCAGTGTCTACTTTCTGGGACTCTGGCCTCTGTGTGTCCTAGTGATGCGTGCTGAGGGACTTCTCCCAATAGTAGATCCGTCTATCTGCATATCAAACACAAAACACTCTACTGTGTAGAGACTAAGGTTCTTGTCCGGCAGCTCATATTCATTTGAATAATTTTTATAAATCATAATTATTTTATTTTCTCTTTTCTTAAGCAAATGAGCACGGAAAAAGAAATAATATCTTTAATAATTCTTCGGACAGTAGAAATATATGTGAGAGTTGCATTTTCTAGCAATCTTAGCCTCGAAGCTATACATGTAATCTAGGAAGTAAATGGTATGCCACACTTCTTCATGGTAAGGACAAGTATCCAATAATGTAACATTAATTTCATAGGTGAAACTTTCCTCTTTTTAATCATAGCATAAAGCAACTTTATCTCCTCTATTCTTATTGTGCCTAATTCTTCTTTAGAAAATAAAGTTATAGCTAATAGTTTATACAAAAACCGTAAAGTGGGATGATGGATTTCTTTAGTAGACAGCTTATGGCATGTTCTTTTTCCCGAAAAACTTTCCCATACTCATGTTCTATTAAAATCATGCAAGGTTATATTAATGTTCACAGAGCAATTATTTAAAAAGCCAAGCATGGTACTAAGGTTTTTTTCACGCGAGGGTAAATAATTTATTAAAAAGTCTAAATTCTACCTCATCTTCTCTGAGCTCTAGGGTACACAAAAATTCTATAGTAAGAAGTTTGCTACCCTCCTCGGCTATGTTGCAAGCAATCTCTCAGCCTATGTTTCTAAAAACTAATTGAAACTTGGAGTCCAAACCTGTCTCTTGAAGAAGTGTGTCGTCGAACCAGTGTGTGCGTGAACTCCTTGTTCTTGATTGCATTGTAAATGCCCTTCTCTTCTTTTGTTTGCAACTTGAGGTAGGAGTCCTCCATGAGGATATATCTCTCTTGCTCACCATGGAGAGAAGAGGATGAAGCTTGCACGGTGGGTGATGGTGTGTCGATGTCCATCTCGGAGCCGGCCCTTGAAGGTGCTCGTGATGATGACTGGCTCCGGGTGGTGCGGAAGGTGGGTGCCCTTCCAACATTCTTCGAGGCATTAATCCACTTCTTGCATCTTTCCTACACGAACAAACAAGAACAAGCACAACTTGTGGAGAAGGATTAGAGAGACTATGAGAGCACTTCCTCTAGAGGAAACTATGAGCACTTCTCCAATCACTTTCTCACTTTGATTTTCTTTACAAAAGCTTGATTAAATGGAGGGATTTGCAGTGTTGAGCTTTCGGAAATGAAGAACAGAGTGAGTGAGTGCTCTTCGGAGTTGAGTGAATGAGGAATGAATGAGAGAAGAGAGAGATAGAGTGAGGGAGATGGGGTGTTGGCCGGCATGGTAGTGGGGCTGGCCGGCCCCACACCAAAAGTGAGGTGAGAGGGCGGCGATGGTTGCAGCTGTGTCGGAGTGCACATCTCGTCAGCTCCCATGCGAAATCCATTCACGACCGATGATAACAGCTTCTTTGTAAAAGAAAAAGAATAAATAAAAGATTGTGTCATAAATATTTTTTCGTTAAAATATAGTCAAGTGGGATCTTGTTTAATAGATTTAATAGCAGGAAATATTCCAGCGCAAACATAATATAGAGATGATAAACCGTTTAGAAGTTATGGCCATTCAAAATCTCGTAGAGCCATTCAAAATCAGCTGGGCGTGCTGCTGCTGTGCATGGCATGCGGTGGGGCCCGGCTGCATGCCCCAGAGAAAGAGGAGCGGTGGAGCTCTGCAGCTACGTCCATTTGCATGCTTGCAGACGTAGGGACCATGCTCTGCTTTGCCGGACACCACGCAGCTCGCGACGTTCATAGGAACGCCAAGCTTGTGGTCCATTCCCACCGAATTAAACCCGACACGGGTTGGTAATGTCCTTTGTTTGCCAAGAAAAGCAGTGTAATCTAACCGTCCACGGCGCCATGTGGCAGCAATCCAAGGTATGCATAGTTGCCACCCCTAGGGTGCAGCTACCCACTGATGTAGAAATATATATATATCTTAACAGCTTAGGAAGCATGGAAAAATGTTTAATTAACAAACCGTATAGCAATAACATAACAGTAACAATTCAATTCAAATTATATTAATACTACATGATAATCAATTTCATAAGTTGTTATTTTAAAGAGTGAAATGCGATGTGGGTCCTTAAATTTCTCCTTACTTCTCCTGCGTCTATGAACTTTTTCAGCCATCCTGGGTCCATAAACTTTATCTAGGTCCTAGCCACCATCCAAACCAGGGCACATAGGACCCTGCTGCCTACGTGACCGCTGATGTAGCGCCACATGGCTCCTTTTTTTTATGTTATAAACTGGCTAAAATTTAAAAAAATTGTATAAAATCACTAAAAATCATAATAAGGAAAATCTATTTTAACTCTTTATTAACTATTAGACAAGCATAAACATAGGTAAATCAATAACTCAATCATACATGCTCCATTGAAGCTGAAACTTTTACAATAGCTCAATCATACAATGAGTAGCCTACCATAAAAATTTCACCACAATTGGAGTACATGAGCTGTAGTGATGAATAAAATACAGAAACACATAGATCTTCATAGATTTATGGCTACAGCAAAAACTTTAAACTAAAGAATATCATATTTTATGTGTATTGCATAGAACTACTCATGTGGAGTCTAAAAAAAAAACAAGATTTTCCTTTTTATGATTTTTCTATGATTTTATACATTTTTTGCAGTTTTAGCCAATTTATAAAATTTTAAAAAGAGCACCTGGCACCACATCAACGGCCATGTAGGCAGCAGGATCCTATGTGGCCTAGTTTGGATGGCGGCTAGGACCTAGTTGAGCGAAAAAATTCATGAACCTAGGTGAGAAGTGGGGAAAAAGTTTAAGAACTCACAGTGCATTTCATTCTATTTTAAATAAGTTTACATATTTCTAAATTATAAACTTCTACCACCTAAAATGTTTATTCTAAAAGTTTAAAAATAAAATTATTAAAAGATACAACAAGCACAAGAGTTTTAACTTAACTTGAGGATAAAAACAATCTACAATAGTTAATAAGAATAAAATTTGAATCAAAATTCAGATTCATGATTTAGTAAGATATCTGATCCAACAAGGGCCACCATAGTTAAAAGGAAGGTTTCAAATTAATTATTAAAATATACAATGGTGCTATGCAACAGAAATATGCATGAAAAAAGATGTACAGATCAACCCCTTGAAAAAATTATTAATAAGTTTTTGATAACCGGATATAAACTATGAATAAGTAATTCTTTATTATTCATAAGTATTAAACAATAACTAATGTTCACTTAAAAAATCACATAGCAATAACATTAATAATTTAGTTTATATTGATATTCTATGACAATAAATTTAATAGGTCGTTATTATAAATAAGTTTATACATTTTGGCTAGAACATTTTGTCATATCAATATTGATAATGTAACTTTAAGTGCCCTATGATATATAAACAATACTGCATACATAATCTTGTGATATAACAAATTCGACATATGCAGTGCCGGTGTGCAAGCTGAGATTTAGCTCAACACGTGGAAAACAATACTACAAGGATCTGCACCCTTTTTAATAATTTTCCTTTTCGGATAAGAGATGAAAAACGCAAGAGTTTCTGTATCTAAATAACCCATCTATCATTGTAAAAGATAATTTAAAGCACACTATAATGATTTTACAGATTGCCTGCAAAATAACCTCCTAAAGTTTCGGTCAACCAACCCATATATATTGTTATGAAATGTAACGTAAAGTATTGTTTCTACCTCAATAATTATAAAAACTAAATAAAAATATCTTTCAAATCTACATGTAAATACTAATATATGTTATTACAAAAATAAATCGGCATTCATAAAGTAAGAGAGATATATATTTCCAAATAATAAACTTCTACCGCCATGAAATTAAATAACCATAATATTATGTTTTCACCATGGATACGAAAGTAAACATATATACATTAGGATAAACATTTATCTTAAAAAAATGTTTAATTTACAAACCATATAGCGATAACATAACATTGACAATTCACTTTAAATTATATTAATAGTATATGTTAGTAGATTTCATATGTTATTATTTTTAATAAGTTTAAATATTTTAATTGAAACATTATGTCATATCAGCAGGGACGGAGCCAGGATTTGACCATAGGAGGGCTGTCTTGGTATACCAATAATAACCACATATGATAAAATAAGCGCCGTACATACACATATATGTATATTGAGTTAGCAAGGGTATAAATAATAACCAAATCAATATTTGTTTTGCGATACAAATGAAAGTTAAAAGTAAAAAATAATACTAAAAATTGTAGCGAAAAGAAAAAAAATTAAATATCCCTAAGTCTGTAATCTCTACCCAGCTAATCTAATTCATAAAAAAATCATTCTAATAAATAAAAGACAGGGAAAGATAAAGCCCTAATTAATGGCATAACTAGCTAATTGGTCGTACATTATGCAGATCAACTAAGATGTTGTGTATGAAATACTACAACAATAATATCAGGAACAAAATAGAGGGAGAAGATAACATAAATATTAGACATAAATCATATAGATATCAATAAAGACTAACACAAAGAAGAGATGATAAATAAATACAATACTAATTAGTAATTTTTGTTAGTTATTAAGGAGTTATATAGTGGGGCACTAGGAAGGTTGGGGGGGTGTGTGGCCCCCCTTCCCTAACACAATACTACACACAGATAATCTTGTGATATAACAAATTCAACAAGTTCCATGCGAGGGTGCAATCTGAGCTTCAACTTAAAAAAAGTTAAAAATAATACTACTATTTTTTTACCATTCCAATTTTCACCTTCCCCAATTTTATCCATTCCAATTAGATAATGTTCAATACTGTCCATATTCATTAGTTTAGTTGAAATATTAGTTTCTATTACTATTTTGTACATATATATGTGAGCTCCTCATCAAAACTGGACCCGTGAATGGAAACCTCATGTTCATACCTTATCATTCTAGTGAAATTAACAAAATTAGTTAATAATGACTCACTATAACAGACTGCTTTCTTTGAGTAGACTTCTTATATCCACTCCCTATACCCTTCTCTATACCATTTCTAATGGATATAAAATTTTACTATTTTCCTACTCAAATGAGACGGGTAAGAGTTTGAATATGGGTAATGGGTATCCACGGACAGCCCTATATTCCCGTGGCATCCCACTGATGCACCCCTCTTCTTTTCTTTCTTTGCCGGCCAGACCACGAGCTCATAGACTTTATGGCTCGGCCATCGACTCAATCTATTTAAGGTCACATCACACGCAGGCAAAAGTTGAATAGGTTGGTAATCTGGCTAGCCCCATCGAGCAATGCAAGCAAAAGAGCGCTTGCGACAATGCTCGCCTTGAGCATCTCCAATAGATCATCAATACTGTTTTTTTTTAATTATTAAGGGAGATGCTTCAGCAGATCACCAATAATCTCCCTCAATATATGAGACCCACGTGTTAGAATATGATTTTTTATTTTCTACTTTTTTTTTTCCTTTTGTCCCTCTCCAGCAGGCTTTCTTCTTCCCCGCCCCATGTCATGCTCTGCGACCTGGCCATGGCGATAATGCCCTTTCTCTCTATCCCTTCTGTCAACGGCCATGGTTGGCTCCCATGTGCTCACCCGCCCCCATCCTAGGAATGCCACCTGACAAAGCCCTGTGTCCTGTGGCTGACGTTGAAGTTTCCTGTGCCATGTGCCTTGGCTCCGGCGTTGAAGCTCTTCGCTGACAGGCGGCCAATGGTGCCCTGTGCCCGGCCGGTGACCTCGCCGCCGCGCCATTGTCCCTCCTTAGCACAGTCTCCGCGGCTGTCGTCGTCCCTCCTCATCGCAGTCTGGGTCTCATACTGGCAGATCTGGCCGATAAGCTAGTCTCATGCTAGCAGCGCGCTGGAGCGAGCCATTCGTCGCAGATGAGCTCGCGCAATGACAGGGATCTCCTTTAGGGTGGCACCGAGCTCGTGTGTAGAAGCCAACACCGACCTCTTCACCGCGGCGGCCGTAACTCGCGGTTTGCAGAAAGAAGGAAACGAGGTAGTAATTGTGGGATCCATATTATTGAGAAAGATGCAACTGTCCCTTTATTTGATGGGAGATGGGGTGCCTTTTTTTTTGACCATCGAAAATAGAAAAAGCTCTAGGGGAGCTTTTGGAGCATTAAATTTATCTCATCACCAGGCTTATGAGGATGGGGGATGGGATTGGGGAGCTGTTGGAGATGCTCTAACGATTGGAAGCATCCAATCCCTTTTTCCCCCACATCTCCATGCGGATGTAAATTGATCAGTATAGCAGAGAGAAAAGGAAATCAGTGGTGTAACTGCATTATTAGAATCCAGCAAGACTGGGCAGCGGCTCAGATGGAACAAGCGCCCCAATTGACCGCCCAGCGCCTCCTCCTCGGCTCATCGGCACCGTGGCTCCTGTGGGCATCGAGGACGCCAAGGATGAATTCAAAGAATGGTTCATGGGGGCAAACCAGCAGAGCACCAATCAGAATCATCAGCCAAGGTTTCTTGCCATTGTTGGGTTTGGTGGCCTTGGAATGACTACTCTTGCCATGGCTCTGTACTGCACGTTTGGAGACGAGTTTGATTGCAGGGCATTGGTTTTGGCGTCACAGAAGTTCCATCTCCCAACAGTTCTCAGAAGCCTTATCAAACAGTTTCATGACCAGAACGCTGGTGCTTCCAAGAATGAAATCAACAGGATTGATGAGGAACCGAGAGAAGAGCTGAAACGCATCCTCGACAAACAGCTAGAAAATAAGAGGTTGTGCTCTGCTATCTCTCCTTGTAGAAATTAGTGACCTACAAAATTCTTATCATGTAATATAAATATTATATTCAGCATGCATGGTTCATTATTTTCATTTTTATGTGACCCATTTATGGAAACTACTTTGTATGGTTGCTTAATCATGGAAATCAATATGCTTATCACACCCTGCTGCTTGTATGCATGGCCTAAATAGTGCTGGCAAACATAATTCATGCATATTTGATCTCACTTTTCACTTAATAGTAAATAAGATACTATTGCTTTTACGATAATATTGTGACTACAGATTGGATGACTGGATGTTATACTTTCAGAATTTGTACGTTTTTATTTTTCTTGCACACTTTTGATGATCTCCAATTATGTAACAAGTCATATAGCCACTTTCAAACATCCATTGCAGTGCCCAATTAAACATGTTAATTAATCTTTCAGAGTACTTAGTACTTAGTTGTAGATAAGCATGTTTTGTAAAGTACACTCGTGCCATATTAATCACTTGGAATACTAATTTAGTTCTAAATAATGCTTGTAATAGGTATCATATATTGATAGATGACATATGGTCCGTATCAGCATGGGAAAGCATTAGGGATGCTTTACCAAAAAGCAAGAAGGGCGATAGCATGGTGGTGACAACTCGGTTTAAATCTGTAGCTGAAGCATGCCGCCGTCAAGGACATATCTATGAGCTCAAGCCTCTCAATGAGGAAAACTCCTACAATCTCTTCCGTCAGATCATCTCAAGTGCTCCTGAGGTTCCAACTGAAGATGCAAGATCTCTGCTGAAAAAATGTGGCGGCTTGCCTTTGGCCATAATTTTAGTAGCAGGGCTCGTAGCTAGTAAACTGAGGTTACGGTCAGAAATCACCCGAAAAGAAGAGCACCATTTGGCTCAAGTGGACAAGGATGTAGGTGAACAGTTGGAGAATGATAAGGCCAAAGCTGGCAATGATATGGGTAAAGAGTTGGACAAAATTTTGGAGCAAGTGGGAAAGGATTTAGGCGAAGAGTTGGAGAAATATCTCTCCACAGGAGTGAGACACATAGTGAACCACTGCTACAACCAATTGCCTGCTGACCTTAAGACCTGCCTATTGTACCTAAGCCTATTTCGCAAAGGATGTTTGATCAGCAGAAAGTGCCTAATCAGAAGATGGACTGCTGAAGGCTTCATCGCCAAAAAGCATGGGAAGACAGTCGAGGAAGTCGCTGAGGACTGCTTTAATGAACTGATCAGCAGGAACCTAATCCGAGCGGTCAACAGCAGCAGTAATGGCAAGGTCAAGAGCTGCCAAGTTCATGACATGGTTCTCGAGTACATTGTCGTCAAGTCAAGTGATGAAAATTTCATCACTGTGGTTGGTGGCCACTGGCGTACACCATTTCCATCGTATAAGGTGCGTCGACTGTCTGTCCAAAAGAGTGATCGGCAAGAGAAAGAAACGGTGGAGAGGATGAAGTTATCTCATGTCCGATCTCTGACGGCAATGGGGAGTTTTAAAACTCTTGATTCTACCCTTCCCAAGTTTCAGATACTGCAGGTGCTGGATCTTGGAAGTTGCAAGGATTTATCCTTCATGAATCAGCTCGAGAAAATATGTGATATGCATCAGCTGAAGTACCTAAGCCTGCGAAGGACGGACATCAAGAAGATCCCAAAGGAGATAGGTAGTCTCTTCAGGTACTTGACATAAGGGATACAAACATCTTTCAGTTGCCTCCATCAGTTGGGAAGCTACAAAATATGACACATCTACTTGCTGGCAGCAAGAGCAGGCGGGTTGGGTCAATGTTAACTGAAGAGATAACTAAGATGATGGCTGAGCTATCTGGGGTTGAAATCTGTGGAAGAGGAAGCTCTCCTCCTAATGCTGCCAGGAGTGGAACTACTAATGGGCAAGCAGAAAAGCCGGATGGTGCGACTATGAGTGTCAGCACCAAGCATGCAGATGGTTATTGTGGCCGCTGGCAAGGCAAGAACGGTTTCAGATTCAAACCTGCTAGTACTGGCTCGGCTTAGGGACTGCGTGCCTTGGAGAACCTCACGAACCTGAAGAAGCTCACCTCAGCAGCTGCTCACTCAAGTTTCTTGCCATTGATGATGATTTCACTGGTTTCCATGACAGCTTGCTAATTGCTTCGCAAGCCCCACCGGAGCACCTGCACACCCTGGGGCTCTCTGGCAAGTTGTCGCAAGTGCCCGGCTGGATCGGCCGTCTGCACAACCTTGAGAAGCTAACTCTTGTCATTAACTGCACTCACGACAAGTGACTTGCAGAATCTTGGTAAGCTGCCGCAGCTGTTCTCTCTCATTTTTACCCTGGACTCTACAGAGAAGAAAACAAGTGCTCTACAGACACTGCGAAAGAATGCAATGCAGTCTGAAGGAGAGATCTTTGTACTACCAGGAGGATTTGAAGAGCTTAAGTTGCTGCCCTTTGTGACATCAGTGCTACCACCTCTGAGCTTTCTGGAAGGAGCGATGCCAAAGCTTGAGAGTCTTGAGCTGAAGTTTATAGTGGCGGAGGGTGTGTACGGCCTGGAAAATCTTGTGAGCCGCCGAGAGGTGCTCCTGACAGTCAGCAGTCAGGCACCCGAAGTTGCCAAGGTGAAGGTTTCTCAAATCAAGACATTGGCAAGCATGCATCCAAAGCAGCCCAGCGTGGTCGTTGATGAGTACAAAGAGATATAAGGAGAAAGAGACATCTCAAACTCAAGTCCGCTCGTCATGGATTATTGCTTACGAGGAAATATGCCCGTGCGTTGCTACGGGTAATGCTAACTATAGTATTATCTTTACCTTAAACAAAGCAAATACGTGTCTATTGTAGTTAGGGATTAAAACAGATAGAAACGGGCCAAAAAAAAAACTCTCGTTTCTGTTTCTACTATCTTTTTTTAGCTGAAACAGACTCAGAATCAGAAAAGCCAGGATTAAAAATGGAATCCAAATATGGGACATTTAGAAATGGACAAGCACACACTGAAAGCCAGGAAATTTAGGATACCTAATGTCATCAATTTTGTTGGTGCAATGTAAATACTTAAAGATAGCTATGTTAAAAGAAATCCTATTTTGAAGGAAAAATCTTACTTAGAAATAAATACACGTTTACAATGTTGTTCCAGACACTAATTAATGCCAACATGAGTAGAAGACATAATAAGTGTGTGTTTGATATAGCTCTATTTTACCGTTGAAACAACATTTTCTAGCAACTCTACTGATGAAGCTAAAGTTGTTTTAGCAAAATAATTTTAACAAAATAGGGTCTCCTAGTAAATGAAAAATGTGAATTTTTTTCATAATACCCTTCTACTTTTTTCTTCTTTTTTTCTTTTTCTTTTTTCTTTTTTCTTTTTTCTTTTTTTTTTTTTTTTTTCTTTCTCTCTCCTCCTTTATCTTCTCGCCTGCGATACGGACGCACTGGCACGCTTCCACCCATCCACCGTTCGTCTTCCTCTGAGTTTGCACAATTTGCATCTTCTTTCGATCCCCTTCCTCAGCTCGCCTCCAACTCTAGCTTGCCCAAGCGTGACTACACCCGCACCCATGCACGGAGGAGACATAGAGGAGGCCCGCACGACAGTCGTGCCCATGTCTGCACTTTGCCTCGCTAGTGCGGCCCGAGCCCGTACTCCGACGGCACCTCACCATTATTATTTGCGCCCGGTGATTGCGTTCCAATAGTGGCGAGCTGCGGTCCGATGAGACTTCATCATCATGGGCTTCTGCGCTTTGACAACACCTCGTCGACGTGGCCTGCACCCACGCTCCGCCTTGTCGACGTGCCTACGCACCTCGTTCACCCGTTGAATGTGTCGGTGGCGAGATGCGAGGTGTTAGTGGCGCTGTAATGGAGCCCCGTGGCGGGGTGTAGTCGATCCCGATGGCCGCGAGATCCATAGGCGTGACGGTGGCGGGATCCTCGGCAAAGTCGTCAAGGCAGGCAGCGCCGACTTCGCAAGCTAAGCCACATCGATTTGGTGTCGAGGTGGTTGGGGAGGGCTGTACTTAGAACTACATGCGTGGGCATCGAATCAAAAATGCTGGTTGCATATCTACATGCACAGAAGATGTAGAATCTGGCATGGAGATTCAGGCTTTGTCAAATATGCTATTATTGTTGTTTTTTGTGATTTCCTGGATAATTTTCCATGGTAGACCAACTCCTCTTTAGAGGTGGGTATTATCTCCCTTTCTAAGGGCCTGTTTGGTAGGGCTCCAGCTTATCTAAAAATAGCTCTAGTTCTGGTTCTTTTGAAGGAGCAGCTTCAATGAATAAGCAGAAGTCGTTTTGAAAATCATGTGGCAAAACAGGAATTGATAAAAGATATGAAATGACTATAGTATCCCTTTTTAGTTGAGTTGGTTGTCGACATGACTTACATCTGTGATCTCAATTTGTATGTCGTTTTTAATGAACCAAGAATAAGCACGATTAGTGGTCTAAAGACTGTTTTTCTATTTTCTCTTTTTTTTTTTTTTTCCTTTTTACCTTTTTTCTTCCCCTTTTTCTTTTATTCTCTCTCTACCTTAACTTATCCCCAAGATTTTAAATCTCTGGCTATAGCTTCCGCTATCTCCGGCTATAGCTGTTTGAGAAGGATATAATTAAGTTTTTTCATGTACAAGTTAGCTATTAGCTGCCGCTATAGCCTGATATAGCCGGCTATAGACTATTTTGGAACGATGAAAGCTAAATGCCTTAGCCGGCGATTTAAAACCATGCTTATCCCTATCTCCCTATGGCACCGCACGGGATTATTCTCTCTCTACCTTATCTCTCTCCGAGCATGGCCATGGCCCATGGGATTCCTCTGTCCCTCATCGCACCGGCCTCCACTTCCTCCCTGCACCGGCCTCCGTGCCCCTGCCCGCGCAACCAACTCACCTTGGCAACCCTGCCCCGTTGGCCGCGCATCTTGGCAGCCACGAGACCCCCGGCAGCTCGCACTCCGGCGACCATGGCGACCCACACTGCAGCGGTCCTCTAATCGTCTTCCTTGCCATCACGGCCGCACCCAAGCTCCGTCTCGCCGTCGCGGCCGCATCCAAGTCTCGTCGTCACGACAACACTCAAGCTCCGCATCGCCGTGCTGCCAGCTGTGCCTTGCCGTACGGCCACCATCGAAAGACAACCACACGCGTGCACAGAGGGGCATATCAGGACGAGGCCTAGCATTGGCAAGGACAGCGGTGGGGGCAGGTGAAGCTTGTTTTTTCGGCTCCATCTCCTCATAACTGCTCCGGTCACCGCGTTTTCACGAGATTTGCAGCCGGAGCACTTCCCTCGGAGGCCTTTTGTTTGATCGATCGCTAAAAATGGCTCCAGGACCTGGCCAGGGAGCTGTACCAAACGACCTCTAATTTTCTGCTCATCTCCTTCACATCTGCGCTTGCAATGCGGTGCTCCGTGCCTTCAATGACATGTTAAGCTGCTATATGATGACATGTTAAGCTGCTATATATGATGACATGTTAAGCTGCAATTGACCTGCTTTTGTTATTCGATTTATAGTGGACACATCCAAAATCGTATACTTGCATGGACGGAGAAAATCTGTTTTTTATTCGATTTATAGCTCCTTTTGCTTTCCGTTTGGGTCTTTGTTTGATTTCTTGTTTCCTTTTCTTTGCCCCATGCTACTGTTATCCTGTGTTCTATACGGATTTAAGTCTCCACAGCTTAGATTCAAAGTAAATTTGCACTGGATGTGGGCCATATAAATCAATCCCTAATACTTAAAAGGCAAAATTTCTGCCATAATTTTCGTCTGGCCTCCTCTCTCCCCTTTAATTTCGTTCGGCCCATTCTTCCACTTTCTGTCTTTCGGCCCATTCATGGCCCATCCATCGCTTCGCATCCTCGCTCCTCCCTCCCGTGCTCGTCCGTGACGGACGCGCCCTGTCCCGCAGCCGCGCTGCACCTGCTCCTGCGACGCAGGCTCGGGTCCCCGCCCGCCGCTGCCGGGCGCCCAGAAGGCGCGCTCTACGCCCGGGCAGCCCGAGACGCGACGCCGCCGCCCAGCATCTCCGTCGCCGTCGCCGTGGCGTGGCGAATCAGCTCCCTCGTGCACGCCGAAGCGAAGCTACCGGTAACCGCCGGGCGCTTCGCCCAGGCTGTTGACGACCTCGACGGTGCAGCGCACCTTGATGTCGTCCCGGTGGAGGACGCCCAGTCCGCGCCCTCGAGGTCGCCCCGGGCGAAGAAGGCGCGGATCCCCAGCTGTTGCAGCGCGTGTCGAAGTCGCACGGCCGGTCGGAGGCGGCGCGTAGGCGACGCTGCCGTCGGGCTCGCTCTCCACGCGCGGGGCCGTCGTGCGGGCCGGCGACGAGGAATCGCTCTACTACGCTGGCCTTAGGCGCTGCGCCGATGATCCGTGCCACCCCGCGTCCAACCCCGGCGGTCACACTCGAGTGTCCAGAACGGATTTGGCGTCCTCGACCTAGCTCCTCCTCTTCTGACGTTGCTTTCGCGATTGCCGAGGATATGGCGGGGGGTGTGGCGGCGATGACCATGGGCAAGAGGTTCGATTTGCGGAGGATTGGGGAGGAGTGCATCTAGGAGGACAAGGTCTGGCGCCTGCTTGAGCACAAGTCCGTCCCCATCTGCTACGACGGCTTCGAGGTGTGGCCTCCCCCAGGGGCGCATGGGTCGGGCGAGCCACCCACCTCTCCGTTGCTGTCCTCCAACCCCAAGCGCATCCTCAGACGGAGCACGAGCCAGAAACGCCCAAGCTGTGGCTGAGTTCAGCATAAGCGCCATTTCCCCTGCCATGTGTTTGTCAAAATGACCGAACAAGTTGCTATTGCGTTTAGTATTTATTTCATCGCTACTGGCAGATAAATCAAAATGGCAAAAGAAAGAGTGTATTTTCTCACACAATCAGGGACTTCCTCTCCACCGTATCTTCCTGTAGTTGGTTTGGTCCTAGCAAAGGACTCCCCACAGATTACCCGGTGTGCAAGGTACCCATTAAACCCAAGCTATATCCGAATTCCAAAAAGATTTTCTTACATTTTGCATGTAGGTCTGAAGATTTGCTCATGTTTGATAAAGACCTGGCAATTGTGCATTACAGCAGCTGCACCTATCGCCTGATAGCAATTAGAATGCAAGCATCAAATAAGTAAGATCAATCTCTTTCTCCCTCACTTCTCTATTTATTGATTTAATAATGTAAAGGTGTTGTCAGCAAAAGATATAGTCTAGTGATACAATGCTTTATTTACTCTATGGTAATGTTACGTTATTAAATTGACAAAGTTAGACTTAAGTTATAAACTGGACAATTTGATGTAGCTACTATGACCTCATTTAGTACTAGATGCTGCGCCCTTTGGATCACTCAATGTGATTATTCCCATGTGGTTTCTGAAATGTATACTTGTTTTTGCAATTTCATCTTGAATCCTCCCATAGCAAGAGAAAAACTACTACTCTGAATCCAAACGGTGTAGCAGCAGCATGAGCTCTCACATCCTCATCCTCTGCTCTCATTGATCCACAAACACAAGAAGCTTTTGCCAAAGTCTCTCAAATTCAGCGCCTTTGGCAAAATAATTGTGTGGTCCTTTCAATGTTGTGTAGGAAGCATGCCAAGAAGTGCTAATCGGCCGTAAGTTCCATGCTAAAGGTGATGAGGTTGTGGTCATTGTCGTGCTCATTCTTGGAGCTCATCTCAGCCAGGAGATTAGAGGGAGGTTGGTGGTGACATCACTGGAGTGTATTCATGGTAGTTTACCTCCTGCGACAACTGAATGTGTGGGCTTCACACACAGGGGCAGACATATCATTATTTACATGCTAATCGCTGTTCATTACAACTATGAGGTGAAATGCATACTTGCAAATTACTGTCCATTTCATGGCTCGGAAACTCGTGAGTGTGAACTGCATAGTGCAAAATTTAGTAAAAATGTTAAGTGCTCAGCAGTATTCGTACTTTCTGGCATTAGATGGCCAGGCTGTGTTTCTTCTATTTAGCTATATATGTATTGTAGAAATAGAGATATAGCAAAGGCCTTGCTTGTCGTTGGTGTTGACAGTGACACGACCAGAGATGGCATGCCCCTATTGTGAAAATGTTTTGCTACTGCAACCAGGATTGTTCTGTTTTTGCTTCCTGAGCTCATATGCCAACAATAAATGGAAAAAATACGGATAAAAATCAAATATGGATTTTGGGGCTCAGTACAATGGGTCACCAACAATATCTGCTAATTTATATGCGAACACAAGGTTTATACTTGTGGTTCAGTTGTGATGATGAGTGATTGATTCAACTACTAGCATCTCGGATGGGGTGCTACTGACGGTGGTGAAAGCCACGAGTTCCACATGTGCCTTGGCTTGTGTTGTGCAGGTGTCGAGCATGGAGGCGGTGGCCGACGGCGAGGTGAAGGTCAAGTGATGGCAGGCCGCGCCGAATGGACCGAGAGCGGTGAAAGGGCGGACGCATCGAGACTTGGACTGAGGGACCCGGAATCGCCGGGCGGGATCGCGTTGCTGGCGCTTGGCTTCGACAAGTGCAAGGACATGGGCCGGTTTGTTGGTTTGGGCCTCAAAACCAACGGTGGAGGGTTTCGGTGGTTTGGGCCTCAAAACCACCCGGCGGGTTTCTGGGTTGAGCCACAAAACCCTGGCGGAGGTCCCGAGGCGGACGGACGGCACGTGGCGGCATCGGGGAGTTCGCGTCGAGGTGAAGCTACCGGTGAGAAGGCGCGGTGCCGTCGGATCAAAGATTGCATCGAGTCGGTTCGAGTTGGACCGCAATGTCCCTAGGGCTAGGCGGTTTGCTCAGAGTTGTATCAGGGGCAAAAACTGAAAAATGAAATAAGCCCGGTCGATAAGTAAGGTGGAGGGAGCCCCATCTCCCTCACCTCTCCCATTTTGCATTTTTCCTCTTCCTTTCTAGGGTTTCCCTCTTCTAGGTGCTAAGTGAGAGAGAGGTCCACTAATCTTTGCAATTAGTGTAAGAACCAAGTTTATTCATGGGAATGGAGGTCCCGAATCCTCCATGTTTCCTCGTGGGGTCAGATTGATGTGTTGATTCGCGTTTTGATCGGTGTTCTTCGCGTTCTTCGTTTTCCCTCTTCTCCCCCGTTTGTTCCCGAGCTGATTTCTCGAGCTATGGTTGATCATTTTGCGCACCGTTTGTTGCTGCTCGATCCTTGCTTGTAGGAGAACACTTCCACCGAAGGGTTTCCTCCAATTTGTCCCGTGCAAGGAGATCGAAGCGATTCTTGGTGACGCCCTGTTTTTTTTGTTTTTTTCTTCTTCCCCTTTGTGATTCCCGTTGATTCGTCCAATCTCAAGCTATGATCTCTTAGAGGGAGCTTCTCCACTGCCTTGGGAACACACGGTTCAAATTTGGGTGCAGTTGGTTGAGATTTGGAGGAGATCGGGCGGATTGAAGATCATGGCGATTTTCGTTCTTGGTGTTCTTGTGCTGGAGCCCGTGCTGAACCTCAGCACTTGAGGCGCTGAGCCTCAGCGGTCTGTAGCGTTTTCTGTCGAAGTCTGAGAAGTGCTGAACCTCAGCACTAGAGGTGCTGAGCCTCAGCGGTCTGTAGCGTTTTGCTGTCTGAGTCTGTTTCTGCTGAACCTCAGCACTGAACCGCTGAACCTCAGGGGTCTGTTGCAGTTTCCGGTCTTGAGGAGTTCTTTGTTTTCGCTTGGCTTTTCGTTGCCTTGAGTGTTTCGCTGTGTTCCCGGGGACTACCGGAGAACATCCAGTCACTTGTTGACTCGAGAACTACTCACGTGTGAGTTTTGGGTTTTTGGAGGGTCGATTGGGACAGTGGCCATTCGAAAGAAATTTTGATCGGCTCCCATTCACCCCCCCTCTGGTCGCCGTATTCGGTCCTTCATTATAATTAAGTATCTCAGTCAAAGTTAAAAAGAACCTGAGGCACTGCCAATATTTTATTATGCCGGGTAGTGCTCCTGATAATGATCTTCTTTGGTCCATTGGCTATTCGAGGGTATTATTTCATCATTAATCAATCTTGTAAAAAAAAGCAGCAGCAGCCTTTCTGTTTAGAACATGTTGAAGTAGGCATCATTAGTCTAACCAATGTCAAAATTGTGATAAATTTCCTTTTTTGTTCCTGCAGCTCTGTGACTCCTTTTCAATGGTCAAGCTGGATAGTGTCAAAATTGCAAATGAAAGGCTTCAGGACAACTCTTATTGGGCTAAGGTGCTTTAGTGCGCGCTTTGTGGATCATGTCTGCAAATGCTCTAGAGCTACGTTCTTGTGCATATTGACTATTAACCTATTTATTCCTACTTCAATTAGGATTTGTATTGTTCTTGTGTTGTATTTGGTGAAGCTCTCTCTATGCTACAATGCTAAAGCTGGAGCCATAAATTAGTTTATGAAATATATGTCTTTATTAATTAGGATTCCTGTAACTTAGACATTTTATTAATTTAATAAACTAGCAAAAATATGTTATAATATTTCCAGTCGAAGAGGGAATTCTTTTGGTTATTTGTTGAAAATCCACTAATTAGTAGGTTCATGAATTTCTTTAATTTGTCAGTTTTGGCAGTTAAATAATTTAACTTATGAGTGAGGACTTCCAGAAATTTTCCTGATGCAACTTCAGTAATGTTTGTTATAGGCTTCTTCTGCTACATTTTTTTCAGTATTGCATTTCAATGGCCATTGAAAACCATAGACTATGCTCAGCTTTACCATGCTTCAACACTCCGTGTCTAAGTGATATCCAAATGATTAAAAATGCCTTTTTGGTATATTACACAATCCTATTTTATATAGGACAGATAGGTGCTTGGTTAAGATTTGCCTATCTGATTTACCTCTTGTGCTCCTTATGATGGTTTACCTATCCCAGACTGAAGAGGAGGTATGACAACAGCCATCTGGGAAGGAGACGTCACATGTGGATATTGAAGATCACTATCCTGTTTGCAATGTAGCTATGGGCTACCAATGACGCTCCTGAATGAAGCTTTTTTTGCATCAAGCTATTTTAGAAACTCAATGTAAACTTGAGAGTTGTGGTACAGTTTGGCAAGAAATATAGAGGTTACTAGATATTGATCGGTTGGGAAGGCAGTAGAAGTAGTGGCACCTGATGGAGGGACAGGAGGTTCAGCTGGTTGTGCGGCACTGTAAATAGTGTGCGTCCAGCCTTGTGATGACGCTGGGAGACTAGAGCTTAACTATCGTTGAGAGCAGTTGTCTTGGTAGGTGTAGAAGGTTTCTTTATTATGTTAGAAATGACTTGAGGTGGCAACAGTCATCACTATTGTTACTTACCAGTAATGAAACACTGTAATTTTTGTGCCTCTTGCAACACACAAAAATTTGCACTGCAACATGGGGAATATTGCATTCACGAGACCATAAGATACACATCAATTGGAGATGCAAATTGGGAAAACCTGGGGTGGTACGAGCCCAAAACAACACGCTAAGTGGCAGTGGCACACACCATATAAAGACACTAGCGGTAGAACACACATTGAGGTCAAGGTATTATTTTGTTCCTGTTGCAACGCACTAGCAGTATATAGTTGAGTTTGTGAGTCTGCGACGCTATGCTCTTTATGACTATTAGTTTTCCACGAACTTTACTTTTTAGATAAATGTCAAGTATTATTATTTTAACCTGTGATTTATGTGGTTTTAATAGAAATTTAGTTATCCCGTAGCAACGCACGGGCACGCTACCTAGTTCCTAAGTGAACACAGTAACAGTCGATCCAATAAATAGGCCAGACCAAAATGACGTGCCAAAAAAAGTGGGGAGAAATTTTGCCTTTTAAGTATTAGGGATAGAGATAGATAGATATATATGGTCTACTTCGGTGCATCAGCACAAGTTGTTCGTCCTCCTATGTATGTGTTGTTGTTTCCTATAATATGCAATATGGTTTGTTCATTGTTAACTTGTTCATTCTTTATCATTCCGTGGCATGTGTGGTCGTGTAAGTGTTATTCTTGGTTTACTCCATTGTTTCAATAAAAGGAATGTGCACTGCACTTCGATAAAAGGCGTCATGTTGTAAAGTTACTCCACTACGGTTCATTTTATTTGTTTTTTCTCGAACATACCATGAGGTACGTTTTTCATTAAGAGGAGGTAGAGTTTGCAAGAGTTACAAGAGCAGTAAACCAAGGGTTACCACAGGAAAGCAAACGAAACAAATCCAAAAGCAAACTAGCCGACTATGAATACAATGTTTGGCGACACTGGAAGCAAGGACCGCAGGTATTTGAATCCTGCGAGGTCCCAAACTCTGCATCACTCCTCTGTCCTCAGCAATTGCCTACACAAGAGAATGCACAGCCGCGACTGGTTGTTGAATGTCCTCTCGTTCCTCTTTTCACATCAACCAAGCAACAAGAGCAATCAGCGAATTCACTTGATTTTATAGCTTTGTCAGAAACCAATAGAAATAGTTTCTCGACTCAGTGTCTGGAAAATTTTTGTGCTGGAGCTAATTTTGTTTGGCATTGGCGATGTCCTCGAGGTATGTCCGGGGGTATGCTAACGGGGATAAATCAAGATTATTGTGAGCTACAAGAAATTATTGATGGTGAGTATTTTATCAAATTTGTCTTAAGGCTCTACTGTCTGTGTATGGGGCAGCACAGGAAGAGCACAAAGAAAGCTTTCTGGCAGAACTAGTACGAGCTTGTACTAGTTGTGGGGAGTTACCTTTTATTGTTGGAGACAATTTGAATGTTATTAGAAATCCGCCAAAAAAGAATAATGCGAGATATAATGACAAATGGCTGCTACTTTTTAATGCCATTATCGAGACTTTAAACTTAAAGGAACTAGAGTTGTCAGGTAGAAAATTTACTTGGACAAATTATGCTGAGGTGCCAACTTATGATAAGTTAGATCATATTCTGGTGACAACTGAATGGGAACAGAAATTTCCTTGAGCTACTATTCGGACGCTTACCCAAGAGATTTCTGATCACACACCTCTTTTGTTAGATGGAGGGGAAGCTTCTTATAGAGGGAATACTAGAAATTTTAAATTTGAATTGGCATGGCTCACTAGGGATGGTTTTTTTATCTAATAAAGGAGGTATGGGGGTCAGAACATAGAGGATCCTCACCGATGGAACGGTGTCAGAATAAAATTAGAAGGGTATGAAGGTTTTTAAGAGCGTGGGCAAGGAATGTAGTTTCTCAAAAGAAAAAGCAAAAATCAGAATTATTGGCTAAGATAGATGTTCTTAATAAAAAGGCTGAATTGACATTGTTGTCTTCTAAGGAAGTGGAAATTAGGAATCATCTTAAAGGGCAGTTATCTAACTTGCTAAGAGAAGAGGAGATTTACTGGCTCCAACGCTCAAAAGCAACAAGGTTACTGCAAGGAGATGATAATACTAAGTATTTCCATTTATTAGGAAACAGGAGACACGGGAAAACAAAAATTGTGCAATTAGAATAAGAAGAGAGAACAATTGTGAGGGACTCCAATTTGGAAAGATACATTACTAATTATTACAAGAAGCTGTTTGGAGCCTACATATCTAATTCTTTCTCGATGGACGAGACTTTGGGGCACGACATACCTCAGGTTTCGGAGGAGGAGAATGAAGTTCTGGTGGCCACATTCAGGGAGGAGGAGATTAGGTTGGCAGTCTTTGATATGGAATACAATAAGGCCCCCGACCCAGATGGTTTTCCTGCAAAATTTTATCAGATGTTCTAGGACGTGATCAAACCAGATTTGTTGAGCCTTTTTTGCAAAGTTCCATTTAGGGAGATTGCCCCATCTATAGTCTCAACTTTGGAGTAATTACACTGCTGCCCAAGTTTTCTGAGGCAACTTGGATTCAACAATATAGACCGATATATTTACTTAATATATCCTTCAATATTTTTACGAAGGTCTTAAATAATAGAGTATTGAAAGTAGCCGAGAATGTGGTAGGCCCATCTCAATCGGCCTTTATCCCGGGAAGGTATATAATGGAAGGAGTTGCCATTTTACATGAAACAATCCATGAGGTGCATATAAAAAACAAGAGCGGGGTGGTGTTAAAATTAGACTTCGAAAAAGCTTATGATAAATTAAAGTGGCCTTTTATACAAGTCCTCAGGATGAAGGGCTTCTCTCCTGTCTAGTGTGATTGGATGTCGAGCATCATAACTAGAGGGAGTGTGGTAGTTAAGGTCAATGATAATATAGGGCACTACTTTCAAATAAAAAAGGAAGTTCAGCAAGGGGATCCATTGTCTCCAATTTTGTTTAATATAGTGGTTGACATGCTTGCAATTTTAATTGCACGAGCCAAAGAGGCCGACCAAGTGAGAGGTGTTATTCCACACCTTGTAGATAATGGACTTTCTGTCCTTCAGTACACAGATGATACTATTCTTTTTATAGATAATGATATTGAGCAGGCCAAAAATATGAAATTTTTGCTTTGTGCTTTTGAGCAGTTGTTAGGACTCAAGATCAGTTTTCATAAGAGTGAGTTATTCTGTTATGGAGTGGCCAAAGTTAATCAACTTGTGTATATGCACATTTTAGGTGCAATTTGGGCTCCTCTCTGTTCCGTTATCTTGGAATTCTGATGCATCATAGAAAGCTACCAAATAAAGACTGGAAACATGTGGAGGAAAGATTTCAGAAGCGACTGAGTGGTTGAAAAGAGAAAATCTTATCAGTAGGAGGGAGACTCGTTCTTATCAACTCGGTCCTTAGTAGTCTTCGTATGTTTATGTTATCCTTTTTTGAGGTGCCTAGAGGGGTTTTGTGAAAGCTGGATTACTTTAGATCACGGTTTTTTAACAGGGTACTGAGCATAAGAAAAAATATAGGCTAGCAAAGTGGGAGATAGTATGTTTGCCAAGAGATCAAGGTGGTTTGGGGGTCCTGAATCTAAATGTGCATAATAGATGCCTTCTTAGTAAATGGTTATTTAAGCTATTAAAAAAATAGAGATGGAGTATGGCAATGGTTCAAAATAAATATTTACGGCATAAAACTTTAACTCGGGTTTAAGCTATGCCTGGGGATTCATAGTTTTGGACAAGCCTTATGGCGGTCAAGGAAGAGTTCCTCTCGATAAGCAGGTTTGGTCTAGGTGACGGGTCTCAAGTTCAGTTTTAGGAGGATTTCTAGATAACACCACGTCCTCTGAAATTGAGCTTTCCAGAATTATATAATATTGTGAGAAAAAAATGCTTCTGTCCGGACTGTATTGTTAATAACTCTGCTCAATGTAGCCTTTAGGAGGTCTCTAGTAGGGAATAACTTGCGAGATTGGCACAATATAGTGCTCATAGTTGCACAAGTTCAACTTTCAAATAATAGAGATCGTTTTAAGTAGGGGTCACATTAGGATGGAATTTTCTCAGTAAGTTCCACAAATTGTTAAGGCTGTACCTTTCAACAAATTGATTTAGAAACTAAAACTACCTCTCAAAATTAAAGTCTTTATATGGTATTTATACAAGGGTGTTATCCTCACAAAAGATAATTTAGCTAGAAGACATTGGCAAGGGGACTTGAAATATTGTTTTTGTTTGGCCTAAAAAATAATACAATACTTGCTTTTTGACTGTCATTATGTAAAGTTCATGTGGCGAATTGTTCAAATCTCTTTCAACCTAAAGCCTCCAAATAGTGTACACAATATGTTTACAGGTTGGTTGGTAGGGTTGCGAGACATGTTAAAGCTCAGATACTGGTGGTGGCTAGTGCATTTTATTGGGCTCTTTGGCTGATCCGTAATGAGGTTGTGTTTAATAAGGTGTTAGCACTATCTTATTTGCAGGTTATCTTCAAAGCGGCATACTGGATCAGGTTTTGGTCTCTTCTTCAGAAAGAGGAGCTTTGCCACTCAATAAAGATGGGGTGTGGGGCCATTGAGACAGTCGCGCTACAAATATTTGCACGGCAGGGCTGGAGATTTAGCAATCGAGTTGCTATTTAGTATTCTCTTAGTACAACTTTTGCTCGAATTATGGCTTAAACTTTTATTTTTGTGATTCCTTGGATTGTCATTTAGAGTTAAAGTGCTTGCAATAAGGAACAGCTATATACATTAATTGATGCAGAAGTTAGGATATTTAATATATTCACTTTTCTAAAAAGTCCCCTACGTGCTGGCTTTGGTAGTGCGTGCTGGACTGCAGCCACCATGACCAAAAGCACAGATGTTGCTGAGCAAGATGGATGAACCCGATCGAATGAAAAACCAAGTCCCAAAAGTCAGCTGATAAGCTTCAGAGAATGGAGCATCTACTTGCGGGCAACAAGAACAAGCGGCATGCATTGAAATTAACTGAAGGCATCACAAAGTTGTCGGCTTTAATGACACTCTCTGGGGTTGAGATCTGTAATGATTTGGCAACTGAAGTGCTTAGAGACTTGCAGAAACTTACCAACCAGAGGAAATTCACCATCTACAAAGTTAGTTGTACTGCCCCCACACTACAGGACTCGGGTCCTTTGCCGAATGCCTCAACTGAAGTGCTTAGAGACTTGCAGAAACTTACCAACCTGAGGAAATTCACCATCTACAAAGTTAGTTGTACTAACCCCAAACCAGGACTTGGGTCCTTTGCCGAGTGCCTGAGGCACTCGGCAAAGACCCAAAAGCACTCGGCAAAGGGTTTGCCGAGCGTTGCTCTCGGCAAAGAGTTGTTAGCAACCGATTTATCAGCAAAAGGGCTCTTCGTCGAGAGCCTTTTTATCGGGCACTCGGCAAAGGGTTTGCTGAGTGCCAAGTTGGGCCCTCGGCAAAAAAAAAACAGCCGTCACGGCGGCATGTTTTAACGGTGGCTTTGCCGAGTGCCACCTACCCTAGCACTCGACAAAGAAAGTAGGTTTTTTTTGAAAAAATGTTTGCCAAGAGCCTCCTGCCAAGGCACTCGGCAAAGAAAAAAGATTTTTCATTTTACAAAAAAATCTTGGCCGAGTGCTTTGGTCACAAAGACTCGGCAAGCAAGTGGCCCTTTGCCGAGTGCTATGGTCATAGCACTCGGCAAAGCTGGGAACCGGACCCTTCTGTTCACCCGGCTTTGCCGAGTGCTATGACCATAGCACTCGGTAAAGGGTTCTTTGCCGAGTGTTACACTCGGCAAAATGGCCTAATTATTTTTTATTTGTTTTTGCATTTCAACATGACAAACACAGTATACATATCTCACATATATGATATATATCACAACGATCATATATATCTCACATATATCACAACGATCATATATATATCTCACATATATCACAACCATCACGTAAATCACACATAACCATCATATATCACACATAACCATCACATATATGACACAGAAATCACATCCATCGCATATGTGACAAAGTTCATCACAAACGCATACCAAGTAGTTCAAGTCCATCACAAATCCATAAATAACTGAAGTCCATCCATCACAATGAGACAAGTGCATTATTGAAAAAAGAAATAGACGGCCAACTCACTTTGTCCACCCCCGCCAACCCGGCCGCCCGCCTGCGTGGGTGAAGGCCGTGGTGATCGGGGGCGTAGGCCAAGCCAGGTTGTTCGAA
Organism: Chrysopogon serrulatus; assembly: GCA_015844335.1. NCBI lineage: Eukaryota > Viridiplantae > Streptophyta > Magnoliopsida > Poales > Poaceae > Chrysopogon > Chrysopogon serrulatus. The sequence continues at coordinate 327,059 of JADLZL010001941.1, read as the reverse complement.
CCCGTTGACTGAGGCTGCCTAAAAGAGACCGAGTTAGTGCGTGTGATGACTAAAGATCGAGCAAAAACAATACACATTTATACTTACTGGATTCCTAAAAACAGGAGGCTGAGGCACTAGTGCTGGCGCGAGTAGCATTTGTGGGATCTCCATCCCCGAACGTGCCCCTATCTGGGAGACGAACGCGATGAGTTCCGCCATCCTCTTCTCTGTGAGCTCCCGCTAGGTCCTCTCGGCTTCGAGCTGGGCCTGCACCTCCTGGTGCCGCTCCAACGCCGCCCTCCATTCATCTTCTATCTTGGTCTGCAGTAATGCAAAGAAGGAGTTAGTATAATTGAAACTTAATCAACTGAAGCTTACAAGAACAGGAATAACCTCAAGTGTAGCGTAAGCGAGCTATCCAGCCGGCGGCCGTGGGCATATGGGCACGCTTGCACCCGTGCTCCATGCTCGCAACTAGGAGAGAGTGGGAGTCGAGGCCGTGTCGATGACGCCGTCGCCCATCCAGTACCGCCCATGCTTATTTCCTCCACCCACCCTCATGACGATCTCTGCATCAAGGTCCTAGGAGCTCAGATCGTTGTCTTCGCCGTGTACCGTCCTCGCCGCGGTCATGTACTCGCTGAGGCGGCTGTGCACGCTCGCGTTGGTGTACGCCTCATGCGGGTCCTCTAGGTTGTACGAGACGTCGGACGTTGCCTTACCCTTGTGCGCCATAACATATGCCTTGCACATGGGGTAAGGTGCGCCACCATGTGCCTGAGACTACAAGAAACAGAGTTAGGACAGGAAGAATCACGAGTTAGAACAGATCATCGATTTCGCATACCCGGGTGTGTGCGTATCTGGCGAGAGTCTTGATGGTGCGCTATGCCGGGCATCATCAAGCGGCACTCCCGTTTAGCGCTGTGGGCCTCCTCCTACTCCTAGCCGCATCACCTGTCCACGATCCGCTCCCAGCAGTCGCGGTAGGGGGAGCACCACCAGGGGCAAGTCTGCACGTCACAGTTTGATATATATAAGTAGATCAAAGTAGACATATGTAAACTAAAAAGTAATGTTATTTATATACCGCGAGGTACTGGTCCCGGGTCAGCGTCATCGTCCTCGCTTGTGTTTTGTTGACCTTCTGCCCAAGGACGAGGCCGTGGTAAGAGACAATGGCCTGGAGGCGCCCCTCGTAGTGCACGTCAGAGACGAGCTTCTTGCAGGACCTGGTAGCCACGGCCTGGGCCCTCGCCTGGAGGCCGTGGTAAGTGATGATGGATCCATTTATTTTCTGAAGATAAGTGCAATGAATGTGATGCATTGAGCTTACTAGTACTGCGTGAAAGACTAACCCAGAACTCGAGCAAGGCACGCGCCGCCTTAGTGCCGGCAACCGGATCCTCAGCAACGACATAGTGGTCGAAGGTCCAGGCAGGCTCCTCCTTCCCGGCGTACGTCACTAGGCCAGGGTAGTGCTGCTTACAAAGAAGCCCCAGGACGCCATTCGACGAGCGTCAGTGACCAGCACCCTGGGACACAACCGTCCAGTTCCTGAAAAGTGGTTAATCAATAGCAATAGTTTATAATTCAACTTTCAATATATCATATGAAATAGTAATACCATGAAAGCTACTTACTTTTGCCCCTCGGGGCGAATCACCGGCCACTGGGCCAGGTCCGATACTAGAGGGAGACCTATGGGACCTCACAAGTACACACCCGATGAGGTACCAGAAGAAGTAGAACCAGCACCCACCGTATCCTCCTCCTCCTCCTCGTCCCCCTCCTGCTTCTCCTGCTCCCCCTCGTCCATCTGGGGAGCTATCACCTCGTCCTCGTCGTCATCCCTGGCCTGCGCCTGCTCGTCCTCCTACTCACGTGGCATGGGAGGAGACAGCTCCCTCGTGCGCCTGCTCCTCCTCCCTCTCCTTCTGTTGGACGTCCCCTGTGCTGCAGCTGACATTGCCGCTCGTGTCCGACTGTGCAACGCAGCTAGGTTCATCGACCGGCTGCCCACCATCTTCAACAAAGCACCTGCATTTGACAAGAACCAACAAGAGATTAGAAAATAATATGCATGTATTAGAAAACAAAATTTCAACATAATCAAAATATAAATACATAGCATTACATTTATTAAGTATAATCTTCATGATCAGGATTAGCTAGATCATAAGTCTCATCGTTGGTATCAACCATGTCAAAATAATCAACCCCGTCCAATAGAGGAATGTTGTCTTCGTCGTCGTTGCCTAAATGAAGTCGCTCAAGCAATTTGTAAGTCTCTCACATTTTCAACCTCATCTCCATCGTCCTCGTCATCAACTATTTCTGGGTCAACTTCCATTCCTATCGCTTTGGTCAAGTCTATCTTGAACCTCCCTTCTAGCCCTTCTTCCTAAGAGAACTCTCTCTCGTATGTGTTTGGATTGAAGTTATAATCTTCATCGTTTGGGACAGGTAATTTGCCGTATGGCAATACCTTGTGCACAATATCCCAACCCTTCAGGTGCTCTTTGCTTTGGCACGCATATGGGAGATAATAAACTTGTGTCGCCTGTTAGGCCATAATATACATATCGTCTCTAGGTAGGGTGGTATCCTGTCAAATTTCGACTAGACCAAGATTAGAATGGGTCCGTCTCGTTACTGCAGGATCAAACCAGTGGTATTTGAATATGACGGGATTAAGTGACGTTGAACCATGAAAAGTGAGTTCATATATATCTTGAACTCTTCCATAATACTTGACCCCATCTTGGCCTAGCGTAAAAACTCCGGAACTTGTTGTTCTTTGATTCGGATGAAGCTGCTCGGAGCCTGTTGTGTGGAAGCGATATCCATTCACATCATAACCACTGAATGAATTGACCCTAAAGCCAAAGCCATCAGCAACCTGTCTCAACTCAGGAGTCATAGTCATAACAATTTGGGCCTGCAAGCCAAAGCCACGTATGAAAGATTGACATTCAACTCAAAATACGAAACTAAGTATGAGATAAATTAGACGGTACCTTCTTCTTGAACTATGAAATGAATTCAGGTTTTCCACTTCCCGCACTATTTTTAAGAAGGGCATCCGCTTCCTGTGAGCTAGGATCGCTTGATTGATGCTAGTATTCATGAAAAAATTCCCTATACCAACGAGAATATAGGAGTTAGATGCAAGAAGTACTGACGACGCATGGAACAAGTTCGTTCACAACTTACGTGATGTATGTCTCCACTTCGTCGAGATTGGTCAACATATAGAACATGATAGTGCACCACTCTTCATATTGCAAGATCTTGTTTGTCGATCCACTTGCACTTCTGAGTTGCCCTCAGAAAAGGCTGAGGTTCGACTCATTTCCACCATCATTGTAACGAGGCTGAGTATTATGTACGATAGGGAGGTTGTCACTATAATATGTCGTTGTGAAGTTGGACACCTCCTCGAGGATATATGCCTCTACAATGGAAGTCTCGATTTTATTTTTGTTTCTACATTTCTTTTGAAGAACCTTTAGACCTCTCTCGACTGGATAGCACCAACAGAACTGCATGGGCCCCCTATCCGTGCCTCGTACGGGAGGTGCAAAATCAGATGCCGCATCGGATTGAAGAAGCCCGGTGAAAATATCTTCTCTAGCTTACAGAGCAAAATGGGTGCCATTTTTTCCAGGTCTGCAATCACAGTCCAGAGATAACTCCTTGGCACATACCTGGTAGAAGAAATAGCTCAACTCTATCAGGACTAGCCAAACATGCTCAGAGAAATAGCCTCGAACCATCACTGGGAGAAGGCGCTCAATCCAGATGTGGTAGTCAAGACTCTTCATCCCTAAGACTCGCATAGTATTTAAGTTCAGTCCTCTCCTCAGATTAGCTGCATATCCATCAGAGAACATTATAGTCTGGATCCATTCTAGAACTTCCCTCCTTTGTGGCCTACACAAATTTGGCCGGAGGCCTTGTCCATGTCTTGCCGCACTTAGGAGGCTTCATCTCTTGCTTTGGTCTATCGCATAACATTGCCAGATCCACTCTAGCCTTAATGTTGTCCTTTGTCTTATCAGGAATATCCATGATTGTTCCCCAAAGTGCTTCGGTGATGTTTTTTCAGTGTGCATTACATCAATGTTGTGTGGAAAGAGAAGGCCATCAAAATAGGGAAGCCGAGTCAAGCCCGACTTATGCGTCCACATATGTTGTAGACCATACCCCACAAACCTATCACATTCTTTATTGAGCTCCAAAGCATCTATCCTTTCAAGAACCTCGGCACCAGTCAACATCTGGGGTGCAGGGTCTGAATGGATGGTCAGGCGGGAGGAACTGTCGGTGTAGGTCGAACGCCGAATAGTTGCCACCCTTTTTCAACCAAATGAACCTCAGAGCTTCCTTGCATACTGGACAGGGGAACTTCCCGTTAACACACCAAGCATAGAACATGCTGTACGCTAGGAAGTCATGCATGGAGTAAAGGTACCACACATACATCCTGAAGTTTCTCTTTGTAGCACGGTCGTATGTCCATACCCTTTGATTCCAGGAAATGATCAATTCATCAATGAAGGGCCCCATGAACACACCCATATGATTCCTCGGGTGTCCGGGAATGATCAACGTCAATAGCATGTTCTGTCATTGCATGCACACACTGGGGGGAGATTGAGGGGATCACAAACATGGGCCAACATGAGTAGGACACAGCCATCATGCCATAAGGATTGAACCCATCTTTCGCAAGCGCAACATGGACATTACGAGCCTCTTTCGCTTTCTCATGATAAATGCCATCAAAGTGGGTCCACGCTTTACCATCAGATGCATGCACCATCTTGTCAGGATTGTATTATTTGCCATATTTGTGCCATGTCATCTATTTCATAGATTCCTCGATCATGTATAGTCGTTGGACCCTCGATATGAAAGGGAGGTGCCGTACGATTGATACGGGGATGTCGAGCTATCTCTTCTGGCCATCGGCATTATCTACCTCCAGATACCTAGAGGATTCGCACATCGGGTAGTACTTTGCTTCAGCGTGTTCTTTCCTAAATAGAACGCATCCATTCGGACATGTATGTATCTGCTCATATGACATCTTAAGGGCACGAAGCAGTTTCTGCGACTTGTACATGCTCTTCGATAGAATGTGACCCTTTGGAAGCAAGCTGCCAACAATTGTCAGCATACTATCAAAGGTGTCTCGACTGAGGCTAAGCTGAGACTTTAACGCCATCTAAATGAGAGACTTTTGTGTGGCCATGAAGGGGTTGCTGTGCAGAAGTAAACATATCATAGAACGCCTTTGCGGTGGCCTCTGGCTCCTCCTCCTCATTCATACGACGCGTGCTCTCACCACCTCCTCTCTTATTCGATGGGCTTCACCATGGTGGACCCATCGGGTATAGTCCGGGGTAAACCCATACTTCACAAGGTGTTTACCCATGGTATCCTTGCATTGCCTTTTCCTATTAGCACATCTGCTATAGGGACACACAACCCGACTTGCTCCTTTAGCAGCCTCGTCAAATTCTTGCTCCAAGAAGGAATGGGTCTTGTCAATCCATTCATTTGTGTAATCACTATCACTTGGGTGGCCCGTGTACATCCAGTCACGATCATCCATCCTCTAACATATACATTAGCGAGAAACGTAAATATCAAGTTTACCTATATCGGCCTCCTACTCTCTAATAGGTGAGGATAGGTCCTAATCCCACCCGTATTTGCGTTGTTGGGGTTGCTTTCCATTATCTGCTCTGATTGGAGACGGAATTTTGGCAGCACCTCCCCGCTGTTCTGCAGGTACACGCCCCAACAGGGAGATCGTGTATCCAGAGAACAACAGAGAGGTGATGCCGAAACTCAGTCTCCAATCAGAGCAGATAACGGAAACTAATCCCAACAACGCATACGCGGGCTGTCCAAGTAACGTGGACAATTCAAAACAGATATGGTTTTCGATATGCAAAGATTTGCATACCTCTATCCGTATCTCTTTCGAACGGGAAACGCCTAACTAGGTGACATGACCTATGACCCTGATATGAAAAAAGGGGTTATACCTTAGGTAGCGGTGCAGTCAGGCTAGCGGGGCCATGGAGAGTAGGTGCAGTGGCGAGGTGACGTGGTGCAGGCAGAACCGCAACAGCGCAGGGGTACTCCGGCTCGACAACGATCGGCCCTTCTCTACAAACAAAAAGACCACAATACCATCAATTAAAAATTTTGACAGCACCTCCCCTACATGGTGTGGTTTCTAAAACCTACAGCAAACTAAAGGCACGAAGGCCTAGAATTATATATATCACATATATATCGATACAACCCACCACCACCACGACCATGCCCACAACCACCATACCACCTTCACCACCACCTCCACCTACACCTCCACCACCACCTCTACACCTACACCACCACCACCACCACCTCCACCTCCACCTACACCTCCACCACCACAATCACAATCACATATTGCCATTGCTCGCACAATGTAAACCACTACCACCACCACAATCACAATCACAACCACAATCATAATCATTGCTCGCACAACGTAAATTGAATAAAAATAGGGGCGAACCACGTGCGTTTCCAACTGCGGTGAAGGGGACGGGGCGGTGTCGGGCATGGACGCGGACCGACGGGCCAGATGCCGGTGTAGAGAGCCAGCGCAGCGGGACGGCAGAGGATGGCACCGCGGGTCTAGGCAGTGAGCGGTGCCGGTGGCCTCCTCCCTCCTCTCTGCTCCCGCCTCCTAGTGAGCGGCACCGGCGGCCTCCTCCCTCCTCTCTCTCGCTCCTCCCTTGCTCCCTGCTCCCTTGGCGGTGAGCTGGCGCCCGCGGCATCGGGAGGGGGGGAAGGCGGGGGGAGCCGCCGGGAGGGAGGGGGGGAGGGAGGAGAAGGCGTGACCCGGTAGGCGCCGTCGCCCATCGGGCGGCCATGGCGGGGGCCCGGCCACGGGGAGGCCGTGCGAGCAATCGGCCGGCCGCGGCTTGGGGCGGGCTGGGGCCGGGCTGGGGGCGGCACGGGCACAGCGCACCACGCTGGCGGTGAACGGGCGGCGGCGGCGTCGGCTCGTCGGCGTCGGCGTCGGCGGGCGCGTCTGAGCGGCGCGGCGTTACGTGTGTGCACGCTGCGTTCTGTGTGTGTGCCAGCTGCTGTAACGGCTAAGTCCAGGTGCGCATGCTATGCCGAGTGCCACCGATCTGGCACTCGGCAAAAAAAAAAGATTTCTTTTTAAAAAAATCGGTACTTTGCCGATCGCCGCCGCCAAGGACACTTTCGGCAAAGAGCCCCCCGCACGGTCAAAACCCATTCAAAAATAAAACAAATCAGTTTTTTAAAAACTCCTTTGTCGAGTGCCACGGCGCAGGGGCACTCGGCAAAGACCCACATAAAATTTTGAAAATACTTTGCCGAGAGCCCGCTGCAGGACACTCGGCAAACACTTTTGCCGAAAGTGCTAACCCTAGGGCACTCGGCAAATAATTATAAAAAATAATTAAAAAATAGCAAACGACTTCAAAAAATTACCAAGTTTTTACAAGGGCCCTTTTATACTGTATATCACACATGACAAAAGTTTTGACATCAAAATCGACCGAGAAATGCTTGAACTCCTATTCATCCGGGTTACTTTAGAATTGAAACTTCTTCGGGGATTGTTAGATTTGAACGCAACGTGTGTGACAACTTGCATGAAACATTATCAAATTTTTATCACAGCCTCGACACATGAAATGATGACGTGGTGAGAAATTTCATGATTTTATGAATTCATATATTTTTTTAGAATTAAAAAACAAAGAGCCCGCAGTGGATCGTCATGTTTCGTGATCAAGAACTTCAAAATTTTGGGTCTTATTCTCAATACACCCCTAAAATAACCTAAGTAACATTAATATCATTTTTTAATCACTAAATTCTATTATTGGATGCACGTGCAGTTTAAATTTGTATTTTTCCAAAAATTGCAATTAAATGCAATAAACTTCTGAAAAATAGCAAAACACATGAAAAATGGGCCATATTTGAATGTATAATATAATCTAATGTGAAAAGACTATAAAAAATTGGAGGGCAAAAATAAAAAAAAATTAAAATTTTGCCGAGTATTGGCCGTTAGCACTCGGCAAAGACCTAAATATGCCGAGTGGTAAGGTACGGCACTAGGCAAAGGCCAATTTTTGCCGAGAGCCTAACGGGTGGCTCTCGGCAAACATTGACGGCGGTGGATGGATTGGGGGGTCCGGTGGCAGTCTTTGCCGAGGGTAAGTGTTTGCCGAGAGTCTACCCTCGGCAAAGATGGGTCTTTGCCGAGAGGGTGTCTATGCCGAGTGCCAAGCACTCGGCAAAGGCGCCTTCGCCGAGTGTCTGACTTTGCCGAGTGTTCCTCTCGGCAACGTTGCCCTTTGCCGAGTGCCCGATATAAAGATCTCGGCAAAGCTCTAAGCACTCGGCAAAGGCCGTGATTCCGGTAGTGCCAGCAACTTTGAGTTATTGCTGTCTGCCATTGAACATCTGAGCAGTTGCTCCCTCAAGTATCTTGCAATTGATGATGATTTCACCGGATTCCTTGACACCTCACTGAATGATTCACAGGCCCCACCAGAGCACCTGCACACCCTCGGGCTCTCTGGCAAGTTGTCTCAAGTGCCCAAGTGGATTTTCAGCCTGCACAACCTTGAGAAGCTAACCTTGTCGTTAACTTCACTCACAACGGAAGCTCTGCTGGTTCTTGCTGAGCTGCCCGAGCTGTTTTCTCTCATTTTCTCACTTGACTCAACCAGGAAGGATGCAAGTGTTCTCAAGACCCTTCATGATAACACAATCAAGTCAGGAGGCAAGATCTTTTTGCTAGCTGAGGGATTCCCGAAGCTTAAACTGCTTCGCAGTGCAGCACCTGTGCTGCCACCTCTGAGCTTCTTGGAAGGAGCAATGCCGGTGCTTCAGAGGATTGAGCTGAGGCTCAGAATGCTAGAGGGTGTCTTTGGCCTGGAAATTCTTTCAAGTATCCAACAGGTAGTGCTTACTGTCAGCAGTCAGGAGCCTAAAGATGCCAAGGAAAAGGCAGACCAAGTCAAGGAAGTAGCAAGCATGATTCATAAGAAGCAGAAAAGTAATGCTTTCAGTGTGGTTCTCGATGAGTACAACGAATCAACAGAACAGAAGTAGACTACCTGGTCATAATGCGTATAGTTGCAGGGGATATGTCATCGTTCTGTTATGTAGTAGACTTGTAATATATTGCTCCATGATGGTGCACTATTTATTGTATGCTTTTGGGAACTATTACCATTATCAACGTTACATTTCCTGAAGTATTACATGGTGAATCCACATCTTAATGTTACTAAATGAAGGTATCCAATGGATACTTCATGTTAATTCTAATGAAAAATTTTGGCTTTTTAAGTTGTACTCTAATCATCATCTCCTATAATATTACTGACTTGGCCAAAAGCGCAGAAAGAAACATTACTATAACCTATAGGCACCTCCAACTCCAAGTGCATGTGCTGCAGGTGAAGCATGTATAACCGAAAAGGACTCACCATGGGAAAGTTTCGACAACCACGCATTGGGCTCATGCTAACAATCTAACATACAGTCCAAATTCACAAATAATCTGCGATAGCTGAGTTTGAATTTGAATCAATATAATAATACAGTTTAAATGCACAAAAACGCTGCAATAACAGAGTTTGAAGTAACTGGGGCATGAGGTATCTCAAAGTATGCAGTTCAGTGTTGAACAAGGCAATGCATTTCAGTGTTTCAATAACTCTGCTTGGGGCATGACCGAATTAACAATCGCAGATCCAACCAAGTATGCATTGCCTTTTCACCATCCAATCCAAGGGCATGTCTTCTGCAAAATCAAGGCGCCTAGCATACATAGCCAGTTCCAAGAGAAGCCTCTGTAACACGGCAATCATCATGTTTCTACCTTATATAATTTTTTTAGTTAAATACACTTGAATTTAGAACAGGCATCATGTGAGTCACAACTAAAGACTAACATAACTCAGTGCAAGCATACATATCATATGAGATCTTTAGTTCCTCCCGTCATACTCCTGTAGATTAACTGTTCCACCTACAGGACCATTCCCTCTGTCCGTGCGGACTCCTGCTACCTGCACCACCGTTTCAGTCCAGCACCGAGTCCACGTTACTCACCAGTTTTCCTCCTCCAATCCCATCCTACGTGCACGCTGCTATCCGGTCTACCGCTTCAACCCAGCACCCAGTCCACGCTCCTCACCGACCGAGGAAACCACACGACCAGTCCACGCTCCCATCCGTTCGAAGTTTCCACACACGCCTCCGTACGCCCTTCCTCGCCCGTCCCGCCTCAGCGCCCGTGCCCCGCCGCCAACGCGAACGGCGCCCCGCTACGGCCGCCGCAGATCGGCCGCTGCTCGTGGGCGCTGCAGGCCCGCCGCTGCATGCGACCTCGGTCGCCCGTGCTCCATCCTTCCCTTCCCTATCTTCTCCGTCGCAGGCCGTCTCACCTGCGCTTTTCCCTTCGCCTCGCCCACTCCGCCGGTCCGGCCGCGGCTCCCAACGCCGGCGGCAAATCCCAGCTACCACTCCTCGCGGATGCCCCACATCCGCCTGTCCGGCGCTGCACACGGCCATCGCAGCCCCAGGTCCTCCCCCGCGCGACAATGCCCGTCGTCGCCATGGACCATCCACCGCTGCTGTCCGTAGTCGATCCTTCTCAGGTCCGCATTTTCTCTTGCCGCCGTTCGAATCATGCCTGAAACATCTCAAACCTCGGTGCCTGATTGCTTCGTCAAATTTCCTGAGCCTATTTTACGGCGGCAAATTACAAGTAAGCCTCTTCGTCCTATCCCTGATATATGTCTTTCAAATTTATTCTTGATATTACTACTTTCTTAACGCCTGCACCACTCAGATCATCGTTTTCCACTCGGCTGTTTACAGATCCTGCCTCTGCCAATGGAGGTATCCAGGATACTGCCACGCTGAATTCTACTCATGCCTTGCCGCCACACTTCAATTTCGGTTCTACCCGTTCCAGCCGGCGCCGCCAATTTCCTCCGTGTCCTGGTAACGGTGCTGCAATGCCTTTCCTTCAGAGGGAGGGTTGCCTGCTCTAGGTTATTTCATAGTTCCTAAAGCAGTCAGTTTGCTTTTTAAACAGATTTATCACGGCCAGAGGACGCACCACCTGTACGGCACCGTAAGAAGCGTACAAGTTATAGGTTGGAAGATTCAGCTGCATTGCTCCATCAAACCAGTCTTCCGTCGTCCTCACACTACAATGAAGGTGCTTACATGGTCATGATTATTTCACCTGTTTGTTCCGTGCACGATTATGTCACGTATTTGTTCTGTGTAAATACACACTACATGCATCCTTACTAACCTCATGTGTTTGTATGCAGCTGCACGATCGAATTCGTGTCCCATATCTAATACGACGCATGACAATACCTGCACTTCAGTTCATGGTACCACTGCTTCCCTGCCTCGACTTTTACTTACACCCCAGTAGGATTTCAGGCCCTTTTTAATTCATGCAAATTATAATTACCATGCTGCTTTATGTGGTGTGCACTCCATCATAGACACTTCTATCAGTCATGATCTTTTGGATCAAACGATACCTCGCTGTGATCATACCTTTCCAACAGACTTCAGTTCCACATCTGAACATGCTTTACGACGACGCTCACGAAAAAAAAATACAGGTACGGTGCCTTTGCTATTCTACTTTCCAGCCGTCAGTTACTATACATGCTGTTGCAACATACAGCAGAAAAAAATGCACTCTTCAGACAAACTATCCCACTGGTTACATGACATGTTGCTGTACTGATATATCAACATGGTCATCATATATGTACTCTCTCTGCTCTATGTAACTTTGTAGCTTCGATGCCACTCCTTCAAGATGAACAACCAACTCCTTCTGTTGTACCAGTTTCTTCAAGCTCCCATGCACGTGAGTGACTCCTGCTACAACCTTTTCCCTTTTTTCTCCTAGGAACTCATTTTTTTTTGGTAAATTTGCTCTACTGCTCTGCTCTTCACGATTGTCCTTTCTTAATCAATTAACCACTGCTCATTCCTACAGAAAAGTCTTGTGGTCGTGCTCAGTACTATATATGTGATTGCTCGTGATTGCTCTTATCCAGTGTCCATGCTCGATAGCACACGTGCTTCCTGTCATCCGGTTGCAACGACATGATTCATGTTACTTGATTCCTAAACCTCCTTGCATGCCTCATCAGCAGTATCAGTCCCATAAACTATATCTGGTGAACAAAAAAAACTTCATATCCATCCTTTGCCTTCCAAGCTACTTTCCTGTGTCCCCTCATGTTTGCACGTTCTTCTTAAATACAGGTAGTATCTTCGCACCACTCAGTCTAGGCCCACCGGGATGTGTATGCCGTTACTGTGGTGCATTATTTTGGTATGAAGAGCGCCTAGATCGACGGCGCCACACAGCAACACCATCATACACCAAATGTTGCAAACAAGGAAGTGTGATCTTACCTCCATACAAAATGCCACCTGAGCCTTTATATAGTCTTCTCATGGGAACCAACCGAGCAGTGTCATCTCATTTCTTTGAAAATATAAGGTGCTACAACTCTATGTTTGCCTTCACATCCATGGGTGTCAATGTAATTGATTCTGTCAATGATGGCCGGGGCCCCTATGTCTTCAAGATAAGTGGCCAGCTTTGTCACCGCATTGGATCGCTTTTGCCCAAGCAAGGTAAGCGTCCTGAATATGCTCAATTATACATCTTTGATACTCAGAATGAATTGAAGAATAGGCTACAGGTTGGTACTTACTCAAATAGTGCCTTTGAGCCCAATGAACAAATTGTTGCAGCACTAATACAAATGTTCAATGCCCACAATCCAATTGTTCAACTCTTTAGAATAGCCCGTGATAGAATCTTACAAGACAGCAATGACAGATACTGTATAAGATTGTTTGGCTCTCCTGATAAGCATGGGGATATCTTCAGCGCTCCTGTAGCATCTGAGGTTGTTGGTTTGGTCGTTGGTGACTTGGATGTTGGTGATGATGGTCGTGACTTGCTGGTCGAGGACCAAGCAGGTAATTTACGCAGGGTGAAAGAAGACCACTGCAAATTTATGGCCATGCAGTATCCAATATTATTCCCGTATGGAGAAGATGGGTACCATGACAAAATTCAGTATCGGCGATGTCATCGATCACAGTCCATCAAACGGAAGTATGCTACCATTGTTGAATACTATTCCTATAGAATTCATGATAGACTAGATGATTTTAACACTCCAATGCGCTGTAAGAGAGGCACACAGGCCTACCTCATAGATGCCTATTGTTGTGTGGAGGAGTCCAGATTGAGTCACTATAGGACTGAGTCATTTCAGAAGAAATACAGAGCTGCTTCTCATAAAGAAATTCGTGAAGCTGTTAGCAGAGGCATTACTCGAGGCTCTCAAGCTGGTCAGGGCATCATATTGCCTTCTTCACATGTTGGAAGCCCACGATATTTATATCAAAATTACCTTGACTGCGTCGCTCTTTGCCGCAAATATGGATGTCCTGATTTGTTTATCACTTTCACATCGAACCCATTATGGTCTGAGGTAACTGAAGCTTTGAGTCAGATCCCTGGACAGCATTCTTCAGATAGACCTGACATTGTTGACCGTGTTTTCCATATGAAGCTAGACATTTTCATGGATGACATTGTCAAAAACAAGTTCTTTGGTACGGTTCTTGCAGGTACCTTCCCAATTGTTTCTCAAAATAGTCGATTCACTTTTGTTACCCTTAGTGTGCTTCTCACTTATCGTTCTCTTTGCCAGGTTGTATACACAACTGAATTCCAAAAGCGTGGTCTGCCTCACGTCCATCTCATTGTGTGGCTACAGAAAACCACCCCATTGTCAGTTCAAGAAATTGATAGATTCATATCAGCACAGCTACCTGATCCTTCTATTGATCCAATAGGCTTCGAAGCTGTTTCCTCATTTATGATCCATGGTCCTTGCGGAGCTGCAAATTTATCATGTGTTTGCATGGTTGATGGTAGATGCTCAAAATCCTACCCAAAAGAATACTGTGAAAAGACAACATTACTGCAGAATGGCCATGTTCGGTATGCTCGACCTAAAAATGGCCTCACCACAGCCAAAAATGGTATTTATGTTGACAACAGTTTTGTTGTCCCACACAATGTTGACCTATTAGTAAAGTATCAAGCCCATATCAAAATAGAAAGGGTCAATCGTGATGGAATGGAAAAATACCTATTCAAGTATTTTTCCAAAGGATATGACTGTGCAAAGGTTGGCCTTCAACGAAATCGGACATCTGATGGATCACCCAGCCAGGCAGTTAATGAAATACGTGAGTATCTAGAATGTAGGTGTGTCACTCCTAATGATGCAGCATGGCGTTTGCTCCAGTTTGAAATCCACCATACCGATCCTTCTATTGAACGCCTTACTTGCCACTTGCCCTTCGGCAATAGTTGTGTCTTCACTGAGGATGACAAGTTGGAACAAGTGCTGGAAAACCCAAAGAATAAGGTTTCTAAGCTCACTGCATGGTTTGAAGCAAATAAGATATTCCCTGAGGCTAGACAGTTTACATATGCTCAATTCCCTGAATATTTCACCTGGCATGACAATGGACACTACTGGGACCACCGTCGAGGCAACCAGAAAAGAATAGGCAGGGTGGCACATGTTGGTCCTAACCAAGGAGATTGCTTTTATCTTCGTATGCTTCTGCATATTGTCAAAGGAGCAACATCTTATTCAGACTTATGAACTGTTGAAGGCCAGCACTACCCAACATTTCAGGCAGCTTGTTAGGCTCTAGGACTTCTTGGGGACGATCGTGAATGGTCCCTAGCAATGGCTGATGCAGCCCATTGGGCTCTTCCCCACCAGCTACGTGAATTATTTGTGACCCTCCTCATTTTCTGTAATGTTGGCAACCCATTGGCTTTATTTGAAGAATATGCAGCAGCAATGGGTGAAGACTTTGGCAACCAAATTAGATTTGCATCAGTCCATGGCACACCTGCTCTTCAATGTCATGCTAGGTCATATGTGCTTACTCAATTAGATGACCTGCTCAAAAATTCTGGATACAGTTTAGGCCACTTCAACTTGCCTCAACCCACTGTCAGCTATGCATCCATTATTGGCAATACACTTCTACTAGATGAACAGACATATGATTTAGAGAGAGCTTCAACCGAGGCAGCAGAACAACTTAGCCAGCTTAATCTGAACCAAAGACAGGTGTATGATGCTATCATCAGCTCAATAGATAATTGCATTGGTCATACATTCTTTGTTCATGGCTACGGTGGCACTGGAAAAACATTCCTATGGACCACGTTACTTAATAATGTCAGGGCAAAAGGCAAAATTGCTTTGGCTGTAGCATCTTCTGGAATAGCATCACTCCTTCTGCCAGGTGGTCGTACACCACATTCCCGTTTCAGGCTACCGATGAACATAGAGGAACACTCTGTTTGTGCTATTAAGAAAAACACTCATTTAGCTGAATTGATTCAGAATACATCATTGATTATATGGGATGAGGCACCTGTCAATCATCGGTATTACTTCGAAGCTTTAGACCGTACGCTTAGAGATATTTTAACATCAGTTGATCCATCTCTCGCTAAGAAACAGTTTGGGGGCATCACAGTTGTTCTTGGTGGAGACTTCAGACAAACACTACCGGTATTGCCCAAAGCCAACAAAAAAGAAATAGTGGATGCGTCCATTACACGTTCCCGCCTATGGTCCACCTGCAAGGTCATGAACCTCACAGAAAACATGAGACTGCAATCTCCATCATTATCTCAAATTGAGCGGCAACGCCTGCATGCCTTTGCAGATTGGTTACTTCATGTTGGAGAAGGAACAGTCCCTGGTAGTTCACCTACTGATAAGGATGACACATCTTGGATTCAAATTCCAGAATATTTACTTTTACCACCTGAGTCAAGAAACATTGAAGCACTCATCTCTTTTGTCTACAACTGTTCAGACATAGCAGATCAGGCTGCCTACTTATGTCAGCGGGCAATTCTAGCACCAACTAATGAGATAGCTGCTCAAGTAAATTCCCAGATAATATCCCAAGTAGCAACAGAGGAGATGTCATATTATAGCTCAGATGCTATTGATGATGATACATGCAACCGTGCCACCCTTGAGTCTCTTTATCCTGTGGAATTCTTGAATACGATATGATGAGTGGCCTACCTGACCATCATATTAAGTTAAAAGTGGGGGTTCCAATAATGTTGCTACGTAATCTTAACCCATCAAAAGGCCTTTGCAATGGAACAAGACTTATAGTAACTCAACTTACTCGCCGTGTAATCGAAGGCCAGATTATCACAGGAAAAGCTAAAGGAAGTAAAACATATATACCAAGGATAGTAACTACATCCATAGAAAACAAGTGGCCATTCAAGATAAAGCGACGCCAGTTCCCAATTCGAGTATCCTATGCAATGACTATAAACAAAAGCCAAGGACAAACACTTACCAGAGTCGGTGTGTACTTGCCAAGTCCAGTTTTCTCCCATGGTCAATTGTATGTTGCTTTCTCACGAGTTACATCACCAGATGGTCTTCGTGTTCTAATTGAGAATAATCCTCCTGAGTATGAGAATAGTACTCACAATGTGGTCTATAAAAAAATCTATGATGATCTAGCCCAAGCTTCTTTGGCATCCTGCTAAGGATAATTGGGTGCTACACTGTGTATTCTGCATGCTGTCTCTGTCCCCTATAACACAGAAATAATCTTATCTTTGCCAAAATTCAATTATTTCCCTGACTCAACTATCAATGCTAATGTATGTACAAAATATTCCTGTTATGTTTCACTTACCTGCAATTCCTGATCATGATATACACATTCCAGTTTTAAAACTTCTTATTTTCGATGCAGCTGTACTCCACTTTGATATTTTGGCAGTTCCAATGCAATGCCATGAGGACAGTTCAGATCGAACTACACAGATGCTCACTGCGTAAGTTCCATGACCATCCAACTATCATTCTGATGTGGTTACTCTTTACTTTCCAATAGGTCATTAGTCATAGTGTTTAAAACCAACTCACACTCTTTAGCCTTAATTTCTAAATGACTGCAGACATAGATGTAATTCTTTCAACCTTTTAATATTTTCTGTATATCTCATTATCCCATTCGCCTTAATTTGTAAAACATTACAAGACTACATGTAATTCTAGCAACCTGCTATTTTTCTGTATACCTCATAAGGCCATGATAGACAATATTATTGCCCTGGGATAACTGTTGCTTTCCTGGTTCTATCAACTCGCCTTTGTATACATAACAATCACATATTATGTTACTATGTGTTCCAACTGAAGTTTTTCCAGAGAAGGTTCAAAGAAACAGAATATCATGCTACTCTAAACTGCAGTTTAGATATGCATACATTAAAAAAACAAGACACATCTACTGTAACAACTAAAAAGCAAAATCACCCAGGTCACCAACCTACAGCAATGCTCATGACAGTAACTACATACATGTCCATCCTGTGCATAATAATATTTCAGTGCGACCATACTAAGTACGAAACATGGACCATTGGATGACACTTGGAAGAATTATATTAAGATGACGAAAAAGAACAAATAGGTTCACAATTTCTGTAACTAAACTCACACAGGCTGCAATTCACATAGTGCTATCATAACATATGTGGCCATCACCAATCTGTGTAAAGATTTTTTCACATCTCTGCTCCTAATATCATCGCAGGTTGCAATTTTGGCCAGCGAAGTAGGACCAACAGTTGCAGCATCCTGAACAAATGCAGCATTAGCGGTTTCCACAGCGGACGATTTTTGATGAGCAAGCTGCACAGTAGACGATTCCCACTGACTTGATCAATTACCATTGGGTGATTTTGATATACCATGTTAGCTTTATAGCTGTAATGCATCAACTCTTTCTTATTTAGTGGGATAAGAAATGTCTATTCAACAATTTCATTACCAATTTCTCACCATATCGTTTCCTGGGAATTACCTTATCCATTTCAACCTTGAAAACTGTATGACTCAACATTACTAGGGTCAAACACAGTCTAATCCAACAGACTCACTTCCACAAATAACCTTAACAAATGCCATTTCAGAACCATTTTACTATGTATAGTGGCCGATCCAACTCTACATATATACCCTTTTGAAATTACCATGTTATAGTTTCAATCAAATTGTCACCGGCTCTAAATCACACACCTTAAATCTTTGTATGTGGCTCTAAATCACACACCTTAAATCTTTGTACGTTGATGTATAATGCCCGCGGCAACGCGCGGGGTCTCTGCTAGTAAAGATTATATGTGCAGTTAATTACATAGAATCCTTCATCACTGAATCCAGAGCATCCTCGTCCTCTCCATCTCCCTCGTCAGAGTCGCTCTCGCTCCCATCACCACCTTCCGAGGGGCCCCAGAGGGCATCGATCTTGGCTCTGACCCTGGGCCACTCTCTGTCGATTCTCGCCTGCGCTTCGGCCTTGCGGATGAACCAGTCAACGTCGACCTCGACGTGTCCCTTGTTCTTGAGCTCACTGCGCACCCACTCCTGAAACTTCGGTAGCCTCTCCTCCACCTCGTAGAACGCCCTGGCCAGCACGTAGATCCCGCACAGCTTCTTGTCCTCCTCCTCCTCCCCCGGCCGCGGCACCAGCTCCGGGTTCCTGCGCTTCAGGGACGTCGGCGGCGGAGCCTCCGGCTTCTGAGATAGGATCCACCGGATGTCCTTCGCCGACAACCGGTTCTTCACCCCTGCCGCTTTCTCTGTATCTGCGCAGGTGGACGCCGCCACCGAGGCTGTCTCCTTGCCTCCTGTGACGCGCGGACAAGGCATCCGACCAGATGCTGCTACCTTCCCCGCCTTCCTTTTGGTGGTGCATCTCTTCAGTGGAGCCTGCGGTCTTGTGGCCGCGGCCTCCATGCTTTTTCACGCCTGGAAACCTCCGAGCTTGTAGCACTTGATGGCTTTGCTCTTTTTTTTTTTTTTTTTGAGGGGATAAAAGTGCACACGAGCCTTGATAGATCTATATCGGCGGAGGCGAACAGGACCTCTCTGGTCCGATCGGATTCGGACCAAAAACTGAAGGCTGCCCTCAACGATCGAGTCGAGTCCGTCTATTATTTTTTTTTTTTTTTGTGGGACCGGGTTAAAGCGCGACCTGTCGCGCAAGTGGGGAAGCGCGCGACCGTCCCCAGCCCCACGCGCAACTCCAACCGGCACGCCCCGACGTGTTACGTGTCCTCACATGCTGTCGGAACCGCTCCCTCCCTTTGCACTCTTTTCATTTGCACCGGTGTAGCTACAATACAAATTAAATGCTGTTTGCTTTCGTACGCAGCAGGGAACACAATGAACTGAAAATCCAACACGTAGGACAGTAAGGCCAGTCTCAATGCTTAGTTTTACTTCACAGTTTTCAAGATATGAAACTTTAACATGAAACGGTTTTCTCTCACAGTGTGTAGTTTCATGAGACAGTTCATATGTTATTTTGAAGCCTCCATGGGTCCCACCATGTCTCTCTCTTCCTCACCGACACTGCGTCCTGACGGAGCAAGTGCTCACGCTCGCAACCGCGACCGGCGGCGGAGCTTGCACCCGAGCTCACGAACGCGGTGACTGGTGGAGGATCTCGCCCGGAAGCTGCCCAAGACATACGCGAACGCCGCCCAGATTTGGCGCCTCGACGCAAGGACCAACGCCGGATCGACGCTTCAACAGTCGCATCGGCAGAGCAGACTCCATGTTCTTCCTGCTGCTAGATGAGGAGTTGAGGCTCTTCTCCAAACTGAGCCTCTGATCCGTAACCATCAGCTTCGTGAACCTGCCGCCGACGACGACGAAGAGGAGGAGGATTTGGTGGATGTGCACCTGCGGATCTAGAGTGCCGGTGGCATGGACAAGCTAATTGATTAAGCTGTCTCGTTCTCACGTATCAGATGAATGAAAACAAGCTTACCAATTCGAGTTTCAATCATGTTCGTTGTTTCTGCAGGATCTATTCGGCAGCGAAACATGGGCCATGGCACTGCAGTGCGGCAAAGCAGGCAGAGCTGCACGCTCGCGTGGGCGCCCGCGTTCAGCTCCTGCGGCGGTGGAGCAGGCGTCCGCGGCGGAGCCCGTGGCAGGTGGAGTTGCGCGCTCGCGTAGGCGAAGCTCCCGCGACGACTCGCGGTGGTGGAGCAGGCGTCCGCGGCGGAGCCCATGGCAGGCGGAGGTGCACGCTCCCATAGGCGAAGCTCCCGCGGCGGTGGAGCAGGCGTCCGCGGCGGAGCCCGTGGCGGCCGGAGCAGCGTGCTCGCGTGGGCGCGTACAGTCGCGCTGGCGGAGCGGTGTGCTGCCGACGGGCGGGGCGCTGCCGACGGGCGGTGCGCTCGCAGTCGCGTCGCGTCCCATCCGAACTCCAGAGGAAGAAGAAATCACCCGTGAAACGAAGGAAGCCTCTCAATGGGGATTTCACACGGTTTCCAAGTTTTTGGAAACTGCGCTCAGAAGTGTCGTGGGGATGAAACTTTTTTCTCTCTCCTTCTAGTTTCATGCAAAAAGCTTCTTTTTGATGATGTGTCACTCTATTTAATGTGCATGAAACATCTCATGAAACCCCATTAAGACTGGCCCAAAAAGACTAATTACGTTCCGGCCTCACCCAGCAACAAAAGACTAATTACTCGCGATGCCTTGATGCTCCAGTCAGTTGTTGTATGCACGCTTTCCAAAAATGAAACAATTTTCTTTTAATTGCTGCAACTTCTAAACGGTGTCTCCGTTTTAATTTCGTCTCCACCGATATGTTCTAGTGCCGAGATAAACAAAACTAGATCTCACTTGCCAATATTTCAAAGAATTATATTTTAGTAGCAATTTGTGTAAAAAATATGCAAGGTGATTTATGAAAGAAGTTGCTACTCTATAATACTAAACCTACTACTTGAAAAATAATGTTTTTTACATAGTATAAGCACATCAATCGTTACCATAGGAATATAGTAAATTTGTTATATATGGGCATTTACAAAAAAAAATACTAACCCCAAAAGAGAGTAGTATAGAAAAAAAGAGACGAGCTACACCTTTTAAAAAATTATTAAAACAAACAATGCCTAAGATGCAAATTAGGAGGACAAGTTATTATACAACACATTAAAAAATCAAGAAACATAATTTGCTGCCAACTTAGGACATTTATTAAAAAAAATGAGGGATGTGGCACAAAACAAGACAGGTTATGGGGACAAATTATAAGAACAAGCATTGCATAAGCTGCCAACTAGAAGAGCAAGTTATTATATAACCCACTATGTAGGCTAGAAAATATGGCTAAAGACAAGATTAGCTGCCTAAAATAAGACAAACTACATCTAGAAGGGCAAATTTACTAAAAGAAGCATTACATAGATGCTAACTCAGAGGGTAAGATATTAACATCTAATATACAAGATTTAGGAATACAATCGAACCTAAAAAGAAGATTGAAAACTGAAACTTAAAAAAAGAATGAAAACTGCAAGAAAAAAATAGAAAAACTTGACTGAAAACAAAATTAAAAAATCATTTAACTAAAAAAACAATGAAAGAATGAAACTAAAAAAAATAAACACAATGAAAGAAAAAATGAAATTGAAAAATAGTAAATAAAAAATAAAAAACATAAACACAAAAATGAAACTGAAACTGAAAATGAAAACTAAAAACTAAAAATTAAAATTTTAAAACTAAGACTAAAAACAAAAACAGAAACTGATCATTTTTTTAATAAAAAACAAAACACTAAACGGAGAAGCGCAACTAGGCAAAAATAGCTTTTACTAGCTTTTACTGCCGTCAGCCCATAGAACTTCTTCTTTGTATTTACATGGCTGACACACGTATACCTGCATGGGCATGCAGGCCAGGCCGCCAGGCAGGCCACCAGGCCACTCGTGCGAGTCGCGCGCTAGTCGCCTAGCGCGACCGGAAGCGCTTTAGCTTTTCCCTTTTTTTTTTGAGAAATATCTTTTTTTTTTCGAGTTCTCCACGTCAGTTGGGCCGAGCCAAACGTGGGACGTAACGAAAAGGTGTCCAGCCTGTTTTCTTGTTACTAGTTTTTATTTATTATATTATATTTAAATATACGATCGTAAAGTCATCTATTTTTCCTAAAAAAAAAGATGCCATCTAATTACCTCTCTAAAGAATCTAATAAACTATTTCCTCTAAAAACCTAATAATTCTATATCTCCAGTAAAAACTAATAATAATATCTTTTAGAGTGCAATTTAATGGCATCATTTTTTCCATAGACACCATGCCAAAGTTCGTCACACAAGAATGTGTTAATTGAACATTTCTTCTATTAATATTTGATGTTACAATGCCACCACATTTTTTGTTTCATGGCAAGAAAAAATGTATGATATAACTAGATTCTGAAACATTTATATGTTACTTAGAATATTTTTTGAAATTGTTTCCATTTTTCTAGAACTAAATATGATTTTTGAAGCTCATAGAGATATTTTCATGACCTCTACATATTTTTTGTATGTCGTGACCCAATATATCTTTTAGGGTTTTTCATTAATTTTTCAAAAGAGTAACATATTATGGTTTATCAACCTTATTGAGTACACCCTCCGTCCATAAAAGGATGTAATTGTCATTTTTTGAGAAGTCAAATAGTTGCTGCGTTAACCAGATTTATATAGAAGTACTAACATTTTTTATAGAAAATAAGTACTATTAGATTAGTTGAAAACTATAATTTTACAATAAATTTAGTAGGAGACATGAATATTAATACTATTTACATAAACTTAGTCCAACTTGAGCTAATTTCATTGGCATAGATCCTGTAACTATATTCTTTTATGAATGGTGGGAGTATTTATTAGAGTAACTCTAGCATGGCATCTACTTGAGCCCCCATAACTAAATATATGGGTGCCCGTCAACAGTGCCCCAACTAGTACCCTTCATTTCGGGTGGGCACCCAAATCCTTTCCCGGACCCAACTCCTAGGGGCTTCACTCTAGGTTCCCATCCTGGGCGTTGCGGCCATTTCCTTCCCGCGCTCGCATGGACGTGGCCTAGCCCGCCTCTTTCTAGTGCCGCCCTCCACTGTAGTGCTCCCTCCCTCCTCTGAACTCCATCGGTGGCCTCTCTCCATAGCTAGGCCTTGCCCCTCTCTTTTGATGAGCACGGCGGCTCCTCCCTCCGCTCCGGTAGGGCTTACGTGGGCGCGACCACCCGGAGGCATGGATGCGGCGGTGCTGAGGACGGCTCCTCCCTGGGCCGCGCGCCGAGCTCCTCCCCTCCATCAGGAAAGAGATCCTCCTCGCCGGGCGCAATTCCATCCCGTTGCGACCTCTGCCCGGCGGTGTGTCGCAACTCGTCTTTGGGAACCGCCGCGAACCACGACTTCTCCAGTCCTACTCCCGTTCGTGCAGCACGGTCTGTCCCCGGTGCTTCCTAGGCAGAGACCTTCTCCCATTTGGGCGAGCAGAGGTCCGCCTTCTGCAGCGCAACCTGACGAGTGAAGGTGCTCCTCAACCCCACCACGAGCTTCTCGCGTCCTCCCATGTGTGCGAGCGGAGGTCCGCCTTCCTCGACAAGCGGAGGTGCGCCTCGTGACTCCACGAGCTTCTCACGTTCCCGATGCGTGGTTCCATTCCCCGTGTCCAGTGGTTGCGCAACTCCATTCCCCGTCTTTGGTGGCTATAACTCAGCTGATGAGTGCGAAGATGACGAGTAGGTCTCTTTTTGTCAGTGTGTATCCGAAGGAATTTAGGGGCCTTCACTTGGGTGCCAGTACTGGAGTAGAAGCACAAATTTAGGCCAACAAAAATAGTGGTGGGCACCCAAATCGAAAATGATGACATTGATTTCAGGTTCGTTGCTGGAGTTGCTCTTAGATTTATTTTTGCTATAGAAATGATGAAATTATATTAAATCCAGTTTTATCGTGATAAGGAGGCAATTTAAATGGTTTTGAGAATTAAGGTGGTAAGGATATGGGGTTATAGAGTTTGATAAGAAAAATTAGACCACAAAAAGTTGTTTTTCCCTTTCATTGTAAATCAATTGGTATTAGAATTAGTTCTGCGTGAGACAGACACCCAAGGTATAGTAGCGACATGCTGACACCAGGATGCCAAGAATTTACCTTTTTGAGCATCAAAATTATAGCTCTACTGGCGCCAAAATTTGACGATTCGATCAATGCTCTCAATTTTTTGTGAGGCCTCGGCGTTGGCGCTCCCACGGCCCAACAGGCCTACAATGAGACAGGGGTGCCCATGACAAAATCAATGGACGAGGGGTGCCCATGATAAAATCAATGTCAACATACCATCATGGCATTTTCTAAAACACACACACACACCCCATCATGTGCAAATGTAAAGCTGCGCTACGACGCGTGCTAGAGCTTTTTTTTTTAGGGGAGCTCTGACTTTATTTATTCAATATCATAAGAATTACAAACTTCATCGGGAGGCTCCAAAAACCAAACATATCTACCTATCGATAAATTTACAGAGCTTCTAGCTAATAAATGAGCATCGACATTTGATTTTCGCCCTTCATGAACAAACTCAGCTCTAGAAAAGCTCCTTCTTCTAACATTGATCTCCCGGACAATTGGTCCGTATCTACCAAACCCCTTGCCCGAAAGACTCCTCACCACATTGGCACAGTCACTTGCTATCCTGAAAGAAAGCAAGCCAAGATCGCTGGCCAGTGCAAGACCTTCACGGCAGAAGGGCACACCGACCCGGAGGTGACGACGCGTGCTAGAGCTAGATCAACAAAAGTAGAAAAATAACCTTGGGCCTCCTTGAGGAAATTCTCAACTCAAAAATCAGGCCCAACACCACCAATAATCCACCACCAGACCCACCCAACAGGCAGGCCCAACGATCAGTTTCAGTTCAGTCGACCATCCATCCCCTCCACCTGCGGCGCCGCCGATCACCTCACCCATACCGTTACACCTGTCCCACTCCCTTCGCCGCCTTGAGGCCCGTCTCGGAGATGACCTCACCGTGGTCGCCATGGTCCACGGACAACTCCATAGGCCATCCCGGTCAAGCACATCGCCCATCGCCCATCGCCCGATGACCGTGATCCTCGATTTCGCGTGTATGTATGTTCATCATTGCAGAGACGGAGGTGCTTATCTTGGTAGCATTTCAGAAGACACTCACAAACCCAAACATATACACGCTGTAGTAGGTCAGGAGACGTACACACTGTAGCAGTCCAAGAGACTGCATTATTTAATAATTGCAGAGTCTTACATGCAAATCCATTTGGGACATTGAAGCAACAGCACATGCATATAGACAACACTCCATCCAGAGATCCGCGTGGAATAGTTTATCTTCCGAAGGAATTGGAAGAAACTGATTTCCACACGGTCCTCGTTGACTGTAAATGAAGTTACAAACAACAGTGAAAATGCCACAGAGTACACATACAGAGGAACCAATATGCTACTACATGACTGAAGTCTTATTAGAAGTAAATTGGCAACGACAAGGAAGGCACACATCATCAGACATTCGGACCTTAGATACACAGATACATGCTGTGGTCAACAGCATTACACGGGACGCGAGGAGTGATGCACAAATACTGTGGTATGGATTGCCAAGCTGTAACTCTTGTTTCTCTCATCTCCCTCCGGCAATTGAGTTTCCTCCAGAGACGAAATGACTGATCATTCCTGGCGCAATGAGAATATAAGGAAACTGTCAGATTGTACTATATGGAAACTGTCAAGAAAATGGTGTTGAACACAAGCAGAATTTCAAGCAACATAGTAGTTGTGATTACCTTGTCTTATAGAGCTAAGCCTGGCCTAATTGGATCAACTTTCAGCTTCAGTAATCTCGCATTGAATCACTGCTGTAGCCTCCTCACCGACTGCTTGTGCATCATCTTCAGCTCCAGCATTGGTTCTGCTCGAAGTCCCAATTGTAATTTCAGTCTCCTCAGCAACTTCTTGAACATCATCTTGTTCGATGCCATTGATGAAGAGGTCGATCGGGTTGCAGTGCTCGGCAACTTGTTTGGTCACTGCGTCCACTGTCATCTTGATGCTGGGGCTGTTGATGTATTGTGCATTGTAGGACAGGGCAACCTCTGTGAGCCTGTGGAGGTTGTTGATACCGGAAGGAACACAGATCTCGCTTGCTGGGATCGAACAGAACTTCAGTTGAAGGTATGTCAGCTTTGGCATAGCTCCTGCCTCGAAAGTGAACCATGGCATTGGGCAGTCCACCAAGAAACTCTGAAGCTCATGGAATCCTTGATTTTCAATCTCTATGGTTTGTACAGGAATGATGTCCAAGCCTAGTATTAGGCGCTGCAATTTGGGTAGGGATCCAAGTATCTTCAGATCATCTGTTGCTTGCTTGGTACAGACGGTGATTTGCACGAAAGCTAGATGCTCAAGCCCATGGATCCATGGTGGAACACTTGCGAATCTTCCTGCTGTCACCTTGAACTTCTCAAGCCTCTCAGGCACACGAGGCCTCTCAAGGGAGCCCAGGAAATCCATGGAGCAGCCGAGTCCACAGTGAATGGTCAGGGATTTGAGGTATTTCCAATTCCTGATGGATGACAGTAACGCTTCACGGTAGGCTCTGTTAGTGGACTGGTGAAAGGACCATGTAACTGCGAACACCTGCAACTTGTACAGAATACTGAGAGTCCAGAAAAACCGTACGCCACCAACGAGCAGACCAGTCAATGTATCCTGTAGGTCCACAATTTGATTTGGCAGCTGGGTTATCCGTGTGCCTCTCAGGTCCAGGTGCTCTAGTCCTATTAGCTCAAATAGTTCAAGCGGGAGCTCTGTTATCTGCGTGTAACTTACGTCCAATGTTCTCAGAATCTGCAGCTCCTTGATCTCGTGTGGGAGCTTGCTGACTCGAGTATTCCTGACGCTCAAATACCTCAAAAAGATCATTTTGCTTTCGCATATCTGCACTATGTCCTGATCCTTGAGATTCTCCCAGCCTTCAAGATCCAGAAGCACCAAATTGACAAACCTCTGCAGAGGGATTTCGCTGACTGTTCCGGAAACAGCTAGCGAACGAGTCTGGGACAAATCTAAATTTTCAAGGAGTGAGGACAGCTTGCCATGTGGATGGTGGAGGGCTAACCTTCGTGGCATCCTGCTGCTAGTTTGGTTGCCACACTCTGTTGTTGTTGCTGCTGCTGCTGATGCTGCCAGTAAGTTGAGTGTAGAGCGGGTGAAAATGAAACCCATCTCTGCACATTTGGAGGCCAGGAACTGCTGCATAAAATGATTGACTTGCCACTGGCAGTCCTCTCCTTCATCTTGCTTGTGTTTGCAGTTTGATGCTACACAGGTGATGACATTCCTATCCATTAACTGGGAGAAGAATACCTCTGCTTCTGCCTTAACACGAACAAGACCTTCATACATGCATTTCAAGAGGAGACGATCCTTGTCAAACTTGTACCTGTATGGAAACATGCTCATGTAAAATACTAGCAACCTCACGCGATCATTAGGGAGGTCACTAAAAAGGTCACTAAAACCAGAGGTCAGTGCTTGTTTTAACCGTTCTGGCAGCTGGGGGACTTTTTCCTCGCAATAAATTGCAGATCTTTGATGCTCCTCGTCGTCATCCTGTCGTCGGTGCAGCCGCTGCAGTCGTTGTTGCTTCAGCCAGTCTGCCATACAAGTTATGAACAACGGTATACCATCACATCTCATCAAGATCTCATCACAAAATAACTTCGTGTCGTCTGGAAGGCAACCGTCCTCAGAAGCAGCAGCGGCTTCTAGAAGCAGCCTTTCTGTTTCAATCTGGTTCAGAGGCTTCATCTTGTGCACAAGGCCACCATCATAAGAACTGGAGCAAGATGCCCATGCTATACTTGTACTGCGTGTTGTAACCAATATTCTGCTATCAAGATTATTATTAGGGAATGCACCCTTAATTTTCTCCCAGTCTGATGCTTCCCATATATCATCTATAATGACGAAGTACCTGGCCAGCCAGGAGCATTATGAGAATGAGATTAGCAAATATATTTTCAGATTAGTAAAGATATAATCATGCCAAAGCTAGTAATTAAGCTGGTTGTTATTGGTACCTCTTATCTCGCAGGTTCTCTGAAACGAGGTGGACTAGTTGCTCCATTGTCTTGGCTTGTGACGGGTCGTCAGCTGACCGTGTTGCTGCTGCTTCTTCTGAGACTTTTGAGAGGATATACTGAAGAAGATGAATGTTTCTATCAGTCCCCCGTGAAGTTTGAGCCAAAACATTGCAATGGAAGTAACAGGGTCCTCCACTAGTTTCACGCCTGACTCGATTGTGGAGCTCCACGGCAAGAGTTGTCTTGCCTATCCCCACAGGTCCAACGACAGACATGACTCTCAGGTTCATGTCCATCTTCTCCTGGTGTGCGAGCCACCTGAAGATCTTCTTTACCGGGCGATCGATGCCGACAAGAGGAAGGGCACCCGCCTCGGTCAGTTGGGGTGTAAGCCCAAGGTCAGAGCTAGTGAGAAGAAGATGCCCGTACCTGGGCGGTTCTTCGTTGATATAGTAAAATCCTACAGGAAGAGAAGGATGGACATATGGGTATGGCTTCCTTTGGTGGAAGCACTGTAAAGCTCTTCGCAGCAGTCTGTGATGTGAGGGGTAAACTCTATCGAGGTGGCAGGAGGCGTAACGGTAAAATTTCACCATATTAATCTTCAGCCATTCCCTCGTCTCCAAGTCCAAATCCTGCGGACTCAGTGCCGTCAATAACGCCGCAGTGATGGTCAGTTCCGTCTCCGCAAAGGCCAAGTATCGCTGTGCAGAAACAACGACGGCACGACGACGGCCAGCAGGCCCCAGCAGTCGACACATACACTCACGAAGCTGCTGCAGCGACCGTAATGCAGCCTCGATCTCGCCTGCCGCCTCCTCCTCCTCCTCCTTGGAATCTTGATGCACCATGGCATCTCTCTCGTCCACAGGCAGAGCCTCGTGGAGGCGAAAACAGGGCCGTGGCCCCCCCCCCCCTTGTCTCTGGAAAAAACGGTGGCCACTCTGTGTGAAGTCGAGGCAGTGAAGTCTGAGCCAAGAAATCGTGAATTATAGCTGTGACTGCTGGTAATAAAGAACAAAAGACAAAGCAAGTAGTAGACTCATACGTACTCCAGCTATGAGCATGTGACTGCCTGCAGGCAAACAACAAAAGTCAAGCATGGTTGCGTGTTTGCATGCCCATGGAATGCTGATAGCAGCACAGTACACAGAAAGTTTGGATAGCTATAGTAATATCTTTTAAAGTTAGTGCGAACACAAGGTTCATACTTGTGGTTCAGTTGTGATGATGAGTGATTGATTCAACTACTAGCATCTCGGATGGGGTGCTACTGATGGTGGTGAAAGCCACGAGTTCCACATGTACCTTGGCTTGTGTTGTGCGGGTGTCGAGCATGGAGGCGGTGGCCGGCGGCGAGGTGAAGGTCAAGTGATGGCGGGCCGCGCCCGAATGGACCGGGAGCGGTGAAAGGGCGGACGATCGAGACTTGGGCGAGGGACCCGAATCGCCGGGCGGGATCGCGTTGCGGCACTTGGCTTCGACAAGTGCAAGGACATGGGCCGGTTTGTTGGTTTGGGCCTCAAAACCAACGGTGGAGGGTTTCGGTGGTTTGGGCCTCAAAACCACCCGGCTGGTTTTACGGGTTGAGCCTCAAAACCACCTCGGGCGGAGGTCCCGAGGCGGACCAGGACGGCACGTGGCGGCATCGGGGAGTTCGCGTCGAGGCGAAGCTACTGGTGAGAAGGCGCGGTGGCCGTCGGATCGAAGATTGCATCGAGTCGGTTCGAGTTGGACCGCAGTGTCCCTAGGGCTAGGCGGTTCGTTCAGAGTTGTATCCAGGGGCAAAACTGGAAAAATGAAATAAGCCCGGTCGATAAGTAAGGTGGAGGGTGCCCCATCTCCCCTACCTCTTCATTTGCTCATTTTCTTCATTTTCTAGGTTTTCCTTCCTCTAGAGTGCTTGAGTGGGAGAGGTCCACTAATCATTCATTAGTGTAATCGAACTCGTGTGAAGGGAATGGAGGTCCCGAATCCTCCATGTTTCCTCGTGGAGTCGATCATTGAGTTGTTTGCATCGATTCGCGTTTTGTCCTTCGCGTTCTTGAGTTTTCCTCTTTTTTTCCCAAAATCTTCCCCTTGCGATTTCTCGAGCTGTGATCGATCGTTTTTGCGCACCGTTTCTTCTTTGCTTGATCCTTGCCAAGAGAAGAACACTTCCACCGAAGGGTTTTTTCACCAATTCCTCTTGTGCAAGGAGATCGAGGCGATTTTTTCGGTGACACCGGTTTTGCTCGTGTTCTTCGTTCTCGTTCGATTTCTCGTTGATTGGCTCTAAATTGGGCGATGACCTCTTAGAGGTAGCTTCCCTACTGCTTTATGATCATGCTCACCAAGTTTCGTAGCAGGTTGGTGAAGATTTGAGCCATCAATCGAAAGATCGAAGTGAGGAGGCGATTTTTTCGGCGCCGTTCTTGTTTCGGGTTGTTTCTATCGGAAGTTCCGGTCATCCACCGGAAGTTCGGTCCAAATTGTAGCTCGAGTGCGTGGCGTTTCAGAGCAGTTCGGTGTCGGGCCGGGAAATTCGGTGCCGGACCCGGAAATTCGGTAAAACCGGAAGTTCCGGTGACCGGAAATTCCGATGCCTGACCGAAATTCCGGTGCTCGGCGAAAATTCTGCTCCAACTTCTGGTCCACGCGGTTTTTCGCCCGTTCTTCTTGGACTTGTCTTTGGTCTCTCTTGATAGTCCCATTGTGCCTCTAGGATATCTCCTTAGGTACCCAGTCACCCGTTGGCTCGGGGATTTATCGATTGCGTGTGTGTTCGTTTTTTGGGAGTTGAATTTGGGACACTTGGTCGAAAGTTTCGAAAAGAAATTTTAGGCTCCCATTCACCCCCCTCCGTCGCCACTCTCGGTCCTTCAATTGGTATCGAGAGCCGGTTAAGGATC
This sequence comes from Chrysopogon serrulatus, assembly GCA_015844335.1. Classification (NCBI taxonomy): domain Eukaryota; kingdom Viridiplantae; phylum Streptophyta; class Magnoliopsida; order Poales; family Poaceae; genus Chrysopogon; species Chrysopogon serrulatus. Next base: position 295,960 of record JADLZL010001941.1, on the reverse strand, counting down.
ATTCCACCTTAATCGGTTTGTGATCCGCTAGAAGGCGACATGGCTCGTGGTTCGGGGGAAGCCACCGTTTTTTCGATGGAACCAATTACCCGTCTTTGGAAGATTCGGATGTCTGCATATCTCCGAGTCTCGGTGCGGGTATGGGAAATTTGTGAAAATGAGAATTACGTTGTTCTCCCTGCTCGTGTTGGTCGGGGAGCAAATGGAACAACACGATGCCAATAGCGAGGCACGTAATGCTCTCTTCTCGAGTCTTTACGAATCGAGTTTGGCGTGTCGGACACTTGACTACTGCTAGAGATGCGGGTGAAGCTGCAAAGCTATCACGAGGGACTCCCCAAATCAAGACCAGACTCTTTGACACATACAAGCGGGAGTATGAAAGTTTCCGGCAGCTTGATGGCGAGACCATCGATTCTATGTTCTCACGCTTTGGACCATTGTCAACAAGATGCGTGCGAATAAGCCGAACTTGCCCTATGACGATCATGAGAGAGCTTTGAAGTTGTTACATGCTCTTGATCGGAGGGTTTGGGATTCGAAGGTGCAAGCTCTTCTCGAGTCACGTAACTACGAGACCCTCACCGTGGGCGAGCTCTTGACAAAGCTGAAGTCCGGTGAGATCGACCACCGATCCAAGGCCAAACTTCACAACTCCTCTGCTCCGACTATGGCGGTGTCGTCGTAACGGTGTCTCTAGTTCTTCGGCTAACCCCTCCTCTGCGATGTTTGCCTTGTCTTCCTTGATCACGGTGACAGAGGGAGCGGTTGGGCGTGCTCGGAGACGATGAGGCGCTCTCGTCATCGGCCGGTTCTCGCGGTTCCACAACAACCGTTTGAATCGCCGGCGGGGTGGACCGAAGGGATGGATGCTATGGATGCGGCGATCCCGACCACTTCGTCGCCAAGCTGTCCCAAAGCGGAACAAGCACTCCTTCGGCAAGTCCACCTCCGACAAGCACAAGGAGAAGCGCGAGTACACCTCCGGCAAGCACAAGTCCAAGGGAGGCTTTGACAAGGAAGCGATGAAGCGCAAGTTCGTGAAGAAGTTCAAGGCAAGAGAGCGCGCCTTCCTCGCCTCCCTCAGCGACCTCGACTCCGACAACGAGCATGCTTCCTCCTCTTCAAGCGACGACGAGTCCGAGAGGAAGGTCGAGGACAAGCTGAACGGACTCTGCTTCGTTGCCGACTCCACCCACGGAGGCTTCTGCACCATGGCACTTGGTGACGAGGTGGAGGGCGGCAATGGCGATGCTCCCGACGACGACGACGACCCATCTAAGGTATCACCTTCCGTCGATGCTCTTGTCGCTGAGGTTGATGACTTGACTGCTACTTTGCTTCGTCAAGATAAGTTGCTTAAGCATGCTGCTAGAGATAGAAAAGAGTACAAGGCTAAGCTAGAAGATGCACTTAAGGAGCTTGAGCTAGTTAAGAACACTCCCATAGTGTCCGACGAGTCGAGTGTGAGTTTTGTAGCGTTTACATGGCTGATCTTGCTAGTCTGCAGGTCCAAATACGCTAAGTTGGTTGATGATTTTGATAGTGTGCATGCTTCACTGTCTTATTGAGTGCGTGCAAGTCTTGCTCGGACTTGCAATCTGAGTTGGCGAGAGAAGAATGCTAAACTTGCTTTGTTTGAGAAGGCCAACTCGGATAGCACTAGTGTGGCTAAGTGTGCTCTTTGTGAGGGATTGGAGCTTAAACTTGCAAATTGTCGGCATGACAAGGTGCGTGCCGAGGAGGAAAAACACATACCTTCGGACCATCTTGAGTTGGGTGTCTTGCGGTGAGCCGCAACTTGGCATGATGGTCAACCAATTCAGGAGGGGAATTGGTGGACCGGGATTAGGCTTTGCTTCAGGTGGAAAGGGTGATAATCTGTATGGCAAAGTTGGTGAGTATAGTGGTGTGCCCCCGAGTGAAAAACCTACCACTACTCATAAGCTTATCAAAATCACTCCACCTAAGCCACCTGTGCCTCCCACCAAAGATGGAGTGTTTGAAGAACCTCCAAGAGCTCCACCCCCCCGAAAACAAGTGTGGATTCCAAAACCGAACTATCTCAGGAACTCACTTGATACTCTACCGAACATCTCTGAGGATCCCCTTCCTAAAGGCAAGCAACCACCAAGAGTGAACCACACCCAAAAGAGAGTGAGCCAACCACCTAAGAGAGAGGTGAGGTATCATTGTGAGTATTGCCATAAGGATGGTCACTTGGTTGAGTTTTGTTTTAGGAGGAAGAGAGATGAGAGGCGTGAGTATGAGCTGAACAATCGGGACATGTACCACCCTCCCCATGGTGTACTTGTACCGCATGTTCAGAGGCGCATTGCTAGGCCTAGAGGTGCAATGCCTCAAGGTGCTAGGCCTCAGGTTGCGAGACCACGTGGTGGTCGTGCACGGCGGGGTTCAGGTCGTGGTCAATATGACTATGAACATCACGGCGGTGCTTTTGAGTCCCACAGCTCTAGCGGACCACGTTTTCCCTCTCGTGGTGATCGCTTTCCTCAAATGGGACATGGCATGTTTGGTGTTTTTCCTAACACTTTTTCAGGGCAAATGATGCATCACTGGTATCCTTCTCAGTTTACTAACCCCAGTGGTGTGCCATTTGCTCATCCTATGTCTTTCTATTGATGTAGGATGGAGGCTTGGAGAACACATGGCTCATTGATTCGGATGTTCGCGCCACATGACCGGAAGTTCTAAATGGTTCTCCCAGCCTCGACCCCGTGCAACACAAAGAGTACATCACATTCGGGGATAATAGTAGAGGTAAAGTGGTCTCTCGTGGAACCATTTGGGCTAACGAGAGCTTTGTTCTCAAGGATGTTGCTTTGGTCTCGAACTTGCATTTTAATTTGCTCTCTGTTTCGCAACTCCTTGAGGATGGCTTTGAAGTGCGCTTTAAACATGGTTTTTCTCGAGTTCTCGATTCTCAGGGAGATCTTGTTTGTCGGATCGTCCCATTTGGCCGTGTCTTTCGAGCTGATTTTTCTCACTCATTTGGTTCTTCCCGCTGTTTGGTGGCCGGATCCTCTTCTGAGCTTTGGAAGTGGCATAGGAGACTTGGTCATTTGAGCTTTGACCTTCTTTCTAGGTTGAGCTCACTTGGCTTAATCCAAGGATTGCCCAAGTTGAAATTTGAGAAGGATCTTGTTTGCCACCCTTGTCGTCATGGAAAGATGGTAGCCGCTTCTCACTCACCTGTGAATCAAATTATGACCAAGGAACCCGGCGAGCTACTTCACATGGACACAGTTGGTCCAGCTCGGGTTCGGTCAGAAGGTGGGAAGTGGTATGTGCTAGTGATTGTGGATGACTTTTCGAGATACTCTTGGGTGTTTTTCATGGAGAGTAAGGATGAGGCTTTTTCACATGCTCGAGATTTGATTCTTCGGTTGAGAAATGAGTTCCCTAAGAATGCCATGAGAGCTATTCGTAGTGACAATGGCACGAGTTCAAGAATACTCATTTTGAAACCTTTTTGCAAGTCTTTGGGTCTTGAGCACCCGTTTTTTCTCACCTTATGTTCCGCAACAGAATGGCATTGTTGAGCGCAAAAATCGGACCCTTGTTGAAATGACCAAGGCGATGCTCGATGAGCATAGGACTCCTAGGAGGTTTTGGGCCGAAGCAATCAACACTTTTTTTTGTCATGTTTCCAATCGCATCTTTCTCCGTGCTTTTACGAAGAAAACTTCTTATGAGTTGCGATTTGGGAGGTTACCCAAGGTGAGTCATTTCAGGGGTGTTTGGGTGTAAGTGTTTCATCTTGAAACAAGGTAATTTAGACAAGTTTGAGTCCAGTCTTCCGACGGTATCTTTCTTGGTTATGCTTTGCATTCTAGAGCTTATCGAGTACTTAACCTTGAAACTAACCGTGTTGTGGAGACCTGTGAGGTCACATTCGATGAAACTATGCCTTGTACAACCCCCGTCTTTGAGCGTGCGGTGATGAAGAGCTTGGAGAAAGCATTTTTGTGGAGGAGGAGCGGGGGCGATGCCGATTGGGGTGATCCCGAGCCGACTCCACCGGCTGCCCCTATCGAGCCTGCGACGACTACTTCAGCTCACGGTCCAGACCCATCTACTTCCACTTCTTGGGCACCGTTCGAGCAGCTCCCTCATTTCGCGCCCGGCTGCACCTTTGAGGAGGCACCAAATTGCTGTTGAGGGGGGCGACTTCTTCCAGAGAGAGGCTCCACGACACATTCAGCGTCGTCACCCCCGCCGAGACGATGATCGGTGACATTGACCAGCGAGTCACGCGGTCCAGTCGTATCACATCTCTCACTTTGCTCATTCTGCATTTGTAGCTTCTTTTGAGCCCCGAGATGTTGGACATGCTTTATCGATCCCCGATTGGGTTAATGCCATGCATGAGGAGTTAGAAAACTTTGAGAGAAACCAAGTCTGGGTCTTAGTTCCTCCACCTCCAGAGTGTCATCCCATAGGTACAAAGTGGGTGTTTAAGAACAAGCAGAGTGAGGATGGGGTGGTTGTTAGGAATAAGGCTAGGCTTGTTGCTCGGGGTATTGCCGAAAGAGGGATAGACTTTGAGGAAACCTTCGCTCCTGTGGCTCGCTTAGAGGCTATCCGCGTTACATTGGCGTTCGCTGCTGCTAAGGGCTTTAAGTTGTTTCAGATGGATGTCAAGAGCGCTTTTCTGAATGGGTACATTGAGGAGGAAGTGTATGTTAGACAACCTCCAGGTTTTGAAAATCCCAAGTATCCTAACCATGTCTTCAAGTTGCATAAAGCTTTGTATGGTCTTAAGCAAGCCCCTAGAGCATGGTATGATAGGCTGAAAACTTTTTTTGCTTAAGAAGGGGTTTAGGATGGGATCGGTAGATAAGACTTTGTTTCTCCTCAAGCAAGGCGGTGACCTTCTCTTGGTTCGGATATACGTGGATGATATTATCTTTGGTGGCTCTTCTCACGCTTTGAATGCCAAGTTTGCGAGTTTATGAGCGGGGAGTTTGAGATGAGCTTGATGGGTGAGTTGACTTTCTTCCTCGGCCTACAAATCAAGCAAACACGGGATGGGACGTTCGTGCATCAAGGCAAGTACACAAAGGACGTCCTCGAAGAAGTTTGACATGGGCGAGGCCAAGCCTCTTTTCGGCGCCCATGTCGACTACGACGGCCCTCGACGCCGATGAGGATGGAGAAGCGATCGATCGGAAGGAGTACCGGGAGTATGATCGGATCGTTGTTGTACCTGACGGCGACAAGACCCGACATCCGTTCTTTGTGTGCCTACTCTGCAGCACGCTTTCAGCGTCGCCACAACCTCTCACCGTCGAGGCGGTGAAACGCATCATGAGGTACCTCCGCTTCACTCCCCGAGTTTGGACTTTGGTACTCTGCTTCTTCCTCGCTCTCTCTTTGCGGTTATTCGGATGCTGATTTTTTTCGCTGCCGCCGCTAGATAGGAAGTCCACGTCGGGGACTTGTCGGTTTTTTGGGTTCGTCCCTTGTGTCTTGGTCATCCCGTAAGCGGTCTAGCGTTGCACAATCCACTACGAAAGCTGAGTATGTCGGCTTTTCTTTTTTGCTTGTTGTTCCCAAATTGCTTTGGATGATAGCCACCCTACGTGATTTTGGTCTTGAGTTCTCTAGAGTGCCTTTTATCTTGTGTGATAGTACTAGTGCCATCGGTGTTGCTAAGAACCCAATACTTCACTCTAAGACCAAGCACATAGATGTTCGCTTTCACTTTCTCCGTGATCATCAAGAGAAAGGCGACATTGAGTTGCATCACGTAGCCACCCGGGATCAGCTTGCGGATCTTCTCACTAAGCCCCCTCGATCAAGCGACTTTTGCTCGCTTGCGAGGGAGAACCGGGTGTGTGTTTCCCTTTTTAGAGGAGGGAAGCACTTTGTTTGTTGTACACTAGTTTTAGTTTCTTTTGTAGTCTAGGTTTTGATTTGTCTTTGTATGATAGTGCTTTTGCATTGCATTTTTGTGATATACTTGTATTTTGAGCTTCATGTATATAACATTTGGAATGAAACTATGCTCTTGTTAGTATGCCTTGTGAGTACTTTATGGTGCTTGTCGGCTTAGGCTCTTATTGATCATCCGGTATATGTTATGAGTTGAGCATGATTTTCTAATGTGAACTTGATTAAGCTTCTTGAAATCTGAAAATGTTCACCGCTTGAGATGGTACCTAGCATGTGTAGGATGTTGAGATCCCTTTATGCTTTGTTTGTATATGCTAGGTTGCTATGTCTCATGCTTTGAGTCATTCACTTGCTTAGACACTTTACTTGTGCTAAAATTTGATAACTAAGCTAAGTGAGATGAAAAGATCGAGATGGGTCCGTATTGTCCCACATCAAGGTATCGAGACTGCTTCCAATTGCACATTTGGATGAACTTGAGCCTTGTAGTGGATGACCGAAGCCATTGCTTTGAGCTCCTGATTGTCTTTTGACATAGGCTCCGCTTGGTTGAAAAGTTAGGCTTGACAATACAGATAACCTCTCGCACACATGTTTTTGACTAATTCTTGTGCTAAGCTGCAAACTCTGATAAAATTTAATGAAAAACACAAGTCTTAGGTTCGTCTTTGACATGATGTGTGACCGCTGTTTGGGGTAGTTCACCTTGTATATCCTTGTTAGCACTAGGTTGATTTCCAGCTTATGCTTGCTATGTGCTATCTTTGGTGGTGAACCCCTCTTTGACATGCTTGAAAACTGCTCAAAACTGCTTACACTTTATATTTCATATTAGTTGATCAGTTTGAGCATTTGCTAGCACTTGTATATTGTTGCTATACCCATTTGTCTTACCGGCTAGAGCATCTTTTCACTCTGATTGCTATATACACGAAGCTTCGCATTTGTGCATGTCATTGCATTTTAGGCTTGCTTTGTGTGCATTATTCAACAAGGGGGGAAATTTGACACACACACACATATGCCTGACACATCACTTGCTTATGTCAAGGGGGAGTCACTTGACATGTCTTGATTGGTTGTCTTCTCAGAGGGTGAGACTAGTTCTCAAAGGGAGAAGGGGAGAAGATTGTGTGCACTCATATATGCATTTGCTCAGGGGGAGTTGTTTTGCATTGCTTCTTGCTAGATGTGTTGAGCCTTTGCCTCTTTCTGGAGGATCTAGCGTTTAGAGTGCTTTCTTGCTTCTTGCTAGATGTGTTGAGCCTTTGCCTCTTTCTGGAGGATCTAGCGTTTCGAGTGCTTCTTACTTGGCTAGCGGTGTTGAGCCCGCTTTCTGCCTCTTCTTGAGGGCTAGCCATGTTTTGCTTGGTTGCGTCGAGCCGTTGCCCATGTCTTTGGGGACCAAGTTGTGTTTGCTTCAAATGACCCCATTTGGCATCTCTTTGGCTTTTGGTCGTTTGGTGAGCTTTCTTCTTTTCTTCTTCCTCTTCTATTTCTTTTTCTCAGCCGTGGTGTGTTGGTGTTGAACAATGCACTCATCAAGGGGGAGATTGCGAACACAAGGTTCATACTTGTGGTTCAGTTGTGATGATGAGTGATTGATTCAACTATTAGCATCTCGGATGGGGTGCTACGATGGTGGTGAAAGCCACGAGTTCCACATGTACCTTGGCTTGTGTTGTGCGGTGTGTCGAGCATGGAGGCGGTGGCCGGCGGCGAGGTGAAGGTCAAGTGATGGCGGGCCGCGCCCGAATGGACCGGGAGCGGTGAAAGGGCGGGCGATCGAGACTTGGGCCGAGGGACCCGAATCGCCGGGCGGGATCGCGTTGCTGGCACTTGGCTTCGACAAGTGCAAGGACATGGGCCGGTTTGTTGGTTTGGGCCTCAAAACCAACGGTGGAGGGTTTCGTGGTTTGGGCCTCAAAACCACCCGGCGGGTTTCTGGGTTGAGCCTCAAAACCCTGGCGGAGGTCCCGAGGCGGACGGACGGCACGTGGCGGCATCGGGGAGTTCGCGTCGAGGCGAAGCTACTGGTGAGAAGGCGCGGTGGCCGTCGGATCGAAGATTGCATCGAGTCGGTTCGAGTTGGACCGCAGTGTCCCTAGGGCTAGGCGGTTCGCTCAGAGTTGTAATCAGGGGCAAAACTGGAAAAATGAAATAAGCCCGGTCGATAAGTAAGGTGGAGGGTGCCCCATCTCCCCTACCTCTTCATTTGCTCATTTTCTTCATTTTCTAGGTTTTCCTTCCTCTAGAGTGCTTGAGTGGGAGAGGTCCACTAATCATTCATTAGTGTAATCGAACTCGTGTGAAGGGAATGGAGGTCCCGAATCCTCCATGTTTCCTCGTGGAGTCAGATCATTGAGTTGTTTGCATCGATTCGCGTTTTGTCCTTCGCGTTCTTGAGTTTTCCTCTTTTTCCCAAAATCTTCCCCTTGCGATTTCTCGAGCTGTGATTGATCGTTTTGCGCACCGTTTCTTGCTGCTTGATCCTTGCCAAGAGAAGAACACTTCCACCGAAGGGTTTTCACCAATTCCTCTTGTGCAAGGAGATCGAGACAGTTTTCGGTGACACCCGGTTTTGCTCGTGTTCTTCGTTCTCGTTCGATTTCTCGTTGATTGGCTCTAAATTGGGCGATGACCTCTTAGAGGTAGCTTCCCTACTGCTTTATGATCATGCTCACCAAGTTTCGTAGCAGTTGGTGAAGATTTGAGCCATCAATCGAAAGATCGAAGTGAGGAGGCGATTTTCGGGGCGCTGTTCTTGTTTCGGGTTGTTTCTATCGGAAGTTCCGGTCATCCACCGGAAGTTCCGGTCCAAGGTTGTAGCTCGAGTGCGCGCGTTTCAGAGAGCAGTTCCGGTGTCAGACCGGAAATTCCGGTGCCAGACCGGAAATTCCGGTAAAAGACCGGAAGTTCCGGTGACCGGAAATTCCGGTGCCTGACCGGAAATTCCGGTGCTCGAGCGAAAATTCTGCTCCAACTTCTGGTCCACGCAGTTTTCGCCAGTTCTTCTTGGACTTGTCTTTGGTCTCTCTTGATAGTCCCGCTGTGCCTCTAGGATATCTCCTTAGGTACCCAGTCACCCGTTGGCTCGGGGATTTATCAGTTGCGTGTGTGTTCGTTTTGGGAGTTGAATTTGGGACACTTGGTCGAAAGTTTCGAAAGAAATTTTAGGCTCCCATTCACCCCCCCTCTGGTCGCCACTCTCGGTCCTTCAGTTAGCCCCCCCTTTATTTTCGCTCACGCTCCACCGCTGCTCTCGTCCTTCTGCTGCTGCTTTGGGTCGGGATCGGAAGCGGCAGGCACCATCTCTACTACCTTGCTCTGCTCCTCTTCGGAAGCTGCAGCCGCCATGCCTGCCCCAAACCCACACCACCACACACACTCCTGTTCTCATAAAACAAAAAAGAAAAACATCAAGCATCAGAATAAGCTTTATTTGATATGTCTGTGCATTTAATAACACGCCAGGATTAATCCTCCAAAATACATGCAGATACAGAGTGCGGGTAGTCACTTGGAAGCGGACTTACCTGATCCGGTCTCCGCGCGACTGGTAGCGGCAAGGAAGACCCCCAAGACCCAAGACGCCGACCTCGTCACTATGTAGGCGGCTGCTGCTCCTTGGACGCCTTAGGTGGCCGGCGGCGTGAATGCGGTTACTTGCGCAAATTAGCCCCGAACAACGTTTTGGCAAGAAATTAATCCCAACTTCCTTGCCCCTACTGCTACTCCTTTGCTGCGGAGACAGATAGAGAGGTGCTACTCGGCGAATGTTGAGGGAACGGGGCAAGGCTAGAAGAAACCCATGTTACCCTGTCTAAAAAAATACGTAGCTTGCAGCATCCCCTTACTACTAGTCTGCGGCATGTTTTTACCCATCTTGATATGACTGAGAACGGTCACTGTCCATATCAATTTAAAATTTAACTAATTTATCGATAACGGTATCAATATTTGTATCTCAATTCTCAAAATAGATTTAACTATTAATAAAATATATACCATAATCTAATGAACATTTTTATTGCTTTTGAATGTACTAATTAACATCGGTTAGGTGAAATGGGCATGTTACAGGGGTGAGTGCTTGTGTTTGTGCGCATCTCCTTATGTATAGTGTAATTCAGGAAAAAAAATATTAGTACCTTTTCATATATATTTAGTTCGACATCGTTAACTCGTAAAGAGCAAAAAGATGTCAACCTTTTTGTCTGGAGGGAGCCAATTTGCGCCTTCCCTGTTGGGTGCTGAAATAAATATGACCACAACGTTCCACGCTTACACTACAATTAACTATACTAGTCCATCAACCAAAATTTTAAGAGATATACCGTTTAATATATCAAACAATAAATAATTTTTATACTAAATTATATACTTTTTTTGTGTTTATTTTCTACAAAATAAATGTAATTGATACTTCATAGTTTATATCAGTTATCATAAACCTATTAATTATACTTTTTTATAAGGCATTGATTTATATGTTTTTCATCCATTTGTATTTTTACTTTCTATAGATTGAAACCTTGTAATTAACTATAACGGTCCTTGCTCTATTACTATCTTATGAAGTCTTGAATCTAAATTATGATTTTCTACAATTCTATCTTATTAACTATACCGTCAAGTCAAAACTCTTGTATTAATGCATATTTTATTAACTCTTCTATTTGCACTTTTTAAAATAAATACATTCGATCATAGAGCATATTTACTAAATAGCGTAAGCAATCATTTGAATCTTACATCATGACACTTGAGGTAAGTGATAGAGCTTGAATCTTCGATGTGTGTAGCAGTGCTAATCTCAAAAAAATTAATAGTTAAGTCGTATAACATTATACTTTTTAAACTAAAATAATTTTAAAAAGATTAGAGACACACATATACCTAGCTGTGGTATCTCCGTACTTTCAAGATGATTGAATTTTCTTATCAAAAAAAATTATATGTGTAGTTTGGTTATATTATAAATATAAAGGTGTCAAATATTTAGTTAAAATATATCAATAAATCTAAAGAAGTAACCTAAATAAATTATATTTCATGATTACTAATATGACTTTAAGTAATTTGTTAGTATCATTAGTGTGTGTGTGTGTATATATATATAGGGAAATTATTCTATACTCGTAGAGAGTAGTTACTCCTATATTAATATCTCAAGATTTAAGATATATATGACCGAACGAAGTGTATGTACATGAAGTATATGATCATATTAGACCATCTATGGTAATATATATGTCAAGTATGTATGCATACATAGAGTATGTGGTTATACTTATTTTATATACTACCGTCAAGTGGTATTTTTGTAATATATTAAAAAGTATGGGTTCCTTTAAAAATTTTTCGCGTAGAAAGATTTGAAGTATCTTAGTATGAGTATATAAACATACTCAAAGTGATAAACAAGTATAAACACATACGCAATATATTGTTTTGAAGATGGGAGTAACTACTCCCGAGGAGTATAGAAAATGCACCCTATATATATATATATATATATATATATATATATATATATATATATATATATATGAAAATTATTTTTCGTACTCCTAGGGAGTAGTTACTCCCATGTGTATATCTTTTAGATTCAGAGCCTATATATATATGTGTGTGGGTGTGTGGGTGTGTGTATATGAGTTTTTAAGGAAATATTTTTTTTGCTAAAACATAACACATATATTTATCACTGATGCATACTAGCATATCATATATGCTTATTTCAATCAAATATTAATATTAATAACACATACATGCTCCATGATTACTCCAATCACATATTTTATTTTCTTATTATATTTCATGAGGACTAATGTAGAGGCTCCATTAGGGACATCTAATTAGACTTTCTAGTATTTTTTAATGTGATATGTTTTTAGATGAAAACCTAATATTAACATATATAAACTCAGTTACATCCCATTATTTGACTTCTTTAATCATAGTTAGCTTTTTAGTTTTAATCGACTTAAATAGAAACTCTATTATTTTTCATATTTCATTTAAAATTTATTTTTTAATTAAAAAGAGTTTAGGTCTAGTAGTATTGGTTCTGATATTATTTACATTGAAGCTCAGATTGTAGTCCAGTATTACAATTGTTATAGTGAAATGATATAATATTTCACTTAAAACATATAAAATTATTTAAAATAACAAACAATGAAATTAATTATCATGTAGCATTAACATAATTTAAAGTAAATTGTCAATGTCATGTTATTACTATGTAGTTTGTGAATTAAACATTTTTATTTTTCATAAGAAATTAAAAATATTTATCCTATCGTGTGTGTGTGTGTGTGTCTATATATATATATATATATATATATATATATATACATGGTCAAACATGCCATATAGCTATTGTAGTCTAGTATTACACATGCCAAATATATATGTCTCTAGATATCAATTTATTTTTTTTATAGAATATATTAGTGTTTACCTGTAGATTTGAGCGATATTTTTTGTTTATATTTTATTAACTTATAGATACAAATGTAAAGGTAATATTTTATATTCTCTTTCATAATAGCATGCATAAATATGTTGGATGTGAACTTAGGACTATTAATTTTCATAATTATAAAGGTAGGTAATATATAAAATTAATACCATATATTTAAAATTATCTTTCATAATGATAGATCCAGAATCAAAATACAAAATTAGAGGGTTGTTTTAAATTATTATTTCTAATAGTAAAAGTTGAGTAATTTAGACACAATGCGAGGGGTATATTTTGATTTATTTATCATAATAGCAAAGTGAGTAATTTAGATATAAATCTAGGGGTTATTTTGATTTACTTTTCATAATGATACGTGGAAAATTTGTATATAACTTTAGGGGGCTATCTTGAATTATTCTTTATAATGGCGTTAGTGGGTAATTTAAATATTACTTTATGTATTTTTATAACGGCAGGTGGGTAATTTTTTTATAACTTGCAACAGATCGATGGCTATTATCAACTATGATGATTAGTGTCTCTGAGAAATTAAAAGCTAGATGTTTCTGATCATGGGAATTTCTGGGTTTGGCTATTAATCAAGTTGTAAGACCTAAAATATATAATATTAGTTTCTTATTTGTCTATTAAAAAAAACTTTTTATTGTTATTTTTCTCATGACTCACCTTCTTTTTTCAATACTCCTCACACTCACTCAATATGTGGGTGCACACTAAAATACTTATGCTTATATAACTAGCTTGTCGCTTACATGAGAGCCAAGCTCTTCTCTCTTCTCTCCACGTTAATATTTACTTGACCACAAGCCAATTATTATATTTACTCAGGCTGAGAGTATACAGAGTCCCACAAGCGTAGCTAACGGGAGACATCGGGGTGTGGCCCGTTACCTCCGCTAACGGGTTTAGATAGAATCCGCAAGCACAAGTATGCCACACGCTTACCTCCGCTAATGGATCAGGTTTTTTAACGGGTTGGCCGGTTGTGTATATTACTAGGCATGTGCAGACGTCTATGGCCATGTTACTATTACTTTGTCATTATATTAGAGCATCTTTTTTAAGAGTTTTTGGTATTTTTTCCTAAATTATATTGTTTGTCAACTCTCAAATGGGAAAAAAAAGATCTCATTTCTAAGAATTTAGTATAATTCACTTCTCAAAACCCAAATGTTCCCACGTGCTGTGATTCATAGAAAAGACAAAAGAAGAACACTTGCACCAAAAACCCTATACTAATCACTAATTAACCAATTCCAAATATAAAATTTTTCTCTCTGGCAAACTTGCATCAAGAACCCCGAAACATAAATAAAATTATGTTTTTGACCTTCCACTATTTTTTTTTCTTGTACAGAATCAGGGGAGGACGTCCGATGCATGCATATATGCGCACTTGGGAGAGATTTTTGCGAAGTTGGGAAAGATGGAGAAGAATGTTAAACTGTCAGAGAGGGTTTTTTTTCTTGTTTTGTCAAAAAATTAAAGATGAAAAAGTCGGATGGCAAACTGTTGAAGATGCTCCTAGTATATGCATATGCATATACAATATAGAAGGGTATATATGTACACAATCTTAGGAGAATGTATATATACTTAAGAGATATATTACTAGATATAATTTTTTGGGGGTTCTGAATTGGTGGTAGAGTAATATTAAAAAAGTAGAAAGGAGTATTAACATATGTATCAGTTAATTGAGTACGAACACCAACGTGAAGTATGCATTCATACTTTTCACAAGAGAGAGAGAGTATGTATAGATACTGCTTTTACAAGATAAAATTACGTATGTATACATCTTTTATTACATGGGAGCACATATTTCCTTTGCTGTGCACATACTCACTTTTTATTTGGAGAGACCGGTTCTAAAAGTGAATTACACCATTGACAAGAATAACTATGAAGGCATTATGGAGCTATGAGTGATCGTATCACTTGTGAAGATCAAGCCAGGACATGATGATATGTGTTGTCATCGATCGAAGTCACGGTTGGTTACCAAATTATTAGTAACGAAAGCATGGAGTGAAGGTATATTGAATGCATGAGTGGGAATCGGTAAACAGTGAAGATTTGCTTATTCATTGGGGAGCACTTTCTATGGTGATGTTTTTTTACATTTAGAAAATTGAATAGACTTGTGGCTATTATCAATGGTGATTATAGTCTGATCTGATGCCCACATTTCTTGTTTACCGGTGGCAATCGCACTTAAGGTGACCGCCATAGTTAATCAGTTCTAGTATATTACCGTGAGCGCCGTTAAACCCTAACTCTCATCCTCTCCTCCTTCTCCACTCCTAGTGCGGCGTACCTCCGCACACCGAGTGGCACCTCTCTCCACATGGAATGCAGCACTTCCTTCGATCTCCCTCTCTCTTGGCCCAGAGCACGGAGGCCGGCAGTGCCCTCTCCCCCTCCCTCCCTCCCTCCATGGCGAGCCCACTCTCCTCACTCCCGCCTATGATGACACAACGGTGCCAGGTGCGCTTTGAGGTGGCGAGGCAGGTGGCGCGGCGGCACTACAACGCGAGGTGGGTTGCATGGAGGACCTTCGCATGGCGGTTGTGGAGCGGTCGGATCCGGTGGCTGATCCGGCAGCGGTGCCCCCTCCCTCTCGTCCGAGCATTGCGCGGCGCCCCTCCTTCTCCTCTAAGCATGGAGTGGCAGAGCCTCCCTCACCTTCGAGCTTGGGGGGCGGATCTGGCGACCAACCGTTCACCAAAGGCAGCAAGGCCGTAGATCTGGTCAACGACCGCGACAGGGCACAGGGATCCAGCTACCACCGAGCGGGTCCGGGCACCGGAAGCTGCGGGGGCATGGATCTGGCCATCGGCGACGGCGATGGCGCATGGGACCGAGCTTGGTGGGCTACTAGGCTTGATGGGCTGTTTTTCTTAATTCATAAAATATTTTAAGGTGGCTGGCAAACTTGGCTCAGCTGTCTTGGTTAATCAATTAATTGTGGTGATTAGTGCAACCATCTTGGTAGGTCTGGATTAATCGTGACCTTTAATCGCACATGGTTGATAAAACCACCAGTGTTAATCGTTTTGAACTATCACCGTTAAGTTTTCTATATATAGTAGCTAGTGATTGCTTCTTTGGGAAATGTGTGAAACTATAATTCATATCTCGGCGCTAGTGAGTTGTTCTATAGCCTCCGTGGCAAATAGAAATTGAGCTCAGCCAGCAATTCTACACCATTTGGACGTCCTAAGTTGCGAAGAATTTTTCTTATTCTTGTTTCAAATTAAAAAGGCGCCGCTGGAGACGCCGTCAATAAACACATCTACACAGTTTTGAACCGCAAGCATACAAATCTTATTATTGCCCTCAGAACGACCTTATAAAGAGAGATATATTTTTTTTGCCAATATTAGAAGGTTCAAGCTTTATACCTCTCACATTGACCTCTTATAAAAGTGGTAAATCATTTGCACTCACCCCCTAAATATGATGCATCGTTTATCTAATTTTACGGGAGCTATAGTATAACCATCTCTAACTTAGAAACGGTGTCTTCGCGCGCATCGGATCAGATAAAACCATATTGGAGATGGCATTGGAGAGAGGGCTGCATGGGCGATTGGGGATCCCGTGCACGTGGCCGACGGCGCCGATGGAGGTCACGCGCTGCTGCCGCCAGGATCGGCGCGGATCTCGCTCAAGATGGGAATGGGTCGGATCGACCCTTTGGGTAGTTGACCCGACCCACAAAAAAACAAGGCCAATGGGCCATAGGGGCCGGCCTTAAATTCTAAAATGGGTCAATAGGGTCGGAACCTATTGACCCAATGCGTATGATGGGTCGACCCAATCATTATATAATAATGGTCTTTTTGCTTTATTAGTTTTTTTCGAATAACTATGCTTGATCATAATTGGTAGCACATCTATATTTAGAAGTTGATTAAGAAATATCACAATTTAAAAATGAAAATAGATAAAACTAAAATCATAGTTCACTTTGAGAAAATAGATAAAAGTATAAAACTAAAATCATGGTTCACTTTGTACAAAGAGGGGTGGATGAAAAAAATGTCTTCTCGGCAAACAAAGATGGAGCATGACATATTAAGGAACAGACCTATTACACAAGTGGAAAAGAAACAAAACTGTGGAAAAAATAACTGGGGACACAATAATAATCACTTATGAAGGGCAAAAAATTAAAAATTCTTAGAACCGTCGTTCACTATTAACAGTGAAACATGGGTGCATTTAATAATCCAAAAAAATTACCAACCATTTCAAGATAACAGATAACCTTTTACTTGCAATAATGTTCAGACTTTTGTTTGAAAATTTCATATCCATATAGAATTGATCAATGTTTTTCATATCCATGGATTTGATGTTGACAACCGGTTTAGCGTGAGCCCGTGCGTGAGCTTCACCTCCATAGAGTTGATTGTGTGTGATCCGTTACGTTTGAACAAGTGATGACAAACCCGGTCATCAAGTGCAGGGGCATGCTTTCTTGATTTCACGGCTTTCTAGCTATCACAATCTTTTATCTTATTTTTCTAGACATGTATAAAAATATTTGGGTCGACCCATATTACCCATCAGGTCAACATGAGGCTATAGCGTTTTAATGAAATAGGTCGACCCATGGCCCCTAAAATTGGCCTTGGGGCCATAGGGCCGGATCCAAGGCCAAATCCGCCCATTCCCATCTTGAGATCTCGCGCATGTGGCCACCGGGGCAAGGTCGCGGAGGTGGTGGTGGTGCCCGATGAAGCTGAAGGGTGCGGGATCTGGAGACGGAGGGAACCTCACTGGCTCGCTGGACTCGCGTACGCCTCGCCTCGGCGGTGGTGGAACAGCTCTTGGTCCTCCTGGCTGTAGAACTCGAGCGCGCGCTTCCCTCGCCGGGAGCTCACGTGTGAGAGCATGGTCGGAGCGGGACTGCGGCGGGCGGGTCCAAGGTAATGCGTGTCCTCGCGTGCCGGGGCAGGCACGGGCCGGTCCTCCTCCGTCATCGTGGCTTCCTGTTGGGCGGCGAGGACGCGGCCGCTGGTCGCTCTTTAAGATGTTAAGATGTTTGCCTGGAAGAAGCTCGCCTCGCGGGCCGGTGTGGCCGCTCGCGGCCCACCTTCCGCTCCCGTCTCGTCCCTTCCCCTCATGGCTCGCTGTCGCTGGTACCGTGTGGTGTGGTTTGTGCACAGAGGATCCGCAACCGAGAGAGAGGAAGACAGTGATTAATTAGTTAATATTTTATCAAGAAATTAGGAGAAAATGTTTTTTTAACGGTCGGCAAAAGCTTTGCTGAAAATATATTAGTAGAAGAAATAAAAAAATAAACAACTTACACATTTATTTACAGCCGCTATGCTAATAGCAGAAAACAGGAAAAGATGTTGAAAAACTATGCAAGTACTTTTCTACAACAATAGCTATCGGGACACTATCTTCAACTAATTTGCAAAAGCTATTGCATTCTGTTGGATGTCTTGATTAGGTAGGCTACTTCCATCCGTTGCAGCTACTTGTGTTGAAAAATTCTTCGGATCCTTTTCTTCCAAATATTCCACCAGAAATAAATTAAAATTCCGTTGAAATCCTTTCTTCTAGACTTTTCAAATTTGCTTCTCCAATTTTGCCAACACTTGTACATAGATCCTTGCAAATCTACTCGTATTTGTGGAGTCTGATTTCACCAGCCACTTATAATCGCCCAAACTCTTCTGGTGTAGGGACAATCTTTGCATAGGTATCGTGGGCTTTGATGTTGCATAATTTACATATCGTGTCATTTGGCCATCCTTTCTTTTGTAGGTTATCCGCTGTTAGAATTTTATCATGCAACAATGTCCATGCGAAGAACCTACATTTTGGCTCCGCTTTTGCTTTCCATATGGGTCTGATCCTCAATTTGTTGTAGTCACCCACGAATTGGATCCTATACGCACTTTTAGTTGTGCATTCCCCATTTGATGTCCATCTCCATGTTATGTCGTCTTCATCTTGTGGATTCCGTAGTTGTTTGCTAATCTCTCCCATAATTCCATATACTCCTTTATTTCCTGATTGGATAGATAGGTAGTACGTGTTTCACCCATCTACTATTGTTGAGTGCATCTTGCACTAAAATTTTCTTTCTTATTGCCTTCTTGAAGAGGCTTGGCACAATGTTCCTTGGTGATTCACCATTTATCCAAGCTGAAAACCAAAAACTAGGAGAAAATGTTGCAACGCGAAGGATAGTTTTCTTATGCATTGTTCTATGCTTTGTGAACTAGCTAGTCTTGGTTTCTTGCATTTAGAAGTGTCCTAATCGTGCGGGCTTAAAGTAAAATAATCCTATCAGCGGGATACCCGGATCAGACTCGGTCTTAGCACAGGTTATGTATAATATATTCTCTATTTTTTTCAAGCATTACATTGGATTTGTCCTAAGTCAAACATTACAATCTTTGACCAACCGCTTTTAAAATCCTTATTGTTTCATAATATACAAATAATATGTTATGACATTATTTCTCATAATAAATTCAAAAATATAAATCTTATGACATAAAACTACATAGAACTTTTAAAATTAATAGTCAACGATACACATGTTTTTAATTTCATACTTACAAAATGGAGGGAGTATAGACAAGTTGAGTGCAAATACGGAGAAGTCAATAACGCGAGACTTGAAGGCCATCATATATAATACTCCCTATATCCTTGAAAGTTTCAACTTCTAAAATTGTTAAGTCAAACTTTTCAAACTTTAACTGAACTTCTAGAAAAAATCACTAAGATTTAATTAGTACTATTAGATTTATTATATAATATATTTTTATAAAATACTTATTTTATATCATAGATATTGATGTTCTTTTTTTATAAAATAGTTAAATTTTAAAAAGTTTGACTATACCATGGATTCTAAAAGTTGAAGCTTTCAAGATTAGAGGGACTATTAAAAAACTAGAGTTAAAAGATCTTGTCGTTGATACTAATTATATACTATAAATATTAATCTTTTTAAAATATATTTAGTCAAAATTGTTTCTTAAGAAACAAAAACGGCAGTTATTTTTGGTATTTGAGAGACAGATCGGCAGTGCCTGCTTGAGCCTTCCTTGGACCTGTCCGTTCAGGTCTGCTGGCAGGGTTAGTGCAGGGTGATTTCTTAATGTACTTTCTCTATTCCAAATTTTTGGTATACACAAGATTTCTAATATTTATAATATGTGATACATTCTCCATTTCAAATTATAATTCACATTGAATATCAAATCTATAAAGATCTTTAAACCTGCTGGTGAACAGGTTTTACTGTTTATAAGCACGTTCTATCAAAAACTGTTTGCAAGCACTGTTCACACCACCTTCCTCCCCTCACATAGTCCTGTTCATATACAGTAACAGATCGGGTTGGATGAATATACCACCCGTTAATAAACAGTGCCCAGTCGGGTTGGATTAATAATACCACCCGTTATCAAATAATAACATTACCACCTGCCATGAACAGTAACAGGTTGTGTTTCATAAAGTTTTCCCCCCCTTTCTCCTGTGTGAAGTGCCGGGCCTTCAGTCTAGTTTACTATGTATTCAGATACATGACATGTCTAAATATATAATAAATTCAATGTACCAAAAAAATTTAAACGGCTTATAATTTAAAACAGAGTGAGTACACACCATTATATAAACCGTGTGATGTTCCTTGATACTATTTTTTATATAATTAATCCCACGTAAAAGAGTTGACTACTCGAAAGGCGTAATGTGTATTTATTTTAGCATTGAGGGAGTGGCATTTTTGTTTGTTTTGAAGTGCGACTTTACCGTTGTGGACTGATGGGTGGCATCACTATACTCTCATGTTCCAAGGACTGCTAGCTGTATGAACTAGTATAGCCTACCTCTCAGTCCATTCATATTATAGTTAGCTCCTCAATATTAAATACATAGCCTATTTGTCCTCTCACAAAGTTCTCGGTTCTTGCATCCAAGCCGGCTAGTTGTAAGCTTACAATCTATTTTATTTCTCTCTTCTTTTCTTTTTCTCCATCTCAGAATTCAGTCAACTTATGGTGTGCTATTATACTTGCTCTCACAGGTATATAGAATTAGATTCATTGATCAACATGCAAATTTAAACAAGCGCAGCTAAGCACGCTTATCTATTTAATAATGTATAATACTTCCTCCGTTCTAAATTATAAGATGTTTTGGCATTTCAAAGTATATTGCTTTTTGTTATGTATCTAGATATAATATACATCTAAATATATAGTAAAAACAATTTATCTAGAAAAATCAAAACGTCTTATAATTTAGGATGAAGGGAGGTGCTAAGGAGCGTCGTCCGATGCAACTTCAGTATAGTTTATACAACACATTTCAGAATAATACAACTGTGCTCGTGACAGCCTAACCCCCCCCCCGATGGAGTAAAACTCCACTCGTGCCCAACCTGCGGCCTTGATCATGGAGTCCACCAAAGGAAGAAGTCCACATTACCGCTCAACTTTTACTTAAAGTCTATTTTTTTTTTTAAAAATTAAAACCAGATAAACCACCTCTCTAAACTTTTTAAACCATTCAGTTTACCTCCCCCGACCAATTAAAGGCAGATTTTAAAGATAGTTTTATCTTTTTCTTGTTTATTTATTTTAGCTGAATCTTTATAAAAATCATAGTAAATCATAGAAAAAATCATAAAATAGAAATCCAATTTTGTTGGACTTCACATAAGTGGATCTACATAGTAAACATATAATATAGTTTGCTTTAATATAAACTTTTTTGCTGTACCTTTACATATATATATATATTGTAATTAAGTCATAACTGCAGTTTCTATGGCCTAATTATGGTAAATGTTTTATGAAACTGTAGTAAAAATTTCCATACTCATGAGATCATGTTGGCTTAGTTAACTAAGTTATATATGATCCAAGTGGCTTCATGTTCCCGCTAATTATATTGCCCATACAGCTATGCTTAAGCTATTAAGCATTGCATCAGTAGGTGGTTGTGTCAGTCTGCAGAAGTATTGTAAACTGCTAATCTGTGGCGACGGAGAAAAAAAAAAGGAAAAAGAAAAACTGGCATCTGGCGTTCTCCCATCATAGGAGACCGACGGAACAAAACCCCACTTCCGCCTGCCTGAGCAGCGGCCTTGTTGTGAAGTCCACCAAACGATTCATGCGTGTCATGTGGGCCACGCGGATGATCTCATCGCATCCGGAATTCCAAATGCCGCACATATCGCCCCAGCTTTCTTCCATGCATCAATGCATGCATGAAAAAGAAGTGAAGCTCTATGTGGCAGGTAGACCCAACGAAGTCTTTGTAGCGCAAGCTGGTACTGCATGATCATCACAAGTGCCGCATCGCCCTCTCCCCTTCCTCTTCGGAAGCCATGATAATCTTTTGGTATTACTATTACCACGGTGGTACAAACAAGATAGGAAGGCCCACCCGTGCAGTGTCGCCCCCAAATCTTATCCACACCACCCAATAACACATAGGCCTTTCTTGACCCAAGTCATGTCTTTGTCTTTTCTAAATTGAACCTATTGATTGAGGTGGCCGGCACTTTTTTTTTCTTTTTTTGCCGGCACTTGTGTTATACAACGATGCAAGAAAAGACACTGTGATTTTTACTGCAATATTTTGCAAGCCTACAAGACCGAATTTTATAGACACGGTGCCTCCGTTTACTCATGGACCACACTGTCATTGCAACAACAACTTACTTCGGCCTCGACGGATCAACCACATTCTTTTCACCATGAGATTGGAAAAATTTTGGCATCCTCCACGTAGGCTAAAATTAGCAGCGAAATAGAAAAAAAAGTGCATTCGATATAGCTCCGCTATTAGCCGTTTTAGAGATCTACCGCTAATAAACTCCTTACCCCGCTATTTAAAACATTGGTGCCTGAAGTGTTAAGTTCCACGATATGATACAAGCACGCCACGATAGAGAAGGCAGTAAGGCCGAAGGAGACCCTAAGAAGCTGGCATGATATTTATTTCCCTATATTTCATTGCATGCAGAGTTTGTTTCTAAACAAAGAGTTAGCCAATGGAATAAGTTGTTGTTGTGGCACGCTGAAGGGCGTAGGAAAGATAAAATGCACAAGCACTCCGGTGGAACCTAAAGTTCGTGTTAAGTACATATGAGATGAATCCTTTTGTAGTTAGCAGCAATCACAACACAGCCCATGACATTGTGATATAATACTATCTTTTGTATATAACCATATGACAGTTGTCACGTATGAATTATAAAAGGCAAGTCCTACTTACATTGTGAAGCATTTTTCTTATTCGTTTTGAAATTACAAAGGCACCGATAGAGATGACGTCAATAATAAACAAATCTGCACACACATTTGAACCGCACACATACAAATCTTATTATTACCCTTAGAAGGAACTTATACAGAGATATTTAATTTTTTTTTTTTTGCCAACACTAGAAGGTCATGCTTTATTCTTCTCACATTCACCACTTATAAAATGGTAAATAATTTGCACTCATCTTCGGGGTGTTCGGCTGGTTATATCAGCCGACTAATAAGACAAGCGCCGGCTGGTTTATTATAAAAATAAAATACTATTCGAATGGTTGGTAAAATCCGACTGATAAGACAAATGAACAGGACCATCATTTATCTGATTTTACAGGGCATCGATCCTGGATTCAGTATAACATCGTTCCAATAACAATACTGACAATTAATCGTGCCAGCTTGTAATAAATAAAGTACGAACTACCGTTGATTATTAGAATCTCGTCAGCGGGATGCACGGATCCGGCTCGGCCTTAATTTATGTACTACTCCATATAGGACACGACGAGTGCGATGTTCGAGAAGTCAATATTTCATTTCCATGAGACACTTGAAGGAGCTGGTCACCATATAATAATAATAATAATAATTGTCAGTATAGGTTAGTTTCAATGGAAGTTTTATTTACTTAAATAGCATGTTATATATGTATTTTTAATGGCATGACAGTGTTTTAATGAATAGAAAGAAGAAATATGTGTCATAGGGATGAAACTCTCTCGATATGATTACTAACTC
Source organism: Chrysopogon serrulatus (assembly GCA_015844335.1). Classification (NCBI taxonomy): domain Eukaryota; kingdom Viridiplantae; phylum Streptophyta; class Magnoliopsida; order Poales; family Poaceae; genus Chrysopogon; species Chrysopogon serrulatus. The sequence continues at coordinate 272,485 of JADLZL010001941.1, read as the reverse complement.
TCTATGAGTTATGAAATTAAATGCTTATAAAACTATAGAATAAAACTTTACATTCACAATGGAAGTTTCATCTAAGTTTTATTTCAATCTACGTGACATAGCAGTCTTGGAAATAGCAAAATTTTACGTGACATAACAGTCTTGGAAATAACAAAATAAAATTTATTGTTAAGACTGACCTAACTGTGCAGTGAGTGCATAATGTGCTACCCAGTTCATGTTACCAACGAGATTCCTGGATAGGGCCCAGCCTTTCCACATGTCGAGGCATTGACGTCTTTTGAAGTAGAATAATATTCGAATCAAATATTAGAATCTGTGCCAGTCAGATTTTTTTAACTTAAGTACCTAGCTTAATTAGAAAGAGTAGCAACATCTATAACACAACTGAAGCATATTATAAAACTATATATCTAATGATGCTAATTTGGTATTATAAATTTTAATATTTGTCTAGAAATTTGGTCAAAGTTTAAAAATTTAACTGAAGACAAGTCTAGAAATTGGTTCTTTCGGAGACATAGGGACATCTATCCATGTCTCGCCCTATTTGCCCATCCAGCTATGCTTAAGAGGTTATAAGCATTGGAACAGTAGCCATATATTAGGTGGTTGTGTCAGGCTGCTGAAGTCTGCTAAACTGCTAATCACTGACGATGCATGAAAAAAAAGGAAATGGCATTTGGCCCATAATTATTTGGTCTGGACTGGGCCTGACTGGCGGTCTGACCGGTAAAAGTCCAAACCAGAACCTCGGCTAGTCTGATTCACCTTATAAGATCGGTCAGCAATAGTCGCTTCTGGCGAAGCTGCGAGTTCATGAGCAAGTGAATGAACGAGCTGCGAGTGAAGTGCAACAGTCGTAAGTAAGGCTCGCCATGTTCCTAAAAGGAGTGACCATCTTTTCTTTCCTTCTACTGACACTGAGCGAGCAGCAAGCATAGGCAATAGTTTCCGTAGGGGTGGGGCGCAAGCAAGCGTTTTCAGGCTCCGCTAGCTAGCGTACTCTTCTGCTATCAATGAAACCGAAAGAAAAAAAACCTGGTATAAAATCAGTGAACTATGTTCTTTTCATAAAAACTGGTATTAATCGGAGCATTGAACCGATGAAACCGGGATGGCCTGTGCATGGATTGTACGTGGAATGGGGTGTAGAGGAGAGAAAATTGTGTAAAAAAGTTGGAGCACGTTCTCTACCACTGAGCCACGACACACCTGTCTTATTTTCAGTAGTGTTCCTCATTCTATTTGGACTAGATTAAACCGGTGGTTCAACTGATTGGACCAATCAAATGTTGAAACCTTGAGCAGTTTGATGTTCGGTCTGGGCCTAATATGATATTGGGGACGCCCTAAGTTGCGAAGCATTTTTCCTATTCTTTTTCTGAAATTAAAAAGATATCGATGGAGATATTATCAAACACACATACACACATTTGAACCTCACATATACAAATCTTATTATTGCCTTTAGAAGGACCTTACAAAGAGATTTGATTTTTTTTCTTTTGCCAATATTATAAGGTCATGCTTTATCCCTCTGTCATTCACCTTTTATATAGTGGTAAATATTTTGCACTCACCCCCTAATATGATGCATCATTTATTTAATTTTATGGGGCACCGATCCTAGATTTAGTATAACGTCGTTACAATAACAATACTGACAATTAATAAACGTGCCAGCTAACGAACGACCGTTGATTATTAGAATCTCGTCAGCGGGATGCCCGGATCATGCTTGGTCTCAATTAGCACAGGTTATGTAAGGACACTACGACTGCGATGATCGAGAAGTCAATATTTCATTCCCACGAGACTGAAGGGGCTAATTATCATCGTGCTGTTCAGCTGGATTTAAAAGTCAGCTGAAGTCAGCTGATTTATTCTGAGAAAAAAATATTATTTTGACTGGCTGAAGCTGGTTGATAAGACAAGCGAACAGACTAAATAATAGTTGCGTTGTCCGACACAAAGTATAATTATAGTACTACACATTTCAGAATAATTAAATATCATACTTGTAATACACATAGCGGGCAAGGTGGATTGGGATGAGGAGGAGAACGTGAGGGAGGGGACGGCGCCCTTGCGGACGGCGGCCCGGCGGCGGCGTGCGGTGGTGGTGCTAGTGGATTGGAATAAAGTGAATTACCCCATTACTTTCTTGATCCAAATTGATAACATTCCCTTATTATTTATAGTTCTGATTGGACTCGACGGGAAAGTCTTTGTCAAACTTTTTCAGTTTTTCTAATCTTAATTCTTTAACTAACTATTAATTAAAAAGGTAACTCGGGGGATTGGAGAGGGAGGCAACCGCGGTGGGGCCCATGGCCCCTCCACCGCGCCGGTGCGGCGGCGGCGCCCGCCCGTGCGCCCCTAACGGCGGCGGCGCCGCCGGGCCCTAGGGCGGGCTGTAGGGGCCCCGCCTGCCGCCGCCATCCCCTTCTGGCTCGGCCAGACCCATCGGGCTCGCCAATTGTCACCGCCTTCATCATCGGACGTGTGATAGAACTCCCCCTTCTCCGACCGGCACGTCCTCATGCCGGATCCAGTTATCACGCCACCCATCGTCGTCGCATCAGCTAGGAGCTCTTGAATGTACTCGATGTTAGGAGCTCTTGAATGTACTCGATGAGGCGTTCAGTACGGAAGTATGCTCCGATGATGTTGGCCCTGGTGCATAGAATACTGAACTCGAAGTAGTAGTGGAGGTTGCCGATGTAGTTGTGGTATCCATAGAGTGCGTTCTCGCTCCCAAAGGGTATCCCCCTTCTCTGGCTTGGCCTTGGTCAACGCTTCCCTAGGAATGAAGGCGGTACACTCAAAGTTGTGTGCCATCTCTGGTGGCCTACAGTAGACATGTATGTGGTTGTCGGGGTGCTGCCGATCTTCAGTGGCAATCGCCTCCATATAGTTCACACGGAACGCCTAGCGGGAGATGAAGTCATGTCCACCATGTCGCTGAAGAGGAATGTGCCCATGTCGAATAACTATGGGGAGAGGCGATATCTGTGTGCCTTCGGTAGTGTGTCGATGTTGATGCTCACAGTGTTGGCCAGCACATGGCCTGAATCATCCAGAAAGGCAACCCTGGCATCGTAGATGCCCTGATGCTGTGGCCAGGGCTGGACCTCAGAGACATATGGCCGCAGTGGCTTTGTCGCCCCTTCATCCACTAGAGGCCTATGAGCTCCCACTGCTATGTGATGCATGTCAGATGCACCTCCTTGCCGAAGGTCATCTAGCAGCTGAGGAAGCAGTGGTAAAGAGCTGGCACGTAGAAGCGTTCATCGAAGAGGATGAGCCCCTAGTCGAGGGGCCAGGCTCGACCCGTCCGTCCCTCCAGGATTGCCTTAGCTAAGGTGCGAAGCTCCCTATCCTCCAGCACTGCCTGACGGAGCTTGATGAATGTGATGCCATCGTTGGTGTTGATGGCATTGAGAGCCGATGGCCAACTCACCCAGTGCACAGTGTTGGTGCCAGCTGTGTGGCATGAGGCCACTGATAAGGTGGCGGAAGGGGCGCCACCCATGCTTCTCATGCCTTGGGTGGCTATCGATGTGGTACTGCTTGAAGAAGATATGGGATCCATCCCGAAAGTAAAGTAGCTCCATGGTGGTGAAGTCCTAGGCTAGCCAGCTATGGCATGTACAAGATGACATCGATGTTGTGCCCAATGTTGAGGAAGAGAGCGTCGATGTGGAAGACGTCGTTATCGATGGCAATAGGTGCATGAAAGGAAGCGCTATAGTAAGGTACCTCATCTCTGCTGCCAACGAGAACGGTGTTGTTGACGCCGAATTTGTGCGCACCATTAGCACGAGCCATGTTGATGTTGATCACATTGTGGCTCGATCCTGCGTCCACTAGGATGTGAACTCCAACGCTGTTCATCATGCCGTGCAAATAGAACGGGGTGCCTCCCTACACTCCCGCATTTGGCTTGCCGATGACCATCATGCACTTGCTGTTTGTCATCATCGATGATCGTGGCTGCCACTCCGGGCGCCCTATGGGGGACATCATCGGCAAGGCGAGGAAGCGCTACTCGTATATACAGGCGAGGGATCGAGCAGATCCAACCGGAACATCATTGTCCTTGCCTGACAGTAGAGCGTTCCCGCGAGTGGGATTCGTGGGCGTATCCTCCATGGCCACGTTGGTGGAGACGTTGTTGATGAGGTTGGAGACGTCGGCGATCTTGGCGTAGATGTCGTCGAACTTCATCGTGATCTTCTTTTTGAAGTTGCCTAGCATCTTCTCGAAGTCAATAATGTCCGCCATAGATTCAATCTATGAATCCTCCTGGTCGTCTGATACCAGTTGTAATACACACAGCGGAGAGGGTGGATTGGACTAGTGGATTGAGAGGAGGAGGAGGAGGTGAGGGAGGGGACGACGCCCTTGGGGGCGGTGGCCCGGCGGCGGTGTGCGGTGGTGGCACTAGGGCGGCAGCGGTAGGGGCAGGCGCGCGGCAGGGAGAGACGAGGGAGAGGGGAGACGTGGGCGCGGGAGATTGGAATAAAGGGAATTACTCCAATTACTTTCTTGATCCGAATTGATTACAATCCCCTATTATTTGTAGTCCCAATTGGATTCGAGCGGAAAAGTTCTTATCGAACATGGACTTTCTAGTTTTTCTAATCTTAATTGTTCAAATAACTATTAATTAAAAAAAGTAACTCGGGGGATTGGAGAGGAGGTAACCGAGGTGGGGCCTGTGGCCCCTCTACCGCGCAGCAAGGGAGTGGCGATGCCTATCGCCCTAGGGCGGGCCGTGGGGCCCCGCCTGCCGCTCGCCGTCATCTTCTGGCCCGCTGAAGGCCCATCAGGCTTGCCAATTGTCACTGTCTTCATCTAACGTGTGACAATGCTCGTGACAGCACGAGCGCATAAGGGTGTCCACAACGGTACCTAGTAGTAGTTAGCTGAAAGGAAGGTGCGGTTAGATCCACATGCTACTTTCATATATTTGCTAGTCACTACGGTCTCTTCAGTTTTTTTCATACCACATCAGATCTCCATGTGTCCCAGCATCCATCTATTTACCAACCAATTAAAATACTAGTCGGTAGCGAGTCACTTGTCGCTATCTCAAAGCCTTGAATGCGTGCATGTGAGTGGTCATAGATCCCTGCTATGGTCAGACCGCCAATATGGAGACCCCCAGTAGCCATTGGGGACGCTCTAATGTGCTGCCCAGTTCATGTTACCGCTGAGATTCCCAGATAGAGCTCAGCCTTTTCATATGTTGAGGTATTATTTTTGTCTTGTTTCTTTTTTTTTTTCCATACATAAGATATGTTGAGTGCCAAGGTCTCACATGCTATGCCCACCGTTGTGACATCTTAAAATTGATGACAAGTATGAACTGTTATGTTCGTTTTAGTTTATTAGTTGTTGCAATAATATTTTTTCTGTTATAAAAAATCACCCCGTGCTTTGGACAGGAGCCACGATTTTTTGTTTATGTCTAGTGGTTTTGGATTTAATCACTTCCGCAAAATAATAAATGGATAATAAACAATTTTGCACTAACAATTTTGCATTTAGAACCCTAAACTATTTTCAAAATTATTAATACTCTATTTTTTTCTCTTTAGTTTTTTATTGACTTGGAATCAGTCTCTTCTCATTTACTCCTCACTGTCTCTTTTTTTTTCTCTCTTGGAACACTACAAACAAACACATGCGGGTCCGAGCGGTAGCTCGGTTGGTGAGCTTTCCGGCTGTGGAAGTCACTGGTCATGTGCTCGAGCCTTGCTCGCCACATGATTTCCCATCGGGAACAGTAAGTTCTCTAAATAAATTCCGTTCCCTCTCACGTGTGAAGCCAAAAAGGAAGACGCTCCCGTCGCCTACAGAGCCATGGTTGGATCCGTTGATCTCATGAAGGACGCGGTTAGTGATCTCACGCATGAAGCCACAAAGTAAGATGCTCCTGTCACCTACGGAGCCATGGTTGGATCCAGAGATCTCACGAAGGATGCGGTTAGTGATCTGACTGTAGATGTAGGTTTACTTTTGTACGCGTAGTGTGACACATGCATAGAGGTTGAATCTAGTCGGTACACGGACGGTAGTTGTTTGAATGCGGTTTGCTTGCTACGGAGAGATGATCTTTGGTCAGTTTGGTCAGTGGTGGATCGTACGTTCTAAAAATATCTTAGGGATGTTCGGCTGGTAACATAAACTGACTGATAAGACAAGCTTGGTTTAGTATAAGATAAAAATACTATTCGAACGGCTGATAAGTCTGGCTGATAAGATAAGCAAACAGGACGGACATGTTCAGTCTACCGGGCGGAGTCACAAATATCGGAGAAACGATATAAACAATAATCATGAAAATGGAATCGATGAAAATCGGTTAAAATTTCAGTCATAATTTTTAAATTTTAGTAAATATTTAAAAAAATTTGAACTAATGGAACCTCAATTATCGGTACAGACATTTACCGGATGTCACTCGTAGGCTGTGCCAGTGTGCTGCCGCTGACATTGATCTGTTATGCAGTATAGGGCCCTGGCCGACCAGAGGGTGGCTGCCGCCTGCCGCCTGCACATCTCCAACCTCCCGTGCCCGTCTCTGCCTGTCTTCAACCTGGCAGCTCTCACCCCGCCTCCCAGTCCCACTCCTATGCGCCCACCAACTCTAGCCAGCAGCACCCGTACGGCTAGCGGCACCACCTGCCTGTCGTTTGCCCCCTACCGCTTCTTCCCTACCGTCCCCCAAATTCTAATCGGAGACGAAGACGATGATTTCCTCGCCCCCGTCGCCGACCTTGTAAGACCAAAGGATCGATAGACTGCCTGCGGCCGACGGCGAGCGCTACCATGCTGTGGCGTCCCGCTCCAGCCTGCACCCTTGCTGTCCCGCCCCGCCCCACCCGAATTCCCCCCTAGTTTTCTGCCTACCAATAGGAAAACACTCCTACCTGGAGCCATCGAGGGTGAGGGTGTCCATTGGTCAGACTCGCCATTACCATTCTCGTTCCTTGCATCCAAGGAGCAAAAAGCTTAGTACACCCACACAGAACTACAGCAATTGCATCTTGCCTCTGTTGACCAGGAGGCGGGGTGGGGCGGGATGGATCTCGTGGTCGGCTCCTCAAACGACGCCGTGAAATCCCTGGTGAACAAGCTGGGGAGCCTGCTCGCTCAGGAGTACACCCTGATCCGTGGCGTCCGCGATGACATCCAGTACATTACCGATGAGCTGGCCAGCATGCAGGCCTTCCTCAACAAGATCAAGCGGGTGGGCGACCACGACGAGCAGCGCCTGGACTGGATGAAGCAGGTCCGGGAGGTGTCCTACGATATCGAGGACTGCGTCGACGACGTTGACCACCGCCTTAGCAGCGAGCCCCGTGGGAGCGGAGCACTGGTGTATCTCCGCAAGAAGTGGTATCTGCTCACCACCCTGTACGCGCGCCACTGCATCGCCACGGAGATTGGCAACCTCAAGGCCCGGGCGCAGCACATCAGCGAGCGGCGGACCAGGTACGGGGTGGAGAACCTGGGAAATGTCCTAGGCACGGGAGCCAATGATCCCCAAGACCGTGTAGTGCCTCCTCCCCAGCTCTTCGGCACCTAGGAGCCGGTGGGATTGGAGGACGCCATGAAGGAGCTAGTTCCATGGTTCTCCCCCAATGGGAGTCAGCAAAGCACCGGTAATCAGCTCAGATTCCTTGCCATTTTTGGATCTGGTGGCCTTGGCAAGACCATTCTTGCCATGGCGCTTTACCGCAAGTTCGGAGACAAATTCGATTGCAGAGCATACGTGCTTGCTTCCCAGAAGTTCAATCTCCCAGCAGTTCTGGGAAGTCTTATCAAGACGTTCAGTGAGCAGCAGTTCGGTGCATCGACGAAAGATATCGAGGGACTTGACAAATTGGGAGAAGAGTATCTCAAAGATAAGCTGTCCAAACTACTGCAGGACAAGAGGTAGTGCACCATTTTAATGCTCTACAAAATTTATATTTCACATTTGCTCACAAATAACTATAAGCACGATTTTTTAATCCTATATAGTCAATATAGCCTTATTTTTCTAGATTCTAGTTGTTTTGTTCTTTCTTGTTACGTTTTGTAGTCTTTGGAGAACACATATTCTCGTGGTGCTTATTAAGTTCTTTATAATGCTTGAAATAGGTATCTCATCTTGATAGATGATGTTTGGTCTGTATCAGCATGGGAAAAGTTTTGGGATTCTTTGCCCAAAAATGAGAATGGCAGTGCAGTAGTGGTGACAACAAGGTTCAAATCTGTGTCTGAAGCCTGTCGCCGCAAAAATGGCCGTTCCTACGAGCACAAGCCACTCCTTGAAGAGAGCTCCTACAACCTGTTTCTTGAAACAATCTCTGGTGCTGCTAGTGATGATCATTGTATTACAAGACCCATTTACAATCCAACAATCATGAAAACGTGCAGAGGTCTGCCATTAGCCATTATCGTAGTAGCAGGTCTTATGGCTAGTAAACTGAAGGCAAACCAAGAGTCAAACCTGGACAGCCTGATGGAAAAGTTTGACAAGGAACTAATTGCAGTTCAGGGGAACAATCTCACTGTGGAAGGAGTGACACGAATACTTGACCATTGCTACAAAGATTTGCCAGCTGATCTGAAAACGTGCTTGCTGTACTTGAGCATGTTTCCCAAGGGTTGCTTGATCAGTAGAAAGTGTCTCCTCAGAAGATGGATAGCCGAAGGGTTCATTGTCGAGAAGGACGGGAAGACCGTCGAGGAAGTTGCTGAGCACTGTTTCAGTGAAATCATTGACAGGAGCTTGGTTCGTCCGGTCAACAACAGCAGCAACGGCAAGGTGAAGAGCTGCCAGATTCATGACATGGTTCTGGAGTACATTGTTGCCAAGTCAAGCGACGAGAATTTCATCACTGTGGTTGGAGGTCACTGGCACACGCCATTTCCGAGCTACAAGGTGCGTCGGCTATCCGTTCAGAGGAGTGATGGGAAAGAGAAGGAAAAGGTAGAGAGGATGAAACTGTCCCACGTCAGATCCTTAACGGCACTAGGGAGTTTGAGTGGGCTTCATTCTACTTTGCACAAGTTTCAGATACTGCAGGTGCTAGATCTTGAAGGATGCAAGGATTTATCCTACAAGCAACTCAAGAAAATATGTAAAATGCACCAATTGAAGTACTTGAGCCTGCGCCGGACGGACGTAAAGAAGATCCCACCCAAAATTGGACGGGTGGAATCTCTGGAAGTACTGGACATAAGGGAGACGAGCATCACAAAATTGCCAGAGTCAGTTGATAAACTTCAGAGAATGGAGCATCTACTTGCTGGCAACAAGAACAAGCGGCATGCATTGAAACTAACTGAAGGCATCACAAAGTTGTCAGCTTTACTGACACTCTCTTGGGTTGAGATCTGTAATGATTTGGCAACTGAAGTGCTTAGAGACTTGCGTAAACTTACTAACCTTGAGGAAATTCATTATCTGCAAAGTTAGTTGTACTACCCCCAAAGAACTTTGAGTTATTGCTGTCTGCCATTGAGCATCTGAGCAGTTGCTCCCTCAAGTATCTTGCAATTGATGATGATTTCACCGGATTCCTTGACACCTCACTGAATGATTCACAAGCCCCACCAGAACACCTGCACACCCTCGGCCTCTCTGGCAAGTTGTCTCAAGTCCCCAAGTGGATTGTCAGCCTGCACAACCTTGAGAAGCTAACCTTGTCGTTAACTTCACTCACGACGGATGCTCTGCTGGTTCTTGCCAAGCTGCCCGAGCTATTCTCTCTTGTTTTCTCACTCGACTCAACCAGGAACAGTGCAAGTGTTCTCAAGACCCTTCATGATAACACAATCAAGTCAGGAGGCAAGATCTTTGTGCTTGCTGAGGGATTCCCAAAGCTTAAACTGCTACGCTTTGCGGCACCTGTGCTGCCACCTCTGAGCTTCTTGGAAGGAGCAATGCCGGTGCTTCAGAGGATTGAGCTGAGGTTCAGAATGCTAGAGGGTGTCTTTGGCCTGGAAAATCTTTCAAGTATCCAACAGGTAGTGCTTACTGTCAGCAGTCAGGCGCCTAAGGAGGCCAAGGAAAAGGCACACCAAGTCAAGGAAGTAGCAAGCATGATTCATAAGAAGCGAAAGGGTAATGCTTTCGGTGTGGTTCTCGATGAGTACAACGAATCAACAGAACAAAAGTAGACTACAACAGAACAGAAGTAGACTACCTGGTCATAATGCATATAGTTGCAGAGGATGTGTCATTGTTCTGTTAAGTAGTAGACTTCTAATATATTGCTCCATGATGCTGCACTATTTATTGTATGCTTTTGGGAACTATCACCATTATCAATGTTACATTTCCTGAAGTATTACATGGTGAATCCACATCTTAATGTTACTAAATGAAGGTCTCCAGTGGATACTTTATATTAATTCTAATGAAACATCTTGGCTTTTTAAGTTTTACTCTAATCACACTACAAGAAATCTGTTAATCTATGACGCTCAATCCATGACGTTTTTAGAGAACGTCAAGGATATGATTGATCTGTGACGAAAAATATCAATCTGTGACGAAAAAACCGTCACAGATCGATCTTTTTCCTGACGTTCTTGAAACCGTCAGGGATTGAGCGTCATGGATCAACAGATTTCTTGTAGTGTCATCATGTCCTATAATCTGACTATTACTAATTAGAGGCCCGAATAGAGCCTCCACGTTAATCCTCACCAGATGCGCTAGAAAAAAAGATAAATGCTGTAAAATCTCACATTAATCAGAAACATCCGGCCGTCAAACCAAAAGACTCCAGCTATCCATAACTATTAGATCTATTTTATTTTGTAAAAAATTACCCACCACTGCCATTATACTAAATAAAATATTTAATTAAAATAACTATACGTAAATCAATCCAGATATTTTACGTATCTTTTCCAATAGCCCATCTAATCTAGCACCTTGCAGTTTCGGCTTCTTCTCACGTCGGCGTCCCAATTGCTACCATTGCACAATCCGACGCTGCCTACCCCCATAGCCTTGATTCCTGGTAGCTACCGCCTCCTTTGCTTGTCGGCACGCGGCCTTCCTCCTTGCCCAATTCCCAACTCTGATGTCGTGCCTCGCGTGATCATCCCACCTCGACCCTTTTCCTGATTCCGCGAAAGACCGAAACCGATGGTTATGTACGAGGTGTAGGGCTGACGGCACGCCGGACCAGGATCGATGCCGGCTGGCAGAGATGAAGGAGCGGCCCAGGGGAGCTCGCCAAGGATGGTGTGTGTGCCTCGAGCCCTCAACCCTCGAGTGCGAGACGTCCGCGTGGAAGCGGCGGTGCGGCAGCGTGGGCTGTGGGGAGCTGCAGCGTCTCTACATCGTCGACACTGCTCAAGTGTCGCAGGTGAGCTTCTGTTTGGTAGTCTGCGATACTGTTATGATGTATAGCGGTCGACAATTTGGTGGGAACTAAGTTTTGGTTCTCGAATTGGGTTCTGCTATAGGCATTCCATGCGATGCAGATTGCAGTTGTAAAGAACACTTCATTGGGATTGCTTCTCATGCATGCTTATGTAAGTCTGTTCCTAAAAGATGTAACTGCTAGAATCCGTGTCGATTAAATTTTTTTTAAATTTGACCAACTTTATAGAAAAGAGCATCAATATCTATGACATAAAATTAATATATCTTATAAAAATATATTAAATGATAAATTTAATGTTTATAATTTGATACCATAAATTTTAGTCTTTTTTCTAGAAGTTTGGTCAAAGTTTAAAAATTTTGACTTAAGACAATTCTAGAAATTGCAGCTTTTAGGGAAAGAGTGAGTACTTTGGTGTCGGGAGTACTGAAGCAACCTGCCTTTTTTGCTCGGATTTTCGTATATATACTGCTTTGGTGCATATCTAGAGTTGGGAGTGTGAATGTATCTAACAGACTTAATCAGTACAAATGGTTGCATGGGCGGCATTTGACACTTGGTTTTGTATTTTGTTGCAGACAAGTTGTTCTGCAGCTGGATACTGGCAAAGCTGGATGTACTAGGAGCGGGCAAGACTACTGGTACGTGGCTTGGAAGAATCAATTTCTTGAATTGCTTCTCGAAGTTGATTATCCTCAATCTTCATCAAAGACAGCCTCCTTTATTTATTAATTTATTGGTCAAAGTCTTGCTTTCTACTCCAAAAATTCAGATACTTGATCTGAAGGTTGAATCCCTATGCATTGCATCGACCTCACATCAAACTCCAAGATGCATGGGCAAGATGCACCAATGGGTAAAAGCACAAATTGCAAGTTTAGTTTGACTGGGAAAACCCATCCAGACCATGGAAAATTATCTGATGGTGCACTATTGAATACTTCATTCCCAATCAAAAGGTAATGCATCCATGTATTCATAAGTAAATATGATATCTTAGAGGTTAAACAACCTAGGAAGAAAGTGGCTTTACTGATCGATTGCCTAAGAAGTAGTCCAATCAGTCTTAAAACAAATAGTGCAGACAGGACATCTCCAATAGTAGGTTCCCTATCTAGCCTCTTAAAGCCTTAACATCTATCCAATTGAAATCACCCTCCAATATTTTCTCAAACCAACATGCCATATTTAGTGATATCCTAAATCTTTATATCCCTTCAATTTGGGGTGACAGTGGCATATTGTCCATCCTATATTTTATTTGAGATATAAATAATAACCCACCTTTTCTAATGCGTAAAACAACATAAGTCAACACATGACTCTTTGTTCTAACTACCAAATATGCTATTAAGAAACGTGATCTAAAGTATATATAAATTTGCATCTAATTACCAGGTGCTCTTATATATTATGATAGATAATTTATATAACCCAATCTTTATCTTATTATTTCAAAAATAAAATATCCTATAATATCCACATCTAAAAGTACCAACATATTTTATTAAAAATGTTAAAACAATATAGAGCATGTATATCTTTATACATTACCCATTTTTATTAATATCAATATATTAAGAGTTGATCAAATAAGCATGCATCAGCAACAATAAATATGTTATGTTTCATCTAAAAAAAATTCTTAACAACCCATATCCAATTATACTAATAAATCATTTAAAACCATGTTAGTAATCATGACAAATAATTTACATAAGTTTTTGCTTTAGATATATTGATGTAATTTAAATAAATATTTTATATGTCTATATTGACAGTAAGCATAACTGCACATATAATTCCTTGAGATTAAAATTCAATTGTTGTGTACATCCTATATGCTATTTGAGAAAGGGGGAAATGTTGGAGAACAAAATATTTAATGGAGAATATTTGTTAGATTGCATCCGATATATGGGGGTTTAGTTTATAAGGGCTCTTGAATGTCAGAGATCTGACCATTCCATTTTATTTTGTGTGGTAAAATTTGAACAACATTAATTAGTTAAACACTTTATGAAAACACAAAACATATGGCCATTATTGTGTTATTTACCCTATGAATGAGGATTTGGGAGCTTGAAATTAATTTAGGACTCTTGGATGTAAGGAGGTATAATCATCCTATTTTATTAGTCACTTCAAATTATAGAAATATGAACAAATTAAATCACTTTATGAATTATACAGAATGAAATAGTTATTATTTTGTTACTTTGTCTACGAGAGTAAGAAGGAAATGGTTATTATTGTGTCACTTTAGAGCACCATAGGTGCCAACATCTTCTTGCTCTTTGAGATTATTTTCATGTAAATAATTATAATAAGGCTTAAATATCAATATCATTAAACACTGCCACCCATCAAAAAGATCACATCAAGGTCTACCACTAAAATTAAGTGACATAGTGTAGGCTTAAAATGATTAAAATGAATGCTTATGTCATCATGATACTTAATTAAGAATAATAATAATAATACAAACATATTTACTCTTAAAATTTTAACCTCGCACGGGTTGGTGGACTAGTATTACTGAATTGACCTACAGCGCAGAAAAAAAACATTACTATAACCTATAGGCACCTCCATCTCCAACTCCAAGTGCATGTGCTTCAGGTGAAGCATATATAACAGAAAAGGACTCACCAAGGGAAAGTTTCGACAACCAAGCATTGGGCTCATACTAACAATCTAACATACAGTCCAAATACACAAATAATCTGCGATAGCTGAGTTTGAATTTGATCCCATATAATAATACAGTTCAAATGCACAAAAAACGCTGCAATAACAGAGTTTGAAGTAACTGGGGCATGAGGTATCTCAAACTATGCAGTTCAGTGTTGAACAAGGCAATGCATTTCAGTGTTTCAATAACTCTGCTTGCGGCATGACCGAATTAACAATCACAGAGCCAACCAAGTATGCATTTTGCCGTTTCACCATCCAATCCAAGGGCATGTCTCCTGCAAAATCAAGGCGCCTAGCATACCATATATAATTTTTTAGTAAAATACTCCTGAATTTAGAACAGGCATCATGAATCACAACTCAGCGCAAGCATACATGTAAAGATTATATGTAGTTAATTACATAGAAGAATCCTTCATCACTGACACTGAATCCAGAGCATCCTCGTCCTCCTCCTCCACATCTTCCTCGTCCTCCACATCTTCCTCGTCAGAGTCGCTCTCGCTCCCATCACCACCACCTTCCGAGGGCCCCCAGAGGGCATCGATCTTGGCTCTGACCCTGGGCCACTCCCTGTCGATTCTCGCCTGCGCTTCGGCCTTGCGCCGGAACCAGTCACCGTCGACCTCGACGCGCCCCTTGTTCTTGAGCTCACTGCGCACCCACTCCTGAAACTTAGGCAGCCACTTCTCCGCCTCGTAGAACGCCCTGGCCAGGACGTAGAGCCCGCACAGCTTCTTGTCCTCCTCCTCCCCCGGCCGCGGCACCAGCTCCGGGTTGCTGCGCTTCAGGGCCTGGTACGTCGCCGGCGGGGCCTCCGGCTTCTGGGCCAGGATCCACCGGATATCCTTTGCCGACAACAACCGCTTCGTCACCCGTGCCGCCTTCTCCGCCTCTGTGCAGGTGGACACCGCCGCCGCGGCTGTCTCTGGCCCCGTCGACGCGGCCTCCACGCTTTTGGCGGCGGTGCGCCGCCTGAGCGAAACCTCGCCGTCTGCCATTGCCATCAGCGCAAGGCCTGGTGATTCTTTTACGAATCACAAGCACACGGGGGAACCTCGAAGCTTGTACAATTGCAATTGAGGTATAGCAGCCCTGGTCCGGTACTCCGGTGGGATTCGGTTACGGTGAGACAGTCGGAGTCGGAGTCGAACAGATTGGAGAGGATGCCGTCGCCTGTCGAACCCATCTTGAGTCGATTCCTCCGCGCCAGTTGGGCCGGGCTAAATGCGGGAAGTGGCTAAAAGGCTTTCCAGCTGGGCGCCACCTTGAGTTCATCCTATACTATACGAAAGCCATCTAATAATATTATTCCCTCTATAAATGACTAAAAAAAATTATCGTTTTCATGGAATTCATTGTATCATTTCTTTCTTAAACACTATATTAAAATTCGTCAAACAAAAATGATTCTGAATGAGCATTTTTCTATTATATTGATGTAATGATGCCGTCACCTTTTTGTTTCATGGCAAGGAAAACTTATATTTGAACAAGTTTTTAAAACACAACTAGATACTAATTAGAATATTTTAGAAAAAATCAGTTTTTTCTAGAACCAAGTCTAATTTTTGGAATCTCCTAGAAATATTTTGTAGACGTCTAAATATTTTTTTAGTATGTCAGTCCCAATATATCTTTTTTATGATTTTTAATGAAAATTTCAAAATAGTAAGCCCCTTTTTATTTATCTGATTTATTTAAAAAGTAAAAATGATGAAATCATATTAATGCTACTCCTAATTTGACATGGACTAAATTTAAATAATTTTGAGAGTCGGGGATAGGATATCCGATTATAGAGTTTGATGAGAAAAATTAGATGGCATCATCGTGCGATCCCGCTAATGATGTACTCCCTTCGGCCATTAAAGCATACAATTATAAGAGTATCTTCAAGAACCTTTCTAAACTCTACTCTATGAATCTTCATTTGAAAAGTCATTTTCTATGTCTTTGTACTTTCCAACAACTATTCTATATATTGTGCGCAGTTTTGATAACCATCCTCGCTCTCCATCTTTGGCTAGCGAGAAATTCAGAATAGAGGATATCTATATTTAGATACCCAAATAAAGAGGCTGTTGGAGGGGTTTTTAACCAAAAATCTATATTTCTATAAATTAAGAATGATATAAAGAATCTCTTGGAGATGCTCTATCTTAAGTTTGAGTAACTATATAAAAAATATTAATATTTATAGTGTAAAATATAGTTAAGGGTGGATAACGAGCAAACAACATTCTTTTTGGGTCCTCTTCAAAATTAATACGGTTTATTTATTATAGTATTCTAAATTGTTTGAGGCCTAACTTCAAACCAAGCTTAATTAGCTGAGCTGAAGTTTATAGTCATTCAAACTCAAGGCATTTTTATTTTACAAGTTAAATAAATTCAATCAAAGCATTTTTGAAATGAGCCAGTTCAACAAGTTTTTTATCCGGCCCTAAGTAAGTAGGAATAGATTTGTCATGAAATATATTTTCATAATATACTTATTCAATGTCATAACTTTAATATTTTTATTTATATATATGGTTAAACTTTAGGGACACTAACCAAATACATCTAGAAATCGTATTCTTCTATTAAAGTTGCTAGTTGAGAAATGATTTCAAGATAGTAGAAAAGTCTAGATTCATAAATTTATTTCTGCAAGGAAGAAGCATCGGTTTGGAAATATGGTAGGGACATACAAAAATTTTAATCTTATATGGGATTTGAATGTTGACCAATACGAAAATGAAATGCTATCAATACGCGACATACTTAGAGACTGTAGGAGCGTTTTGACCTATTGCTTTGTTGGATGATATTGTAATGATACCGTAGTAATCAATATAACATCGTGATACTGTCACGCATACACCACGTACGATGCGGAATCAAGGCATAATTGGACCCAAAGGCCCAGAAAAAGAGAGGCGGTGACATGGGCCGCAGCCACTCCAAACCCTAGGGGTGGGGGGGGCCGCGCACGCCGCCACCAACAAAGACGCCGCCCTTCCCGCGGGTCGACGTCCGCATGCAGTTATCTCAATTAATATTTATTTATTTATTAGAGATATTTTGAGATATTAGTTGAATTTTGTAAAAAAGGAAAGGACCGGTCGATAAAGTTTCTTAACTTTTAGAGTCCATTTGGGACTATAAATATAGGAGAATTGTAATCAGATCCATTAAGAAAGTAATTGGATAATTCCTATTATTTTCAGTCTCTCTCCCCCCTTCCCCGCGCCCTCACGCCTCCCTGCGCCGCCACCGCCGCCTGCGCCACCACCGCCACCACCGCAGGCCGCCGTCCCTAGGGGTGCGCCGCCCCTCTCTCTCACTCCTCCTCCTCCAATCCACCAGCCTGATCCACCCTCTCCGCCGCGTGTGTTACAGGTACGCTGCACTGAGATTATTCTTAAGTACATGCTGGAGGCATTATTTTTTTAGATAAAGGGAAATTTAATTCAAGCAAATGCAAATATCCCACTCTCCAATTGTGAGATGCTTGCGACTGAAATTATGAAGTTTTACTATGGGTAGACTCCGTCGCCCACATAGCACTCACACCAATCAGCAAACAAAATAGAGAGATGTCACCAAATGACGAATATATTACCAGGTACCATGGGGTAATATGCTAACAACTACTATTATTAATAATATACTAGAAATAAGGATAATGTATGATATTGACAACCATTGTTGGCACTCGTCTATCCAAGTCAGTGCCTACTCAGACTGATTGTGCATCAACAAGCAATGTTTATTGTGCTTTTAAGAACAATTAGGTGCTCGTGTAAGGTTGTAAGGTTGCTTGTTGAGTGTGCTGAGCTTCCAACCAGTACCACGCTAGGGACAAAACAAAAATGGTTGGTGTCGTGTCGTCTTCATCCGTGAAGAAGTAGATATATATGTACGTCCGTATCGCGGAAAGAATCCGCGCCCATCGAGAGCCTCTCCTGCTCCGGGACGGCCGTGTGGCAATCCTACGGCAGCGTGCTGTCTTGCCTGTCGTGCTCCCCACGCCTTGCCAGGTCTCAAGAGTCCTCCGTGTGTGGAGAAGAAATCCCTTGGTCGGGAACTTTTGCCGCCGCTCTCCTCACTTTACCCCCTCCCCTCGCCTCGCTGGTTCCAAGAGGGCGTTTGCTTCCATAGCCTCGCCCCCACAGCTCGGTCCGACGGTGGCGAGCTCGATCCGGCGGCGGTGGAGGTTCATCCGCCACGGCGGTGCTCGATCCGAGGCGGCAGAGGTTGATCTAGCCGTGGCGGAGCTCGATTCACGGCGGCGGAGCTTGATCCGGCGGCGGCGGCGCTCAAATCGACGGTGCCGGAGCTCGATCCGGCGGCGGCGGGTCTCCATCCGGCGATGACGGGGATTGAATCTATGGCGCCTCGACGGCCCACTCTAAAAAGATCATTCAAGCAATATATGCAAACATCTAGCTTGGGAAGCGATTTATCAAGTCAGTCTTGTAGTTATAAAATACCAAAAATATATGGGCACATGAAGGTCCACGTCTGTTGAGTCTTTATACGTCCTTAGTTAAAATTTGAAAACCAATAAAAAGAAGTCTTAGTTAATTAGAGTGTGTCTAGAGTCAACCATGAACTAGAAGATGATGAATAGTTGCTATACTGGAATTTTTTTCAAGTACCTAGTTTTCAACCTTAAGTTCTCCTAAGTTTTGGACACAATTGCTTTAACACGAGAATTTACTCTGAACCTAAAACTTGTGGAGGCATATGCTCGAGCTAAGTCTAGGTAATTGACGGATATAATATAAGAGAGTCTGAGCTGCTATTTATCTCATTCTTAACAATGCTAAGTTCCAGAGATTTATCTTTTGAAATTTCAAAATCCTACATGATGCGCTCTTGTATGATAAAGTTGAGTTCCTACCAAAGTCATATATGATATATATTTAGAATAGAAAACCTTTTGCTCATTTATACTGCTTGCTTTACATTGAGTTCAGTCAACCTTTGTTGTATAATTATTAGAGTCTTATCATACTTTTAAAATCAAGATCACACACACACTCCATCTACATATGCATTACTCTTACTCTGAGAGTAAGCGTAGCCACTTTCTATTTTTGTTCATTCCAACAAGTACACATACTATCAAACAAAAAATTTCTACTGGATTAGACAAAACTGCTCGAACTTTTAAACTCACCCATATTATCTTTAACTATGGAGCTTTTAGCCTTCACGTGGGTTTTGAGAAATTGAAACATAGAACAATCAAGTTAAGCACTATGTCTCAAACTTTTTACTCAACTAATATTCCAGAGTTTTGTAAGTTTTTGCAATAAAACTCAGAACTTAATTGTATGACACCCAAAAGTCTCTCAAAGTATGTAGCATTTATGGCTCTTACTGAGGCATCAATGATGTCATGCCTTCCTATAGCTAAGGATTATAATGGAGTTTGTAGGAGTGGCATTAAACAAGGGTAAGCATACATGCAATTCATATAATATACAGTCAAACAATAGATCTATAGAGAATCAAGTCATACAATCAAATCAAGATGTGCATGTGTATGGAATATGGTGGATAAGTGCATATGTGGTGGCTAGTTCTAATTCTACTTTTACTCTTATAAAATGAGTCTCTCTTCTTTCTTAGACTTTTAGAACTTCTTAGGAAGACATAGGCTATCTTTATTCTTTTTCTTTTCTTTTCTTTTTGAGAGGCGGGCATCTAAGTACCCATTGTTTTAATTACTGGGGCACTTGTCCATCCTTTACTCCCTTTTGTTTTTAATATTTTTACATAGACAAGGCGACCCATGAGACGCTTGACATTCAATTTGGTCTACTTAACACAACGGGAAACGGCCTCTTTTCGGAGTGCCCAGCGCTTTGCCGACGGTCAAATCGCGGGCTCTCGGCAAATAAAAGGTTTACTGAGAGCAAACCGTCGGTGTAAGAAGCTCTCGGCGAAACTTCCCTTTGCCGAGCATGAGGATCTCGGCAAAGTGGAGCACTCAGAGAACTGTGTCTTTGCCGAGCGTAACGCTCGGCAAAGAACCCTCTCCGCACTGTGCAGGCGCAGACAGTTGACCCGTTTGCCCGCCGTCACCGTTTGCCAAGCGTGGGCCGTCAGCTCTCGGCAAAGGGGCCCAAAAACATGGCCTAGCTTTTATCCACTCGCATCGGCTTTAATTTGTCCCCACTCCCCACTCCCCCACCACTCCACCGTACCCGCGCCGACGGTTGGAAGTACCACCGCCGCCGCCGCCGCCGCTCACCTTCCCCCTCCCCGATCTCTCTCCTCCTCCAAACCTTGGCCAAAATCTTTGAGGTCAACCTTCCCCCGGCCAAGAAGAACACGTGGCCGGTGTTGGGGCTCGCCGGGACGCATCGTGACGCTAGGCTTCTGCCTCTACCCTTCAACCACCGAGGTAAAATGGAGTTCTTCTCCAATCTTCAAATGTACTTCGTTCTAGGCCGTTTCCTTGCACATGCTACATTACCTTAGAGTATTGTTGCTGGTAGAATGCTTTGTGTGTGAGTTGTGCGGTCGATTTTGGTGTATTGGGGCGATTGCCGCCCTTCTGTGCCACCGGTGGTACCGCCCTTCTATGCATAAATAGTTGGGGAATTTGGATGCCTCAATAAATCTAGGAAAGACTAACGGAACAGTTAGACTGGTGATTAGAATGGATGATGATGATGTCTTGTTTCGGTTGTCGACTACTCTAGCAAACAGTAGCCATAGATAGAGTTGCTATATAGTCGAAGTGAATAATATTCATATGAAAAGGATAAACAGAGTCCGTAATTTAGTGTCAAAGTCTGGGCATAAAGAACTGTGGACCCAAATATTATGTGCAAAAGATAAGCAGACTCACAAAGTTTAGCATTTAGACAAACTGCAGGCAAGAAGAGAAAAAAAAAACCTTGGCATCATCGTCATATCATAAGATAAAATAAAGTACAGAAGCCATACTGCCATAAACAGTGTATTCGCTTATGTTGTTGAGCTCCTGTCAAGAAAGGAGAGAGATGCAATGAGTAAGATTTGGTGATTGTGAACATGCAGTAGAAGCTTTGGCAACAGTAGAGGGAAAGGGGATTCTAGCCGTCAGGTATGTTTTTCTACATAGACAGATTATCCCCAGAGAAACCACTTCACAGCAAACTGACTTAGAGCAAGCATTGCTAAAATACATGTGGCATGTCTAAAATCTGAAGCCATGGAAAGGACTGGCATGAGCAGATGTTACGAATTTTTATTGATCATATGTAGTAGTGAGCATGTGTACGTGTAAGGCAAACTTTAGTAGTCACTAGGTAAATGCCCGTGCGATGCAACGGGAACATATAATACCATGATAACATAAGTATAAGTATGTGTTATACTATTACTTAAAATAGATATCGTAATCATGATGTTTGAAAGATCAATATATACTCGGATTTACGTGTCCCCAATTACGCACTTGAAAGTTTCAAAGAAGTTCATACATATGAAGTTCATATTCACCAATATGAAGAGAAAGCATATCATAAATCTCAAACCTGGTCTTACCCATATATCAATGACTACTCATTTTTCTTTTGCATCAATGCAATATCCTAAAATATGTGCAGGCTACTAATTAATGAATATAATTATGATGTCTTTGTGTTTCATTTTTTCCTGCTACTTTGCTTTGATTGACAATATGGTAATAGCGACTGTTACGGCTTTTAATTTAAATCTTGCTAATGCATTTTTGTATACTGACCATATGTTAATGAAAGGATGCATGTCTTCTACGCTCAGTATCAAATTGGTATATTTTTTTTCTCGAATACGCAGGAGAGCTGCGTATCATTGTATTAAAAGAAGAAAAAGGAGTCGTACATAGACCCAAACACACTCACACACACTACCACCCCTTCCCTGTTTGCTAAGGCTACATCACTAAATCTGAGAGTATATCGACCGAGTGGACTAAGAAGCTAAAAACCCCTAGCAGTGAGCAAGGACAGACCCTTAGCTCCTGCCAAACACCACCAATGGGCCTCATCCCAAGCTAAACTAAGGGCTGTGTTAATGCTTGGTACAACCCCATTGAAGACACAGTCATTCCGGTGTTTCCAGATGCTCCAGGCGCCAAGGATGACAATAGAGTTTAAGCCTTCTCTCACATCCCCACTGGTAGCTGCCTCCACCTTATCCCACCAGTCATCCCAAACTGAATCGTCGGGCTGAGGCGTGAGGGAAGAGAGCCCAACTAGCTGCAAGAGGTAGAACCAGAATTGCCTAGCGAAAACGCACCCAATTAGGAGGTGTTGAATGCTTTCCTGTTCTTGATCACAGAGCAGACATTTGGCTGGGTGAGGGAGTCCTCGCCGAGCAAGTCTGTCAGCTGTCCAGCACCGGTTATGAGCAACCAGCCACATGGAAAAACGGCATTTGGGAGGAGCCCATGACTTCCATATTCTCTCATATGGTCTGAAGTATATGGCGCCCTGAAAGAACACATCATATGCAGACTTTGTCGTGTATTCTCCTGAAGCCGAAAGTCTCCAAGTGTGTTTGTCATGTACCCCTTCCTGTAGCTGAACATTAGATACTTTATCCCATAATTCCAGATATTCCATCAAAGCTTGTGCAGGTAGATCAACTGGAATATCATCAATCCATTTGTCATCAGTCAGGGCCTCCATCACCGTACGCCTGCTTATTCTTCTTTTAGAGACCAGACAAAAAATCTTTGGGGCTAATTCCTTGATATTTTTCCCATCAATCCACCTATCCTTCCAGAACAGAGTGTTAGCTCCATCTCCTACATCAGTAAAAACTGCCATAGAGAGGAGACCGTCCACCTCCTTGCTAACTTGAAGTGGCAAACTTGCCCAAGATTTATTTGGCTCAGATTTTTTCAGCCATGGCCACCTAGCTCTGAGTGCGAAACCTAGAGATTTTAGGTCCGCAATTCCTAGTCCCCCAAGTTCTTTAGGGCGACAAACTTTGGGCCAGGCAATGAGACAATGTCCTCCATTTGCTTCCTTTCTGCCTCTCCATAAGAATGCCCTTCTAATTTTATCAATTGCCTTAATGGCCCATGGTGGTAGCTCAATTGCCATAGCTAAGTATACTAACATTGCAGTCAGGACATGTTGCACCTGCACCACCCTTCCTGCCTTTGTCATCATATCTGCTTTCCATCTAGGCAACTGGTCTGCTCTTTTATGCTTCAGCCTGGATTTGTGTTGTGTTGTACCATGTTTCTTCTAAATTTTATCTCTTTTAAATTTAAGTGACTAAGTTTTATTACGATTCCTCTTTGTTTGTGTTGTACTATGTCTGAAACCTTGATTTCGCCCTTGTTTGTGTTGTAGGATGCGGAAGACAGTTGCGAAGCGGAAGAACCCCCCCGAGCTGCCCGTCCCAGTGACAAAGGTGGTGACAGTACTGCTGACCGGTCTGTTCGTGGCCGTGCTGCTGCTCGTGGTAGTGGCCGTGGGAGCTCCGCCAGGGCTGGTGGTGATAGGGAGCCTGGTGTGCGTCCCCCCAAGAACTCTATGGGTCGTCCTTGTCGTCCTCGTCTTCACAGCTCAGTTGTTGCAGGGAATGAGCTGCTCTCTACAGATGATGTGCATGGTCGTGCAATTGATCCTCGCTTTGGGAGTACCTCGCTCCTGCGGATTGGTGTTTCTACAGCGAATCGCATCCTCACCCAACATTCTCAGTTCGGTACACAGATGAGGAATCCAAGGAACAACGGTGGTTATTCTATTCCTTTGTACGTGGATTACAACAAGAGGGTGGAAGACTTAAAGATTCAACGCTCTGAGAATCCGTATGAGTTTGTCAGAGATCCCAGTGTTGAAGAGCGCTTTTGGTCACGTTTCCAATTTGATTACTACTTCAGCGTTCTCTACAAGCTGGGTCGCAGTGGTTCGAAGGCACCCATCTTTCAACACAAGTGTCTCTTGCTTTCTTCTCTCAGAGCACACGATCACCCTGAGATGACTCAGCTTCTTTCAGATCTTGATGGTTGGAGGCTTCTCAACCTTATGACTTTTCAGCATTCATGGAATGAGGAGATCATTTGTCAGTTCTGGGCTACTTTATGGATTGATTCTGCAGAGAAGGTCTTACATTGGATGACAGCCGGGGAGCACTTTCGCTGTGACTACACGACCTTCTCTCATCTTCTTGGCTTCAACCATGATGACCGTGCTGCTCCTAGTCTAAGTTCTCTGTACCCAGATTCAGTTCCTCAGGACGATTTGGCTGCTGCTGAGATATATCTTCCTGGCTATCCTGCTGATTGTACCACCGCTCCGCTGAAGCCTTACTTCTATGTGCTCAACAACTTGATCCGGTGGTCAATTGATCCCAAGATTGGAGATTCCATTCGGATTCATCATGATGCCCCCAAGATTCTTGTTCGTTTTGGTGTTAATGGTGGGCGCTTCTCTATCTCTGACTTCATGTGGACTAAGATTGAAGAGGCTTCAGTGAACCCGCACAAGTCCCTCCCATATGCCCCATATATCATGCACATCATTGAGCAGGTCGTGGGACATTGCTTCTATCATGATTGCCCTCATTCTCTTTATAGTGTGTGGCACTTGGGTGCTCCCCGGTGGTCCCCCTCCTCTTCCCTACTGGTGGTGCTGATCCCGCTTTGGAGGCAATGCTCCTCGCTATCGGGGCGGTACCTCCTCCCCCCCCGCCTCCTCTCCATCCCGTGGTGGTGGGCCATCAAGTTTGCCCTCCGAAAGCTGCATGAGTTCCTTTGTTACAAGGCTGAGAGGGATGATCGTCGTTTGGCCCGCTTGGAGCAGCAGTACAACATTGAGCCTCCATCTCCTCTTCGTGAATTTCGTGATCCTTTCGAGGAGTATGCTGAGGTTTGTGCTGCTGCTGGTGCTGAAGAAGCCGGTCCATCTTCTGATCCTCATGGAAAGCGGGCGACGAGCAACATTGTTGACTACAAAGCAAATGAGTCCGATGACGATGATGAGTAATAGATGTTAGGCTTATGTTTATTGCAATTGGTACCTATATTATGTCCCGTAATAACTTTATATATTGTGCTGAACTATGTGTGGTGAACAAGAACTACTATGTGATGGATGCTTGTAGGCTAAACACTTATGCTTATTGTTTGATCATGTTGTGGTGGCTACTATTTGATATCATGTTGATGCTTCTTGTTGTACTCCTCCATACTCATATTAGTTGACGTTTTTGGACAAGGACACGTTCTCCAAGACCTAACTTTATCCATCATTTTTTATTATAATATATAAGAAAAATTAAAAATACAATTACTTTTATAAAAGTACGCTTCAAGATGAATCTATACATATAAGTTTTACCTTTTTAAACTAAATATTTTTAAAGTTATTGCTAGTTTATGTTCCCAATGTTTGACTCAAACCTTGTCCAAAATGTCAAGTAATATGAGTATGGAGTAGTATAACAATGGTTATCATGATTTTAAGTCTTTTTCTTTCTATCAAAACCATTTATGATATCTTACTTATCATTATGTGATATATCCTGTCATACGCATCATGATATTATGGTGTATTTAAAACATTAAAGTTGCACAAGCTCCTTGAAAGAAACCCGAGCGACTTAGCTCGACTGCTGGACTGACGATAACTCACCCTCCACTCGAGGTTAGCGGCAGCGGCGGTGGCGCCGGTCATCCCTACTCACCGTGAGTAGCACCGGTGGTACCGGTTGTCATCGGTAGTACCGATGAAACACCGGTAGTACCGGTAGGTCAAATCTGCGCACTCTCCAGTTTGCCTTGAATTTTGAACTACCGGTTGTACCGGTAATTACCTTTGGTACTACCGTTACGCACCGGTAGTACCGGTGGAACACCGGTACTACCGGGTAGGCACATTTTGCGCAAAAAAAACTTTCAGCGGCGTGCAAGCATCTAGGGTTGGCGGGTGTGTATAAATTGTCGTCTCCCTCCTCTCCAAACGGTCACCCCCAAATTCGCCGTCTTATCCACATCTCCCCGCCGACACACCCCGCTCCGCCCCACTCACCGAACCAGCGCCCGGCCACCGCCCCACTCCTAGCCCGCCTCCGCCGCCCCACACGCCGGCTCAGCGCCGCCACCGCCCCACCACGCGCCACCAGGTCTCCCGCCCCCCACTCCCCGCCACTGCCCTCCCCCCCCCCCAACCCCCCACACCGCCAAGCCACCTAGAACGAGCCGAAAGCGGGGGGGGAAGGAGGAGAAGAAGGAGAGTGTCTGCCGCTGCCCGGAGACTGCCTGCCTCCCGGCCTTCCCCGCCCAGCGCCGTCCCCGCTGTTTTCAAGCGGCACAGGTATACCATCCCCTTCCCTTCCTGCTGTGGTGCTGGTGGCAATGTAGACGGCAGATCCGCGCCGGAGTGGTGGTGGTGGCAATGTAGACGGCAGATCCACGCCGGAGTGGTGGTGTGGTGGTGGTAGAATGTGACAGTACGTGTTGGTGTAGTCGGTGGGGTGGAGTGGTAGTTGTTTTCTAATAATTCTTAATTATTTATGTCTCAAACTTGTACTTTGGTTATTATTATGGATTTGTTAAATGTTATGGTAGACTTGGTACTTATAACTTATCGTCCACTATATCACACATTTGCTTTGAAATAATTTCTTCTTGCCGGTGTTTGTGAATTTACAGTCTTTTGTACGATTAATATGCAGGAGAATGGCGCATTTCCACTATCCACACCTCACAATCCTTGATGAGTCTGAGATCACCTTGACTAATGAGCTTGAAGGCGTCTTAGTGCTGGTCAGGGTCCCTCCACATAATCCAACCTCCGACCTTCCTCTAGTTGGACCCTATGATATCGGTTTGGAAAGCATACAGTCAGCAATACAACGACAAACTAATGTCCTTATCCCGCTAGACAATATCAGCATACATATGTCTGATTTCCTAGTGAAAACCCGATCCCTCACCGAAGCCACTCACATCATGGACGCAACACACCTTAAAGTTGGACACCATTTTCTCGGTATCCTTCCATGGTCACCCGACTATGGTGCCACTCCAGTACTCTTCGATGACACCATACCGCTTTGGTAACACAAGAGCTATACGCCTACCGCTAGAGCACACCTACAACGAACATCTCAGGATTACGATATCTGGAATCCCACCGCATCTTTGCTTGCCATATGTGGTACGGAGAATCTTCATGAACATATGTTTTGTTCAAGACATCGAGTTCAACCCACGTTATGTCTCCTTTACCATGTCCACATATGCACCAAGAGCAGTTATACCTAACCTTGTACATGTAGCCATCCACCGAAGACTTCCTGCTTCGGTCCTGTACATATGGCCAATTTGGGTTTTTGTAGATGACCCTCCACCACCAACGGCTCAGAAAGACGAACGGAGAATCTGGCGCTGCCCAAATGGTAACTGCACTTATCACATAACCTTGCTCTGTTAATGTTACAATGTTCCCTCTAACAATTGTCACTCATATTGTAACAGGGAGAATCTGCTACACACTGTTCCCACATCCCACTAACCACGACGTTGCGGGGCCTTCTCATGGAGGAGGTGGAAATGGAGGAGGTCATCAGCAACGAGGTTTGCTAATGTGGACGCGTCGTGCAGTGGTTGATGAATCACCCTCCGATTCATCAGGAGAAGATTCGCCGTCACGTGTTGAGCAACGCACAGGTGGTACCGTGGTTCTGGAGACGCAGCCAGAAGACGAGGACCATGTGTCTCTCACCGAACGCGAGGGCACGACCGAACGGTACATTTAGTTGAACTTGTGCAGCCGTCTCTTTGCAGCCGTCTCTTTGCTAACACAGACCTCCTTTGCAGCGCCTACGAATACTAAATCCAAAGATGAGGAGACACTTTGGACGCGGCAAGCACTCGAGAAAGTTGTGCCTGATGCCACGACTACTTGCCCATCCTGTCGTAACGTTGTCGTCACCTTTGGTTGTGAATTCGCTGTGAGCAGCTCGGTTATGAACTTATGGTTGTGAACTTCGGTTGAAAACTTGTGATGTATTCGAACTTGTAGTTTTGTTTCTGTGAACTTTAGTTGTGAATTCCCTGCGACCAGCATGGTTATGAACTTATGCTTGTAAACTTCTGTTGTGAACTTGTGATGTATGTGAACTTGTTGTATTTGAAGTTGTGTTTAAAATTGTGGTGGTGACCTTGTGATATATTTGTGATGAATGGTTGTGATATTTGTATTTGCGATGATATATGTGTGGTGTTGGAAGTGTCCTTGCCTGCGATGATATATTTGTGGTGACCTGGAGTTGTAGAGGAAGAGATGGCTGTGATGGGTGCAGTGGTTCGTAGAAAGGAAGTTGCAGTTTTTATCTAGATGTAGAGGGGATTGAAAGGTTGATGGGTACATGTGTTTACTGAAGTTTAGCTGGTGTATCAGTGGAGTTCGATAGAGGTGAAGAAAGTTCCTATGGAGGTGTTATGAGAGTTCAGGGGCAGTTCTCGATGATTCAAGTCAAGGAGAGGAGAATAGTAGTTTATGTAGCAATTTCAGAGTTGTTAGAAGTGGTGGAGAGTTCATTTGCCAGTGCAATTAGCTTCAGTAGAGGAGAAGGGATTCCATGTTCGTGGCAAGTAAAAGTGCCGAGCAGCAGCTAGAAAGAAGAGATACAAAGTTAGTATAGAGGAAAGCCTGACGAATGCAGCAAGTAATCAAGGCTGTGATGGAGTAGTACGAGTATGATCTATTGATAGGCTTTGTGTGTTGAGAAAAGCAAGCAGAGCTGAGTCCTTGTGTCATGGCAGAGGTACTGTGTTTATGCAGAGTAGAGAAGTAGATGTTCAGTGTATCAGACAAAGAGGCATGCATCAAAGAGGGTATGCAGTAGCAGGCCGCCGAGCAATACTAGTGGACTTGTCATATGCATCACGATATCATCCTATGAGAGCTTAGGCTTCAAATGGACTAAACCTAGCACTTTTATGTTTTAGGTATCACCAAAAAATTTATACAAATCCATATTGTTCTGTTAACCGTGAGTAGTACCGGTGGTACCGGTTATGATCGGTAGTATCGATGAAACACCGGGAGTACCGGTAGGTCAATCTGCGCATGCTCCCATTTGGCACAAAGTTGAACTACCGGTGGTACCGCTATGTATCACTGGGACTACCGTTCGAGACCGGTGGTACCGGTGCGAAACCGGTACTACCGGTAGGCACATTTGCGTAAACTTTTTGCGCACAAACAAGGCATATAATAGACCGGCCGCTCGTCTCGGTAAAAAAAAAAAAACCCGAACCGAGCCTTTCTCTTCGTGTCGCTTTCGTCGTCCCCATTGGCGCCCGGCCCCTCTCCTAGCAAACTCGCGACCGGCCGGGAGAGTGGCCACCAAGCCCCCCCCGCCGGCCAGCGTCGCCACCCCCACCCGCCCCACGGACGCCCGCGACTACCGACTACAGCAGGCCCCTGGCGGGCTGCCCGGCCGCCGCTTTGGGCCGAGCCGCCGTTGACATTTCTAACGTCGCTACTAGAAATAGAGGTAAATCCCTATCCCCGGCAACGGCGCCAAAAATGCTTGTTGGTATTTCTTATGCACAACTAAAATATAAAGGATTCCGCAAGCGCCTGAAAAACCATTGTAGCATTTTACCGGGAGTATTCCGTATCGTTATTTATATTTTACCACTTTGGAAACAATGGAATAAGACATTGATAGTTCACCATCACGTATCTACAAACTTAATACACCAACTAGACTAAAGTAGGGGGTAAATGATAGTTGATAGGAATTATGTATATATGACACACACACAGGAGAATTCTATGATAAGTAAATAGATAGCTAAAGTGAGAGGACAACGAGAGTTCAAGGTTTCTAAATACTTCTCTATTACTTGGGTTCTATGATAACTGATTTATGGAAGGTAAAGCAATCACACAATAACACTTCGGACATCGTAACACTAGTCACGGAAAGGGGTGAGAAAGGGACTAGGAAGCTCCAACTACGGTCCTACAAACACCAACCCTAACATGGTGGAATACGCCGGCCGCCGTGGCTGTCACCACCGGGCTACACAACTATATGTTGGACTGGGTGCAATCTCGGGTAATATATAGCCTAGACTCCATGTCTACACTACCAATTACTACCCTAGTCACAATTAATAACTAGAGCACCCGATACGGGCGGAGATCCTATGCTAAAGTATAACAACTATACTAAACATAATATAAAAGCATAAAGTAAATAGGGAAGATAAATATATTAAAGCATAAGTCTTACAAGAATAGATACAAAGATATACCGTAACTCCGATGACTCTGCGAAGACTCCTCCTGAACCCGGGCGTAGCCGCTTCTCTCCCTAACTCTCAACTAGAACTACATTGGAAAGTCTAGCCCTAATTCTCTAGAGATGAGAGGTCAGCCATTCGAGGGACGCCTCTACATCTCCATAATAATGTGGTGCCCTTAGGGAGGGGGGTCTACCTCTTTATTTATAGTCTAGAAAAGCCTCCACCTCTTCTGGACAGGCGATGTGGGACTAATTCGACTTCGGCAACAAAAAGGGGATGCAAACCCTAAGGCGGTAGGAGGCCGTCCGTCGAAGCGGGCCTTGATTGGGCTCGGAGGGCGCCGGCCGGCCCCGGCCGGGCGGGCCCACCCTCAGAGCAGGTGGGCCCCACCTTCAAGCACATCGCCTTCTCGGTGCCTTCTAGAGTCTTCTAGTGTTGGTTTCGGTGTAGAATTGATATCTTTGACTCTGAACTCCGAATATAGCAAATAATATGTCCGTTTTGATCGTCTCGACGAGCCCATCGCAATGGTGTAGTCCAATTCATCATTTGAGATACTTTTATTCTATGTAAAATTAGATATACCTGCAAAACGATCAAGAACAACACAACTCGTGGAACTCGTTAGAATCGAACCCTACAACTATGCTTTGTGGTTAATATCATGTTATATTGAGCAATAGTTGATGGTATAAAATAGACGTTAAGGACCGTCAACAAGTTCCCCTAAGCTTACCCTTTGCTAGTCCCTTAGCAAAGCCTAACTACTAAACTTGGATCAGGAGTTACTACAATGCTTTCACCTCTCAAAAGTACACATGCTTTCAAACTGAAATTCTCCTTTGAATTATAGACAAAACTGCTCTAACTTTGAAACTTACCCATTTTACCATTAGCTATGGAGCTTTTCAACTTTTGCGTGGGTCTTGAGTAATTGAAAGATAGAACAATCAAGTCAAGCACTATGTCTCAAATTCTTCACTAAACTAATATTCTAGAGTTTTTACAAGTTTTCAAAATAAAACTCAGAGCTTAATTGTATGACACCCTCAAATCTCTTATTGTATGTGATATTTGTGGATCTCACTGAGGCATTTATGTTGTCATGCCCTCCTACAACTAATTATTATAGTGGAGCTCATAGGAGTGGCATTAAACAAGAACGAGCATACTTGCAATTCATATATTGTAAAGTCAAACAATGCATCCAAAGAGAGTCAAGTCATGCAATCAAACCAAGATGTGCATGTGTATGGAGTATGGTGGATAGGTGTATATATGGTATTTAGTGGCTAATCCTAATTCTACTTTTGCTCCTTGAAATAAATATCTCTCTTGAACTTAGAACTTTTCATAGGAAAACATGGGCTATCTTTATTCTTTTTCTTCTTTTCTTTTTTTTAATACTTTTTATTTTGCATAGCCACATGCATCCTTTAAATACAATAAATGATTAGAGAGATAACAATAAGAACGTAGAGCATTAAACAAGGGGTTGTCCTATAGGGTATATTTTTTGGTTGTTTACTCCCAAAGTAGGAGAAAAATATTTTTAAGGTGGATCTGGATAAAAGTGAAAAATGTTTACGCTTACTCCCAGAGTAGGAGCAATGCATATGTAGGCAGAGTGTGTAAGTGATCTTGATTAAAAAGCATGACAAGGCTCTCATAAGGTATACAACAAAGGTTGACTGAACTTAATGCAAATCAAGCAAACATGAATGAGCAAAGGTTTTCCTAATCTAAATGTATATCATGTATGGCTTTGGTAGGAATTCAAACTTTATCATACAAGAGCTCATCATGTAAGATTTTTAGAGTTTTCAAAAGATAAATCTCTAGAACTTAGTATCGTTAGGAATAAGATAAATAGTAGCTCAGTCTTTCTTATATCATATCCCTCAATCACCTAGACTTAGCTTAAGCATATGCCCCCACAAGTTTCAGTGTTCGAGTAAATTCTTATATCAAAACAAATCATATCTAAAACTCAGAAGAATTTAAGGTTAAAAACTAGGCACGTGAAAGGAATTATGACAGAGCAACTATTCATCATCTCCAAGACAAAATTTTATTGTTCTTTAGTTTTTATTTGACTCTTAATAAACTAGACAGAATCTATGATCACACTCTAAATAGCTAAAGTATCTTTATTTGATTTTAATAATTATCCATCTTTTTATTTCTTTTAGACTAATAGACTCACAAAAGACTCTATAGACGTGGACCTTCATGTGCCCACATATTTTTGGTATTTTATGACTATAAGATAGACTCGATAATCGCATAGGTATACTTACCGATAACTAGAGGATGCTCTCCGCCAAGCTGGATGTTGTCGTAGTTGAGCATTAAAGTTGAGTGGTCCTCATAGAGGAGCTCATGTTTGTAAGAGCAAGTGTTGCCAGGAATACTTCAATCTCATCACTCAAGAAGTTACTTCCTTCACACAGAGGTCAGCTGTGTGTCGGAGAAATGTGCTTCGAGTGATGAAGATAAAGATTCCTGGGTAAGCTAGCTCTTGGAGTCATCCTGTAGAAAGCTCTCACAAAACACCAAAACTCGTGGAACGGTATTAGGATAAAACGTTAGTGGTTAGCCGTTTTAGAGGATTGGGTGTTGTGGAGGTTTCAAAGTATGTTTATGATAACAATATTGCAGCAGGATGCTCAATTAATTATTTTTTTTTTAAAATTTTATGGGTTTATATGCAGAAAGTACAAATGTATGATATGTATTTTTATTTCATAGGCCACCACAGTGAGAACTCCTATAACTTTTACGCTACAAGGGTTTCATATGGGGCTTAAAGTTTTTTTAAGATGCATGAATGCAACCTAATGCATATCTATTTATTTTTATTATTTCCTATGTAATACTAATGTAGAAAACTAAATATGGTTAAGAGAAAATAAATCATGCAATGTAAGAAAGTAAATATGAATAACTACCGATGTTACCTCACGGCGAGGGTTCGATGTTTTGAATCCTCTGAACTGGACTCCTCCTTGCAGTAGTTCATTGATCGAGTACTTCGATTTGCTTCTAAGGATGAGGATTGAGGTGGTGTCTCCACTAGTGGCGTTTCCAATGGTGGTGCCACCTTCTTCCTTTCTTTTTGCTAGCATCTCAAAGCCAATCTTATGTGCATCCTTGTTACTAGTTTAGAACTTTCACTTATAGAATTTAGGGAATCTCCCACACTTTGCTTGAAGTGGGTTCTGTTCATAAAGACAAGGTAGAGATCAAGCGCAGGGGCTCTATTGGTGGGAAAACACCAACAGAACTAAAAATTTATTCATTCTCTAATCTTAGGCACAATAAGATTGATGTCTTTTCATATTGTTCATTTGCATCTTGAGTGAGAATATCAAAAGTATAAATATGGCATTTAAGCTTATGAGATAAAGGAGTGGAGTTACTTAACCTATGGAAGAATTATTCATCTTTATAAGTTATCAAGATTAATATGATGACTACTATCTTCCAAAATAAAATATATCATATTTGAGCTCATTTGGTTAAGATTGAGATCAAGAGAATAGTGCTATGATGTGTACTCCAAGATCAAGAGAAAATAATGATCACTTACCTTTTAAGATATTACCTTTATTACTAGAGCGTGATGGCACCATGTGGTAAAGGGTAATTGAACTTCAATGGTCTTTTCCTTCCTTGCATCTTAAGTTGTTTCTTAGCATCTTGTCTCATATGTTGTACTCCTTTCTCACTATTCTAGACTTTTGTTTCTCTCATTATTTCTTCTCTGCAAGGGATTAGTAGACAACACATACCCGAAAGAATATACTATCTATTTAAGGTATGGATAGTGTTTGCCAAAGAGTTAAAGATTAATCTATAACTCATGTTCTAAATGATTCACCATTACTTCAACTTCTTCAACAAGGTTAAGACAATGATGTTACTTTGAAGAATAACTTTAAACCTTGTTTTGATTCTATGAAGTCTCCTAATATGATTTAAACATTTTTATATAGGAAAGGATAGTCTATATATACAACCACATTCTTATATAAATATGCTTTGATGTTATAGTGTTTAAGTAATATTCTAAAGTATACTTATAATAGAGTAAGGAAGTTCAAAAGACTAGAGATATTTATTCAAATAGAACCAAGAATATATAGGTGAACCAACAGAGAATTTTATTTATTTTATGTTTTAGTAAATTAAGCATAAGGTATGGATAACCAAGACAATTAACAACATGGTATATGATGTCGAATGTGATTTAACGTTGCATGAAGCTTGGATAAATGCACCTTATGTCTTGCAGGGTGATTGGTCCACTATCATGGTGAAGTATAGAAGGTGTTGAAGTGTTCTTACATTGATTTCTTTTTATCTTAGTCTTCTCTATACACTTGTTCTCCTTCCTTTTTGCTTCGAACCATGATCAGACATTTATTCTTTCTTTCCTGCATTAACGTTAGTAGACACATATCCGAAGGATTGCAACAAGTTTGGGATGTGGGTTATGGTCCATAAAGTTTATGCGGATTTCATCTATGCTAATGAAAGGATGGGATTTTAGGATTACTTTAGCATAGATTTCTTTTAATAAATTTTATTGGTAGCTGCACTTTAATATGGTTCAAGACAAAGGTAACTTGCAACAAAGGATTAAATATATAAACTTTGATACTTACAATTCTTCCATAGAGAATGAGCTGTGTCTTTCTTTATACAAAGTTATTGAACTTCATCACATGCCTTGATTCATTCTTGATGTGAGTTTATCTCTTGACTTACCCGAATTAAATTTGAGAGTTTCCTACAGGGGTTAGTCCAACAGAATATCCAATATCTACTACAATAATTTCTAGTTCAATAACCAAACCAAACTCCATGTCTAGTTTTAGTTAAGGTAGGCTTATTTAACCTAAGCACCATGCTCAATTTAAAAGCCTATGAAAGTATGTGCAGTACTTCCAAACCAAAGCATACTATAGAAAACAAAGATAGCATGAAAGCACATAGAGATATACTCAAATAGAGATGAAAGCATGATCATGCATGGTGAGAATGTTTTTTTTTTTTTTTCAATACATATGCAAGTGACGTACATGTGTGCAAGAAACTAAACATGTTGTAGATTCTATATGAGATAGAGTAAATGCATGAATTATTCAAAGCAAACATGCAGTGGAATGCAACAGGATAACTACTCATCAAATTTTAAAGTCCATGAGCAAGACTAACTCACCATTCTTGATCAAGCTTACCATGATTCACAATAGTATTTATGAGTAGTGCAGCGTCTTTATTCGTCACATATGATGAACTTTGAATTCATGTGATGACGACTTTTTCAATCTACATAGGGTTAGAATAATATATATGTTTATACATACCTGTGAGATGGCAGGGCTTCATTGTTGATGGATCATTAATGTTCAAGCACCCTGGGTTCTTAAATATCCTTCTTATCTTGGTCTTGTGGAATTTTACCATAAAGTTGAAGCGGTTGAAAGCCTGTTTATTCCACAACTCAACCAAACAAGGGTAATCCTACTAAAGCTAGTAGTAGACTATATAGTAGATATCAAGATCAATATCAAAATCTCTACGCCAATTGTTTCCCCGGCAACGGCGCCAAAAATGCTTGTTGACATTTCTAACGTCGCTACTAGAAATAGAGGTAAATCCCTATCCCCGGCAACGGCGCCAAAAATGCTTGTTGGTATTTCTTATGCACAACTAAAATATAAAGGATTCATGGCAAGCGCCTAGAAAACCATTGTAGCATTTTACCGGAGTATTCCGTATCATTATTTATATTTTACCACTGGGAAACAATGGACTAAGACATTGATAGTTCACCATCACGTATCTACTAACTTAATACACCAACTAGACTAAAGTAGGGGGTAAATGATAGTTGATAGGAATTATGTATATATGACACACACACAGGAGAATTCTATGATAAGTAAATAGATAGCTAAAGTGAAAGGACAATGGGAGAGTTCAAGGTTTCTAAATACTTCTCTATTACTTGGGTTCTATGATAACTGATTTATGGAAGGTAAAGCAATCACACAATAACACTTCGGGACATCAGAACACTAGTCACGGAAAGGGGTGAGAAAGGGACTAGGAAGCTCCAACTACGGTCCTACAAACACCAACCCTAACATGGTGGAATACGTCGGCCGTCAGGGCTGTCACCACCTGGGGCTACACAACTATATGTTGGACTGGGTGCAATCTCAGGTAATATATAGCCTAGACTCCATGTCTACACTACCAATTACTACCCTAGTCACAATTAATAACTAGAGCACCCGATACGGGCGGAGATCCTATGCTAAAGTATAACAACTATACTAAACATAATATAAAAGCATAAAGTAAATAGAGAAGATAAATATATTAAAGCATAAGTCTTACAAGAATAGATACAAAGATATACCAGAACTCTGATGACTCCTGCGAAGACTCCTCCGGAACCCGGGCGTAGCGCCGCTCTCCCTAACTCTCAACTAGAACTACATTGGAAAGTCTAGCCCTAATTCTCTAGAGATGAGAGGTCATCCATTCGAGGGACGCCTCTACATCTCCATAATAATGTGGTGCCCTTAGGGAGGGGGGTCTACCTCTTTATTTATAGTCTAGAAAAGCCTCCACCTCTTCTGGACAGGCGATGTGGGACTAATTCGACTTCGGCAACAGTGGGGATGCAAACCCTAAGGCGGTAGGAGGTCGTCCGTCGAAGCGGGCCTTGATTGGGCTCTGGAGGGCGCCGGCCGGCCCCGGGGTAGGGCCGGGCGGCCCCACCCTGTAGCAGGTGGGCCCCACCTTCAGTACATCGCCTTCTGGTGCCTTCTAGAGTCTTCTAGTGTTGGTTTCGGTGTAGAATTGATATCTTTGACTCTGAACTCCGAATATAGCAAATAATATGTCCGTTTTGATCGTCTCGACGAGCCCGTCGCAATGGTGTAGTCCAATTCATCATTTGAGATACTTTTATTCTATGTAAAATTAGATATACCTGCAAAACGATCAAGAACAACACAACTCGTGGAACTCGTTAGAATCGAACCCTACAACTATGCTTTGTGGTTAATATCATGTTATATTGAGCAATAGTTGATGGTATAAAATAGACGTTAAGGACCGTCAACAGCCGCCTGGCAAGGTGGCGCGCGCCCTCAGCCCTGTCCGGCTCCGGCTCTCCTCCACACTCAGTCTGCCGCACATCTCCGGCGACCAACGATCCCTAGCTCCCTCCATACTTCTCCCTGCTGAAGCAAAGGTTTGACCACCGAATCAATTTCCCCCCAAATCTCTTAACCCTAATTAGGTGTGTTTGGATCTTAGGAAATATGAGGTGGGGAAGGGAAATGAGTGAAGGGCAGTGGCGAAGCTAGAGCTCCAACGAGGGGGGTGCATTAAGGGTTCAGAAATTTGACTAAATTTTCTTGATTTTTGGTTCTACCAGTGACCTCCGGTAAATTTACATGCGATTAATGCTCAATTTCGTTCTAACAATACTAATAACCCAAATGACATACTACTATGGTCAACTAATTTTAAAAACTAAACTCTTATGGAACCTTATATATAGTTTGACAAATCAAGCCTATATAACCAGGGCTCCTAATTACAAATAATAAAAATGAGTCTCATTTTTAAACTTATCTAACATCTAATTGGTATCCGGCCTGTCTATGTCTCAATTGGAAAAAATCTACCAATACAAACGTGTACACTTATTCATATCCATTCCTATAACAGAGGCAAATTAGCAAGCGAGCGGTAATTGTGGACTATATACCATAGCTTTTGATTGTCATTGGTCTCCTAAAACTCTTTAACGCTTCCAGTGTTCCACATTGCGCATTGCGCAGTGGGGGGTGCATGAATCTTGGCTGAGGGGGGGGTCCACATATGGTAATTTGAGATTATTAGCACTAAATTTTGTTTTTGCCGTGGGTGCATTGGCACCCCCCACAGCATAGGTAGCTTCGCCCCTGGTGAAGGGAAATTGTATCCTATGTTTGGATTTTTGGAATGGGAAATGAGAAAGGATAGGGATAGGGAAATTTCCCATACCTCCAAGCAGTGGCAGAGCCAGAGCTAAAATCAAGAGGGGGCCAATTCCGTAAGCTCATGCAACGCCTAGCTAGCGAGATTTTCAACTTATAGTGTTGTGTTTCTCCTTTTGCAGAGCCGGACCTGTCGGAGGGGACCCGGAGTACCTAGCTAGGCGACCCTGGTCGTTGATCGTCATCGTCAGTGCTGAACCAACTTGCCACTGCGCCTCTAGCCTGTCTCCATCGCCACCCTAGGTATAATTAATATCTCTTCCGTACCGTTGTCATACATAGATCGATGTAGCCTAGTTATGCGTCTCCCATCCATAACGGCATGCGGATCTTATTTTTATATCTATGACCGTATCTGTTTTGGATTGTCCAATTTTTTGGACCACCCACCAACATTTGACGGATATATTACTGCATTATGTGTATATGCTAGAGGATGGATAACCGTGAGTGGATGTACACGGGACGCCCAAGTCAGGCTCAAATCACCCCGGAATGGATGGCTAAGACCGAGGGTTTCTTGGATCAAGCATTTGGCAAGTCGGCTAATGAAGCGAGAGACACGTTACGTCCCCTCAGCCAATGTGAAAACAAGAAAAGAAAAACAAAGGAAGTCATGGGCGGCATCTTTGCAAGTACGGATTCACGCCAAACTATACCCGGTGGGTGTACCATGGTGAAGCCCGACGTACTAGAGAGGAGGTCGTCAGACCACGCTTGGAGGCAGTTGATGGTGATGGTGGGGTAACAGAATGGTTAGGTGACTTTCACGATGCAACGTTCACTGAAAGACCTACGGAAGCAGACGAGGATAAGGAGGAGCCAGAGCCAACTGCAAAGGCGTTCTACGCCATGTTGGAATCGGCACAGAAGCTCCTACATGACAGGACAACGGTTTCTCAACTGGATACCATTGGGCGCCTAATGGGGTTGAAGTCCCAGTACAACATGAATCGAGCTTGCTTCGATTCTATGTTGGCAGTGATTGGGGGCCTGCTTCCTGAGGGTCATCATTTGCCGAACAGCTTGTACGAGTCAACGAGACTCCTGCGGGCACTGAAGATGCCATATGAGCAGATACATTGTTGTCCAAATGGTTGTGTCCTATTTAGGAAAGACCACAAGGATGCAAAGTATTGTCCAAAGTGTAAATCCTCTAGGTATGTGGAGGTAGACAACGGTCATGGCCAAAAGCAGCAGAGTGAGATCCCCATGAAAGTGCTACGACACCTTCCGATCATACCGAGGCTCCAACGAATATTCATGTCTGAGGAGACCGCGAAACATGAGATGGCACAAGAATGGTATTCGATACAATTCAGATAAGATGGTACATCCAAATAGATGGTGAAGCATGGCAATACTTTGATAGCAAGCATCCTAACAAAGCTAATGAGGCCCGTAATGTACGTGTTGCGCTGGCAACGGATGGGATCAATCCTTATGGAATGATGGCGGCCCCCTACTCTTGTTGGCCCATTTTTGCTATCCCGCTCAATCTCCCACCCGGGGTCCTACTTCAACGGGAAACCATGTTCTCGACGTTGATAATTCCTGGACACCCGGGACACAAAATGGGTGTGTACATGGAGCCTATTTATGATGAATTGATTAGTGCTTGGAATCATGGCGTATGGACTTATGACCGAGCTACAAAGAAGAATTTTAGAATGTATGTTTGGTACCAGTACTCTGTGCATGACTTCATGGCGTATGCGATATTCGCTGCATGGTGTGTCTAGGGGAGGTTCCCATGCCCGATATGCAAGGCAACTGTAGAGTTCATTTGGTTGAAGAAGGGAGGCAAGTTTTCGTTCTTCGACAAGCATCGACAGTTCCTCCCTCTTGACCATCCATTCAGACAAGACACCAAAAACTTCATGAAAGGTGTCAAGGTGACCGACCCTGCACCTTAGACGATGACCATGTCCCAGATTCATGCTCAGATAGATGCTCTCGTGGTTAATCCAAAGAAAGATAATCCAAAGAAAAACTGCTTTGTGGGCTATGGTGTGGAACATATGTGAACTCATAAGTCAGGATTAGAGAGACTTCCCTATTTTGACGACCTTCTCCTTCCACATAACATAGATGTAATGCACACGGAGAAGAATATAGCCGAAGCACTTTGGGCAACACTCATGGACATTCCTGAGAAGACAAAGGACAATCCTAAGGCCAGAGTAGACCTCGCAACTTAGTGATGCTACCTCCAAGAGATGGCAAACCATGGAAAAGGCCAAAGGCTGATTACGTCTTAGATAAGGATCAGAGGAGGGAAGTGATAGAATGGATACAAACGTTAATGTTCCCTGATGGGTATGCAGCGAATCTTCGAAGGGGTGCGAAACCAGATACTTGTCGAGTCTTAGGGATGAAAAGTCATGACTTCCACATATGGATTGAGCGTCTTCTTCTGTCGATGGTTCGAGGCTACGTCCCTGAGCACATATGGAAGGTGCTGGCAGAGTTGAGCTTTTTCTTCCGCCAGCTTTGTGCCAAGGAACTGTCTATGACAATGGGTTCTTTGAAGTTAGAAAAGGCGGCACCTCTTTGCTCGTAAGTTAGAGAAGATCTTCCCACCTGGCTTTTTCTTGTCGATGCAACATTTGATTTTGCACCTCCCGACCGAGGCACGAATGTGGGGGCCCGTGCAATACCGTTGGTGCTTTCCAAATCGAGAGAGGCCTAAAGACTATTCACAACAAATGTGGAAACAAAGGCAGGATTGAGGCTTCCATTGCGTAAGCATTCATTCATGAGGAGGTGTCAAACTTCACAACATCATACTATAATGAGAACCTTCCTAGCAAGCATAATGCAGTCCCTCGTTACAACGAGGATGAAAATGCTTCGACCCTCAGCCTTTTCAAAGGGCCACGCGGGAGAGCTAGTGGAGCGGTCATAAAGACTTTGAGCAATGAAGAGTGGCGCAAGATCATGATTTACGTGTTGTTGAACCTTGAAGAAGTGGAACCATATCAGGGGTACCTTCTAAACGAACTTGTTACATACATTGTAACTTTTGTGGATCCAACAACCTTGTTTCTTGTCGGTATAGGGAATTTTTTTGAAACCCCGGCATCATTCAAGGCCCCCCGTCTAGCCGTGAACAAGAGAACCTTCTTGAACACGGTTCGCCTAATTTCATTACATGGTTCCAAAAAAGGTACCAACTTAGCTTCTTCTAAGTTCGACGTTCCAAGTTGCCTAATTTCATTTCTGTCCTGCTTGAGTTTGCAGTGCCAAAGGGATCCCTCTATAAGTGCCGAATTAAGACAGGTGGCCAATGGCTTTGACTATAAGGTGTCGTCATTTAAGGCTTATGATGTGAATGGTTACCGCTTTCACACAACAGAGTACGAGAAGCGGCCCAATGCAAGGACCATGAATAATGGAGTATTTACGCCTGGCACTGATAAGGAGGAGTATTATAGGACAGTTGAAGAAATATACCAGCTCGATTACTGTGGTCCCAAACCACTTAATCCGGTCATATTCAAATGCCAGTGGTTTGATCCTGTAGTATCGAGAAGGTCCCCTCAATATGGGCTAGTTGAAACTTCGGCGGATTCAATCGTATTCGGAGATGATGTCTATATTGTGGCTCAACAAGGCACACAAGTTTATTATTGTCCATATGCTTGCAAAACCGACCCACATCTGCGGGGGTTGGTATATTGTGCACAAGGTATCACCACACGGTAAATTACCTCGCCCAAATGATGATGATTACAACTTGAACCCAAACACGCATGACGTGGAGTTCTATCAACAAGAAGAGGGGCTACCAGGGATGATTGATCTAGACTTAACTGGAGAGATTGACATGGAAGTAGACGAGGAATGGGTTGTTGACGAGGACGCTGCAGATGAGGTGAATGATCCAAAGGACTTGGAAATGCTTGAGGGACTACGACATGAAAATGACAATGATGAGGATGAGGCTGTTGAAGATTTGGTCATTCTTGATAGTGATGATGATAGCTATAGTCCAGATAATCCCGATGTAGACGAATATTAGAAATGCATGTAATACTATGTTATTTTGCAATTACATTTTCTTCTTTTGGCATCTCTTTCTTTATTTTTCT
Source organism: Chrysopogon serrulatus (assembly GCA_015844335.1). NCBI lineage: Eukaryota > Viridiplantae > Streptophyta > Magnoliopsida > Poales > Poaceae > Chrysopogon > Chrysopogon serrulatus. The sequence continues at coordinate 229,953 of JADLZL010001941.1, read as the reverse complement.
TTATTAGTACTAACACTTGTTTCCTCTTCTTAATTGCAGGTCATGCCTCCTACTAGGAGGTTGTGTCCGTCGGTTTACTCAAGATCGAGGGACATGACAGCGGCTGAGGCGACGGAGCCGTCGGAGGGGTCTCCGAGGAGGCCGAGGGGCAGGCCTAGGCGTGGGTCCACCCACGACCCTGGGGGGACGGCGACGTCCCTCAATAGACGGTGCACGAGGAGGCGGTTGGACGTACAGACAACGAGGCGGTTCCACTGACAGATGCTGCAGAGACGGCGACGGCAGGGGTTCCACTTCCTCTGCGACATCGACCCCCTACTTGCGAGGTCCCGCGAAGCTCCCCAAGCGACCGATACCTATTGACGAGCGGCCAGTGATTGCACCCGAGGGGGATAAGTAAGTAATTTCATATGTTCTTTATATGTTATGTTAAAAAGTCATTATAACCACTCATAACATTTGTTTACCCTCTTGTGAGGAACTGGGTGCTTGTGGACGAGAGGGTCGCGGCACGCAATGTCAATGGGATCCTAGGTCTTCTGTGCAGGGAACACTTCCCTGGCCTGGTGTGGAAAGGGGACGAGCAGGAGCCGGCCCAGACGTTCGACCACTACGCCCTCGATGAGGATACTCCAGATCTTAATGGCATCCAATACAGAAACAAGGCAGATCGGGTGATTAGGGAGTTGTGGGTCAGTCTTGGTAGCACTAAATATCTAAATTCATCAATTCATTGCTCACTCTTGAGTAAATTAATGGATACCTCGTGACTTTATGCAGGACTTCTTCAGATGCCAGGAGGGATAGGAGGAAAGGGCTTATAAGGTGGCTTACGCTTCCTGTAAAAAGCGTGTCACGGACTTGCATTATGAGTCCCGCCTCCAGGCGCACATAGACTACCACGGGAAGATCCTTCGCAGAAGAGTCCCTAAAGATGTGGCAAGGCAGATGACGATGACAAGGGAGCAGTACATAAGGGTAATTACAAAACATCACAATACTAATGTTGTTTTGATATTAAGTTTGCCTAATTTGATCTTGTGATATGTTGATGGCGTGTAGGCGATTCCTAACTGGTGCGCTACCCACCCGGATTGTTGGGAAGCTATTGTGGACACCTGGATGGACGAGGGCTGGCAGAAGAGGCATGACGAGGCCCGCGACAAGCGTTTGCAGATGCCAGGTGTACCTCACCATTAGGGGAGCCGTAGTCTCAGCAAATACGCAAAGGCATATGTACATGTTCACCATTTCTATAATCTAGCCAGGCTCAATTCTGCAGGATTCGTAACCACAATTTATGTTTCTCATAGTCGGCGGCACACGGTGGTCAGCCAGTTGGTCAGCTCACGGCATATGCTCTGGCTCACATGGGCAAGGCAACGGCTGACATCCACTACAGCCCGGATGCCCCGCCTGAGGCGTACACCAACGCCAGCGTCCACCCTCGCCTCACTGCGTACACGGAAGCGGCAAGGGCACTCCATGGGCCGGACTATGATCCGAGCACCGAGGAACGCCTTGATCCTGAGCTCGTGATGAGGGTAGGTCAAGGCAAGAAGCACGGGCGGTTCTGGACTGGTGATGGCATCCTCGACACGGCCTCTACTCCTACTCTTAACCACATCCGCGTAGCGAGCACGAACTCTAGCGTCCCCCATACGACGCCGCCCGTCCGCGGTGTCGACACTCCGTAAGTATTCCAGTTTCATTCTTTGATCTTTCACCTTTACGCATCGTAAGGTCTGCATTATTGAAACATTGGGGTCAAATGTTGTAGGCCGAAGTTGCGAACTGCGGCCCCCAGAGGCCGAAGCCCGAAGCGGGAGATCGAGCGGCAGAGGCTACAAGCATTGGAGGCCCAGCGGGAGCATGATCAGCGGCAAATGGCAGAGATGATCAAGTTCATGCAGCAAATTGGAGCGCGAGCCGGTTGCGTGATCCCACAACAGCTGCTTGCTCCATATGTTCATGATTCTAATCTGGTGAGTATGAGTACGATTGTTTTACATTCTATGCTCACTTAGTCGAACCTAATGTAACCTAGTGAAACCAAGTCAAACCTAGTGCACTGGTGGTGGAGGCGGTGGTGTGGTGATGTTGGTGTTGGTGTGGTGGTGGTGCTGGTGTGCCGGTGGTGGTGGTTCTGGTCATCGTGGTCTGGTGGTGGTGGTGATATGGCGATGGCGGTGGTGGTGGTGGTGATATGGTAGTGTTGGTGGTGACATGGTGGTGTTGGGTTGGGTATTGGGTTGGTGTTCGTGGTGATGATGATGTGTTGGTGTTGGTGTTGTTCACCTCTTCAAATAACTTACATATTTATCTTGTCTCTTCCGTGCAATCTCCTCTTTTGTGCAGAATGAATCGGGGGCGGCATCAAACCACACCGAAGCGTCGCCGAGATCGCACGTTGGACCATCTCACACCGGACCGTCACCGGGATCGCACGTTGGGCCATCCGAACCTGGACCGTCGCTGTGAGCTTGGCATTGTCAAGATTGCGAAATAATGAACTTGTGAACTTGGAATTTGGACTGCGTAATTTGTAATCCACACTTGGACCAATAATTGTATTGGTGATATATATTCGTGTTCGTGGTTGCTTCATATGTATTTGATATATATATGCTGGTTGTGATATATAATTATGATTTATGAGCAGGTTGTTTGTGATATGTAATTGTAAAATATAACCAGGTTTTAGACGAAAACGAAAAAAATTAAATCAGTTTGTAAACACCTTTGCCGAGCGCATATACAAAGGCTCTCGGCAATGGTTGTAGCACTGTTTTTCCTTTTCTGAAAATTATTATCTTTGCCGACGGTTCCTCTCGTTAATGTTTTTTTTTCAATAATATCCTTTGCCGAAGGCGCCTCTCGGTAAAGGTTTTTTGTTTTTTTTAAAATAATGCCCTTTGCCAAGCGCAGCTCTCGGCGAAGAACCGTGGCCGTTACTTCCTGCCGTGACGGTTGTTTGGCTTTGCCGAGAGCCGGCGGCCGTCGGTACATTCTTCGCCGTCCGCAAGGCGCCAGGCTCTCGGTAGCCATGTCTTTGCCGTGAGCGTCTTCGCCGAGAGGGTTTTTCCGAGAGGGGCTCTCGGCGAAGGCGTCGCCGAGGGTATGGTGTTCTCTGCCGAGAGTTTGAGGCTCTCGGCAAAGAACCTGACTCCCGTAGTGTATAAGCTTTCAAAATATGTCCCGGAGCATTGATATCCATACGTTGCAAAAAATGTCGATCGGTACATGCACTGAATAAAGATATGTTACTGCTCAGCCTCTAGCCTCTCCATGAGATGCTTGGCAAAGGAAAATAGATTTTATTTAATTTCCATCATACAAGATAAATCTTTCGTTGCGCAGGTTATGGACTCATTTATCTGGGCAGCAACACTTCAAAGGAATCGACAATTTGCTACAGTATGCATGATCCTTCTTTTTCCCTTTCATCTCACAGAGGATGCGACAGTCCTCACCACTGCATTTCATTAAATCATGAGGCTTGAAGCAAGGTGGACACATGCCGCCAATGCCTACACATTGGATGCATTATCAGTAATGAATATTGGTCAGATATATACAAATATCCTACAAACATGGAAAAAAAAGCATAGTAGGACTAAAAGTACGGCTGCCTACAAGACTGGCAGGTTGCAGAGTTCGAAGAGAAGATCACAAGAAGCAAGAATGAACAGCCCATCAAGTACACAATCCTTCCCATGCTGATACTGATGAGGGCCATGCGAAGGTGATATTTCTACCTTTTACTTTTTGCAAGGCAGACTAGAGGAGGATTAGTTGTCTTAGATGTATATGTGCTTTTATAGAATGGCTTTGGTCTTAAATAATTATATTTATATCTATATCTATATATATATATATATATATATATATCTATATCTATATTAGTATTATTATGTTAGGATCTATCTCTCTCCCATTGTATATATTTGGCAAAATATAGGGTGCAAAGTGGTTTTGTACTTATGCTTTTATAAATTGGTCGATTTTGTTACAATCCCCTTTGAATTTGTCAATGATTCACATAGGACTAGAAATAGTCGCGGCGTTGCCACGTATGCCAGTGTGTATGCATGTCATATATTTGCAAGTATATTATGTCGTTTGTGTATATTTATTTCAAGTATTTATGTCATGTACCATATATAGTGAAGTATTATGCTATGTATATATGTGTATGCAATTATTTGTATTTGAGTATTTTTACTATGGGTTAGCATTAAATAAAAGAATCGGGAAACAAAGATACGATTAAAATTTTGTAGCAATCTAAATAAAGAAACTGACTCTATTAATTATTTTTGGAAAACTATAGACAGATCTATATCTATATTTGTAGCAATAAAATTACAAGTGCCAGTTGTGTAGAGTTCAATAAACTTGGTTTTGTATTTTTCTAATTTTTATTTGATTTATTAAGATTTTTACAAAATTTGTGTGGAGTCCAACAAACTTGGTTTGATATTTTTTTTTTGATTTTTATTTGATTTATTATGATTATTATAAAATTTTAGCTTGTGCAGATAAATAATAAATTTAGAAAAATAGAAAAAATAGGGTCGGACTAAATTCAGCATACCGAGGCCTAATTTTGACTAAAAAGGCCTGAGCCAGGAGAGATGTTGACCCATAAAAGACTCATGCACAGGATGAGGCCTAGATTTTGGTAAAATTCGAGATCTTTTTAGGTGTCGATGCAAAAAATTGGATCTTTGCATGTTGATGGTGACATGGGCAAGCTCTCAGAGAGTGTAGGGGAGCCGAAATTCTTGATCCCCCGAGCCTTTGACAAGGCGAGCCAAGCTTGGTGACTTTGATCTAAGGTATGGCCTTCAGATGATAAGGGATAGCAAACATCAAATTTTAGAACTACCAGTTTTTGTTACCAGACAGTTCCAAGATGTATGGCCTTCAGATGGCCGATAAATCAAAGAAGATTGATTAGAGAGTCAACTCCTATCAGTATTAAATATAAGATAGAAACATAGAAATAAACAATCAGCTGATTCCATCAGTTGATACATGCATAATTGGATCGGCTATTTAGCCGATACAAGGTCCGCATAATGAGGTAGTTCATATGTATAGATCTAGCTCAATTATCAAATAGACAATAATCTACCAAGACTGGTCTACCGGTCAGCGGTCCTGCTAAACTACTTTCGTGAAGCATGCCAAACCTACATTCACCTGGTCTACCGGCCAGTGGGCTTCAATAGGTCCAACAAACGACAACTAATTTACCTGACTCTCAAACAGATCTATGCACGTGCGCTGCGCTACTCATGAAAGCATAACTGAATCGGTTGTTTAGCCGATACAGGGTCCATAAAGCAGAAACAGGCTACTTGTCTTAACCGTAGCTATCCTTCGATTAAAGCAAAGCTGGTCTGAAAGGCCGGCGGCTTTGAATCAACCTCAAACATAACCACAAGCAAAACTAAATTAAAATGAAGCTGGTCTGATGGCCGGTGGCTTCGGGATAACCTATATCTACTCTGTTAAGCAAGCATCTCCAAACATGAAAAAACCCTCAAGTCAATATAGAGCTGGTCTACCCACCGGCGGATCTAAACTGACCCTCGAGTTTACTCGCATCTAGATAAGCCTCGAACCCACAACACGTAACAACCAAGAGCGACAAATTAGCTGATGCGGGTCTGATCGACTATTTCGGTAAGAATAAGCATGAGCGTAGATAAACACCAAAATAATAATCTTTGACAAAGCTTAGGGGTCATCTAATATGTCAATCTTGATTGGGCAATGATATTGTTGCAAAAAGATAAATTAAATTGAAAGCAAACAATATTGGTAATTTAATAAATCTACTAGATCGCTAATCTAATAGAGCCGATAACTAGCTTATACTGAATTTGCATGGGTCGTTAGATGCAGCCGTACAAACAAGATATAAACCGATAACTAGCTCAAATCAAGCTTATATGAGGTCAAACGATGTAGCCGTATAAACAAGATATGAACTGTGGCAATACTTACAAGCAAACTGAAGATCAGACTCAACTGATGCAGCTCAATTCGTCGAAGGTCTCGCTGAGACCTACTCTACTCCTACTCTAAAGGGGTGGCCAAAGGCCGAAATTATTGTTGTATTGATTGTTTGTATATTTTTTACAGTGCTCAGGTCTTTGATTTATATAGCTCGAAAAAACTAACACGAGTCCTACCTAGATACGAATACAAAAAGGGTAACTTGTACTCTAATCCTTTCCTTCTTTAATGGAGCCCAACGTGTTTTTTCTTCACCTTTCGGCCGGTCTTGAGTATGCCTCGTGTCCTGCTGACGTCATCTCTCTATTAGCCGATCCGCCTAGGTTGCTTTGTTCTGCCTTGACACCTCTGGTCTGTGAATGATCTATGCTCATCAAAATTTGGTGTCAACAGCAGGAAAAACTGAGAGAGGAGACTAGACTGCAGGTTGATTTCGCTGAAGTTCGAGGACTTTTTCACAAAATGATCAAAAAACTTCCAATCTAGGCCGCTTGACCGCTCGATTGGATGATCGAGAATTACGGGTGACATGGCCACACTGTTAGGCCATCTTCTATTGTCTGTTTGAATTTGCAATCCTAGAGCACCATAGTTAGCTACTAATACAAACGTCGCATTATTGCATTCAGATGCTAGATAATCTTCATGCCTTATGATGTCAAGGTCATTGAAAGATAGCCTTTAGTTATATATATCTAGCTTGAACTTTTTCAAAGTTGGAAATTTGTTTGTTGTTCTATTTTGGAAGGACCCGAATGGCGACCGAATAAGGGGTGAATGGGAGCCTCAAACTTCTTTGTAAATATTCAGCCACTATCCCAAAATCACCTCGAAAAGCAAGACACAACAACTGTGATGCCCTCGACCCAACTAGTTGGTGGATGTTCCCTGTTGACGGTCCTTAATGCCTATTTTATACCATCAATTGTTGCTCAATATAACATGATATCAACCATAAAGCATAGTTGTAGGGTTCGATTCTGACGAGTTCTACGAGTTGTGTTATTCTTGATCGTTTTACAGGTATATCTAATTTTGCACAGAATAAAAGTATCTCAAATGATGAATTGGACTACACCATTGCGATGGGCTCGTCGAGACGATCGAAACGGATATATCATTTGCTATATTTGGAGTCAGAAATAACAAGATATGAATTTTACAAATAAAGGAAGATTATAGAACATGGACCTGCGGGATTAAATAGGCCCAAATCAGAATTTGGCCCATAAAGGCCTATGGGCGTTTTTATGAGATATGGTGGGGAGATTAGTACCACATCACTTGCTAAAGGTGGAGGGAGACCAGACGCCCTCATATAAGCAACCCAGGGCCCCCAAAAACCGGGCACCACATTATTATGGAGATGTAGAGGCGTCCCTCGAATGGATGACCTCTCATCTCTAGAGAATTAGGGCTAGACTTTCCAATGTAGTAGATTAGTTCTAGTTGAGAGTTAGGGAGAGCGGCGCTACGCTCGGGTTCCGGAGGAGTCGTCAGAGTTTTAGTATGTCTTTATATTTATTCTTGTAAGACTTATGCTTTAATATATTTTATTTTCTTTATTTACTTTTATGCCTAACATTTAATTGGTTAGTATAGTTATTATACTTTAGCATGGGATCTCCGTCTGTATTAGATGCTTTAGTCATAGATCGTGAGTAGAGTAGTAATCTTTAGTGTGGACGTGGTGTCTAGGCTAGGGTTTACCTGAGGTTGCGCCCATCTCTTACGGTTAGTTGTGGTAGCCCCAGAGGTGACAGCTCTGTTAGGCCTTCGTATTCCACCACGTCGGAGTTGGTGTTTCGTAGAGCTTTTGGCAGCCTTCACCGACTACCTTCTTCCCAGTCTTATTCGAGAGTTGGAAAGGTACTGCTGCTCCAAAGTGTTTTTGTGTGATTGCTTTATCTACCATAAATTAATTATATAGAACCAAAGTAATAGAGAAGTATTTAGGAACCTTGAGCTCTTCCGTTGTCCTCTCACTTTAGCTATCTACTCTTTTATCATAGAATTCTTACATTGTGTGTCATATATACATAACTTCTATCATCTATCATTTACCCTCCTACTTTAGTCTAGTTGGTGTATTAAGTTAGTGGATACATGATGGTGAACTATCAATGTCCTTATCCATTATTTCCCAGTGGTAAAATATAAATAACGATATCCGGAATACTCCTAGTAAAATGCTACAATGGTTTTCTATGCGATTGCGGAATCCTTCATAATTTAATTGTGCATAAGAAATACCAACAAACATTTTTGGCGCCGTTGCTGGGGATAGGGATTTACCTCTATTTCTGGTAGCGACGTTAGAAATATCAACATTCCCTAGGAACACGGCGGGACACCACTAACTCAACTAAAAAGCGCTCATGAAACCAGAACTTCAAAAAGGAAGCACTCAACTCCTATGGAGAAGGAGAAAGTGGCCCACCCAAAATACTTAATTCAACATGTGACAAGAGTACTTAGAAATGAAGCCTAAGAAGTTAGGAATCTAATACAAAAATCATAACTCAAATTGGAGCACAAACGCACAAGAAACGGAAGAAAAATGACACTGCTACTGTGGACTGACCGCGACAGTACCTCGAACTACCTGCTACACTATGGGGACATCCTACCATAAGGGTGGACAATCTACTATAGTACCCTAGACTGTCTGTGAGTAAAAAATTAGAAGCATGACTAGTGAAAAACCTTGCTGGTCTAGAGCACACAGAGAGGGGTGGACTATCTGGAAAAAGGGGCAGACTGTCCACGATTACAAGAACAAACCAGACACGGAAAGCACTCGAACTTACTTCGAATGGCCGTACTATCTAGGGATGAATCCCAGACTGTTTGAGGGTCGCGAAACAGCCCCAAATCAGACCCTCAAATTGCCATGAACACAAGATCACTTGGATCTTGGCCGAATCAAAACCAACGGCAACAAATTTGAACCACGTGATCTTAAGGCAGTTGGGGAGCTATCTCTAAGAGATCATCACTCAAGGCTTGGCCAATTGAAAGCTCATCTGGTTTTGGATAATTGATGAAAACTTTAGGACTAATCTTTTATGGCTAAGGTGTAGCAAAACAAAGGATGGTCCATACCAAGTGATGTAGACATGGAGAAGACCTTGGTGATGATGGTGAACTCCAAAAGATGGTGACCAAGTGCTCTACTTAGAAAAGAAGAAAATGAAAAATAAAATATGTGCAAGGCAAAGGTATTCTTGATAGGGCCACTTTGTTTTAGCACTCAAGACACCATAGGGGGTGTGAGCGTATTTAGGATAGATAGTCGTACTATTAAGAAAGGTGATCTTAATGCCAAAACGGTTATCTAAGTGTCACTAGATGTTCTTATTCCATGCATATGCAATAGGGCCCAGCAAGAGCTAACTTAACCCTTGGAAAATGTTTGAAAAATGCTAACACACATACACAAGTGATGAAGACACTTTTGTATTGGCACATGAGAGCAAGAGTTAAGGGGTTTGGATCTAAATCCCTCTTGCTGAGCTTACAAGGTAGGATTTAGAGGTTTTTGGAGAAGACAGTAGTGATCAGATGTTGGTCTCGGCATGACTGGACGTGTCTGGTCCACTCTTGCAAGTGCGTGCGTCCACTCAGGGTGCTGCAGACGCATCTGATCGCTAGTTGGCCCTCTTGAGAGCTTACTGAGTAACGACCAGATGCTGGTTGAAATGAAGGACCATCGCTCCGATGGCAGCGTCCGATCGGTGTGACATATGTCGACATCAACTCCAGGCGAAGGCGAGGAATCAATCGAATGTTTGGCATGTTCAGCCACCCCTGACCGGACATGCTCGGTCGAGTTTTGCTCGATTTGGAGCTCTCTGAGTTGTGACAGGACTTCACTATTGGCACGTACTGTCATGCCTCAAGACACGTCCGGTGCTAACATGTAGAGCGCTAAGTGTGTGCTGATGATTACGTGGTAACGGGCGAATTTAAACGGCTAGTACATGTGGCACTTAATGTGCGATCGGACGATGGACCAGATGCGTCCAATTGTCCTGATTTGAGCATTGGTCCATGACCAGCACAGAGCTCTTGGCTATTTTCAGTGGTGATATATCCTTATGAGCTAAAGCAAACTTCTCCCACTCATTCATTGCTTGATTATGTACCCAAAGTGAGATTGGGAGTGATCCTTAGTGCATTTGCTTAGAGTTTGAGCATCTAGTGGCACTAGAGATCATTGAGCAGCAGGACTGCTTGTTACTCTTGGTGAAAAGAATCAACTCATGATCTAGGTCAAGTAGAAACAAATAGTTCAAATGAAGATGCACCGCAAATCAAGAACAAAGCCAAATCATGAGAAAGGGGAAAATGGAATAGCAAGAGAAGAGGTAAGGGCTTGCATTCCCATTTAAAATCTCAGGTTTGATTACACAAATAAAGCGGCTAGATCATCTGAGGACCTCTCAAGCAAGACTAGAGGGAGGGGAAGACTTAGGAGGAGGAAATAAAAATGTTCAAGAGGTAAGAGCTATTTGGAGCTGCCCTCCCTTTTTTAACAAGGCTATTACACATTTTCAAATTGTCCCTACATAATTAGAATGAATCACCTAACTGTACGGCATTATGGTCCAATTCGAGGTAATCTTCATCCGACAGCCACCGCGTCTTTCATAAGATAGATTCGCCTTGGCGCGAACTCCTCTATACCACCACATGACGTCCGTTCCGCCTTGGAACCTCTGCCCGAGTTTTGAGGCCTATACTCAGAAATTGTCCACCGATGGTTTTGAGGCTCAAACCACCAGAACGACCCGTGAGTAATGTACATTAATACATAAACCATTTCACTTGACACTAGCATTTCATTTCTACTAGCGGTTTCGCTTGAGAACAGCCAAGTAGAAATCGGTCCTATTTCCACCAAGAGAAATACTGTTTCTATTGCCAATTTTCTTAAGGAACTGCTGTAGAAATTGTGTATTTCTACCGGTGCATTTCTTAAGGAACCGCCAGTAGAAATCCATTTCTACTTGCGGTTTCTTAAGAAATCCAAGCGTAAATAGTTTGAAATTAATTTTTTGAGTTTTTTAAACTTCCTCGGATGGAGAAACTCTCAAAATAAAAGCTATAGATTTTGAAAAGTTATGAAACTTTATAGTTGACAACCTTTTCATTTGAAGTCATCTTTTATGGAAAACTATGACCAAAATTTTTAAATTTAAAATTTAATTAAATTTTACAAATGACCTTGGATGAAAAAACACTCTAAATAAAAGTATAGATCTCGAAAAGTTATGAAACTTTGTAGTTGAACACTTTTTCATTTAAATTCATTTAGACCCTGGAATATTGAATTTATCATCGGTTTGGGATAATATATGGGGAACCAAAATAGGATATAGACATAAGTGATTGATGTGTGGAGTGCTAGAGGGGGCTTCACGTGAGGCCAAGGTCATGGGTTCGAACCTCCACAGCCGTCTAGCACGTGATTTTACTTGAAAAACGTGCGACTTGCTATTTTTTGCTGTTTTAAAAATATTATTTGCTATTTTTTCACGTTTTTTGACAGCGATTTCTACAGACGGTTCCTTAAGAGAACCGCCTGTAGAAATTGATTTCTACTAGCGGTTCCTTAAGAGAACCGTCTATAGAAATCGAATTCTACTAGCGGTTCTCAAATAACCACCAGGTGGAAATGGGCCATTTTCACGGCCTTTCCCACTAGCGGTTTGCAAAACCAAACTGCCAGTAGAAATGGGTCTACAACCGCCACTACTAATATTTTCTGTACTAGTGGTACTTCCATACGCGTCCCCTACCACATGACATGTGTCACTGCCATCCTCGACCGGCCAACCGCGAAGTCCACCTAAGCCTCCGCTTGACCTACATGTCTGCCATCTTGACTCGATCAACATAGACACTCCCATGTACACTTGCGCTTGTCGATGTCCCAAATGTCAGCCACTATGGTTGGTCACCTGGCTTCCTGGTCCCCCAGTCCAAGCCTCATGTCCACCCTTCACTGCTCATGGTCCATCAGCACGGTACATTCCTACTTTACCTTCACCTCGCCGTCAACCACTACCCCCGAGCTCCATACCTATGCACCACAAGACAAGAGACATGTTATATAACCTAACTCACGCTACAGTTAGTTCACAAACTCAACCCAAAGCACTAGCACGTTGACATCACTCATTACAAATCCGAATTACAAGTGCACATATCAACCTTATGTGTGCAATTTTCTTAAACTTATATCAAATGAATTTGTTTGTTTGATCCGTAGGATCATTGGAGCATATCAACAATGGTGAAGGAAGTGAAGATTGAGTTGGAGCACAGGTGTCTGGATGCGCAAGGCGCCTAGCATACATAGCCAGTTCCAATTGAGAAGCCTCTGTAACACGACAATCATTATGTTTTAGTATAATTTTTTTAGTTAAATACTTGAATTTAGAACAGGCGCCATGCATGAATCACAACTAAAGACTGACATAGCTCAGCCCAAGCATACATATAAAGATTATATGCAGTTAATTACGTAGAATCCTTCGTCACTGACACTGACACTGACACTGACATTTAAGGCCTGTTTGGTTTCCAGAGCATCCTCGTCCTCTCCATCTCCCTCGTCCGACTCGCTCTCGCTCCCATCACCCCCTTCCGAGGGCCCCTAGAGGGCATCGATCTTGGCTCTGACCCTGGGCCACTCTCTGTCGATTCTCGCCTGCGCTTCGGCCTTGCGGATGAACCAGTCACCGTCGACCTCGACGCACCCCTTGTTCTTGAGCTCACTGCGCACCCACTCCTGAAGCTTCGGTAGCCTCTCCTCCACCTCGTAGAACGCCCTGGCCAGGACGTAGAGCCCGCACAGCTTCTTGTCCTCCTCCTCCCCCGGCCGCGGCATCAGCTCCGGGTTGCTAAGCTTCCGGGCCTGGTACGTCGCCGGCGGAGCCTCCGGCTTCTCGGCTAGGATCCACCGGATATCCTTCGCGGACAACAACCGGTTCTTTACCCCTGCCGCCTTCTCCGCCTCTGTGCAGGTGGACACCGCCGCCGCGGCTGTCTGTGGCCCCGTCGACGCGGCCTCCACGCTTTTGGCAGTGCGCCGCCTGAGCGAATCCTCGCCGTCTGCCATTGCCATCAGCGCAAGGCCAGGTGATTCTTTACGAATCACACGCACACCGGGGAACCTCGAAGCTTGTACAAATGCAATTGAGATATAGCAGCCCTGGTCCGGTGGGATTCGGTTCCGGTGAGACAGTCGGAGTCGGAGTCGAACAGATCGGAGAGGATGCCGTGGCCGTCGCCTGTCGAACCCGTCTTGGAGTCGGCTCCTCTGCGCCAGTTGGGCCGGGCCCAACGCGGGAAGTGGCTAAAAGCCTTCCTTCCAGCTGGCGCCACGTTGAGTTCATCCTATAATAAAGTCATCTAATAATAATATTATTATTATTTCCTCTAAACAACTAATAATATTATTTTTTCAGTGGAATTCGTGGTATCATTTCTTCCTTAAACACTGTGTTAAGATTCGTCAAACAAAAATGTTTTGAATGAGCATTTAATTTTTCTATTAAATTGATGTAATGATGTCGTCACCTTTTTGTTTCATGGCAAGGAAAAACTTACATTTAAACATGTTTTCAAAACTGAACAAGTTTTTAAAACACAACTAGATATTGATCAGAATATTTTAGAAAAAAAAATACATTCTTTGCAGAACCAAGTCTAATTTTTGGAATCTCCTAGAGATGTTTTTATGACCTCAAATATTTTTTTTTTGTATGTCGTGCCCTAATATATTTTTTTTGCATTTTTAATGAAAATTTCAAAATCTTAAAAACCTTTTTTATTTATCTGGTTCATTTCAACTATAAAAAATGATGAAATCATCTTAATACAATTTCTAACTCGACATGGAGTAAATTTAAATAAATTTGAAAGGTCAGGGATAGGATATCCGATTATAGAGATTTCAAAAATTAGATGGCACCATCGTGCGATCCTGCTAATGATATACTCCCTTTGGCCATTAAAGAATATAGTTATAAGAGCATCTCTAAAAGTCTTTTTAAACTCTACTCTCTAAATCTTCATTTGAAAAGTCATATCTATAAAAATTGTTTTCTATGTCTTTATACATTTCAGCAGCTATTCTATATTTTGTGTGTGGTCTCGAGAGTCATCCTCGTATTCCATCTTTGGCTAGCGAGAAATCTAAAATAGAGGATATCTATATTTGGATATCTAAATAAAGAGGTTGATGGAGAGTATTTTTTTTACCAAAATCTCTATTTCTACAAATTAGAAATGATATAAAGAGTCTCTTTGAGATGCTCTAATATAGTATCAAATTAAATTATCTTAAATTTGACTAACTATATAAAAAATTAATATTTATAATATCAAACAAAGTCAAGGGTGGATAATGGACAAACAATATTCTTTTTTGGGCCTTCTTCAAAATTGGTACGGTTTATTTATTATAGTATTCTAAATTGTTTGAGACCTAACTTCAAACTAAGCTTAATTAGCCGAGCTGAAGTTTAAAGTCATTCAAACTCAAGTCATTTTTATTTTACAGAAAAAATAAGTTCAATCAGAGCACTTTTGAAATGAGCCAGCACAACAAGTTTTTTATCCGCCCTAACTAAGTAGCAATAGATTTGTTATGAAATATATTTTCATAATATACTTATTTAGTGTCATAAACATTAATATCTAAATTTATATGTATGATTAAATTTTGGAAACACTAACAAAAATAGAATTAGAAATCGTATTCTTCTATTAAAGTTGCTAGTTGAGAAATGATTTCAAGAAAAGCAAGGAAGAAGCATCGGTTTGAAAATATGATAGGGACATACAAAATTTTTAAACCTATATGGGATTTGAATGTTGACCAATGCGAAAAATGAAATGCTATCAATTTACCATAAAGAACTACGGAGTCATCGACTCTAGCACTATGCTATTGGTGCTCCTTACTTTCACAATTCTCTACAATAAATACTAGAGACAATAATACGTTGCGAACCGAGTCTAGCTCAGTTGGTTAGGTTTTTTTATAGCGAGACCTACCCACCCATCGACAGTGAGCCACCTATAATGACTTTGTTAATCTTGAAATCTACCTACACAATTCTATAGAGGTGCTCATAGAGTAGGGTTTATGTGTGTGCGTTTATATAGGATGAGTGTGCGTGCTTTGTAAGCTTCTATGTTTGTATTATGGAATTAAAAAAGAGACAATATGTTGACAACCAAAATTATTCATTTTATAAAGTTCTCAAAATATTGATTTGATCTCACCATTGCGTTCCTCTCGTTGAGATGGTCAAAAATCATTTATGGAATGCCCGATTTGGAGATAGAATGAAGAAGTTATGGCCACGGGAAAATGTTGTGATGCTAACCCAGAACTTCCGGTCCAAGACCAGAACTTCCGGTCCGTGACTAGAACTTTCAGTCCGTGACCAGAAGTTCCGGTCTAAGACCAGAAGTTCTTTTCCGAGACCGGAAGTTCGACCGAAAGTTCCGGTAGACCTCATCAGTTCGGATCTGACCTTTCTGATTGCAACCCGAACTCTTCCAAACTCGTGGGAAACTTGAAAAATAAGTATTGGAGCGGTTTCCTACTGGGATAAGACCACCCCCCTCTATATATATGAGAGGATCATGGCCGATTGAGGACCCATCTATCTAATCGATCAAAAACACATTTACTACAAACCTTACCTTCTCTTCCAACCTCTATTGCTATTCGTCGCATCTCCCAGCGAGATTTGGCGGCGCTCTAGGCGGCCTTGCTGGTCCTAGGGCATCCTCCACATGCTCCTCCCCGACGGGTCTATTTCGTCATTCTCGCTGCATTCCTTGCTGGTTGTGGGTTGATTTGCAACCCTTTGAGCGTGCTAGCCCCTGCTGGTGTGTTGTGTAGAGCAATTCTAAGCGTCAACACAATAATATGTTTTTCTAAAGAGTATTTGAAAAAAAATTTAGTAAGCTTGAATCTTATTCAGATTATTACACAGTATGCTAGAGCCACATCTATCTATACTATAAATACTTGTTTCATAAAAAAATCTACCCACCTGAGTTCCCCACCATTAGATTGCCATCTAACGTATTGGATTACTGTATTAACTGTGGGTCCAGGACGTTGCCTGACATCTGACATATAGAACTCACGTGTTTCTTCCACCAAACTTTTTCCACCCGAAAAGTTTCTTACCCAGCCGTGTACATCCATGACTCCGCTTAAGGTAACAGCCCATCTTCATGGCCTTCTCGATCCCCGAGAGTCCAGACCCTGATGCCGTCCGAGCCAACCGCCACCGATGTGGATGCGGATGACCCTTCTGCCTCCCCTCTCTCCCGTCCTTGATGGCTCTCCTCGGGGGCAATGGCAGGGAGGGCCGAAGCGGCGAATCGTTCTGTCCCTCTCGCCGCGCCCGCCTCCCGGATCCGAGTCGACGGCCGCGGTTCCTATGCCCTCTCTCCCACCAGAGCAGCGGCGCCGGACCAGACAGGCCTGCACCAACTGCAGCGGCGCCCTCTCCGACAAATCCGCCTACGCCATCCGCTGGGCTGTCGCCAACTACGACCGCAGACCGCTCTGAGGACGGCATCATCATGCTCCACGTGTGCGCCACCTCCGTGCTCAACTACACCGACTGGGACGCCATCGCCGTCTCCCTCCCCAGCCCTAGCGCCGCTGCCTCCGAGGACGGCGACGACGCCGACTCCAAGGCCGCCGTGCGCAGGATGGAGGACGACTACAACGCCTTTAGGGCCTCGAAGGCCGGTGACTTCGCCAGGCCGCTCAAGGACGCATGCATCCCCTACAAGATCCAGACCATCGGGGACCACGACATGAAGGAGGCCACCATGACGCCACATAGGCCTTGTTTCAAGTACTTGTTTCAAGTAATGTAAGATTTCACATGTAGGGTTGTGATAACTACGTTTCAATTCTGTGGCCTCCTTGCTTCAGTTTTTCGTACTGAAGAATCTAGAATTTAGCCTGCAAGTTTTCTGCTCTGTCTTTGAGATTGTGAAAGCAACTAATTCTGAAACCTTTTTTTCACTCTTGAGACAGAGAAGACATTTTACCATCAATTGATCAGCACTTTATGTTTGTTCTTTGCCTATTAGATCAATTGGCTGGAAGCACCTAAATTGATGCAAGAAGTAGTAGTATTGTTGGCTTACTCTGAATTATTGTAATTTTATTTTTATTGGCATGGTTTACATTTGTAAACTCTTCAGGATGAGTCAATTCTTGACATTGATAGATGTTGAGCACAAACAGCTGCCAAAGCAACAGTAATCCTGTTACTAACATGCTGTCTGTATCTCGGTATGGCCCTGTGTGGTATGGCCCTGTGCAGTCTAGGTTCGGTCTTACATATGATGCTCAGCTCATTTTACAGGGCAAAGATGAACTCCCCATGTTTAAAAAATGAAATTAATTCATGAATCTTGATATATCATGCAAGCACATGTTCACACATGCTGAATATGCGTTTTGAATCATGTTTTTTGTTTGAACATTACAGCACTCAGGTTTTATATTTATTATTGGTTAACAATTTTCCTTTCTATGCAGAATGAAAAAAGAATTACCATCAAGAGTACATAGACTCAAGAATACTGGAGGAAAAGTAAGTACATTGACAATCATCTAAGAAACAAGTCAGCGCCTAATTCGCCTTTACAAATTAATCTTATGCCATTTCCCCTTCATTTTGGGAAAAAATTACTATCACTTTTTCATGTAAATTGCTTATCTGGATTACCTTCATTGACAGACCGATGGGGATCCAGTGCCAGCGAGGCTCTGCAAATTTCAGGTTAGGTTTCAGTTTTGGGGTTGCGATCTTGTGAAATTGGGAATGGCATAGCATGCAATGATTAATAATGATTTCAGGCTCTGCGAGAATTCAGGTTAGGATTCAGTTTGTGAAATTGGGAATGGCATAATGTGCAATAATGATTTCCTTTCCATCCAAATTGACTTGACTTTGGAAGCTTGCCTGCTTTCCTATTGCATGGTTGCCCTTTGATCTAGAGAACTCCAACGTTACAATTTGCAGTGATTATGCAATGTGATTTGTGTCTTTTCTAGAACATTTTTTCATTGATAAATTCCATATGACAACTGAGTTATTGGACAGTTATGAAATTGAATAAATAGTTAAATAGGACCAAAAAGAACCTTGATTACTATTCAATCCTTCCTCAAACCGAAGCCAACTAAGTCCAGATGCCAAAATCAACTCTTGGCATTGAACCGTGGCCTGCTATCCTCTACAAGTTGCAACTATTTGAAAGACTTATGCTTAAGATCTTCCTGATGATTCCGACAAGGTCCTTGTCATAATATTACAGTTGTTAGATACATAACAATTGAAGCTTTTTTTGGTATGTTGATTAGACAGATTATTTTTTCACATGGATAATGATGGATGCAAACAAATTTGAAGCTTAGCTGGAACATTCCAGATTTAATTCTTAAAAGATAAACAGCCTTCCTCATGCACGTGAATTTCTCACACTTGAGCTCTCCACGTCCAGGTACTCCTGATGCACAATATGAGCTAATCTAATTGGCTTTCTTTTTTGCCACATATGAACTCTGAAACAAATATATAATATTTTAATGATGGTCAATTTTAGTTATTTTAATGATGCAAAGTCAAAGTAGTCCTGCTTTGTGATAGTTATCATTCATCTATTAATACTGATTACTACATCATCCAATGATTGACAACCCGTCTTTTTCATCCAATGCAGTACTATTATTTGCTTGGATTTCACTTTTATGATTAATTGGTCTTTTTGTATAACGACCATCTGGCCTGACCTAGCTGATATGATGGCTTTCATGAATTCAGATCTCTGATACCCTTGGAGACTTGTTAGCATGGAGATATAGTTACTTAGTGTATTTAATTTGTAATGTAGGGAAACTATCTATGTATGTAAGGCATATGTTGTCGTGGATTTCACTATTTTCACCATCACTGGGTTATGGCCTAATTATTGGACAAAGGACAATTTAACTGAGATTTATTGCTTTCTATTGATACATTGATATTTAAATTGTTTATTTTCGATTTCCCAGTGCACATGTTTTAGTTCTACTTTTCTAACTAGATTACCTTTTAGATGAAAACACAAGGCTGTTTGGAGTTTCAAGAGGGTTGAAGATCCAAGCTATTGAATCTGCATCCCTAGCCATGAGTCCATAACTACCATAGCTTCGGACATCATGTTTTTTTTTTTTTTTTTTTTTACTACATGTGAATGTGACCAGAGCTTCGGATATCTGTAGCTATCTAAATAAATTTTCTTCTGTTATATTTGTAGGTGTTAAAGATGTCATCACAAGCAGCGATCTATACACGGTATGTTCTTATGATGTTGAGTTCCATTTGTGGCTGTTTAAAAACCCTGTTGGTGATATGTAAATGCATACCATCAACCCATGTTTACATCCTATTGATTGTTGGCTGTATTGCACGCTTTTGAACACATTCATGCAGCACTACATTGCTCTCCTGCCCGGTTCTTTGGACAGAGTAGATTACACTGCACCAACTCGTCAGTTCATCCTGCATGTTAGTTGATGTTATTGCCTTATACTAAGCCTTATTGATTTGGTGTTTTCTATTTGTGAACTTTAATCTCAATCCTTGCTATTTCTATGGGGCTTCAGGCTTGAATCTTGAGTCCTGACCAAATTATCTCACGCTCAAACTTTTCAAGCTTTCTAAAATTATTGGCTTTTAATTTCATGTCATTTGCATTAATTGTAGCTTGCTTATGCATAGCAAAATATCCATTTAACATCACTATCCTGTGGTCTGATCAATTTGGTTTGGGCGGGCAGGCTTATGAATTTTTTATTTTGAAAGGCTGAGGCTTGCCTGAAGATGAAGAAGACTTGGATATTGGAACATATTTGCTTCATTTGACATGTTATTAATTCTGAAATGCCTTCTAAAATTGGTTTTGTTTTATTCAAAAACTAATGCATAAAAACAGCTCAAAGAAGCTAACTTTTTAACTCAAAAGCCTAAACAAACAAACCAAGTGTAATTTCTCATGCTAAGCAGCGGTCACCATCTGTGTATCCTTCTGGTGGTGTTTACAGCATAATGAATAATGATGTCAGATTATTATGTGCTTAATCTACCAGTTGGAGATAGTGCATGCCAAACTGCATATTTGTTTGTGCTACAGTTGTAAATAGAATTGGTTTGCAACCATGGTGAATGTTTTATTTTTCATGGTTTATATGATGAGGGTGATGCAAGTAGAGGCCACTTCTGCAGAGGAAGGACATGGAAAGACAAGTAGCATGACGAATATATCTTGTTTCCTATGTCTCTTGTCAGGGTGGGTAATAAACACCATACATTTTGGGGCTTCTCTGGTCAGAGTTTGGGAAACAAAGTTGATCCAGCTCTTGCAGATTAGGATGAATGCATGTTGTACTGTATGTTTTAGGTTTCTTCTATGCCTTAAAGAACCCACCGGCATTTTGCAGTGACGCGATTTACAGGATGCATCCTTGTTTAATGGATAGTCTTTGCCCATGGCTCTCAATGGAAAATAAATGTAGCATCCACGCCACTATCGGCGTGTTTCGAAGCCAACTAGGCAAGGTATGAGAAAGATCAAAATCTTGATGGAAAAGCTGTGCTGCAGCTTGGTTGTAACCTCTACAGCAACAGCCTATTTTGCTCCTTACCCAATGACTGCAGGTATGCACATGCTGTTACTCGTGGGAAATTTTGATGTGTACTATAAGGTAAACGATAGCTCTTGTGAAATAAATGTATCCTTTTAGTTATGGATTGGATTCTGATATATAAATGTAAATATGGTACTGGTGCTTCCCAACCAACTCTTGATGTAAATACACAATTTATTTTTTCCTGAATTCTCATCTATTACATGAATTGAGCAGGCAAATACACATTTTATTACTGAATTTTTGTTATTTCTTCTATGAATTTATGAATTCTATGGACATGTGCATCCCATTCTGCATGTGCGTGTCGCACGTGCCTGTCCACTAGTTGACACAAAAACTAAAAAGTTAGCCTCGCTCAAGAAAGTTCTCAATTCAAAAGCAAACCCAAAACTCCTTCCAACACCAGCAGGCCCAACAATATCCTTTCAAAAAGGAAAAAATCCACTTTAGATCTCTCAACTTTTTATGAAAGTCTGCATGTCATCTTTAAACTCTAAAACCGGGTAAAAACACATCCCTTAACTTTTAAAACGGTTCATATTACATCCCTCAATGGTTTTCAACAGTGGTTTTGCTATAGTAAAAGAGGTTTGCTACAGTAACAGTAGTTTTTCCTTTTTTCCATTTATTTTAGATGAAATTATGAAAATTATAGTAAATCATAGAAAAATCATAAAATAGAAAATCTAATTTTGTTGTACTCCACATGAGTAGATCTACACGGCGAACATATAATATGGTATTCTTTGGTACAAAGTTTTTACTGTATAATTTATTTGAATTATAGAAATGCACATATCTAAAACAATTGTAAAAACTTTGTACTAAAGTATATCGTATCATATGTTCACTATGTAGATCTACTTATGTGGAGTCTAACAAAATTAGATTTTATATTTTATAATTTTTCTGTGATTTACTATAATTTTTCAAATATTCAGCTAAAATAAATTAAAAAATAAAAAATACAAAACCACTGTTACTGTAGCAAAACCACTGTCAAAAACCGCTGAGGGATGTAATATGAATTGTTTTAAAAGTTGAGGGACGTGTTTTATCCGGTTTTAGAGTTTAGTGATGACATGCAGACTTTCGTAAAATTTGAGGGATATAAAGTGGACTTTTTCCTTCCAAAAATCCTTCCCCTCGGCCCACAGTTGGAGATCCTTTCCACCATTCATCGTCCATCGCCACCACCATCGATTCCACAAGACGGACGACGCCCCCACGCCCTCCACCGCCGTGAGGCTCGTTGAACTCGCCGTCGAAGATGGCCTCGCCGTGGTCGCCACTGTCCTCGGACAACTCCGTGGATCACGTGCCCCTCATCCAGGTCAAGCGCATCCCCACGGGCCCGACGAGCGTGAGTTGCCTGTTTCCCTCGCCCTCATGAGTCCCCTCTCGATTTCACGTGGATGTTTGGGAGGGTTTTTAGTTTTTTATACTGGAGTCTTCATTGGTGAGTGTAGAGACGGAGGAGTCGCCGCTCGTGATCCTGGGCATCATGGGAAACAGACCAGGTCGGATCATCGTCCCCGTCTGCAACGACGCCACTTTTGGCTCGGACTCAAGAGGTCAGCATCCTGTCGCTGATGCCTCAACCTGACTGTACTTGTTATACATACTTAGAATGCAGCCTCTCGCTGCTAGCAGTTTAATTAAAAATGATCTAATGCAGCAAAACAACATCAACTTGTAATCTAATATGCTTCGGTAATAGTACTGGCAGCAGGGCAGCAGAGGTTAACACATTCTTCGGTGAGTCTCACTCAAACACAAACTGCATACCGTGGTAGTTCAAGAAACTAAAAATAACACCAAGTTTTGCATTATTACGTAATAATGTCAGTCTTACATACAAATCCACTTCAGACAGAATATATATAAACTCTCAACCGGCAATAAAATGGAGGCCGGAGAGCTCCTCTGTCACTGTTTGGCACTCGTCCTAGCCAAGATTCATGAGCACAAATAAAGAACACTTCAGACGGGACAGTCCTGTCACCTGTGTGGTATAGTCAACTTCTGCAGGAATTGGAAAGAGTTGCTGATTTCCACATCAGCTTTTTCCCTGTGTGCCAATATAAAAAATCACTATGACCTGTATGCCATCAAAAAACGAGAAGTTCTTCAGTACCATTGTGTAAAAAAAAATTTCCCTACATACCATTTCCGTCTCCTTGCCGTTTGATTTTAACGGAGCTGTCGTGATGACCGTCCCACCGAAGTACTGCCCTAGCACCGATGACGCCGGGCACGACGAAGTTGTTTGCTGCCGTCGCCTGCACGCCGGGTTGCCAGCTGCCCTCGCAATCGCATGAAGCCCGTCTCGCGTGAGCCACGCACCCCGATGTCAGTAGTGCCTAGTGGTCTGGCGCAGCGCTGACATGGACGCTGCTTCGTGGCGTGCCTGGGCTTGCTGCAGCGGCCTCCCTTTGATCCCTGAAACTTCCCGAAGAGACCAGCTTCGCTGCTGCTGAATTCTGGGGTTTGGCTTCGCTGCCAGCCTGCATGTGTATATCTGTTAGCACCGGCATCACTACTCAGCAGGCAACGTCTGAGGATGAAGCACCTCCGGTGGATGGGCCAACAAGGAAGCTACCGGCCCGGTCCAGAAAGCCGAACCCACGAGTGCGTGGGCCGAATTGGAGTAGCTAGTTGCGTGAGCCAGTTGGCTTGTAATGTGTACGCTTACAAATAGCAGAGTGCGTGAGGAAGAGGGCATGAATGAACTATGAAACAATCTCCTATTCGTAATACAATCCCTCCTAACTATCCCCTGCTTTGTTGTTCTTCCTTGTTCTACTCCGAATTCCTGTAAATCCTACCAGTTGCTAACAAATTTGGTATCCAGAGTCGTTCTTCCTTGGCCTCTCCCTTCCTCGCTCTCACATTGATCTGGGAACGTGATCCCCGACGGCAGGTTGATCGCCGCACTTCACCGTACGAGTGATTCCATAGGTCCGTGCCGAGGTTGTTCTAATCGGTGACGAACGCAGGCGAGCGGATCTAAGTGCTACACTGGAGCCACACCAAATCGACCACGAACACTTCACTCGATTCTGCAAACAGTTAGGAGCAATGGATCCCAACATCAAGCTTCTGCTCGATGAGATGAAATCCATGAAGACGTCGCTCGAGAACCGCATTGGCGCCGTGGAGGTGTCGCTGGGCGGCCGGATCGGGGCCGTGGAGAGGTCCCTCGCGGACAAGCTGGGCCACCTGGAGGGTGCAGCTCAGGTGTTCGACGACTGGAAGCCGACCGTCGACGCGTCCGTGTCGGAGCTGCGTGCTGAGATCGGCGAGTTCCGCAAGTCGGGAGCCGCCGTGGATCAGATGCATGAAGAGATGACCGCGTTGCGGAAATCAGTGAGCCGCGTCGTGCTCGACGCCGGGGCATCGTCTTCCGCCAGCTTGCTTCCTCAACCCGGGGTGACCGCGGCGGCAACTTCGCCTGCTGGACACCCAGGCATCGGCCCTGTGTTGGGGCACCGCGTCGGCAACTGTCACCGGGGGTTTGAGTCCATGGCTCAACCTCCGGTCAAGGGTACGCCCTATTTTCTTCCCCAACCCCAACCCACCCCTAAGCTGTTGTTGCATAGATCGCTTTCTAGCTCTGCTTTGGAAGGGGGTGATCCCACGTTCACCAGTATTGGGGGCATGCCACTGGGTCCCAGGGCCCAATGGGGTCCTCAGTATGCAACTTGCCTATATGTGGATCAGGGTAGCGTCTATGCACATGAAGGAAGCTACTGCTCGCTGGTGGCAGTGAGTAGAGAGGCGTATTCATGGCTTGGGATGGTTGCAATTTTGCAAGGAATTGTTAGATCGTTTTGGGAAGGATGAGTATGAGTCTTGCATTCGTCAGTTGTTTCAGATAAGGCAAAGTATGTCAGTCCAAGAGTACATATATAGATCGTTTTGCGGGGCTAGTAGATCAGTTAGTTGCATATGCTCCAGCTACTGACCCCCACTTCTATGCTATTCGCTTAACGGATGGGTTGCGTGATGATATTCGCAGCGCTGTCCAAATGCAATGACCTTCTACTTTCGATACTGCTGGTGTACTTGCTCTGTTGCAGGAGGAGCTGTTGGATCCGGCGCGGCGGCGCGATCCCAGGAAATTGAATACTCCGGCTTTCTCCAGGCAGGCGTCGAGGCCACCGTTACCGCTACCTGCTCCATTGCCACGGGCCGGATCGTACTGATCGGCCAGCAGCTTCTGCGGTGCCGGCTGGAGATCGTCGTGGTCACAGCTTGGATGACAAGCTATCTAAACTGCGTGACTCATGGCGCGCACGTGGTCAGTGCGTGCGTTGTGGAGAGAAGTGGTCGCGTGACCATCACTGTCTAGAGAATGTCCAACTGCATGTTCTACAAGAATTCTGGGAATTGTGTCATTCTGATGAGGAAATAGTTGATCAGCAACTCGCTGAAGCAGTGACTGATGCTCAGCTTTGCTTGACAGTTTCAGTAGCAGCTCTGTCTGGGAAACACTCTCTTCGCAACATTCAGTTGATGGGCTCAGTTCAGGGGCATCCAATGAATATTCTGATTGATTCTAGCAGTTTCCACTCCTTTGTCTGTTCGCACTTGGCCTCCAAGTTATCAGGCAGTTGCACCTTCAGTCCAGAATTGCTAGTTCGTGTGGCTAATGGCTCTGTCCTGTCATCTAATACAGAATTTAGAGGATTGCAGTGGACTGTGCAGGATTGTCAGTTTATCTCTGATATGAAGGTACTGCCTCTCGAGCAATACGACATCATCGTCGGCATGGATTGGTTGTCTCTCTATAGCCCAATGCAAGTAGACTGGCAGCACAAATGGCTGTGCATTCCTTATGGAGAGTCTCACTGTGTCTTGCAGGGAGTTTTGGAAGGCTTACCAGCAGGGTCTGTCATTCAGGTGGCCACCATCCTGACAGCAGAAAAGGATGTTTCCCAAGCTATTCCTCCTGCAATGCAATCGCTATTAGCCGAGTTCGACAGCATATTTGCACCTCCCAGTGGGTACCCGCCAGCTCGCCACTGTGATCACACAATTCCACTGTTACCAGGAGCTTCTCCGGTTAATGTGCGGCCATATCGTTATCCACCTGCTGTCAAGGACAAAATCAAGAGGCAAGTTTCGGAGATGTTACGTACATACCTCATTCAGCCTAGCAGCAGTCCATTCTCTTCTTCAGTGCTACTGGTTAAGAAGAAGGACGGATCGTATCGGTTTTGTGTGGATTTCCATCACCTCAACGTGATCACTGCCAAAATTCGCTATCTAGTTCTAGTGATTGAGGAGCTCCTTGATGAATTGACTCATGCTTCGTGGTTCACAAGTCTGGACCTCACTGCAGGCTATCACCAGATACGGTTACAGGTTGGTGAGGAACCAAAGACTGCTTTTCAGACGCATTCAGGCCATTACGAGTTTCGTGTGATGGCGTTTGGCTTGACTGGTGCCCCAGCAACATTTCTGAAAGCTATGAACACCACACTTGCTCCTCTTCTTCGCAAATGCGTTCTGGTGTTCTTTGATGATATACTCATCTATAGCCGCTCTTTTGATGAACATTTACAACATGTTCGGGCCGTGTTTGAGCTGTCGCAGCGTGATCAGTGGCAGGTGAAGCTGTCCAAATGTGTATTTGCTCAGCGACAATTGCGCTACCTGGGGCATGTAATTTCCGAGGCAGGGGTTGCAACCGATTCGGACAAAGTGGCAGCTGTTTCTCATTGGCCAACGCCGCAGTCAGTCAAAGATCTTCGCAGCTTCCTGGGTTTGGCAAGGTATTATCGCAGATTTGTCCGCCATTTTAGGTTGTTAGCCAAGCCACTCACAGATCTTTTCAAAAAAGGGTGCAGTGTTTGTTTGGACAGCATTGCATGAGCAGGCATTTCAGGCACTCAAACAAGTGCTTACGACTGCTCCAGTACTGGCTCTGCCTGACTTTACCAAGCCATTCTGCGTGGAAAACGATGCTAACGGCGTAGGGATTGGAGCTGTGCTGGTTCAGGGTGGACATCCTCTGGCTTTTCTCAGCAAGGCCCTAAGTCCTAGGATGCAGGGACTGTCAGTGTACGAAAAAGAATATCTGGCCATTCTGCTCGCCTTGGATCATTGGTGCAGTTATCTGCAACATTCAGAGTTTCATATCTTGACAGACCACAAGAGTTTGGTCCAGCTCACCGAACAATGCCTCCACACACCGTGGCAGCAAAAAGTTTTCACCAAATTATTGGGGCTGCAGTATCGCATCGTCTATCTCAAAGGTTCTGAAAATTCAGCAGCAGATTCCCTTTCGCGTTATCCATTTGCTAATTGCTCAGCTTTGTCAGTCAGCCGGCCACAATGGCTCCAAGATGTGCTTCACTCTTACTCGAATGATTCCAATGCACAGTCCTTATTGTCCAAATTGGCTATTCACCCAGATGCTGTGCCAACGTTTTGTCTCAAGGATGGACTCTTATGTTACAAGTCCCGCATCTGGATCGGTGAAGACTCAGCACTTCGCCTCAAGTTGATGGCTGTCTTTCACTCCAGTGCAGTAAGCGGTCATTCAGGCTTTCCCGTCACTTACCGCAAACTAAAACAATTGTTTGCTTGGTCTCGCATGAAGGCCGAGGTTCAGAGTTTTGTGTCGGAGTGTGAGGATTGTCAACATGCCAAACCAGATCGTACCAAGTTACCTGGACTGCTCCAACCTTTGCCGGTACCAGATAGAGCTTGGAAAGTCGTTTCCTTGGATTTTGTTGAAGGTCTTCCGTCATCTCAGGGCTTCAGCTGTATTTTGATGGTGGTTGACTCCTTCAGTAAGTATGCTCACTTCCTAGCATTGAAGCACCCATTTACGGCTGCATCAGTGGCTCAGCTATTCATGGCACATGTCTACAAACTTCATGGTATGCCCAATGCTCTGGTCTCCGATAGGGATCGCATCTTCACTAGTTAGTTTTGGCAGGAGCTCTTTAAGTTGGCACATGTCGAACTACGCATGAGCACAGCCTATCACCCGCAGTCTGATGGCCAAACGGAGCGAGTGAATCAATGTCTGGAGACCTTCTTGAGGTGCTATGTGCATGCTTGTCCGCGGCAATGGTCTCGATGGTTAGACTTGGCGGAATTCTGGTACAATACGATGTTCCACTCCTCCTCAACACTTTGGAGTCAGTCAGGTGACGATATTTCAGTGGCTGATCTCTCTTCGTGGCTCACTGCCCGTGAAACACAGGGCGCCTTGATTCAGCAGCACTTGACTCATGCAAAACAGCGCATGAAGCGCTATGCGGATGGCAAGCGTTCTGAACGGCAGTTTTCTGTTGGTGATTGGGTCTACCTGAAGTTACAACTGTATGCTCAATCACCTTGGCAACACGCAATAATCAGAAGTTGTCCTTCAAGTACTTTGGGCCCTTTCGAGTTGCATCTAAGATTGGGCAGGTGGCTTACCGGCTGGAACTGCCACCGTCTTCAGCCATCCTCCTGGTCTTCCATGTGTCACAGCTAAAGCAAGAGGTGGGATCAAAGCATATCGTTCACTCAACACTGCCTTCGGCTGATCCTCAGTGGAGTGTTCCTGAGGCTATTCTGCAGCGCCGTATCATCACAAAGGGTACATCTTTTGTTTCACAAGGCTTGATTAAGTGGTCTGATAATGCTGCTTCTTTGGCTACCTGGGAAGATTTGGATCACTTGCGACAGCAGTTTCCTCGCGCCACAATCTGGGGACAGCTTGGCGCGCAAGAAGGGGGGAATGTTAGCACCGGCATCACTACTCAGTAGGCAACGTCTGAGGATGAAGCACCTCTGGTGGATGGGCCAACAAGGAAGCTACCGGCCCGGTACAGGAAGCCGAACCCACGAGTGCATGGGCCGAATTGGAGTAGCTAGTTGCGTGAGCCAGTTGGCTTGTAATGTGTACGCTTACAAATAGCAGAGTGCGTGAGGAAGAGGGCATGAATGAACTATGAAACAATCTCCTATTCGTAATACAATTCCTCCTAACTATCCCCTGCTTTGCTGTTCTTCCTTGTTCTACTCCGAATTCCTGTAAATCCTACCAGTTGCTAACAATATCACCGAACGATGAAGGTCTAACTTGCTTCCTTTATGCGCGTTCTAGTACATACACACACACGTACGTAATAGGTTCATGCACCCATTAGCTAGCTTCTTATCTTTTCATGGATACGTGTGAGAGTCCATGCATCAGCTTGCTTCTTGTTAGCCTATAATCAAACCACGTTACGTAGTCGCTCGTAACAGCAGCAGCTGGCCAGTGGGCCAAAGCCATGCGCCGTACGTGCGTCGTCATCCGCGTGCGTAGCCTATACATATAATATGCGATTTGGAGAGAGTAGATGCACATAGACGCCATGAATGGTAGTGGTTGTCTGGTAGAAGCCACCATGCGCCTGTGCAGCTCCGTCCCGATCTATCGTCGCCGCCACAGAGGCCGTTGCCGCCGGCTCTGAGGACGTCTGCTACCAGCAGAGGCGCTGCTTCTCATCCCGCATCTGACCTTCGGGGAGGAATCGCAGGCGAGCGGATACGGGGCTTTCGCGAGGCAAGCGGCGCGAGTATAGAGCAACACGTACGTGCGCGCGACCGGCAGTGGTGGCGAGTGCCAGGACGTGGGGCTTCCACGAGACGGCGCGAGTGCGAGCGTGGACAACAGGAGCAGTTCATGCGCGCGATCGGCAGCGTTGTGCGTGGAGAAGCCGTGGTCCGGCGCGACGCGCTCCTACTCGGCCAGTCGGCCCCGCGCGATGGCCCCGCGCGACGCGCCATGCGCACCCCCAGCGCGACGCGGCCTCGCGCGACGGCCCCGCCCTGCGCACCCCCACGCGCGAGACGAAGCAGCCACGCCGCGCGCCCTCCGCGCCACGCCGCAGCCGCCCACGGCAGGATAGCCGGCGTGGCTCCTCGGGGTGCGTGGCTCACGCGAGACGACGGCTTCATGCGATTGTGAGGGCAGCCGGCGTGCAGGCGACGGCAGCAAACAACTTCGTCGTGCCCAGCGTCATCGGTGCTAGGCAGCACTTCGGTGGGACGGGCATCAGGGCAGCTCAGTTAAAATCAAACGGCAAAGAGACGGAAATGGTATGTAGGAAAATATTTTTTTAAACTGAAGAACTACTCGTTTTTTGATGGTACACAGGTCATAGTGATTTTTTATAGTGGCACACGGGGAAAAAGCTCTTTCCACATAGGCCTCACCCGTGTAAATTACTAAACGTGGAAACGATAGTGCAAATGCCAGAGTACACGACAGCGTAAACTAGCAGAAGCATGACAGCATCAGAAGTAACGCGGCAACAACATCATCGGACATTCTGACCTGAGATACTGACACACACATACACGTGCATTACACAGGACGGGAAGAGCGATGTACCATCCTGTTGTGGTATGGACAGTGGTATGCCAGGCTGCATCACTTGTTATCATTCTTTCCCTTGGACAGTAAAGGAGTCTTTCATAGATGACACGGACATTCCTGGTGCAACAAACAAACGTATATGAATGTCATTAAAATCTTACTGACAGCTGGCAGAATTTTGAAGCAACAGAGTAGTGATTACCTTGTGTTTACGAGGTGAGCCTAGCTTTGGATCAACTTTTAGCTTCAGTGATCTCACATTGAACTGCTGCTTTAGCCTCCTCAACTGCTTGAGCATCATCTTGAGCTCTAGCATTGGTTCTGCTCGAAGTCCCAATTGTAATTTCTGTCACTTTATCATCAGCTTCTTGGACATCATCTTGTTCAATGCTATTGATGAAAAGGTCGATCGGGTTGTGATGCTCGGCAACTTGCTTGCTCACTGCGTCCACTGTCATCTTGATGCTGGTTTTGTTGATGTATTGGGCGTTGTAGCACAGGGCAACCTCTGTAAGACTGCCGAGGTTGCTGATACCAGAAGGAACACGTATCAGGCTCGCTGGGGTCGAGCAGAACTTCAGTTGAAGGTATGTCAGCTTCTGCATAGCTCCTGTGCAGAAAGTGAGCCATGGCATTGGGCAGTCGACGGACAATCTCATAAGCTGACGGAATCCAGCATCTTCAATCACTATGGGTTGACCAGGAATGAAGTCCAAGCCTAGTATTAGGCACTGCAAACTGGGCAAGGCTCCCAATATCTTCAGATCATCCGTCATTTGCTTGGTACAGACGGTGATTTTCACGAAAGCTAGAAGCTCGAGCCCATTGATCCATCGTGGAACACTTGCGAATCTTCCCGCTGTCACCTTGAACTTCTCAAGCCTCTTAGGCGCACGAGACTTTTTGAGGGAGCCCAGGAACTCCATGGAGCAGCCGAGTCCACAGTGAATGGTCAGGGACATGAGCCTTCCCCACTTTGCGATGGATGAAAGTAACGCTTCACGGTAGTCTCTGTCAGCGGACTGGTGGAAGGACCATGCAACTGCAAGCACCCTCAGGCTGCGTAGGTCACCGAGAGCGCTGACGAAACTTGCAGGGTGTTTGGTCAAATCAACAGTGGCTAGTGTCTGTAGCCACCAAAGATGCCGTACATCGAGCGGCAGCCTTGTTGCTGTTTCGACGGAATTAATAGTTCCTTCACCACCAACGAGCAGACCAGTCAATCTAAACCGTAGGCCCACAATTTGATTTGGCAGCTGGTTTATCCGTGTGCCTCTTAGGTCCAGGTGCAGCAAAATTGACATCTCGAACACTTCAAGCGGGAGCTCTGTTATCTGTGTGTAACTTATGTCCAATGTGCTCAGAATCTGCAGCTCCTTGATCTCGTGCGGGATCTTGCTGACTCGAGTATTCCTGACGCTCAAATACATCAAAAAGAACATTTTGCTTCTGCATACCTGAAGCAGGTCCTCATCCTTGAGATTCTCCCAGCCTTCAAGATCCAGAACCACCAAATTGACAAACTTGTCCAGAGGGATTCCGTAGACTGTCCCAGAAACAGCTAGCGAACGAGTCTGGGACAAATCCATAGTTTCAAGCAGTGACGGGAGCATGGGATCTGGATGGTGGAGGGCTAACCTGCGTGGCATCCTGCTACTAGTTTCATTGCCTCGGCCTGTTGCTGTTGATGCTGCTGCCACTAGGTTGAGGGTAGCAGTCGTGAAAATGTAACCCATCTCTGCAGATTTGGAGGCAAGGAACTGCTGCAGAAAATGATTGACTTGCCACTGGCAGGCATCTGCTTCATCTTGCTTGTGTTTGTTGTTTGCTGCTACACAGGTGATGACATTCCTATCCACTAGCTTAGAGAAGATAGTCTCTGTTTCTGACTTAGCTAAATGGTGATAAGAGAATTTCAAGATATCACCAGAACGAGGATCAAGGCCTTCATGCATACATTTCAAGATAAGACGGTGCTTTTCAAACTTGTACCCATAAGGAAACATGCTCATGTACAATAGTAGTAACCTTGAGTCATGATCGTTGATGAAGTCCTTATTAAAAGCAGAGTACAGTGCTTGTTCTAACCGTTCTGGCAGCCGGGGGACTTGTTCCAAATAATGCAATGCAAATCTTTGATGCACCTCGTCCTCATCCTCTCGTGGGTGCTGCTTCTGCAGTCGTTGGTGCTGCTGCTGCAGTCGTTCCTTCAGCCAGTCTGCCATACCAATTATAAACAACGGTATACCATCATATCTCCTCAACATGTCATAACAAAATAGCTTCATATTGTCTGGAAGGCAACCATCCACAGAACCAACAACTTTTGCTAGAAGCAGCCTTTCTGAATCGATCTCGTTCAGAGGCTTCATCTTGTGCACAAGGCCACCATCATAAGAACCGGAGCAACATGCCCATGCTATACTTGTACTGCGTGTTGTAACCAATATTCGGCTACCAAGATTATTATTAGGAAATGCGCCCTTGAATGTTTCCCAGTCTGATGCATTCCATATATCATCGATAATGACAAAGTACCTGGCCGGGAGCATTGTGTGAGAGATTAGCAAATGTATTGAAGCTATAATCATGCCATAGGTAAGGAAGTTAATTTGGTTGTCATTAGTACCTCTTATCTTGCAAGCATTCTGAAACGAGGCGGATTAGGACCTCCGTTGTCTTGGCTTGTGACGACGGGTTTGATGACCATGCTGTTGCTGCTGGTTCTGAGACTTGGGAGAGGATATCTTGAAGAAGAAGAATGTTCCTATCAGTCCCCCGTGAGGCTTGAGCCATAACGTTGCATTCGAAATAGTAGCACCCTCCACTAGCTTCATGCCTGAGCCGATTGCAGAGCTCCAGAGCTAGAGTTGTCTTGCCTATCCCCATGGGACCAACTATAGACATGACTCTTAGCTGGCTACTGTCCACCGTCCCCTGATGCGAGAGCCACCTGAGGATCGTCTTTGCCGGGCGATCGATGCCGACAAGAGGGAGGGCACCCGCCTCGGCCTCGGCCAGTTGGGGTGTAAGCCCAAGGTTAGAGCTAGTGACAAGAAGATGTTTATACCACCAGGGATATCAGCTGACATAGTGATAAAGCTGTCACTAGTACACAGAGCATTTGTGTTGACAGTGCGTATCCATTTGTACAGGCGGTTGTAGTCTAGACACGCCACTGAAAATCAGGACAGGATCCCCATCTTTATATCCGCCAGTGGAAAAGGATCAACACCGGGCGGTTTCTAAAATGAACCGCCAGTGTAAATTGTCACGTTTACACTGGCGGTTCACTTTAGGAACCGCCGATGTTAATGCAAGTCACCACAGGCGGTTTAAGTAACCAGCCGCTGTGAAAAAAGTGACACAATTTTCACAGGCGGTTTTCGTTATGTAAACCGTGCGTGGTGACTTTGCCCTATATATACACCCCTTCTTCTTCCCCACCAGAATGAACAGAACTGAAGCCCGAGCAGTGTGCCATGGGAGGAGCTTTGGATGTCCAGATTTGACCCAATACAAGGGGGGAGGTTTTGATCCTGATTTCTTTGGAGGAGGTAGCTAAAAAAGGTTAGTTTATGTGTTTCTTGCCTCATTTCCTTCTTTTTTCCTCAATCCCCACCACTCTTGAGATCTAGGGTTTCACCTCAAGAGAGAGAAGAGTAGTTAGGTTTTTAATTTTCAATAATTCTAGTCACTTCTTATGTAGGGTTTCACTTTTTTAGCGACGGTTTAAATTTTTAAGTTTTATTAGTTACTCTTAAAGAAATATTTAGTTATGTTTACTTAATTAGCTTGTAGTGATGCTTGCTAGGTTGTCATTAATGAATCTAGTTTGAGTTATTTGGAATTTTTCTAGATATTAGTGCATTAAATTAGTTTTTATTTAATTATTTAGTTATGTTTTGTTAAATTGAGTAGTGGTGAGACTTCAAATAGGTTTTTAGTAACTATAGTTGCTTTAATTTTTTGGGTTTCATCTAATTAATTGATGCTTTAATGATTTTTTTATTTTTTGTTTAATGAAGCATAGGTGAGAGAAGAGTAGCTAGGTTTTTGTTTTTTCAGTATTTCTACTCACTTTTTATCTAGGGGTTCACTTTTATAGCTATGGTTTATTTAATTATTTAGTTATGTTTAGTTTAATTAGCTAGTAGTGATGCTTGTGGCTAGATTGTCATTAATTAATCTAGTTTTAGTTATTTATTATTTTTCTAAATATTGATGCTTTAAATTAGTTTTTGTTTAATTATTTAGATATGTTTTGTTGAATTAAGTAGTGGTGAGGCTTTTATTATGGTTTATAGTAACTAGGCTTGCTTTAATTAGGGTTTCATTAATTTGTCTATTTTTACTATATACAAGTGAGGAGTCATTTTCATCTATATATACTCTTTTGAACAGTATATTGATCATACAAATGTTAGTTAATAATTAATATAAATAAACATCTATGTCTACTTTGTAGTGTTTATAATATATAAATCTACTAAATTTTTTAACAGTAACGATGGATAGATCATACGGATGTATAACTTAGACAGAGTAAATCCATCATACATACCGAGGTTCATAAGTTTATCGATGCTTTGCGAAAAACCATGCTTTGAGAACACGTAAGAAACACATATATTGCCCTTGCTCGGTTGCGGGGAATATTGTTGTTTATGAAGACACAAAACCAATCTTAAATCATTTGGTCTGCGAGGATTTATGGAAGATTACTTGATTTGGACAAAGCATGGAGAGGGTAGCTCTACGCCGTATACTGATTGGAGACCCTGCGAAACCTCGGAGCGAATGGCCCCGGATATGTTTGTTGATGATATTAGTCGGTTCCTACATGAGACTCATCACCATTGTCCCCAGCAGAGTGAACATGTTGTGCCTGATGTTCATGATGATGCGAATGTTGGAGGAACCGAGAACAACAGAACTGAAATGATGGATGAAGATGCGGAACTGATGGCTGCACTATTGCGTCGTCATACAGATCCATCAATGTACTTTATGAAAGGTATGGAGGCCTTGGAGAAGGCAACAGCAGAGCCATTGTACGATGAGACTAAAGGTTGTACCAAAGAGTTCACAACTTTACGGTCTGTGCTGAAGCTGTTGATGTTGAAAGCAAGATATGGATAGTCCGATGCCAGCTTCGATGCATTATTGAGTACTCTCAGAGATATGCTTACAAAGGAGAACAAAGTGCCTGCTAACACGTACTATGCAAAGAAGCTAATCAGTCCACTTACTATGAGTGTCCGGAAGATCCACGCTTGTCGAAATCACTCGTATCCTATATCGAGGTGATTACAAAGACTTGGACAACATGTCTCTCTTCAATGATCATCAAGTAAAGATTAGAAATGTTGAGCGAAATATCTCCAAGAATTCATTACCATGGGTGCGCCACGATGGAGAAGGAAGAATAGTAGCTGCCTAGGTAGATTTTGTATTAGTCAATGCCTTATGTAACAATTTATCGGTTATAATTTGTACTCATAAATTGGTATCCCTTGGTATTGCTCTTCAACTTATTTAAGTCCTTTTGTTTCTACTTCTTTAAGTCCTTTTTTATACTTTGTAAAAAGAAATATCCTAAAAGAAATAATAATAAAAGAAATTCTCTATACCCTAAAAGAAATAATCCTAAAAGAAATTCTCTATATCCTAAAAAGAAATAATCGTAAAAAAAATATTCTATATCCTAAAAGAAATTCTCTATATCCTTAAAGAAATAATCCTAAAAGAAATTCTCTATATCCTAAAAGATTTAATCCTAAAAGAAATAATCCTAAAAGAAATATTCTATATCCTAAAAAGAAATTCTCTATATCCTAAAAGAAATAATCCTAAAAAAAGAAATTCTCTATATCCTAAAAGAAATAATCCTAAAAGAAATATTCTAAAAGAAATAAACCAAGAAGGCATTTTCACAGGCGGTTGACATTGTCAACCGCCAGTGAAGATCATCTTCACAGGCGGATGACAATGAGAACCGCCGGTGAAAATGGTCTTCCGCAGGCGGTTGACAATGACAACCTCCAGTGAAGACTGTGAAGATGCAATTCTATATATACCGATCGCGCGGGACTTGAAATTTTTCAATGCGGTGGGCGCGATTCCAAGCAAGAAGACGCCGTCAGGCTGCCGATCGATTTTCCTCGCCGGTGATCCTCCGGCGACCGTGCCGCCGTCTTCGCCCTCTGCCGTCTCCGCCCAGCCGCGCTCGTCAAGCCGCCGGTGAGCTGCCGCACCTTTGCACCCGCCTTGTTGTTGTGCTCGTCGGGGAACTCCATCTCCTCAACGGCGAGGAGGATCTCCATCTCTGTGTTTGTGCTCGTCGGGGCAGCGCGGCGGCGCGGCAGCAGCATCGCTGGGCGGCGCTTGGCAGGCAGGGCAGCGCCTTGGCGCAGGGCACGCGGGGCGGCGCGGTAGCAGGCATCGCGGCGCGCGGGGCAGGCAGCGTGGCGGTGCGTGGCCAGCGGCGGTGCGACGGCGTGGCGGCTCGGCGGCGCCATGGCGTGGCGGGCGTGGCGGCTCGGTGCGCCCGGCGGCCGCTGCCAACCCTAGCCGTGTTGGGCCTCCTGGGCCTGTGCCGTGTTGGGCCACTGCTGGGCCCTCCAATGGGTCCAGCAGTGGCTTTTTTTTATTTTTTTATTTATTAAAAATACTTTGCAATGAAATAGTACTTCCTTTATCATATGTAAATAATTTCTTAAATATTGTAATAGTGTACTAAGTACTTTGCATTTAAAATTAATAGTGTACTAATATTGTAAATGATTTAATATTTTTTAATGACTTAGCATTACTTATTGGCACTTATCAAATATTGTAAATGACTTAGCATTACTTATTAGCACTTTATCATATTTTTTTTATTAGAGATATTTTTTCTTTCCTTCTCAAATATTGTAAATGATTTAATATTTTTTAATGACCTTATTATTATTGTTAGCTTATTAATTGTACCTACTGCATGTGCTAATATTTTATGTAAATATAATAAATATTGTTGCTTTGTATTATTTCCTTTATCATATGTGTGATATTAGCAATTCTAGTAAAGCAATGATTATTGTATGTGTTTTGTACTTTCTTTCCAATGACTAAGTACTTTTATCATATGTGAAATATTTCCTAGTGCATATGTAAATGACTAAGTACTTTGCAATGAAATAGTACTTTCTTTATCATATGTGAAATATTGACTTAGTGTACTAATGACTTATCATTTTTTAATGACTTAGCATTACTAAAGACAAGATGACTTCTCCAAAATCCGGAGAGCATGCAGATGACCAGCGCGCAGAGTCGCCCAATAAGGTTGATACACCTCCGGACCAACGGTTAGTATGACACAATTACGTTTACTGGAACGATTACTTATAGAAAGGAAGAACTAACATACTTATTGGCCTTGCATTTTTAGAACTACAAATCCTCAGGCACAAGAAGAAGAAGAAGAAGATTACCATGGTGACATGTTAGAAGAAGAAGAATATGACAGAAACCGAAGTGATCCATGCCCTAGCATAGATAGACAACGTCAACGTAGTGTAGACCCAGATTATGATCCAGCTATCGATGAGGTACAGTTATTACATACAAACAAATGTTTTCATTGATCCCATAAAAATAGGCTCCGCTCCATGATGTGTTGCATATATCGTACAGGAGGTTTTGTCTCAATTGCGGGAGATTCTGGCCGAGGAAGCAGAAGTGCCAGAAGGAGAAGCCCCAGAAACAACCGAGACAACCACCTCGAAGTCAAGGAAAAGGAAACGCACGGATCGAAAATGAGGTGAAAGAGGGACAAACAAGTGGCCAGAGCAGACTTATGTTATTCCCGACATAAGCCCAAAAGGAGAGCCATTAGTGTCAGATGCGGTGGCGGCCAAAATAAGAAATGCGATTGGTTTCTTGGTCAGGGATAAGCTTGACATCACAATCCAAAGGTGGGCGGATGTGAGCGTAGATACACGAAAAGAGTTATGGAGAAAGTTCGGTGAAAGGTTTGTCATCCCTATGGGGACTGATAAAATTATGAAAGAGTATTTCTTCAAGCAGGTTGCAACGTCATTCCGAAACTATAGATCGGAAATGAATATCAAATTTCTGAAGAAGGGTTTGGATCCAACTAGTAAGTATAAGATCACCGCTGGTCAGTGGGCAGTATTCAGGGAGCAGAAGAAAGATCCAACTTTCCAAGCAAAGAGCGAAGCCACTTCAGAGCTAGCAAAGAAGAACAAGTACCACCACCACCTTGGCACAGGTGGTTACAAGCTGCAGATTCCGAAGTGGCGGGCAGAGGAGGAAGAGCTCAAGAAACAAGGCAAGCCTGTCCTCTCAGAGGAAGTTGGTGAGAGGACGGCGAATTGGCTGAAAGCTAGAGGAACAAAACAAACTTCTACGGGTTTGAACTGTCCCGATGAAATGACACCGACAGTAGAGAAAATTGTGGAATTGGCCGCGGATATCAAAGAGGGGAGATTCAAGCCACAAAGGGAGAGGGACATCTTGACTATAGGTCTAGGCAACCCTGAGCATCCTGGTCGTGTACGAAGAATATCATCGAAGAGGGGATGGAAAGAGGGATTTGGTGAAGAGTGGTTGGGCATGTACAAGAAAAGAGATCGATACAAGGAACATATGAAAGATTTCTTTGAGGAGCAGGCTAAGGAACAATTCAAGAACATGATGTCTGATTTCCTAACAAATCCTGATCCTCAGATAATACAGAAGCTAGCTAGTGTAATGTCTGTTCAACAGATGAGCACACAAGGTCCGCAGATGCAGATCGTCCCCACACAACAAGCAGCTGGTCCTCAGGAGATGATTCCTGCCATGTCCACATAATCACCTGGCTTTCCAAGCAGTGTGGGGTCTACGGGCAACAAAGACCGCTTCCCAGTGGATGATATCGAAGCACCGACACCCTGCAAATTGCTGATACGATATGGTATGAAGCATGTTCGTACAAAGGAAGTTGCCATGGGCTTTGCAATCCCAGGACGTGACTACCACCATACCATCATACCAGAAGAGTACTGCAGGGTAGAAGTGCATACGGTCGTCCCTGGCTATGAGGAAGATGTACTTGAAATTCCAGGCCCCGACAATGTTGAGACACTCGGACAGGCCATTAACACTTTCATCCTATGGCCTCGACGAGACGTGGATTTGACGCAGCCACCACAACCGTAGCAACCACCAACCGCTGAAGTGTTGCCAGAAACTCAAGAGTCAAAACATGTGGAAGTTGTTCCGGACCCAACCCCGATATCATCATGTCCCCAATCTCCTCCACCTAATATACAATCACCGCTAGCTAATCCTGTTGAAACCCCACAGTCATCACCTAAACCTAGAGGATCTCTACCACCACAAGCCAATCCTATTGAAACCCCACCATTCAATGATCCAGCTCGTGCTTCCCCACCACCTCATGACCTCGAACAATCGCCTTGAACACCACCGCCGCCCCCCAAAAAGATCCAAGAACCACCAAAGAAGAAATTTCCGGTTCCCAAATTGAGGTCATGAGGTGTTCCAGCAGTTTTCCACGACCTCAGCAGAATGGAATATCCCTCTTTGGTGACATCCACTTGTGCCATGCAGAATGGAATATGATAAGGATGAGACCACTTACGGCCCTAGACCAAACAAACATGAAAGCAAATGAACTGGGTACCTTAGCCCAATGAAAATCTATGAGAATGAGCACACCTTCCGGATTGGTCATGACAGCGATGAATTACAAGGGTTAACAGAAAAAGAAGCTGCAAAGAAGAAAGAAGACTTGGAGAAGAGACACGAGGCTATCTACGCCGCGTACATAGGAAATGCATTTCTTCAGTTCCAAAACAGGGAAGTGGTAATTGCACCATACAACTTCGGGTAAGTCTGAGTGTATATATAAAAATCACGTTAACAATATGAATAGAAACACATGACAATTCTGGTCCATTCTTGCAGCGACCACTGGATATGCTTCTATATCTATCTTAGGGACGGAAAGATGCTGGTCTTTGACTCTGCAGATTATAGACCTGAAAGCTATGCAACGGTCACGATCATCTTGGAACGGTAAGCTAACATACTTGTATACATACTTTTATAGCTGAAAGTTATAAAAAACTAACTAATTCTATTTGAGACCATAGGGTTTACAGGTGGTACAAGTTCAAGGGTGGGAAGTTCGACTTATCCGAAAGGGCGAGGAACTAAGAATATTTCATAACCGGCCGGTAAGTAAGATATGAAGCCAGATCATGTATGTACAAGGACGTAGTTAAGACGATGTTGCAAGTCAATAACAACTTCTCCTCTATGTAGTGCCACAAGCAACCACCTGGCTCCGTACACTGTGGATTCTACGTGTGCGAGTTCATGAGACTAAACGGACGGTACCGCAAAAACCCTTATAAGGTATAACTAATAGTCACGCTATATTTATATCGTTACCAAGTGCAAACATATGATGTCTACAAACTTCCTTTCCAGGCGGTTGCAGAATCATCGAAGCCCAAACACCTCACGGAAAAAAACTATATGAACTAGTTGAGGATCTGTGCTCCTTCATCATGAAGGAAATCATTCCAAGCGAGGGGAAATACCACGAACCGGATAGCGTCTTAGCGAGGCCAGAGTTCAGAGCGCTAAGAGAGATTAGCGCTCTCAAACTAAGTCGAGATGATTATTAGAATCATCATATCATTTGCGATGAAAAATTTTGTTGTCGTGGCCGCAAAATAACTGTGATGAATATTGATGTATATATAAATGTTGTAATTAAATTAAATTGTTAATGGTGTGTATATGTATATAATTATATTGGTCCTTTCTAGCATAATTTAATAGCCTTTTGTATTCCTATCATTGCATGTAAAGATCATTGACATAAGATATAGGGAGAGACAAAGGGAGAGGGAGAGGGACAGGGAGGGAAGGAGGGTGTTTCACATTTACAAATTCAAATTTAAAACTGGCGGAAAAAATATTTTCACAGGCGGTTGGCATAACCAACCGCCTGTGCAAATAGTATTTCCACTGGCGGTTTGTTCTGTTAACCGCCAGTGAAAATACTATTTTCACAGGCGGTTGGTTATGTCAACCGCCTGTGAAAATTTATTTCTACTGGCGGTTGACAGCGGGACGCCAGTGGAAATGCTCCATTTCCACTGGCCTCCCGCACAGGCGGTACCCCAAAACGCCTGTGAAGAGGCATCTGGAACCGCCTGTGGAAATGCTCTGTGTACTAGTGTGCAGCGTATAATCCAAAAGCCAATATGACATCCTATTCCTACGGTGGAAGCACTGTGTAGCTCTTCGCAGCAGCGTGTCACGTGAGGGATCAACTTCACGGAGGATGCCGTCGGCCAAACTTGGAAGATCGTGCCAGATCGTCATGTTGTCGTCCAAAAGCTGTGGACTCCATGACGTCAAGAATGCCGCAGTGATGCTCAGCTCCGTCTCCATGAAGGCCAAGCAGCGCCGTCCAGCGTCACCAGAGACGACGCGATGAGGGCCTGCTGCAGGCCCGAGCAGTTGAGAGATCCTCGTACGAAGCGGCCGCAGGATCTTGGCCGCCGCCAGCTCCTCCTGGGAAACATGATGCGCCGTGGCATCTCTCGCCTGCTGCTGCTCCCACTGGGGATCGGGAGTGGCAGGGGCAGGCACCATCTCTACCTCCTCGCCCTGCTCCCCCTAGGAGGTTTCAGGCGCCATGTCCATTGCATGCACCCTGCAAGCTGAGCAGTTAAACGAATTACTACGTATTATAAGGATCCAATGTCACTATATCAGGCCGCAGAGTATAATGTTGATCAAAGGGGGTTTCAATATAATTAATTTCCCACTTACTTGATCGGTGATGGCCGATTGAGTGACGACTCATTTGGTTGCCTGCCCCGGCCTTCTAGTGCTATTCCGCCTTGCGTTCAGCAATCCTGTAATTAATTTTGGTGTGTGCGTTCAAGATGATATGCAGCAAAGCCATATGCTACTTCCTAGCTACAAGCATTGTTTCTTTGCTTCAAGAGTAGTAGAAGCGATGGAGCCAGCCAGGCACATCAAGCAAGCAAAGAGACAAGGGGGCCCTCCTGAGTAACGTGTTCCGTTTGACTTAGTTACAAAACTTTTTGCGTACATTACAGGTGGGGACCCTGTTAGATTGATCTCCCCGTCCAGCAGGCCCAACGGCCTCTTGGGCCTTGTCTCGCGCCCTGATCGGGGGCGTCCAACCCTAATGGTTGGTGGGCCCCCGTCGCACAGCGCTATATAAAGGAAGGTGGGGGCCGGGGCACTCTTCACGAGGTTCACCTGAGCCGCCAGTCACCACCTACATTCCTAACCCTAGCCGATCTAGGGGAGTGCTGCCAGCGGCGGGAAGTTCCACCGACGCCGAGCCACACCTCTCGGGGCCGGCCGTCGCCCGCGTGAGCACCGCCCGTGCGCGCATTGCCATGGCGCCACCCGAAAAATCGCCGGACGGCGCCGCCGACCTGCCGGGGAGCGCGCCGCGCCCGAGGGGCTCGGAGCGCCGCCGTCGCCGCTTTGCCGCCGTGTCCGACCGCCATGGACGGCAGCACCATCCCTTGCCCCTGCGGCGGCCGAGAGAAGAAAGGGGAAGGAGAGAATGAGAAATAGGCTAGGGGTTTCGGGCGCTGGCAGCCGCCCCTGGTTTTGATCCCGCGAAAATGTCGGACGACCGTCCGATCAAATCGAACGGCCGAGATCGGCCTGTGTTCTCTTGGGCTGGATTAGGCCCAGGCGGCAAGCACTCTGGCCGCCCAGCCCAGGTTGCGGCCTGGTCGGCGCGGGCTGCTTTCGCTGCGTCTGCGGCTTGGGCCGCCGTGGGCTGCACAAAAGCCAACGCCAAGACGCCTCGGCACCGGCCAGATGGGCCTACGGGCCGAAATCGAACAAGAACAGCGAACATTTTTTTTTTCGTTTATTTATTTCCAGAAGTAATTTTATGAATTTTCTGAATGTCCTTTTGAATGGAATTTTTGAAGAATTTTTTGTGTAAATTTTGTCCAACGATAATTTTACTCGGAGAAAGGAAAATCTGATAGGAGCTTACGAAAATTGAATTATGAAATTTATAATTGTTTCCGCTGCGAATTTTAAATTTATTACTCTCATATTAAATTTGAACCAACGGGATAATTTAATTTTGAGAAGAATTCTGATTTTATGATAATTTTGATGAATTATAGTGTTGTTATTTTCGACCAACGTTGTTAATAACAATATTATAATATTTTGTTGATGATGAAAACTATGCATTAATTTTACTTCTGCCCAACGGTGATGTAGAATTTCTGTATAGAGAATTTTGCTGTTGTATGTTTTAAATTTGACCAACGTTGAATTAAAGCATGCAATTTCTCTTATGCATAAATGTTTCTCACTCTATTTGGAATGATTTCAGGAGGCAAAGCCATGATAAACATCAGCAACATCCCATCGCTCAATGGGAGCAACTATCGAGTCTGGCGGGAGAAGTATGAATTGGAGCTTGCGTTGGGAGAGGTCGATATGGCTATCACCACACCGTGTCCCATTGCTCCTGAGGACCCGGTGAGGGGAGCCAATGAAACCGATGCTGATTTCACTGCTCGGCAGCGTGATCATGCATCGGAAAGAATGAAATATGACCTTGAACATAGGAGATGGATTCTCTCCAACCGCAAGTGCCTCATGGTGGCTAAGGCTACCATAGATGAAGCTATCAGGGGGTCAATCCCAGAATGTGTCACCGCCACTGAATACCTGGAAAGGGTAAAAAGTCAGTTTACTGGGTCTTCCAAGGCCACAGCAAGTACACTGATCAAGAAACTGGTGACTAAGAAGTACATTGGTGGTGGCATTAGAGAGCATATCCTTGAAATGAACACCATGGCAGCAAAGTTGAAGCCAATGGATTTGGGAATCAAAGATGAGTTCCTTATCCATCTGATCTTCCACTCTCTGCCAAGGGAATATGAAACTTTTGCTGTGAGCTATAACATGCAGCCTGAGAAATGGGATATTGAAAAGCCCACTGGGATGTGCACTCAGGAGGAGGAGAGGCTCAAGTCCT
The DNA here is from genome assembly GCA_015844335.1 of Chrysopogon serrulatus. Lineage (NCBI taxonomy): Eukaryota > Viridiplantae > Streptophyta > Magnoliopsida > Poales > Poaceae > Chrysopogon > Chrysopogon serrulatus. The sequence continues at coordinate 185,700 of JADLZL010001941.1, read as the reverse complement.
CACATGGTGACTCTGCTCACTATGTGCGGGACAACAAGAAAAAGAATTTCTTTAACAAGAATCAGAAGCCTCAGAACCAGAAACCCCAGGGGAAACCCCAGGGTGAGAATGAATCTCCCTCCAAGCCACAGGGAAAAGCCCCTACGAACTCTGAGAATCAGCAGTACAACCCCTATGGCGATGCTGAGAAAGATCAGTGCAAGTATTGCTTCAAGAGGGGTCACTACAAGAGAGACTGCCCAGCTTTCCTGAAATCTATGCTTAAGAGAGGTGATGATTTTATCACATTTGTAGATGAATCCCTGTATTTATGTTATGCGAAAAACCACTTGGTGACTATTCATGTTGTGAATTCGATGCAGGGGCTAAGTGGGAGGACAACTCTGCGAAGAGGAGAAAGAACAATTAAAGTTGCGAATGGAGTACAAGCCGATGTTGAAGCCATTGGAAATCTTTCTTTAGAATTAGAAAATGGTTTTGTACTTAGGCTTAGTGATGTACTCTATGTTCCCTCTTTGCGTAGAAATTTAATAAGTGTTTCAAACTTGATGATGATGGATTTGATTGTCATTTTGGCAATGGCGGATGTAAGATATTTATTAATAATGAATGTGTTGGTCTTGCCTTCCGGCAAGACAAACTTTATTTGCTATCTATTGCTGAAAATGTGAATCATGTATCTGTTGAAGATGTGAATTCCTCCACGCCTACAAATGAGAGTAAGAAGCGGAAGAGAAACGATAACGCCTCTTCGAAATTATGGCATTGTCGCTAGACCATATTTCGAGGGGGAGAATAGAACGTTTAGTGAAAGAATCAATTCTTCCGCACTTAGAATTTTCAGATTTAGAACAATGTGTTGATTGCATTAAAGGAAAATATGTCAAGAAAATAAAGAAAGATGCAAAACGAAGCACGGGGAGTACTAGAAATTATTCACACGGATATCCGTGGTCCGTTTCCTGTGAAAAGCGTGGATGGTTATGATTCATTTATAACATTCACCGATGACTACTCTCGCTACGGCTATATTTATCCAATTAGAGAAAGATCGGAAGCGTTGGATAAATTTAAAATATTTAAAGCCGAAGTTGAAAATCAACACGATTTGAAAATCAAAATAGTACGCTCGGACCGTGGTGGAGAGTACTATGGGCGACATACCCCATATGGCCAAGTTCCCCGGACCTTTTGCAAAGTTCCTACAGAAAATGGCATAGTCGCTCAAGACTCCACACCGGGGAGCCTCAAAGAGAATGGAGTGGCTGAAAGATCTAAACCGTACTCTCATGGATATGGTGAGAAGCATGATAAGTTACTCCACGTTACCGATTAGTTTATGGATGGAGGCGTTGAAAACCACCATTCATATACTAAATCGCGTACCGAGCAAGTCGGTGCCGAAAACACCATATGAATTGTGGACAGGTAGGGAACCCTCACTTAACCACTTGCGTGTGTGGGGCTGTCCAGCTGAGGCGAAGGTTTTTAACCCAAACATTGGAAAGTTAGACCCCAAGACAGTCAGCTGCCATTTTATTGGCTATCCGGAAAGATCGAAAGGTTTTCGCTTCTATTGTCCTGACAGACATACGAAGTTTGTAGAAACTAGACACGCTGTCTTCTTGGAGGATGACATGATCAGGGGGAGCAGGGCATCGCGTGAAATTAGCCTTGAGGAGAAACGGGTATATGTACCCACTCCGATGGTTGAGGAACCATTCTTTGTGCTTTCCGCCGCCGCCGTTGCACCATCGCGTGGACACCGCGGTGACAATACTGTTGCCGCCTCTCTGTTGTGACAATGGAAGAACATGAGGAACCTATCCATCGGGAACCTGTAGAACAAGATGTCGCACCTGAGGAAGAACAACAACAAAGCCTGTTGTGGAACAAGTGCCGAGGGCCCCTAGAAGGTCTCAAAGAACTAAGAGGTCGGCTATTCCGCACGATTATGAAGTTTATGAAACCGAGGAATTTCGCATGGAAGACGACCCAAGAACTTATGAAGAAGCCATGAGAAGTGAACATTCATCGAAGTGGCATGAGGCCATGAAAGATGAAATGAAATCGATGAGTTCCAACAAAGTTTGGGAATTAGAAAATATTCCTAAAGGAGCCAAAACAGTGGGCTGTAAATGGGTCTACAAAAACGAAATATGACTCCCAAGGGAAAGTTGAAAGATACAAAAATACGACTTGTGGCAAAAAGGATTTACGCAAAGAGAAGGGATTGATTACAATGAGACTTTTTCCCCAGTCCTCATGTAAAGATTCTTTCAGAATTATAATGGCACTCGTTGCTCACTATGATCTAGAATTGCACCAAATGGATGTGAAAACAGCATTCCTGAATGGGGACTTAGAAGAGAATGTCTATATGGCACAACCGAAAGGTTTTGTCGTTAAAGGAAAAGAGAATATGGGATGCTGTTTGAAAAGATCAATCTACGGATTGAAACAAGCTTCTAGACAAAGGGTACCTGAAGTTTGATAGAACGATAAAGAGTTTTGGGTTTAAAGAAAATGTCGAGGACAATTGTGTATACGCGAAATTCAAGAATGAAAAGTACATATTCCTAATCTTATATGTAGATGATATTCTACTGGCTAGTAGTGATGTCAATCTACTATTGGAAACGAAGAAATTCTTGTCCTCGAACTTTGATATGAAAGATCTTGGTGAAGCATCATTCGTCCTACGAATTGAGATTCACCGAGATAGGAAAAAGGGGGTTTTGGGATTATCACAGAAGGCATACATAGAAAAGGTTCTAAAGAAATTTAGTATGCACTCATGTAGTCTATCACCTGCACCTATAGTCAAGGGCGATAGATTTAGAGAACATCAGTGCCCCAAGAACCAATATGAAATTGATCAGATGAAAGCGGTACCGTATGCTTCGGCAGTTGGAAGTTTGCAATACGCTCAAGTATGTACACGCCCTGACCTAGCCTTTGTTACCGGGTTGCTTGGCAGATACCAAAAGAATCCAGGAATTGAACATTGGAAATTAGTGAAGAAAGTCTTGCGTTATTTGCAAGGTACGAAAGGTCTCATGTTGACATATGAAAGATCTGATTCCCTAAAGATAGAGGGTTACTCAGATTCTGATTATGCGGGAGACGAAAGAAAGTCCACGTCAGGATACATATTTACTCTCGCAAGAGGAGCAATATCGTGGAAAAGCTCCAAACAAACTGTGACTACATCCTCGACAATATATGCCGAGTTTGTAGCTTGCTATGAGGCCACGGGGCAGGTGAATTGGCTAAAGAAATTCGTACCCGGGTTGAAAATAATAGAAAGTATAAATGAACCACTGAGGTTGTATTGCGATAACAATCCAGCGGTAGAATATGCTCACAACAGTAGGTCAAGTGGTGCTGCCAAACACATTGACATTAAATACTATGTTGTGAAAGATAAAGTTCGGGATCAAATAATAAATCTTGAGCACATACGAACAGAAAAGATGCTCGCGGATCCGCTCACGAAAGGTCTTCCACCCAATGTGTTCAGAGGACACTTAGCCGGCATGGGTTTAAGGGAGAGCCTATGATTCCCGAACAATGAAGGGCCCATAAGAAGGAAGTTTCGTTTCAAAACGGAAAGGCGCATAGTGGCTGTTAGTCTAACGGCACTAATTGCTGTGACGATGAGACATGCTCTATGAGCTGGCCCGTGATGGAATGGAATGGAATTGAGAAAATTGAAATTTGAAATTCGAATAAGAATTTGTAGAATAAAAGAAGAATGAGAGAGATCAAGGGGGAGAATGTTAGATTGATCTCCCTGTCCAGCAGGCCCAACGGCCTCTTGGGCCTTGTCTCGCGCCCTGATCGTGGGCGTCCAACCCTAATGGTTGGTGGGCCCCCGTCGCACAGCGCTATATAAAGGAAGGTGGGGGCCGGCGCACTCTTCACGAGGTTCACCTGAGCCGCCAGTCACCCCACCTACATTCCTAACCCTAGCCGATCTAGGGAGTGCTGCCAGCGGCGGGAAGTTCCACCGACGCCGGCACAACTCCATCTCGACGACCTCGCCGCCTCCACTGCGCCGTCACGCTTCACCGACTCGATGGCGCCAACGGCGAACGACGACAGCACCACCAACGGTGGCGCTCCAGCGAACCCACCACCGGCGGCACCGACTCCCACGTTTGATGGTCTACACCTTCACATCCGCTGCTCTACTTTCATGTACTAGTATATGATGTTTAGGACTCCCATACATGTACTGTGAATGTATTACACTCCGATCTACTACTACTGTGAACTGTCCCTGCCTATTTCCACTGCTAGAATCGATCTTGTGAATCTTAAAGTCTATCAGACCCTTCAATTTTTCCCAGGGTCCCATGCTAAAGTGCAAACAGCGAGTAAACAATCCGGCCAAAACGGCATCAAGCAAGCAAAGAATATAATGGTTCTAATATGCCTGGCACCGCTTGGTGATGCAGATCCTTTCTCGCCTCCCCACGCATCCACGAGGGGCTTTATTCGACGGAACAGAATTCTATGTGGCCGTGCCCTACAGGAACCTGACGTAGGACACCGTACAATCGCCGTTTGTTTCATGCACCTGGACCCCGGTGTGACACTGTCGTATTTTTTTTTCTTATTCCGCAGCCGCAGACCAAAGCACATCACCAAATTGTGGCGAGGAATTTTTTTTGAAGCAAGAGTTGCGAGGAAATTAAAGAAACATTCACAAGCAAGAGGGACTTTATTCCTTTCCTACATCTGTTTGCATTCTCCATGGAAACTTTTTCATTGCCAACATGCCACGCCATTCAAACCCTCTCTCTTTTTATATTTTGGTCATACTTGTTGAATGATAAATAAACTAACCACTGCGACAAGGGAAATAGATACCTCCTAGCCACAAGCATTGTTGCTTTAAAAGTACTAGAAGCGATGAAGCCAGCCAGCTGCTTCGAGCCGTGAGCAATGTGCTCCGTTTGATTCGGTTCCACAACTTGGGTGCATTACGAGAGACCCTTTTCATCAAGGTCATCAGATACGGTAAGTGCAATCGTAAACGGCCTGTGTAAACGATCTGGTGAAAACTGCATCAAGCAAGCAAAGAATATACTATGGGTGTGTTTGGTAGGGTGGCTTAGGGTCTATTCAGGCTTAGCTAATATAGGCTCAGCATGTTTGGATGGCTGGCTAGCCCCAAAGCCAGGCTTGTGGAAGCCAAAAGGGAGTCGGAGCCTGCATTGCTGGAAACGTTCGGGTGCTCCGTTTACAGGAAGCCTGGATTGTATTAGCGTGGAGCCCACACGAGCGCGGGTACGGCAGATGCAGAGACGGGCACGGCGGAGAGGGTCGAGCTCAGGCTGACAGTGGGCCGAGATCCAAACCAAATCCACACCAATTCAAAGCATATATATATGGAAGTCAAATCCAAATCAGATTAGACCGTGACTTCAATCACCCACACCAAACCAAACTACTTGTGCGCTTAACCCATTAAAATACATTTCCAACCCACCAATTCACCGGCAGCTTATGTTATTGTTTATATTTAGCCATAAGCAAAAGAAAAAAAATAAATAGATAGAATAAAAACTTATTGTAAACTCTATAATTCACAGGCAAACCAGATCAACCCACTTTAACAGGGCCTAAACCAAACCAACCCAACAGCATTCTCAGCCTGTTTCATCCCAAACCAATATAACCTAAAAGTAAAACCAAACTAAAAAAACCGGGCTCAACCCAAACCATTGTTAGGTTGAGGTCGAGCGCGGTTGCCGTCGATTCGCTCTGAGCACGGGCGCAGCGCAGGCGGAGGTGGGTGCGGTGGCCGTCGGTCCGCTCACTCCGGCACGAGCGCGGGTGCGGCAGATGCAGCTCATCCACCTCCCTGAGCTTGCGGTTAGAATATGGATGCCACAATCTGGGCGCCCGGCGCGCCCAGCTGATACAGTTCCTTTCTCGCCTCTCCATTCATTCATCCACGAGGGACTTTATTCCACAGCGAAACCAAAGCACATCACCAAAGTGCTCCGAGGAAATTAATCACGAGGGACTTTATTCCAATGCAGTGCATGCGCATGCCAAAGTACGTATACTCCAGTACTTCACAAAACAGTTGCGAGGAAACTAAGGGTCCCTTTGGTAGCGCTCCTGGACCGGCTCCAGGAGCTGTGTTTACTGCTCCGGCTACCAAACGGGGTCAAGGACAGCAGCTCCCAGGAAGAAGTCCCGTAAATCACGCTGAGAGAGAGAGCGGTGATGGGAGATGGAGCTGAAAAATCGAGCTTCCATCGGCTCTGTGTCAGATGTGCGGGCCCTGGGCGAGTTTGCCCTCGGCTTGAGCACGAGCACGCGGGCGCTGTAGTCTGGGGGCGTGCGAAGGCAGATGCGGCGGGGAGCTGGAGGCAGCGGCGCGGGAGGAGAGATGCGGGACAAGGCGAGGCGTGCGGCCGTGGAGGCGCTAGGAGCCATGGCCGCGGCACTGGGATGCTCGAGGGAGCAGATGCATGACCGCGTGGGGAAGGGCCTGTTCGGCTTCTGGTGCCCGCTGGTGCGGCTGTTCGGCCCGAGCGCGGCAGTGCCGTTCGGGCACGACCTCACCGGGCCGGAGGCGCTGGCGAACACGCGCGACGACGGCGTGGGCGCGCTCTTCCGCGAGGGCACGGCGTCGCTGCTCAACTCCATGGTGAGCAGCAGGTTCCCCTTCACGACGCAGGAGATCAAGGACGCGTTCGGCGCCGCGCTCAGCTCGGGCGACGACGGCGCTGCCGCGGCGCAGGCGCAGCTCTTCAAGCAAGCGAATGAGGGACACGTCAGGCAGAACTAGGCGGCGGCCGCCTTGTGTATGTCCGTTGGCATGCAAACTGCCGTGCAGCTATGCGCGAAGGAAGAGGCACAGGGAAGCGGCGACCGACGGAAAGAAGGAGATAAGGCGATGTGCAGCACTGCATGCATCGGTGATAGAGAGAGAAAGAATAATAAAAAGAAAATGTGCGGCTGTGCATGCATCTAGTGGCCGGTGATATAAAGAAAAAAATAAATAAAAAGAAACAAAAGGACAGAGAAAAAAAGGGTATTTTGGACTTCTCATCTCTTTTCATCAGAACGAGAAGTTGTTTTGCCAAACGGATCTAAAAACAGATTCGGCTCCCTAGATGAATCTGCTCCACGGATGAAGCCACATCTAAAGCTGTTTTAGCTAAAGCCGGAGGCCTGCCAAACAGGCCCTAAAGAAACATCCACAAGCAATGGACTTTATTCCATTCCTACATCTGATTGCATAAACTTTTCCTTTGCCAACAAGCCAGGCCATTCAATCTCTCTCTTTTAATTATAATAATCCGTACCCGCGTATCCTGTGATGTGATCCAACCTTCGGCAGGAGGTCAGGTCATACTTCTTTGAATGGTAAACCAACCACTCCCACAAGGGAAATAGAAACCAGACGAACCGCATTATAATTAGTTCAGCCTGCATGGACATTCATATAGAGCAATAGCCCACTAGTTGCATCTCATCTCCAATTCACCACGGCAATTTCACTAGATCGAGGCGGCGATGGACCTCGTCGTCGGCGCCTCGAACGATGCCGTGAAATCCTTGGTGGATAAGCTCGGGAGCCTCCTAGCCCAGGAGTACACCCTCATCGGAGGCGTCAGCGACGACATCCAGTACATCAACGACGAGCTGGCCAGCATGCACGCCTTCCTCAACAGGCTGAAACAAGAGGCCAAGCACGACGAGCAGCGGCAGGACTGGATGAAGCAGGTGCGGGAGGTGGCCTACGACATCGAGGACTGCGTGGACAATGTCAGCCACCGCCTCAGCGGCGAGCCCCGTGGGAGCGGCAAGCTGATCAGGCTCAAGAAAGCTTGGTACCTGCTCACCACGCTGTACGCGCGCCACTGCATCGCCACTGAGATCGGCAACCTCAAGGCCCGGGCACAGCATGTCAGCGAGCGCCGTGGCAGGTATGGCGTGGAGAACCCTGCAGGGCTGGGAAGCGGCTCAGATGGAGCAAATGTCCCCATTGACCTCCCGGCACCGCATCCTCGGCTCATCGGCACCGTGGCGCCTGTGGGCATCGAGGACGCCTGCCTGGAGCTTGAGCCATGGTTCATGGAGGCCAAGAAGCAGAGCACCAATGATCAGCCGCGGTTCCTTGCCATTGTTGGGTTTGGTGGCCTTGGCAAGACTACTCTTGCCAGGGCCTTGTACAGCAGGTTTGGAGACGAGTTTGATTGCAGGGCATCGGTGTTGGCGTCACAGAAGTTCCATCTCCCGACGGTTCTCAGAAGCCTCATCATGCAGTTTCACGAGCAGCAGGGTGGGGCTTCCAAGGAGGACCTCGAAGGAATTCAAGAACTGGGAATAGAAGCGCTCAAAAGCCAGCTCTCCCGTCAGCTACAAGACAAGAGGTACTTACTGTAGGTCCTACATCTTATATTAACATAAGCTCGATTCCATAATTCTAATTAGCTAGGGTGCTCAGTTGAACCATACTATAGTAGTTCGTTTGAGGAATAAATTTCAAATTTATTGTGGTTGTCATTATTATAAATGACAACTATACACATTATTAAAAAATAAACTAGTCCACTTACTGACATGAGTTTTGCTATGGTACATCCAAATAAGTGTGAGCCGTTCATTTAATCAGGTTGGATAGTTATAATCATTTTTGCATGTATGTAACATATTTTTTAAACGAGTATATTATGAATTAAAAATGGATTGTTCAAATATATTTAGCGGCGGCAGTCACACAAAACAAATTAAGGGCGCGGCATGGAAGGTGTCACACGCCCATTTGTGTCTCCCGTGATTAGGGGAGTTTAATAATATTTTTCTTTTTTCTAGATTAATTAATTAATAAACTAAATTAAAAATCTAGAAAAAAAAATCAGTGGCTCAGATTTGTTTGTGGTATTACCACCTAGTATGTAAAGAATGTACCATAGCATTACCTGATTGACACACGCTGCAAAGAAGTTTATCAATTTGAAGAAATATACGAGCAGTTTAGAACAACTAATAATTAACTAATAAAGAGATGCTAAATAAAGCTGTAGCTGATCCAAGTCATCTTACTGATCAACTAGTAAAAAGCCAACAACCCAACTAGCCATAGATAGAACTGAGCACTCCCAAGTTAGCATCTTCCATGGCTATCTCGCCCCTAACCCCGCTTCCTCCCTGCTCCCCCAACCCAATCTGCCAGAAGCCACTCCGGCACCGGCAGCCACAGCCCAGACCCACGCCGTCAGGGACACTGTGGTAAGTCACCAGCCTCCCTCTCCCCTAACGTCGCTTCGTTCTTCCCATGCTCCGCTGGTACGTCCAAAACCATGCGCTGGGAAGACAACTGCTTCTCTAACGACGACGACACTGGTGAAGAGCATTCCTCCTCCCCGTACCTAGCGGTCGCGCACGGGCTCTCTCCGCTGTAGCCGCCACGGAGGCCACCCCTAGCAGATTGAGCTATCGGATCCCACCATCGTCATGCCTTCCTGGGTTGTTTGTGTTGGGCGTGCACCTAAGCGCTGGAGGTAGCGCTGTGGCCGCCAGCGCAGAGGGCTAGCGCCTCAGACCACGAACTAGTGCGCAGATGGCAGGATCCTCGTGCCCCAGCATTTGGAACCAAGACCTAGGCGTACGGTCTCCACACCCTACGCTGATGGATGTTGGGAGGTGCTGCCTCATGAGCACATCCCACGCTCCACTGCCCAATGACATTGTTGGGAGGTGGCTCGACACGGCCATGGCGGTGCCCACTATCGTGACCTCCCGCTTGAGCTGCAGGGAATGTGCCTCAACTGTCTCTCCTAGTCCCATCGGGTAGCCACCTGTAGGCTCCCGTGACGCTGCAATGGGTTTCAGCACCTGGCTTGTGAGTGCAAGCGGCCGCAGCTTTGCACCAGCAGGAGACATGTTCTAGCTAGCGGAGACGGTCGATGGTTCACGCGATACCTCAGGGCTTCAGGCATGGGGACACCCCACACCCACAGCGCTGAGGGAAGAATGACATCTCCCACCTCTGGTCCAAGACAATGCGTCAGGTTCCGAAACCGCTCCACTGATCATCATGGCTGAGGCTAGCCTGTGCTTCTTCATGGTCGTGTGGACACAGTGCAGGTCTACGGACCTCCCTCAGGCTACTGCATGTGAGGTCGTCATCATCATCGTTGGGGAGGACTCCTCTGAGCTCGTGGCAAAACTGCGGCTGCGGGGAGTTACCTCACTAGTCCTTGGATGCGCCTAGTGCATGCCGACATGTCGGCATTGCTGTTCAGGGTGTCGCTCGAGCCAGAGGGATACCACCGCGCATGTGGATGGAGGACACGGCCGTGATGCTCCTCGTGTCTTCTTGCTGGATCCAATCCATCGATCAGGAGATAGCCAATAGGATCAACCTCTCCATGTTAAAGTTCAGGGCTTGGACAAAGCACCCTGCCGCAATACCGCTCACGGTTCAACTCTCCATCGCCGAGGGCAAAGCTCGATGCCGCCTCGTTGCCGAAGGGCCAACATTGCTGTCATACTTGAGGGAGAAGAGCACCCTTTGCTACAGGTCATCATCCACCTCAAGTCGGTTGCATACTTCTCCCCTCGGCCTCCACCGTTCAGTGTCACGCGGCCATCAAACAACAGGGACAATCACCATGACAACAACCCCAATCACTACCACTTTGTCCATGACAGCGCAGCAAACTAGAGCCACCACAAACATGGCCACAGGATCCATGGGCCCATAGGACTAGTGCCTCGTTGGTTGCCACAAGTGATTCGGCCAATGCTGGTCGTGCGTGGGCCAACGGCCACCTTGGCGATGCCACGAGGGATCAACCGATGCCAGTCACAGTTTTAGAAGTCATTTCAAAGCCAAATGAAACAAGCATATTAATCTATGTGGTCTCCTTTGGTAGAGCTCCCATTGGCTCCAGCTTCTCTGAGGCATGCATGGTTCATAGGAGCTCCTTTGAATAGTGTGTGCATAAGAGAAGCTGGAGCTAATGAGAGCTCTACCAAAGGGGGCATTCTTACTTAATTCTAGGTATGCTCCTTTAGTGAACTATACTCATGGCATTTTACCCCTTGGAATACTGACTTCGTTCTAAATAATGCTTGTAATAGGTATCATATACTGATAGATGACATATGGTCTGTATCAGCATGGGAAAGCATTAGGGATACTTTACCGAAAAGTAAGAAGGGCAATAGCATAGTGGTGACAACTAGGTTCAAATCTGTAGCTGAAGCATGCCGCCGTCAACAAGGCCTTGTCTATGAGCTCAAGCCTCTCAGTGACATAAACTCCTACAAACTGTTCCATCAGATCATCCCGAGTGCTCCTAAAGTTCCCACTGAATATGCAAGAGCTCTTCTGAAGAAATGTGGAGGTTTGCCCTTGGCCATAATTTTGGTAGCTGGGCTCGTGGCAAGTAAATTGAGGTCAGGGTCAGACATTACCCAAATGGAAGAGCACCATTTGGTTCAAGTGGACAAGGATGTAGGTGAACAGTTGGAGAATGATAAGGCCCCAGGGGGCAATGTTATGAGTAAACGGTTGGAGAAAATTTTGCCACAAGTGGGGAAGGATTTAGGTGAAGAGTTGGAGAAAAATCTCTCCACAGAAGGAGTGAGACACATAGTGAACCACTGCTACAACCAATTGCCTGCTGACCTTAAGACCTGCCTATTGTACCTAAGCTTGTTTCCCAAAGGTTTTTTGATCAGCAGGAAGTGCCTAATAAGAAGATGGATTGCTGAAGGCTTCATTGCCGAAAAGCATGGAAAGACAGTCGAGGAAGTTGCTGAGGACTGCTTTAATGAACTGATCAGCAGGAACCTAATCCGAGAGTTCAACAGCAGCAATAATGGCAAGGTGAAGAGCTGCCAAGTCCATGATATGGTTCTTGAGTACATTATTGTCAAGTCAAGTGATGAGAATTTCATCACCGTGGTTGGTGGACACTGGCATACACCGTTTCCATCATATAAGGTGCGTCGACTCTCTGTCCAAAAGAGTGATCGACAAGAGAAAGAAACAGTGGAGAGGATGAAGCTATCTCATGTCCGATCTCTGACAGCATCGGGGAGTTTTAAAACTCTTCATTCAACTCTGTCCAAGTTTCAGATACTGCAGGTGCTGGATCTGGAAAATTGCAAGGATTTATCCTCGATGAATCAACTTGAGGAAATATGTGATATGCATCAGCTGAAGTACCTAAGCCTGCGAAGGACAGACATCGACAAGATCCCAAAGGAGATAGGTAGTCTGGAATATCTTCAGGTACTTGACATAAGGGATACAAACATCTTGCAGTTACCTCCATCAGTTGGAAAGCTACAACATATGACACATCTACTTGCTGGCAGCAAGAGCAAGCGGGTTGGGTTGACATTAACTGAAGGGATCACAAAGATGATGGCTCTACAAACACTATCTGGGGTTGAAATTTGTGGAAGCTCTCCTAATGCTGCCAGGGGTGGATCTATAAATGGGAAAGCAGAAAAGGTGGAGGCATCGACTAGGATTGCCAGCAGCAACCACACAGATGGTTATTGTGGCCACAGCCAATGCAAGAAATATTTCAGATGCAAGGTTGCTATTATAGTGTTGGCCAAGGAGGAACTGCAAGCATTGGAGAACCTCACCAACCTGAAGAAGCTCACTGTTTACAAACTTCGAGCCTTCACTGATCACGATAACATTCTACTTTTGTCTGCCATTGAGCACCTTAGCAGTTGCTCCCTCAAGTTTCTTGATATAGATGATGACTTCACTGGCTTCCTCGACAGTTCACTCAATGCTTCACATGCCCCTCCGGAGCACCTGCATAGCCTCGGACTCTCCGGCAAGTTGTCCCAAGTGCCCAGCTGGATCATCCGTCTGCACAACCTTGAGAAGCTAACGCTGTCCTTAACTTCACTCACGGCAAGTGCTTTGCAGCTTCTCAGTGAGCTGCCCGAGCTGTTTTCCCTCATTTTTACCCTGAGCTCTACAAAGACGAAAACAAGGGCTCTCCAGATTATGCGTCAGAATGTAGTGGAGTCTGGAGGAGAGATCTTTGTGGTAGCAGGAGGATTTGAAAAGCTTCAGTTGCTGCGCTTTGTGACACCAGTGCTGCCACCACTGAGCTTTCTGGAAGGAGCAATGGCAAAGCTTGAGAGTCTTGAGCTCAAGTTTATAATGGCGGAGAGCGTTTATGGCCTGGAAAACCTTGTGAATCTCCGACAGGTGCTCCTGACAGTCAGCAGCCAGGCGCCTCAAGATGCCAAGGTTAAGGTTTCTCAAATCAAGACATTGGCGAGCATGCATCCGAACCATCCCAGCGTGGTCGTCGACGAGTACAAGGAGCTATAAGAGAAAGCAACGCATTTCAATCATCTCAAGTGAGCTCGTCATCATTATTTGCTTATATATGTAGGTTACTTTGGTGCATATCAGCACAAGTTGTTCGTCCTCCTTATTATGTGTTGTCGTTTCCTAAAATATGCAATATGGCTTGTTCTTGTTCATTGTTAGCTTGTTCATTCTTTATCATTCCCAGGCATGTGTGGTCGATCGTGTTAGTGTTGTACTTGCTTTATTCCCTTGTTTCAATAAAAGGAATGTGCACTGCACGTTCATATAAGGTGTGTTATTATGTTGTAAAGTTACTCCGCTATGGATGATTTTATTTGTTTTATAACCACGATTACATTTACAAGCTGAGTTTTATTTGATGCACACCGTACTATGCTGTTCGGTCCAATCGAACCCAAGGCGAAGGGCCACGTACGCGTGGTCCGTCCAAAGACATGGAGGCCAGGGTGTCCACTTCATCTACACCGACTCATTGCCGGAAATAGATGCGGGTGACAAGGCCGCGATGGCTCAGCATCTACTCGTGGCGGCGGACCGGGTCGACCTCCAAAGGCTGAAGTTGATCTGCGAAGACATGCTAAGCAGCTCTCTTGATGTCTGCGCCTTGCAGCGACGACACTGGTCCTGGCAGAGCAGCATGCTTGCCAGGGGCTCAAGGCTGCCTGCTTGGAGTTCCTCAGGGCTCCTGGCAATCTTAAGGCAGTCATGGCGACTGATGGCTTCTAGCATCTGAACAGCAGCTGTCCCTCGCTTCTCGAGGAGCTGCTCGCAGCGGTTGCTCCATGAACTGCTCGAATGGGAAAGCTGAAAAAGATTGTTTTCTTTTTGCATGCATGTGCTCAAATCAAATCCGAGGAAGCCAAAACAGTCGGAGTGTGTGTCCAGATTTAAGGGGACTTCTAATAATAAAATATAAAAATTTTGTTGCGTAAACTATCTATTGTAACACACAGGTGGACATAGGCAATTAGATGCAATTTTTGGTCTACTTTAGATCATATTTCTTAATGGTTTGTAGGTCGATAATATTAAGATGGATTCATTGGTTTCTGTATGTTGTTTTATGCAAATAGTTACAAACTCTTTAATTTTATCGTCAATATTAAGTTAAAATTCTTCAACTTATTGTACCTTTTATAAACTCTTATACTTTGTAGAATAAGGATTTTAGGTTGTTGAGTACTTTAATATAAGTGATACACCTCAAAGTATGATCTCACATAGGGGTAACAATGCTAACCTAATAGAATTTTAATACTTTTAAGACTTATAATGGTCGAGTTTTTACTTGAAAATAATCTTAAACAACCATAATTATATTTGTTCGACAGAAATTTGAATTCACTAGATTCAAATTTTGGAGCTTGGACCCAACAACAAAAATTATAAAACAAGTCTAGAACGGTGGATCTAGAGGCTGGAGTCGCCATTTTGGTGAATCTCTTTATGAGGTGCTCCACCAACTCAAGTTTGGTGAAGTTAAAAAAAATTGCCTATCATTGTCACCGGTTACATACAAAAAAACTGGTAGCCGCTTGCTGCTGCATCGTGGTCGTGCCTAGCATCGACCGCGAGCTCCGGCCTCGCACCAGCTCCGAAGCCACCGGTGCGGGCGGATCTCACTGTAGAGCCAATCCGGCCCCCTAATCGATGCTCATCGAAGCCACCAGTGTAGGTGTGGGTGGCAGCCATGGGCGCGGAAGCGTGTCTTTTCCCTTTTTCTTTTTTTTTCAGAGAGAAGAAGAGTAGATCACGTTGATAGGTGGGGCATATCCCAAGGGCAAATATGTCCATTCCATCTAAATACCTTTACGTCTCTGCGTTTACTAAACAGTTTGTTGGTAGATCTTTGGTTGATCTCAGATCCATGGTGGAGTTGATCGTGAATCCCAGATCTAAGAATGCATGCAGATGTAAGAATGGAACAATCCCTTGCCTGCGCTGGATGTTTAATTTCCTCATTGTCCTCGCAACCCTTTGGTGAAGTACGTACTTTAACATGCATGGTTGTGGAATAAAGTTCCTTGTGGATGTACTTAATTTCCTTGCAACACTTTGGCGGTGTGCTTTGGTCTGGATGTGGGATAAAGCCCCTCGTGGATGTATGGAGAGGCATGCATATTATTCTAACCATTAGATTCTTTGCTTGCTTGATGCAGTTTTGACAAGATTGTTTATTCGCCATTTGCTCTTTAGCATGCGACCCTAGGAAAAACTAAGGTCTGCCGGTAACGAAAGCAAGTTTTTGGAACCAAATCAAACGGGGAGCCCGTTGCTCAGGAGGGCCCTTTGCATTGCTTGCTTGATGCAGCAACCTGGCTTCCTGGCTTCATCGCTTCTATTACGTGCCTGTAGCTAAGAGGTAGCAAATGGTTTTGCAGCATGTCATCGCGATGTTTTGGTGAACACGCACCAAAGTTAACTAAAGGAGAATATACTGAACCCAAGGCCGAGTAGCAGCTCGAGCCTGAGGGCAGGCAAGAAAAGATCATCCGTCAATCGGCCATCACAGATCAAGTAAGTGGGAAATTAAAACCCTTGAGATTGATATTCAGCCATTCTGCCGCTTGATATAGTGATATTGGGTCCTTAATTAATACGTTATTCATTTAATTGCTCAGCTTGCAGGGTGCATGCATGGCGCCTGAAACCTCGGAGGGGAAGCAGCGCAAGGAGGTAGATATGGTGTCTGACGCTCCCGCTCCCGCTCCCGATCGGGAGCAGCAGCAGGAGAGAGATGTCACAGCGCATCAAAATTATTCCGAGGAGGGGGCGGATGCCGCGGCCAACATCGTCGAGGAGGTATTAAGCAAGCTGCAGGTGCTTCGTGCGAGGATCTCTCAGCTGCTGGGACCTGCTGGCCCTCATCGCGTCGTCGTCACTGGTGATGCTGGACGGCGCTGCTTGGCCTTCTTGGAGACGGAGTTGAGCACCATTGCGGCGTTCTTGACGTCACTGAGACCGCAGCAGTTGGACGCCGTGAAGAAATGGCTGAGATACTCTTCTTTGTCAGGTGTTCACCGTTTGGCCGACCGTGTCCTGCGTGAAGTTCACTCCTCACGTCGAGACAAAGAAATGGCTGGGAGCCGGCTGACAAGAGCTGCTCTGGGCTTCCAACGTAGGAAGTATTATGCTGTTCCTTTTCCTTATTTATTTCAGCTTTACGATATCAGCGAAGGTACCTGCAGATATAGGCATCTTCTTCTTACCAGTCATAACCTTGGGCTTACACCTCAACTGCAACTGGCCGAGGTGGCGGGTGGCCTCCCTCTTGTCGGCATCGACCGCCCAGTGAAGAAGCTACTCAGGTGGATTGTCCCACACAATGGGAAGATGGACAGGAGCCTGAGAGTCATGGCTATCGTTGGACCCATGGGGATAGGCAAGACAGCTCTTGCCTTGGAGATCCGCAATCGACTTATGCATAAAACTACTTCTAGTGGAAGATGCTACGGCTACTTCCAGTGCAACATTATGGCTCAAGTGCCACGGGGGACTGATAGAAACATTCTTCTTCTTCAAGATATCCTCTCGCAAGTTTCAGAACCAGCGGCAACAGCACTTTCATCTGACCCGTCGTCACAAGCCAAGACAATGGAAGCCCTAGTCCCGCTCGTTTCAAAGCACCTGCAAAAAAAGAGGTGTGGTACTAATGATATAAGAACTTAACTAATTAGCTATTGCGTCAATATATATTGTATTTGCTCTGAAGCTATATAAAGTTGTTGATCTCTTTCTCACAATTCTCCATGTTTATTAGGTACTTCATCATTATCGATGGTATGCGCGAAGCATCAGATTGGGAAGAAATCAAAGGGGCATTTCCTGATACTGATAATCGTGGTAGCCTAATATTGGTTACAACACGTGTTACAAGTATAGCAGAGGCATGTTGCTCCGGTTCATATGATGGCCTCGTGCACAAGATGAAGCCTTTGAACCAGATCAACTCAGAAAGGCTGCTTCTAGCAAAAGCTCTTGGTTCTGAGGATGGTTCCCTTCCACACAACATGAAGTCATTTTGTGATAAAATCCTGAGGAGATGTGATGGCATACCGTTGTTTATAATTGGTATGGCAGACTGGCTGATCAAGGAACAATTGCCCCAACAACAGCAACAACGAGTTGATGAGGACGAGGAGCAAGTGCCCCAGCTACCAGAACGGTTTGAACAGTCATTGTCCTCTGCTTTTAATGACTTCCGTAACAATGAGTTGATGTTACTATCATACATGAGCATGTTTCCTTATGGTTACGAGTTTGACAAGGATCGTCTCCTCTGGAAATGGACAAGCGAAATCCTTGTGTCGTGGTCCGAATCTGAGATGCTATTCTACCAGCTAGTGGATAGGAATGTCATCACCTGTGTAGCAGCAAACAATTGCAAACACAATAATGTGGATGAAGCCACGGCCTGCCAGTGGATTGTCAATCATCATATTATTATGCAGCAGTTCCTTGCTTCCAAATCTGCAGAGATGGGTTTTATTTTTGCCACTACTACACTCAACTTGCAAAGTTCCTTGCTTCCAAATCTGCAGAGATGGGTTTTATTTTTGCCACTACACTCAACTTAATGGAAGCATCAGCAGCATCAGCAACAGATCGTGATAACGAAACCAGCAGCAGGATTCTACGGAGGTTAGCTCTCCACCATCCAGATCCCCAGCTCCAGTCGCTGCTTGAAACTATGGATTTGTCCCAGACTCGTTCACTATCTGTGTCTAGGACAGTCGGCAAAATCCCTCTGGACAAGTTTGTCAATTTGGTGCTTCTAGATCTTGAAGGCTGGGAGAGTCTGGAGGATGAGGACTTGCTGCAGGTATGTAGAAGCAAAATGATCTTTTTTGAGTATCTGAGCATCAGGAATACTCAAGTCAGCAAGCTCCCAAAAGAGATCAAGGAGCTGCGGATTCTGGAGACATTGGATATAAGTTGCACAGAGATAACAAAGCTCCATCCTGAAGTGTTCGAGCTAACAGATTTGGAGCACCTGGACCTAAGAGGCACACATGTAAAACAGCTGCCAAAGGAAATTGTGGGCCTACAGGGTCACTTGGAGTATCTTCTGGTTGGTGATGAAGGAATAATCAATTCCGTGGAAATAGCAGTAAGGGTGCCACACGATGTACGGCATCTCCATGTACGGCATCTCCACTGGCTACAAACACTAGCCACTGTTGATTTGACGGAACAACCTGCAGACTTCGTCACGGCTCTCGGTGATCTATGCAAGTTGAGGGTGCTTGCAGTTACATGGTCCTTTCATCAGTCCACTGACAGAGACTACTGTGAAGCGTTAGTGTCATCTATCTCAAAGTGGGAAAAGCTCGAGTCCCTGACCATTCACTGTGGACTTGGCTGCTCCATGGAGTTCCTAGGCTCCCTTGAAAAGTCTGATGTGCCTCGGGAGCTTAAGGAGTTCAAGGTGACAGCCGGAAGATTCACAAGTGTGCCACGATGGATCGATGGGCTCTGGTTTCTCTCTCTCCTGCAAATCAGTGTCTGTACCAAGCAAACAATGACGGATGATGTGCAGGTACTTGGAGCCTTGCCACAATTGCAGTACCTAATACTAGGCTTGGACTTCATTCCTGTACAAGCCATAGAGATTGAAAATCAAGGATTCAGTAAGCTTCAGAGATTCTCTGTGGACTGCCCAATGCCATGGCTCACTTTCAGCACAGGAGCAATGCCGAAGCTGACATGCCTTCAACTGAAGTTCTGTTCGATCCCAGCGAGCCAGATATGTGTTCCTTCAGGTATCAGCAACATCGGTAGGCTTACAGAGGTTTCTCTGTGCTACAACAAACGATACATCAACAGCCCTAGCGTCAAGATGACAGTGGAAGCAGTGAGCAAACAAGTTGCCGAGCATCGCAACCCGATCAACCTTTTCATCAATGGCGTTGAACAAGATGATGTCCAAGAAGCTGATGAGGTAATCACCACTACTATTAGAGACAGTTTGCATATACACTCTGACATTGACAGTTTCCATATACACACTCGTTGCAACAGGAACGATAAGTCGTCTCATCTCTGGAGCAACTCAATTATACTGCCCAAGAGATGAGAGAACAAGAGTTACAGCTTGTCAAAGCCATACCACAGGATGGTACACCATTCCTCAGCTCACGTCCCATGTGCGACATGGTGGTAATCCATCCCCCCGCCCCTGTTGTCGCCACATTCCTTCTAAGACTGCCATTTACTCCAGTAGCGTATTGGTTCCTCCGTGTGTACTCTTCGGCATTTTTGCTGTTGTTTGCAACTTCAATTACCGTCACTGTGGCCTGTGTGGAAATCAGTTTCTTCCCTTTCCTAGGAAGCAGAACTATTCGAAGCGGATCTGGATGGAGTGTTGTCTATATGTGTTGTTGCTTCTGTCTCAAATGGATTTGCACGTAAGACTTAATTTGCAGTTATAATGTAATAATGCAAGACTTGGAGTTATTTCATCAGTGTCTTGAACTACTGTACAACAGTAAATTTGTATGTATATATATGTTTGGCTTTGTGAGTCTTGTGACACACCCAGTTTTGCACCTCCGTCTCTGCACTCATCAATCAAGTCCCCAATGGAAACCACCTATCTCCCCAAACATCCACACGGAGTCACAGTCATCAGGCCGTGCAGTGGGCGATGCGCTTGACCTGAACGACGGGCAAGTGCCACCATGGCCAGGTTATCTCCGACGGTGAATTCGATAGGCCTCATGGTGGCGCGGACGGCATGGCCACGTGGGGCGGGTGGAACGGTGGTGATGACGGACTGATGGTCGATGACGCTAGAGGTGGAGAGTAAGGACCTGCATGTGTGGGCCAACAGGGAGGGTGTTGCTAGGTATGTTTGGACCTGGTGATATTGTTGGACTAGTTTTGACAATTTTTTGGAGGAAGCCAAGGCTAATTTTCAAGTTGAAAAAAGTTAGTTTTTGAGTTGGTTGTGCGGTCGTTTGCTCCCTATGGCCCCGCTAGAGGTTTCGGCTATTGTTTCGTTAGGAGTTCCGGCCTTTACGTGGCACCACAGTGACTAAGATTGTGTGCTATGATGGGGTCCCCACGATCAGCACCAACTGTGGGAGGCTTCATTTAGTCTCCTACCCTTGGTAGGGTAATAGCACCGAGGAGGTTGAGAGTGCCCCACATGAAAGACAAGCTAGGGTACAAGTTAAACTAGACCGAACGGAAAGGCAACAAATTCAAGAGTAAATGACCATTAATTCATCATCTTGTAGTGCCATCCACCAGTTATTTAGAGGACATGGCCACAAGTGGTGAAATTACAAACTGCCCTCACCGGTTGGGGCGTCACTGCATGGGGGTACAAGGGTATTTTGGACATTCCACATGTCTTCTGCAACTACACTTCGTAAGGTGCTCCGTTCCTGGGGACCATTGCTTTCTGTCCTCCATCTCACAGCGATGGAGCTAACTCTGCGAGAGTTCTATCCTGTCCGAACGGCCTCATAGGCGATGCTTGATTTGCAAAGGCACAAAACCAGAGTTATTTTCACTGGAAGTATTAGCGAGGCATCTTCTCACCGCCATACGTAATCGGTGGGGATCGTTCAAGGGCAGGGAGACGAGGAGCCCTATGCCCAAGGGTCCCACCGAGGGTAGCCATAGGTATAGATGAAAACGGATCAGATACGGACGGATATCACTGATATCACATTTGTTTTCATATTTCTGTCCGGATTCGGATTCAAATACGGATAGTGTCAACCATGCCGGATAGGATACAATTGAATATCGACATCATAAATATGTGATTTGAATATTCGGATACGAATACGGTACCGGATGTTGAATGTCCGGACTTAGATACGGACGGATAAAAACCCCTCTAAACGAATTTGGTCTCGAATACGATTGGAAATATCCGTACCGTTTTCATCCATAGCCATAGGTCCATGTTGCTTCCTTGGAACGAGGGTAAGAGCAGTCAAGGGTTCAGCTGGCGAGCAAGGTTAGAACGGGGTGTCGTGTTTAAGCCGTCCCCACCACCACCACACACACAACAACCCCCCCCAACACACACACACCACCACCACACACACACACACACACACAACAGAATGAAGTTTTTTTTTCCAATTTTATTTCCCACATCATCCTTTTTTTCCATACCTTAAAAACCATTAATTCAATAGACAACACCCCCCCCCCCAAAAAAAATGAACAAATTGAATCCACAAGAAAAGGTACGTGTTGATGACAACTGAGTTTGTTTCTATTGTACCGTGGAATCAGCAATGCGCAAAATAAGCTCAAACAAATCACCAATGTACACAGCGGCCGGTGCCGCATGCATGCAGATGAATGCAAACAAAACGCTGGACTGCAAAGATCATCACACATCGGAGCTGACGCCGCCAACGAGCACGAGCCACCGTCAGTCACAGCTGCCGCCCTGGTAGAATTGCAGCACGGTGTAGACGGCCTGCGTGATGGTCTTGACGAGGAGGAAGACGGCAGCGGCGAGGGTGAGGCCGGAACGCTCAGGGACTCCTGAAGTAGGTGTGGATGAGGTTGGCGCGCCACATGTTCCATGGCTTCCGGCAATAGGCGTTCACCTGCTGGTGCACGGAGTCGAGCGCTCTCGTCGTCGGGATCCAGCACCACGTCCTTGGAGATGCTGTTGAAGAGCTTGGCCACCGCCTTGTCGCTGCCGACGGCGTTCTGGATGATGCCTTTGGAGCTGAGCAGCGCTACGTCCTTGGCAGAGTGGATGATGTTGTTCATGAATAAGACGTATGCCATGGCGTTGTTGCCGGCACCGACATGCAGCCGCTCGAACGCCATCATGTTGAGGAACGTGTACTCGGTGGAGTCGTCCACTGTCACCGCCGGCATGCTCAGCACGCCGTTCCGGAAGCGGATGTCATGGAGGCTCTCTGAGTGGCTCTTCCTGAACCGGATGCCGGCCTCGTGCAGCTCCACCGCCGACCGGATGATGTCCGTCTCCGGAGCCTGCTGGCGAAGAGACCAATACTTGTAGGGGCCATAGAGCATGTTCCAGCGGTGCACGTCGAGTGTGTGGAGCCCGACGCCGACACCGGTGGGCGGCAGCCGGGGCGTCGGGATCAGGAACTTCAGCACCATCCTGTTGATGGCGTCGCCATTCTGCATCCATCATGCACATACATGCATGCAAGTTTTGTGTTAGTTCTAGTTCTTCTAGTTCAGCTGTAAATATGATAAAGTGGTATTCGATCTGATCTGATCTCTCTCTGTAAATTTCTGGTTTGTGACATCTTGCATCTTAGAAAGAGAACCCCCACACCTTTTTTTTTAAAAAAAAGGCAAGTGTCATACCATGTGAAAAGAAGAGAGCACTCAAGATGCTGACGGTGACAGGTACATGCCTAGCTTTGTCTTTTGCTTTACTTTGGCTTCGATGCCTTGGTAAAGCGAAGCATAATAATAATGACAACAGTACCAAAACACGAAACGAATTTACATAGTTTGACTGCATGCAAAACTGCTCCATGCTTTGGGGTCATCGAAAACAACGGGAAGAGAGAACGAATAATGTCGTCGCAAAAAAAAAAAAAAAAAAAAACGAATAATGTATCGTAGTCTTTAATTACGTTAAAAAATAACAAAAAAAAGAAAAGAAAAGAAAAGGAATGTACTATAACATACTGTAGGCTTGGCATTCTCGACGTCGACGAGCTTCTCAAGCACGATGAGCGGCAGCTGGTTCTCGAGCATGAGCATGTCGTGGCGGATGTATGGCGCCATGTAGACCATGGGGTCGTTGGCCGCATAGTCCGCGGTGTTCTTCCCATCGAGGCTGGCGGCCCTCATCACCTCCAACAGGAAGCAGCCGTCGACGACCATCATCTCCAGGAACCGCTTCCTGCCGTCGCCGACGCGCCACTTGGCGCCAAGGTCCTGGTACGCGCTCTCCAGCTCCTCCAAGATCTCCTCCACGGCGGCCAGGAATTCCTCCAGCGGCCTGTTGGCGCGGCGCAGCAGGTGCTGCAGCGCCCGGCGCTTGTGCTCCTCCATGGGGACCAGCTCCCCGTCGCCGTGGTGGAAGGGGCCCAGAGACGCCACTTTCGGCTTGTACGCCTTGGGCATGAGGTCCTTGATGCACGCCGGCACGCGGTAGATGCAGCACTGCGACACCTCCCACGGTCGCCTGCCGCCACCGGACGCCGCCGCCGCCATGGACGCGATCTGATCGGCGAGCAGTTGCTCTATGTGTACATAGCTGATGATGATGTGTCTAAGTAAGTAAACACAAACATGTATGTAGCTAGATTTGTAGGATCTTCATGAAGGGATGTTAGACACTAATCTTCATGATCGGTAGCTAAGTTGCCAATGGCAACTAACTGTAAGCAATAAGTAGAGGAAGGAAGAAGAACAAGCAATTCGAGGAAGTTCGGAGGTATTCTGTCTCAATTGCTTAGTTCGGAGAAGAAGAAGAACATGAGTTCGAACAGAGGAAAGTTTAGGCAGGAAGAATACAATTTCTCATAATAATCGATGCCTGCCTCTCCCCTCTCTTCGGATACTTAAGCCTTACGCCTCTCAGCTATGCCAGGCTACACCCACTCAGGGCCCTTGAGCCGTGTACTGGGCCGACGCTCTCTGGAACTGCGACGAGGCCCATGTACCGCTTCAGTGTCTTGGTTATCTTCATGTCTTCCCGCTTGAACGCCTTCACTTGACTCTGCTGATGATGGATCAGGACTGCTGACATCCCCTCCCTGATGAGGTCCAGCTTGCCCCCAAGCTGGCGCACGAGGGAAACGCTGCCGAAGTGTTTCCAGATCCTCCCATGTAGCCAAAGAAACTGGCATGCCTGACCACTGAATTAAGGCCTGAAGGCGGACATCAGCACCAAGCTTGGCGACGCGCTTCTGAAGAACACGTGCTGGCACCTGCAAACCATCAAATGAATCTGGCAATGGTTGTGCCGTGTGAGTAACTGGAACTGCCAACTTCAACTGAGACACATGGAAGACTGGATGCACCGAGGAAGATTCCGGAAGTTGGAGCTTGTAGGCAACAGAACCAATTTTTGCAGTGATCAAGTAGGGGCCAAAAAACCTGTAAGACAGCTTCTGATTTGCACGCGGTGCCACAGATGATAGAACATATGGCTGGAGCTTGACATACACCCACGTACCCACCTCAAAGGAACGCTCTGTTCGGTGTTTATCCGCTTGGAGCTTCATGCGATTCTTGGCTCGGGCTAAATGGTGCTGGATCAATGTTTGCATAGTGGAACGCTGAAGTAACCACTCATCCAGGTTGGCCACTGAACAAGCTGCAGAGGAATCCAACCCGAGCTGTCGAGGAGAGTGCCCATACAAAACTTGAAAAGGTGTTTGATCCAATGCCGAGTGCCATGTGGTATTATACCAGAACTCAGCCAAATGCAAGTAATCAAACCATTTGCAGGGAGCTGCGTTTGCAAAACAACGAAGAAACTGTTCCATGCACTGATTTACTCGTTCGGTCTGGCCATCGGATTGTGGGTGGTAAGCGGAACTAAGCCGAAGATCAACACCAGCCAACCTGAATAACTCATGCTAGAGGTGGCTTGTGAAAATGCGATCGCGGTCAGAAACCAAGGCAGACGGTAAGACATGTAATTTGTAGACATGCTGCATAAAAAGCTTGGCAATGGACAGAGCAGAGAAAGGATGCTTCACAGCGATGAAATGTGCATATTTCGAGAAAAGGTCCACCACAACAAGGATGCAATTGAAGCCGTGTGACACAGGCAACCCTTCAACGAAATCCAAGGAAACTATCTGCTAAGAAGAAGAAGGAGTAGCCGAGGTTGCAAAAGACCAGGGTACCTGACACGCTCTGGTTTGGCTTGTTGACAAGTTGGGCAGCTCTTGACAAATTGTGCAACTTGTTTCTTGAGGCCGAGGCCATGCAAACGAGGGCTTGAATACGCTTTTCAAGTTGCGCACTCACTCGAATGACCACCAACCGGGGCATTATGCAACTGCTGAATGAGTTTCAGTTGAAGTGTAGGATTATTGCCTACCCAAAGGCGATTCTTGAACTTGATGAGGCCTGCATCCAGTACATATTGCGGTATAGAATCAGGGCTGGCTGCTAGCTTAGCAAGTAATGCAACTGCCTGAGGGTCAGATTGATATCCAGCTACAATCTCATCGCACCATTGCGGCGTGATAACGGAGATAGCACAGCATGAAGCAGTTGGATGCACTCTGTGGGATAGAGAGTCAGCTGCGCTGTTATCACTGCCTTTTTTGTAAACAATGCGGTACTGAAGCCCAAGCAGCTTTGAGAAAACCCGCTGTTGCCATACTGTATGGAGCCGCTGATCGTTTAAATGAATCAATGCTTTCTGATCAGTATAGATGACAAACTCGGCGAGTTGAAGATAAGAACGCCAGTGTTCCACTGCAATCAATATGGCTAAATATTCTTTTTCGTATGTCGAAAGACCTTGTGTTTTGACGCCCAACGGTTTACTGACATACGCCAAAGGGTGACCATTTTGTAAAAGAATAGCACCCACACCAGTTTGACAAGCATCAGTCTCGATAGCAAATGGCTTAGAGAAATCTGGGATACCCAGTACGGGCGCTGAGCACAGAGCTTGTTGCAATGCCTGAAAGGATGTCTGATGCTCCAAGGTCCACACAAAGAGGGTATGCTTCTTTAGGAGATTTGTGAGAGGCTTCGCAATAATTGCAAAGTTGCGTATGAACTTGCGATAAAAACCAGCAAGACCCAAAAACCCCCGAAGTTCTCGAACATTTGTCGGAGTTGGCCACTGTAACACTGCTTCAATCTTGGCTGGGTCAGTATGAACTCCCTGGCCACTCAGAATATGCCCCAGATAGTGTATTTCCTTCTTAGCAAACTGACACTCCTTAAGCTTCACAACCCATTGGTCCTTAGCTAACAATTCCAACACTTGCTGCAAGTGACAAAGATGGTCCTCATAGGAATTGCTGTAGACAAGTATGTCATCAAAGAAAACAATGACACACTTGCGAAGAAGTGGAGCTAGTGTATTGTTCATTGCTCCTTGAAACGTCCCCGGAGCGCCCGAGAGGCCAAAAGGCACAACTGTGAACTCATAGTGTCCCGCATGGGTGGAAAAAGCTGTTTTAAATTCTTCACCCGGCCGTAATCTGATCTGATGGTACCCTGAGTAAAGGTCCAGAATGGAGAACCATGACGCTTGACCCAACTCATCCACCAATTGATCAAAAATTGGAATGGGATAGATGGACTTGACTGTCAAAGCATTGAGATAGCAATAATCCACGCAAAAGCGTCATGTTCCATCTTTTTTACGCACCAACAACACTGGTGAAGCAAATGGGGATGTACTGTGCTGAATGAGCCCTTGAGACAACATATCTTGGACCTGTTTTTCAATTTCGTCCTTTAAGCTAGGAGGGTAACGATATGCCCTGACATTGACCGGAGTAGCGCCACTGACTAGAGGGATAGAGTGGTCACAGCTGCGCTGAGGAGGCAGCGAAGTAGGAATTGTAAACACCTGAGGAAAGGAACCCAGAATAGACTGAATCTCAGGTGCTGGCCTTGTAGATAATTCAGAACTGGACTGCACTGCCTCAGAAACCAGCTGAAAGAAGAGTTCAGGTTCTGACAAAGAAGAAATGCCCTGCAACAGAATAGTCTCTCCTTTATAAGGTAATGACAGCCATCTAGCCTTCCAATGTACTTGCATTGGGCTGTACAATTCTAGCCAGTCCATTCCCAAGATGAGGTCGTAAGAATCCAGATGAAGCACTCTCAGATCATGCTGGAAGTGATGGTTGTCCAAAGTGAAATGACACCCCAAGATAGCAGATGTACACTGTAATAGATGGCCATTAGCAATTCTGACCGTCGCTGAAAAAGGTGTCTGTTCCAACTGGGGAAGTTTAGCAGCCAGAGAAGCGGCTAGGAATGAAGCTGAACTTCCAGAATCCACGAGAATAACAATCTAATGGCCTTGAATTTCGCCATGGAACTGAATTGTTCTCGGACCTTTGGACCCCACTCGAGCCTCATGAGAAAGAGCCAGCAGTAGCTGTTCAGATGTTTCTTCAGACCAATCAGAGGTATCATCAATAGCCAGCAATTCCCAAACCTCCTGCATTGCTTGCAATGATATGTTGGCTGCACATTTATGCCCCCTGACCCACTTTTCAACACATCTTTCGCACAAGCCACGAGCTCTTCTGTTCTCCCTCAATAGAGTCAACTTATCAGCAGCAACTGTATTCTGCTTTTTAGCAACTGACTTGTCAGTCAAACCCACACGAGGAGCTGATGTATACGGCTTGTACTGAAACTTGCTTCCAGACTTGAGATAATCCGGCCTTCTAGCCGGGTCAGCGACCTCCTCCTGCAACAATGCCAAAGCATACGCAGTATCGAGAGTAGAAGGGCGCTGTAAAGTAACAACTCCCCTAATGTCATCCTTTAACCCATCTACAAATCTAGTGGTGTAGTAGTACAAATCAGGTGCTGGTTCATAGGATTTAAGCTGATCAAACAAAGTGGAAAATCTCTCGACATAATCAGTGACAGAAGTGGTTTGACGAATGTGAAACATCTGTCTCAGCAATGTGTCACGCTGATCGCGGCCAAAACGATCGTGTAGTAATTTACAAAAATCTGGCCAGGGTAAGCGATTTGTTTGGTTCAGCGACTCAATCCAACGTGCAGCAGCACCCTGAAAATGCATACGCGAGACCTTGACCCAAAGATGTGGAGGGACAGTGTACATGTCAAAATAATCCTCAGCTTGAGCTACCCATAAACGAGTGAACTCCCCATCATAATTTCGAAAACTCAGTTTAGGTAAGCGGCCAGTAAGGAACTGGGAATTTTCAGGATCAGGCATGCGCGAGTGTGCTTCAAACGCAGGACCATAGTAATGTGATGGGGGAGGATTGTGCTGCGTACCATTGGCCGGGAGACGGCTTGGGAACAGAATGCCCCCATCGCCGTCAGCCCGTGTAGTCGTGAGGACGCTGTGCCCGCTGGGCCGAGCAGCCGTGGTGCCGGCAGATGAGCGCGCGGCGGCTGGCTCCAGTACCTGGGACTCCAGAGGCGGTGGAGAAAAGAGGCCCGTCGACGTCGAGGCGTGAACCAGGACGGATCGATTCCAATGATTGGCGAGCTTCCCCACCTCCAACTTGAGATCATCCACCACCCCTTCATTCTCCAATCGCCATGCCTCGAGAGAATCAGCCGATTTCGCGATGGCCGAGATGCGGCTTTCCTGGCGATGTTCAGCTTCTGCGACGAGGCCCGACTGGCGGAGTTCCGAATCCGTGATTCGGCGCTCCCAATTGAGGTCGTAGTCGCTGAATCGCTTGTTGATGGAGTCGTCAACCTCGGTGAAGCGCTTCTCCAGGAGGCGGTCGCTGTCGGAGAAACGCAGATCGAGCTTGCGTTCCGACTCGGAGAAACGCTCTTCGATCTGCACCTTCAGCTCGGCGAAGAGGCGATGCATCTCGTCGAGAAGGAACTTGGAATCAGGACTCATGGCGCCGCGGCTGCGAGCGAAGCGCGTGTAGTGGGGGTGAGCTGGCGGCGGCGGCGGCGGCGGCAAAGAGCCAGCTAGCCAAACCCGAACGGATCGCTCACGGGCCCGGGAATTACGGAGATCGAAAATCACAACCGTGACCCGATCTCGACAACCCAAGGCAGTTGCGAGCAATCAACGAATCGGAGAAGAAGAACGGCGAGGAAAAATAGAGTTGCGTTAGGAACGACTGAAATCTGATACCAAATGTAAGCAATAAGTAGAGGAAGGAAGAAGAACAAGCAATTCGAGGAAGTTCGGAGGTATTCTGTCTCAATTGCTTAGTTCGGAGAAGAAGAAGAAGAACATGAGTTCGAACAGAGGAAAGTTTAGGCAGGAAGAATACAATTTCTCATAATAATCGATGCCTGCCTCTCCCCTCTCTTCGGATACTTAAGCCTTACGCCTCTCAGCTATGCCAGGCTACACCCACTCAGGGCCCTTGAGCCGTGTACTAGGCCGACGCTCTCTGGAACTGCGATGAGGCCCATGTACCGCTTCAGTGTCTTGGTTATCTTCATGTCTTCCCGCTTGAACGCCTTCACTTGACTCTGCTGAAGATGGATCAGGACTGCTGACACTAACGTACGCACGCATGTGGGGTTACTTGCGAGAGCAGTTTTTCCACAGGTAACTTCGGGGGAAGGTATCTTTGTCACAGCTGATGTTGGTCCCCTCAAGATTTGTGTCTGAGCTGGTCCCATCATGTTCCTGGTTGGGGAGGAAAAATCAGATTCTCCTCCGACCTGGTGTGCAAACCCAAATCAATCTTCTTTCGATTTTTTTATTATTAGGAAGTGACTACACAATTTTCAGTTGATTTTTTAACCAACCAACGACGGACACATCAGAACTCAAACAGATTAAAATATTGAAGATGTTGTCTCCATACTCGAAAAGAAAGTCGTTTTGGATGAGGTTTATAGGTCAAACATTAGAAATATAAATCATGAACTTTTAAATGTAAAAACATATGAACAGATTTATCTTGAAAAGCACTCACGTGAAAATATACATATGTCAATTTTCAATAGATATACGTATATGTGCAATATTTATATCTCCAAATAAATTTGTTAAAAAACTAGATTCAAAGATTTTTCTAATGATACTAATTATGATACTAATCAATAATACTTATTATTTATAAAAATTGCCGGCTATTATTTCTTAGAAGCGAAAACGTCATCTATTAAGGGATGGAGGGTGTAGAGTGAAAGGAGTTGGAGACAACCTATCTCTAGGACAACGACAACTTCTGAGATCAAATGCAACATCACCATCGTCAAGGACATTGTCTGCAAGGAGACTCTCACGCCGCTGCCTGACCTTCAACGACATCTTGGCAACCTTCTTGCAAACAAGGTGGGAGGGGACTTGAGTTCGAGGTTGACGGCGAGCTATTCACGGCACATCAAATGTACTAGCCGCACGATCTTCTAAGTTCATGGCGGAGCTGTTCGGTCTAATGGGACCCATGATTGTGGCAAAGCTTCTATAAAAAAAATAAAAAAATGCCGATGAATTTCTTGTATGCAGTGGCGAGGGCAGGTTTGGAGTTTGGAGGGCTCCCTCCTTCTCCCTCCATCTCCACACTTTCTTTCACTATTTCTCTTCTTTTCCCCTCTCTCCTCCTCCTCCTTGCCCTTTGCCACTAACGGAGTTTTGGGCTGTTGGGGGGCTAGAGCCTCCTCAGCCCCCTGTAGATCCTCCCCTGCTTGCATGACCTTCAATTATGTACTCCTACTGAAAAACATTCAAGTTTGAACTATGCATTTCATAATCAACTGCTTGCATGTCTAAAGAATTTTTGGGACCCATCGTTCCTCCCTTGTGATCCACCACAAAGCATTGCTCATCCCTTTCTCCTTCTCCACAACTGATCACCATTCACCTGCTTCTCCATGTCAGTATTGGGCTGCCACCCACTACCCCCCATGGCAGCACTAGCCACGACCTTATTCCCCTATAGTGCTGGCCATGACCCCATTCTTCCCTAGCATTGGTGGTTTCCCACTTCTTCCCCTCCATGCCAAATGCAACCCTACACACCTTCAAAAGTACCCCTCCATGCTGACTGCAACACTACACACCTTCAAAAGTACCACAAACCTCACCACCCCTTTCTCACCAAATGTTGTCAAGCTTGTCCTTTATTTCCCTTTCTGATAGTGCCAACAATCCCTGTCCCCTGCTCATCTCAATTACCAGCCATGGCCTCGCATAGGCTAGCAATGTTTGTGAGCATGGGAGAATGCTCACAACGCACGCACATTCACCCCTATGAATAGACGCATGTAAAACCTACCCCTATGAGCACCTTTGTAAGATAGTGCCGACAGATTTCGAGATTGATGAAGTCACTATAGGTGTCTCGCTGTCGACAAAATCCCCTGCTCATCTCAATTACCAGCCATGGCCTTGCATAGGCTAGCAATGGTTGCGAGGATGGGAGAATGCTCACAACGCACACACATTCACCCCTATGAATACACGCATGTGTAAAATCTACCCCTATGAGCACCTTTATAAGACAGTGCTGACAGATTTCGAGATTGATGAAGTCACTATAGGTGCCTCGCTGTCGATGAAAACGTCGCCTACCACGAAAAGCACAATACCACTAAATCCTAGAACAAATCAAGAAAAATGCGAGCACCTGTGCCAAGTCTAGAACTTGAATCTGGGTGGGCAGGTTCCACCACAAAGAACCTGACCAACTAAACTAGGCTCTGTTCGATTGAGTTAGAATTATACCATACCGTCACTTACTTCAGACCTCAATTCCGAGAAAATAGTGTACTCCCCCAGTGTTGTAATATAGTGCATGCCAAAAATTTTCTTAGAACTTATTAATGGAAATGGAATACATAAAAAATGCATATGTACCAATAGATTAAACCCAACTATGAAATTTCTCCTTAAATGATGGTTTTCTTTTGAACAAACTTTACCAAATCTAAACATAGACACACCATATAGAATGTCTGATGTTCAGTATAAATTATAGAAGTCATGCTTAGCGCACTTCCAGAACAGATGGAAAGTAGGTCAACTAATAAGTTCTTAAGTGTAAACTCTTCTTCAAGATTCTTTAACAAAGCCGTGACAGCATATCCTGCTGTTTAGAACTCACAACAATGATGCCATAAATGAACGCATGATAGTAGTTCCACCGTAATTGTAGAAGAATATAAATCCATATCTACTCTAGACCCTTTCGAAGCCAAGCTCCACAATTTCTTAATCAATCTGGAGTACCAAAGCCAGACATAACTAGGACATGATTTATCGTCATACTAGGGTTTTTTTTTTTTTTTTTTTTTTTTTTTTTTTTTTTTAGCATCATCGTCATACTAAGGAGGCGCACCTTTGTTTTTATCGGCATGGAAATTAGGAGGCGCACCATGATGGAATAGTCCTAGGCATTCAAGATTGTTTTGTCGCCGTTTGCATCCGTATCTATCTCCTATAGTACATGGCGACAAATCAATCTTGGACATGAAGATATATACTGTTGCAAGATTTATCAGATGTCACCATATGGGCAATTCAGCATCGCAGCTCCTTCCGCCAGCGACGGCAGCAGCAAGACCACCATTGCCGCCGAGACGGTGACTGGGTCACATGTCCTGGAGGTTAAGGGATACTCTATAACCAAGGGCCGGCTGGGCATCGGCAAGAGCATCGATTCTGGTGTTTTCTGCGTCGACGGCCACACGTGGATCTTTCACTACTACCCGGATGGCTTCAACGCGGAGAACGCCAATCACATCTCTATCTTCGTACGAATGAAAAGCCCTATCATCAACGCCGACGTGAAAGCAAGATATTCCTTCGGTTTACTCAACCATGCCGGAGAGCCGGTGTCCGGCGGGTACAGTTTTACAAGCAAAACACTCATTTTCTCGTCCACATCTGCATGCTGGGGCTACCCTAATTTCATAGAGAGGAAGAAGCTGGAGTCAACCTATCTCAGGGACGAGAACGACAGCTTCCAGATCAAATGCGACCTCACCGTCTTCAAGGACGTCGTCGTACGCAAGGAGACTGCTACTCTCGCGGCAGCGCCGGCGGTGCCGCCGCCTGACCTGCAGCGGCATCTTGGAACCTCCTTGCAAGCAAGGTGGGAGGGGACGTTGAGTTCGACGTCGACGACGAGGTATTCACGGCGCACCGGTACGTTCTGGCCGCACGGTCGTCCGTGTTCATGGCGGAGCTCTTCGGTCCAATGGAACCCAAGGGCGACATGGAGGCCAGGGTGTTCAGGTGCTTGCTCCACTTCGTCTACACCGACTCGTTGCTGGAAATTGATGCGAGTGACATGGCCATTATGGCTCAGCATCTTCTCGTGGCGGCGGACCGGTACGACCTCCAGAGGCTGAAGCTGATCTGTGAGGACATGCTGCGTAGCTCCATGGAGGTCAGCATTGCAGCTACGACATTGGTCCTGGCAGAGCAGCATGCTTGCCATGGGCTTAAGGCTGCCTGCTTTGAGTTCCTCAGGGCTCCTGGCAATCTCAAGGCAGTCATGGCGAGTGATGGCTTCCAGCATCTGAAGAGAAGCTGTCCGTCTCTCATCGAAGAGCTGCTCGCAGAGGTTGCCCCGTGATACCTGCTCGAATAGGAAGAAGCAGATGAAATAGATAGTTTTCCTTTTTGCGGACATGCATGTACTCAAATCAAATCCTGGGGAACCAGAAATAATAGTGGGACTTCCTACCCAGAATTCCAGATGTTCGATCTGAAGTCGTTGCACTCTCGCTCGTGACTGGAGAGAGAGCCGCTGCCCGCCGCCGGTGCCCCTCGCGTTGGTTCCCGTTGGTACCCCTCTCTCCCCTCACGGCCTCCACCGTTGGTTCCTCTCTCTCCTCCTCTATATCGCCAAAAGCTGAAGAGAGTTGAGATCCATCGTTTTTAATATGTTTTCCAATAGATCAGAGTCTTCAGGTTAGAGTTTCTTCATATCAAATTTTTTGGTATTAGAGACTTATATTTTTTCTCTCTATGAGGGTGTCATGGAATTGTTTTTTTCTCCATGGCAACTATGTTGAAAATGAGGACAATAACTACGGTATCAGCATTCTCACCACTATGATGACATAGAGATTTTTATTTGGAGATAATGTCGACGCCACAGAATAATTTTCTCTAGTCTCTTCTCCGTTTTATCGTGGTCACATCTGGCCACGATGAAGGATTAGGGAGCATTCTTCGGTGCTAGAAAGAAAGAGAAGGAAAATACCATAAAGAAGTTTCTCAGCTCCGCGTACATGAATGTTGGCCTTCCTTCGTTAGACGCATCTATTCTCAGGTATTTTGCCAAAAATTTGTATGTGCGGCCATTTATACTGCAGAACATCTTGTAGGTTTGGTTTTAAGATATAGACTATTTACAGTGTAGGTATAATTTAAATAGAAGTTATGCTCCGGTGATCCTTTTTTAAAAAGTTGTACGGATCATCAAGCACTAGGATAATTAATAAAATTAATTTTGTTTTTGGATTTAGACTGGACCTTGGCCTATCCGTGTCCAACCAAGCCCAGCACCTGCCCACACAGGTCCATCCGACACGGAGGTCCCAGCTCGGTCGATCTCGTTCACGGCGGAGACGTGCGAGGGAATGACGGGTTCCGCTTGAGGGGTGGATCTGCCAGGCTGAGAACAGCGACAGCACTGGCACAGACGTAGCGACCGCGACTACTGCTGGAACGCTGCTCAGCAACTCCAGCCTATCGAACGCGGCGGGCACGGCGCCGTTGACCGTTTGTGCGAGGCGTCGAGCTCCTACAGGCTGTACACCGCGGTGAGGGACTCCGGCAGTGGCCCAGTGAGCGAGTTGTGGCTCAGGTCAAGCATCTGGAGGCTGGAGCTGCACGCAGGTGCCCAGCTCGACCGGCACCGACCTGGCTATCTGGTTGCTCCCGAGGTGGAGGAAATTGATGCTTTTTATGCCCGGACACGGACTTGCGGGAGAGATCCTGCAAGGATAAGGCCGGAGATCTCGTTGGTGTCGACCTACAACTACACCGGCGACGGTGGGATGGTGCCGGCGATGTCGTTATCGCTGAGCATGAAGTCGAGCGAGGTGAGGTTGCCAATCGAAGGACTCCGGGATGGGGCCTGTGAGCGCGTTCTGTGATGGCTGCCGAGCTCTGGCGGGATGGCGCCATGGTGTAGATGGGCAGCGTCTGGACTCTAATAGGGCAGCGACGCCGGGAAGGGCCGGGTGTTGGGCATGGATAGGGCAGGGCTGAGCCCAAATCTAAAACAAAATTAATTTTAATTTATTATGTAATTTTTTAAAAAAGGATCACCCGAGCAAAACTCTTTAGATAAAAGTATGGTTTCAAATCTTCGGCTATAGCTTCTGTTATCTCCGGCTATAGCTGTTTGAGAAGGATTTAGCTAAAATTTTTTTGTTTAAGTTAACTCTTAGCTGCCGCTATAGCCCGATACAGCCGGCTATAGCCTGCTTTGAGACGAAGAAAGCTAAATGCCTTAACCAACGATTTAAAACCATGGATAAAAATCAGTTTTTAGATATTTGTATAATTCATAGTCCTTGTAAGAGCAACTCCAAGAGCCTCGGTATAACTTCCGTGAAAACCGCTTTACTGAAAAATCGCGTCCAACAGATTGCCTATCGAGCTTTCTAATCTTCCCAGTTGTCTGTCCCATCAATATCGGCAGCCATATTTACCTATCCACAGAAGCTCGCCATCCGTGCCATGTGAGTGAACAGCGAAGTCCCTGCCTGGCGTCTCCCTCTCGTGCACACCTCCATCTCCCGCTCCCACAGCTGCCCCGTGAGCGCCTCAATGCCAATGGTGGAGGAGTGCTAGAAGTAAGTGATGGAGGATGCAGGCGACGGGAATGTTGGAGACAGCGAGAATATTAGCCATAAACAAAAACAAAAATAAATAAATAGAATAAACATTTGTTGTAAACTCTATTATTCTCAGCCAAATCAGATCAGCCTATTTTAACAGGGCCCAAACCAAACAAGTCTAACAGTTTTCTTTTCACCCTAAACCAGTACGGCCTAAAAACAAAACCAGACAAAATAAAAAACAGATTTAACCCAAAACGGAAAATAACCGCGAGGAGGCAACCTGAGCTGCACGTCAACTGCTGAACTGCACCAACCCTGGCTAGCTACGTCAGGACCGACAGGTCCGTTTACTCTGGCTCCCGATCCTGAAGCCCGCGGACGGCGCAGCAACCTACTCAACGTTGCGCTACTGCCGGAGGGCTGCCCGACCGGCTCCTACTTCGGCCAGGCACTACTACACAAAAGGATTTTAGTCCCGGTTGGGAACACCCTTTAGTCCCGGTCTACTTCGGCCAGGCACTACTACACAAAAGGGTTTTAGTTCTGGTTGGGAACACCCTTTAGTCCTGGGTATCCCTACCGGGACTACGAATCCGAGACTATAGGTACCGGACCTTTAAATGCTCACCATTGAAAAAATAAATGTTGTGGTGTATGTGATTCGAACTCAGTACCTCTCATCTCGCACATAAAGTCCTTACCAACTCATCTGTACACCGCATGAGACACAGTCCTGTACACTCTCCTTTTGAATTGATCCGTGGGGGTCTTTAGTCCCGGTTGGTAACACCAACCGGGACTAAAAGGATCTTTAGTCCCGGTTGATAATACCAACCGGGACTAAAAAGTCGATCTTTAGTCCCGGTTGGTATTACCAACTGGGACTAAAAGTTGAGGACCTTTAGTCCGGGTTGGTAACATCCCAACCGGGATTAAAGATCGACCTTTAGTCCCGGTAGGTATTATCAACCGGGATTAAAGAATCTTTAGTCCCAAACGCAAAAAATACCGAGATTAAAGTTGAATTTATGTATCGACCAAAGACCTATTCTGTAGTAGCGAGGGTCAGCTGGCGTCGTCATTCGTGTGATGCTAGCCTGCCTTTTGAGATGAGATGCGAATAAGCGTGTTGCTTGCTGCTGTGCTGGTTGTTCGATGGATTTTTTGTCTAACATTTAAAGTCCTCTATGTACAAGCATATAATTTATTTGTGTGTACTATTGCGTAAATTAAATACGTGAGAAATAATGTACGTGCTCGTCTTGTACATGTGTGGGAAGAAGCAAGCTACTATGGCTTGGCCCCCTATCCAGCGTTTTCGCACACATGTGTATTGCGCGAGCTGACGTGCCGTATATGTCTAGAACCTTCTGGAAGCCCTGGCCATTAATGACTTGGAAAGAAAGGAGCTAGCAACATGCATAAGGGCTCGTACGTGATACAGTTCCATGCAAGCATGTGAACTTACGTGATACATCAATGTCAACAATTCCATGCATGCACATAATACGTGTGTATATATGCCAGCATTTGGTTAACAAAAAGTGCCCATCTCGATTAATCTTAGGCATTAACCGAGACGGTTGGAAATTCTGTTCATCTCTGAGGCATTTTAAAATACCTTGTAAAAGATTTTTTTATAGTAGTAATTGATGGTGTGTTTCCTTGTGCACACCTTGGAAAATTCCCTAGATTTAGCCGCAAGCATTTCTTGCATAGCATTTCTTGCATTAGCTTTCTTCATCACACAGACAAAACATAGAGGGGATTAATTCTATGTGAAAGGAGGAAGCTGCAGGTCCATGAGTGGGTTGGTGCTTTAGCTAACGTTGTCTTGCCACCACATGAAGTATCTTGAATCCTTAAAGTGACCACAGCCTGGAAATGATAAATGTTATTCATCCTTGTAGGCAAAGCACGTGGGCGGGGCACCATGAATAACTGTGGTCCATCCTTTCCACTCCTTATTAAAGGAATACTCACATTAGAAGCAAGCATCACTTGCGATTTTTCCCTGTACCACACAAAAAGGCACAAAGATAGATTCCTTATAAAAAAAGATGAGGCAGCAGAAACTATATATGTTTTATATAGTCTATAGTTAGATAAAAAAAAGAACAAATACCTCATGTTAGGTTTAGTCCTACGTCAAAAAATTATAGTGAGAGACAAGCTGGCACAACATATAATTCGGAGAAGCTATTACTCATTAGACTACTCTCTTGGGTTGAGCTAGACCCAAGAGCTGCAATGGAGGCCTAATGTAGGCCTAATGTGGAGCATGCTTATGGTTATAACAAACTGAGGTTGGATCTATTTTGCACTCTAATAATTAAGTGTAAAGCCCATGGTCAAAGAACCTAGAATATCACGGTGGTCATATGGTGATAGGGGAGCTCATTATCGTCTTTATTGATATGTGATGGGGTGACTATTAGGTTTAGTTCCCATATAAAACACTGATGACATTGATGATGGAATTCTCAGCTATATTAGTCTAGTATTTTTGCTTGAGTTAGACCGAAGGTCTTGGTTGGTTACAGGGGCAGAGCCAGAATTTGAACATATGGGGGGCATCTAGACGGGCAACAATCATGCGTGTAAAAAATTAAGCAGGAAAACTAACTGCTAAAGGTATATATAACATCCATATAAATATTTGTGTTGCAAATAAAGCTGAAAAACTAAAAAAATTAAGGGAAATTAATTAGTCTCAGGCCTCTAATCTTCACCGATCAATCTAATCCATTGACAAAAAAATAAAAGGATCATGATAATAGCAAGTACTTAAACGTGGTCAAAATTAATTAGCACTAGATCCTAAACGTTAAATGACAAATAATCAATTGTTGTTGTTTAGCCTTGGACAAAAGAGTGATCACTTGAATAGGTTAAATGGTCATTTAAATGGACAATTAAACAGAAACATTATACAATTAGTGTGTAAATGTAGTTTATACAGGCTAAACCACCATTTGGAGGACAAATGTTAGGAACATAGGAGATAAGAAAAATAAAGATTAATGCTAAATAATATAGATCCTATTGGAGATCAATTTAGAAGGATTAAACAAGGGAAGCAATGATTTTCAATTAACTAGCTATTTGGAGTGTGTGCTATTGGGACAAACTAATGTTTGGTAGGCCTAATTTTTATGAAGAACATATTAGAAAGACCTAATGTTTATTTACATACTATTAGTAGAGATTAATATGGAGTAAGAACCAAAAAAAATCTAGTATCATTAACTAGCTACTTTGGCAATTAAGCACACAATTTACGAGTGTATTATGGGAGTTACGGAAAGGTTGCGGGTGTCTGGCCCCCCTCAGTCCCTCTTCTGATGAAGACATGACACATTCACAGATACGACCATTGATTATAAGGTGAGCTTGTTCAGTAATTTTTGGTGCAACTCACTTGATTCCATACCTACATGTCCCTATTTCTTTGTAGGTGCAAGTCAATTAAGGTTTCTCGGTGACCCGATAGTACCTCACTGGAAAGGCTGCAACTCAACCATCCGGAGTGTGATTGAGGTCAATAAGCACTTGATGGAAAGCTTATCTGATAAGCTTTCAAATAGATCTGGTCCTATCTCAATATCACATTGGCAAGGCCTCTAAATCATCAAGACATGCTGTGACTATTTCTATCGGGAGCTACATCGTCGCCTTAGGCTTGTTATCACCTTTGGGACCCTGGTCCAAGTTGGAGCATATTCCGAGAAGATGGAGAACAGACCAATAAGCTCTTGGATGTCCTCCTCCTTGGCCACCATCTTAGGGGGGCCAGCAAGAGAGTCCAAGCCAAGCCAGAGGCCTAGTCCAACTCAAGTTCGTTTCAGTCTCGGACTTCAAGACCAGTAAGTAGTAAAACAGATGTCCAGGACACATCTGAACTCTATTTTCGATGATCCATATATGGATGGAAAGATAATTTTTATAAGCTAACTAATGGCTTTTCTTTGAGGTCCAAATTCCATCAGATCGGAGTCAACATGAATCATTGTAATAAGTGAGCGTCCAAAATCTGTCAGGACGCTATGTCGCTGTCTTTTGGGCCGTTGGCTAGGCCAATGAGGAGGACGTGAATGAGGGTGCTTGCACGTCCCTTAAACCATATAATCAGTAGCCATCGCCTACTTTAGGGTTTGGGCTAGGTTTTTCTTTAGATCAATGTGTCATTGAAATCAATGTGTCATTGAACAGTTGCCATTATCTATTTGCGAGACCCCAACTTTGAGTGCTTAATCATACATCAGCAATTGTCCCTTCAATTGAGTTGCGTTTTATCTTGTTCTTGCTTGTGTTCTTCGATTCACAGCAGGAATTAGCCTTCTTGGTGAAGTCAATCGGATTGTGACACGGTTGATAACCAGAGGAGACGTGGTGCTAAGGTTGCAGGGTTTGGATCTTTGTGATCTGAAACCAGATTGGTGTGTCGCTCTCCGGCCAAATCGTTATTTATCTTGAACCTAACGGAAGATCAAGAATCATACCCCCATCACCTTCCCTCTGCCACTGGTTGGTTGTGGGATCTAGTAGACTTATGCCTGATGTGGCATTGGATCATAGTATAGCAAGCTGGACAGGATGACTATACACTATTAAGTTCAAAGTCACATCATATGATAACAGGAGAATGTGAACATCTCTGGAGAATCATATGGGTCATGTGATATGGATTGTTGGACCAAGACATGGCATAACATCTTTCAAATATCACACAGGTGTGTGGTGTGTGAAGGGTTAGACCCGATGTGTGATGGGGGATATTGTTAGGTTCAGATCCAAATAAAAAAATTGATAGTGTGGGAGTATATATATAACATAGAAGGCATCACATTCCTCATCTACTATACTAGTCTTCTAAGTTAAGTTAGGCCTATGGCATTAGTTTTTCTGAGCTCTAGTGGACCTGAGTCTACTCTGATGTCAGCTTGTGGGTATTGCGAACTAGGTTGGATCTACTACACACACTAACACCTTGAGAGTGCTTATAGATTACCTACACAGATTGACATGCAGAATGTGCATTGCTACAACTACAAAATTTGTTTATTCGTACAAAATGTCCCTTTTATAACCAGCCTCCAATGGATTTCTTAGACATGGAGCTCTGCCAAATATGGTGAAAGTAACCTCTAAATTTGATTACGAATTACCCATCTTTGGTACTATGAAGCGTCGTAATCCCCCGCCCTAAATTTGCATCAAAACTGCTACACTGCCATTATGGTAGACATCACAGTAAGCAACTTCTATCATTTATGAAAAGGTTATTAAAACATGC
The DNA here is from genome assembly GCA_015844335.1 of Chrysopogon serrulatus. Taxonomy (NCBI): domain Eukaryota; kingdom Viridiplantae; phylum Streptophyta; class Magnoliopsida; order Poales; family Poaceae; genus Chrysopogon; species Chrysopogon serrulatus. The sequence goes on along the minus strand of JADLZL010001941.1, from coordinate 144,643 downwards.
CCTTAAGTCATCTAATAAATGACATAAGATGTACTATTATAAAAAATTAAATATCAATTAATTACCCCTATATATGTTTCAAGATACTACATTGCCATGAAGGACGTAAATCAAATGACATGACTAAACATAGCAGTAGCTGAAAGTACAAGGTTTCGCGTGAACTAAGCATAGCTTAGCTACTTATTACTCCTACTGAAGTGTAAAACAAACAATCATAAAACAAATGAGGGCAGTTTATGACTCCAATGTCCTGTCGTCCCTTGCTGCCTGAAATATATTGATCACTGTTGGGTTTAGATCCGGCGTCACTGTTGGATTTAAATCCGGCGGAATCACTATCGGAATTGGATCCTCTAGAGGACGATCGGGTGCCGAGTTCTTCTTGGCTTTTAAATTTTTCAGAGCTCCAACGAGACCCTGCAAGCACGCGCCGGCATCCTTCTTCTCCGTTCGTATCAGGTGCTCGGCAACGTCCGCTGGAGACATGTCAGCCTGATCCAGCAGCTGGTGTATCTCACCGAACAGCTCGTGTTGGAATTTCTGAATAATTCGATAATGGGCTTTACCCTAGAGGGGTAGCCATATAGTTCATACATGGGCCTCATGGGCTTAGGAATAATTCAATAATAGGTTTTACCCTAGAGGGGTAGCCATATAGTTCATACATGGACCTCATGGGCTTAGCCTCATGGGCCTAATACACACACATACTCCAACAGCTCGAAAAACTGGTACTCGTTGATGTCGAGGTAGTTATGGGCCAGCACCTTGAATGCCTCGTAGCGACGGTAGGACATTTCGATGTGCTTGTCCATCCTGCCTCGCCGGATCAACGCCGGGTCCAGCTTGTCCTTGTAGTTGGTGGTGAAGATGATGATGCGCTCTTCGCCGCACGCCGACCATAGCCCGTCAATGAAGTTGAGCACCCCAGAAAGGGTCAGCTTGCTGGCTTCGTCATCCTTGTCATCCTCCTTGCTGCGTGGCATGGACGTCAAGTTGCTCTAGTCATCAGACCTGCTGCGCGCCTTCTTGTTCTTGCGCTTGCCAGTGAAGTCGACGGAGCAGTCAATGTCCTCGATGACGATGATGGACTTTCCCTTGGTCTCGATGAGGAGCTTCCGCAGCTCGGTGTTGTTGTTCACCGCCGTGAGCTCCATGTCGTAGATGTCGTAGTTCAGGTGGTTGGCCATGGCAGCAATCATCATGGACTTGCCGGTGCCTGGGGGCCCAAACAACAGGTATCCACGCTTCCATGCCTTGCCGACCTTGTCGTAGTAGCTCTTTCCAGCCTTGAAGGCGTTGAGATCGTCCTTGATCTCCTCTTTTCTGGCAGGGTCCATAGTGAGCATGGCGAACGTCGCCGGGTGCCGGAACTCCACGTGGCTCCAGATCGTCTTCCCGCCGCCGTAGGAGCTCTAGTTGCTGCTTGGGTTGTTGGTGAAGAGGCGGCGCTGGCGGTTCCGGGCGATGGCCTCACGGCCCTTGTCGACAAGATGGGGCAGGTACTTTTCCAGGATGAGGCCGTGGAACCTTTTGTGGAAGGAAACCCGGTAGAAGCGACGCTTCTCATCACCAGGCCCCCAGCTGATGACGGTGGAGCTCGGGGTCTCCCTGTCAGCGTACCACCAGAGCGTGGCGCCATGGAAAGTATCAATGACCTCCAGGTCGTCGTCAACCGACACCTGGGGCTTTTGCATGTGGCTCTCCAGCTCGGCCTTGAGCTTGCGTGCCCCAAGTCGACGGCACAAGTCGGAGAGGTAGGCCTCCACCACAACGAACAAGTCGCTGCGTTGGAAATGATCGGCGCCGTACTCAGGGATGGTGATTCTTGTGTATGGGTTTAAGTAGGCGCTGATCTTGTTGATCAGCACTTTGATCCTAGCTTGGTTTATGACCATGGTGAAGAGAGTCAATAAAACCGCCAGAGCTGATCCAATCCCGGCCCACAAATCCTTCATATCCATGGCCATGATGGCTAGCTTGGGTTGGCTAGGCTAGGACTAGGACTAGGACGGACGACGATTATAATGACCAAGGAAGAAGCTGAAGCTCGATGAGATCAAACGAAGTTAGCTATTTACGCAGAGGGCTTGGCGCTCCTGGACTGTTGCAAGGGTCATATATATATAGAAAGGATAGGAAGAAGAGAATATATCTATAAAAAATGAGACCTGGTTTTTAATTTAGCTCTCTTAGCTCAGTTCAGTTTGGACCCACAGCAAAGCCATGAACACGACGATGAGAGGTTTACGCGGCAGAGTATTCAAATTTATACCATTCAAATTCATAGTATACTATTTTCTTGGTACCATAGATATGTTGGTATTTCTTCTTATTAAAGTTGGTTATTTTAAATTAAAATACTCTAACTTAGGAGAACAGTAGAAATCGATATATTATGAGACCGGTCGGGAGAGTATATAGTTTAAAACGACCACAATTGAAAACAGTTCTCTTGAATAGTCTAGCAGAAGACTTGTCATCGTGTATATCTATTGTTGTTTGCGTAAAGAAGAGGCCGGAGATTCTATGCTACTCCGTCGTGTATGAAAGCATGTGAAGGGGTTAGCTTGAGTGTTTATTCCAATATTCGGCGACATGGACACCATTAAAAGCAAAATGTTCTTTGCTTCAGCCTATATATTCTCCTCTGTCGTGAGCTTTATTTATTTGTTGGTCCGTTTCCTCTTGTGCACACCTTGAAAAATTCCTAGACTAAGACGCAAACATGCATGGGCCGCTTTTGCTTTCGTCACACAGACAAAACACAGATGGATCTCCGAAAAGAGAAAGCTGAGGTCCAGGGAGATCTTTTGCTTTGGCGGCCTGGAAAAGTTAGGCTACAGGTCCAGGAGATCTGTCGCTTTTTTGGCTAACGTGTGTTGCCACACAAATAATATGTTACTTACAGGTAACTTGCACACCCTGGAATTGCTAAATGTTATTCATCCTCATAGACAGAGCATGTGAGCGGAGCACTTTAAACAACTGTTGTCCTTCATCCTTTGCTACTCACATTACAAGCAAGCATGCATCACTTGAAATCTTCCCTTCTGCCACACAAATGCACAAAGAGAGATTCTTCTTTATGAAAAGATAAGGCAGCAGAAACGTGCAACTCGATCTAATCAACAAGACTCCATTAAGTGGACCCTCACTAGCATAGGGCTGTTTACTGTGCAATCGATGTAAAAAGGAATTATAAAACAAATTGCTATACCTTTAAATAAGGCGCTATATATGGAAGTTAACATTACCTCTAAAATTTAACATATCTGTTTGGTAGGTTCATATATTAAGCGGAGTGATCATAATTCAAGACCATCTCTTAAAGAAAAACAGGAAGGATGACAAGAAGTGTTGTTTTTTGTAACCACAAGGAAACCATCCAACATTTGTTGTGTTTTGTTTTGTTTAATGTCGTGTAGTACGCTTTTTGGAGGATTATTCACGTAGCATTTGTCTTATCAACTCCAATGAGCATGGCTATTTTTTTCTTCCATATATGGTTACGATAAACTGAACCAAAATTGCAGTCTCAAATTCGAGTAGGGGCGAGTGCAATTTTTTGTCTATATGGTTAACAAGAAATGATGCAAATGTTGATAGAAAAATGGCACTCTTATTTACAAGTTATTTCAGAGTAACTTTTTAGATTCATCTTTGGTTCACTCTTTAGAAAGAGGACAGCCAATTCAACTTAAAGTTGATATGTCGATTATTGGAGACTACAACAATGGATATTCTTACAAAAAATTAATGGATGTCTGTCTTTTTATAGGCTTAGTGCTTAGCTCATCCACTAGCTCTTTTGGATCCTTTGCTTATGTAGATTTGTAAATCTATGCCCAAAAATATATTAATAAAAACAAAATAAATATTTAAAAAATCTGCGATGCCGCCCGTGCCAATTATCTATGCAGCCTGCTTGCCTAACTTTTTTTCTGTTGAGAAAACACCAATTCTCTACCGTGGGCCTTGTAACTCCAACTTGAACGGCTGCTGCGAGACGGCCATTTCTTGCTGCCCCAACATTGGTTTTTTTTCCCCCGATGAAAGCAATCCAACATGCTGTGGGCGCTCATCGCAAGATATGGCTCCCAAATATTGAACGGAAAAAGTCTACTTTGGCTCCCTCAACTATCGCGAAAGTCTACTTTTTCTCTCTGAACCCTAAAATCAGATAAACAGCCTCTTTCAATTTTTTAAACCATGCGCTTTTCCTTCCTGGAGTGGTTTTGACGGCGGTTTTGCTGCAGTGATGGTGGTTTTTGTCTTTTTCTTTTTTATTTATTTCGGATGAATTTTTAAAAAATCATAGTAAATCACAAAAAAATCATAAAATAAAAAATCTAATTTTGCTAGACTCTACATGAGTATATCTACACAGTAAATATATAATATGGTATGCTTTAGTTTAAAGTTTGCTGGTATTTTCTTTTTTTATTTATTCCAGTTGAATCTTTGAAAAATCATATTAAATCATAGAAAAATCATAAAATGGAAAATTCAAGAGTGCGGTGTGGTCTACGCTCGAAGGAGGAAGAGTAGGGCGGATGCGGATGCGAGAAGCCGTGGCGAGTGCGGCAGCTCGAGAAGGTGGGAGAGGGAGTGCGGCATTGGTGTATGGGATGGATAGGGTTATCACATGTGAGAGGGCATGTGGTGCTATGGGCCTTTAGCTGACCATGTTTGGCAACGGGCCGGTTTTAAAATTTGTAGGCCGTGCCATATTGGCCCATGGGCTCGAGGGCTGGCCTGGGCATGGTGGCTTCCGTGTCGTACCGGGCCAAAATCACGGGCCTCGTGCTAAGCCGTTGTGCCACGGACCGCTTGCTCAAATATGTACATATGTAGGCATGATTTGGGTTATTATTTTATTATTGTACCTGCATTTTAAGTTTTAAATAATAATGGCATTGGTGGGTTATTATATAGAAAAATTAATAGATTCCATGGATATTGTTGATGAGGTCTACCAATTTGATGGCTAGATGTTTCTAATTAAGGGTCTGTTTATTTCTTTAGTACTAAACTTTAGGGATTAAAGTTTAGTCTCTTTTAGTCTCTAAATTTCTAAACATCCCTTGCTTTTGGAGATGCTAAACTTTAAGAATTTTAGTCAAGAAAGTGAGACTAAAAAGGACTAAAAGGATACTTTTCCACCGCCTGCCCCTCCCCACCGAGCATGCAGCCACGCGCCAAAAGCAGGGGGCTCATTATGATTGGCAAATATATCTTTTGTACTCACCATTAATTATGTTTAGTTCTATTTAGTCCATGGAAATAAACAGGGTCTGATAAAAGTTTAGGGACTAAACTCTAGTTACTAAAGTAAACAAACAGGCCCTAATATGAGTTTTTTAGCATTTATCTTTTTTTTAGTATCTCTAGTGAGAATTAATATGGTGGCTTTATTATTGAGTCTCCATTTAGTAGTATTAAGACAAAATAAGATGCCCATATATATACATGTGTCGTTATTGTAGATTCGACCAAACACTAATAGACACGGAGAGACGGCCAAACGGAAATCATGTGGTCCTGGTGGCTTGAGACATTGACAGCCTACCTAAAGCTGGCCTCGTTGATGTATCCATTATTGTATTAATGAAGCCTACCACACCATGAGTGCATGCATGACCACCGAGTGTCTTGGTTGAAGGTAATTTTCCAATCCATAGTATACATAGCATCCTCTCCAGATTAGTGCCAGTCTCCCGGAGCCAAACATCGAACTTAGCACTCTCCTGCAAGAAGCACGCACATTCACGTTCATGGAGGACGCCATTCCTCCCATTCCAGCGACCACAAGGTACCTGCCGTATATCCACCTATATAATTCGTTCTTCCATGTGGTAGCTATAGATTTAAGAAGACCAAAGTGTATTTATGCCCCTTGATTAACCTAATCTCTTATATATATTTTGGATATTGGTAGAATTCTCCATCGTTGATCCGAATTGGAGGTTGGTTGGTTTATAGCCATCATGAAGACTAGAACTTGCATTAATTGTTATGTATATATGCATCTTCAAACTAAGGTAGCAGTGTGCTTGCTACTTGGTATGGCAGGCTTGCTGTGGTCACCGGTGGCAACAAAGGGATCGGGCTAGAGGTGTGCCGGCAGCTGGCCAGCAAGGGCCTCACCGTCGTCTTAACAGCCCGGAATGAGCAGAGGGGCGCATCCGCCGTCCACAAGCTCAAAGAAGCAGGAGTTTCTAGCGCCATTATTTTCCACCAGCTGGACATCACCGATGATGCGAGTATCTCTCGATTGGCTGATTTCTTGGAGAGGAATTTCGGGAGGATAGATATCCTGGTACGTAGTTTGCAATTATTTTGCATTAATTCCTTGTAAAACTTGCGTAAATTAACTGACTGAATATGCAAGCAAGCTAAGGAAGGAGCTGATGACTGAATCAATTTGGCCGGCAGGTAAACAATGCCGCGCTTGGTGGTGTTGAGTACGTGCAGGATCCTGCTTCTAGTTCAACAACGGCCGAGCTACAGCTGCGTGGCATGAACAAGCAACAGATGGAAGAATGGATGTTCTCAAAGGTCAGGGAGAATTTGGACGCCGCAAAGCAAGGTCTGCGGACCAACTACTACGGCAACAAAGCTGTAACGCAAGCCTTGCTTCCCCTGCTCAAAGCTTCCTCCGATGGCAGGATTGTTTTCGTCTCCTCTAACTACGGCCTGATAAGGGTAAACAACTAATTATTATAACTAAGCTCGCTCTTGATGTGCATCGTACGTAATAGTACCTCACTGCACAGTACAGAATAATAAGGTAATAGATCTTCCGATCCAGCAACTCAAAGACGAGGAGCTCAAGCAGGAGCTGGACGACATTGAGAGGCTCACGGAGGAGAGGCTGGACGAGATGCTCGCCGGGTACCTGAGAGACTTGGAGGCGGGCGCGCTGGCGGCGCGTGGCTGGCCGACGAATTTCTCGGCGTACAAGGTGGGCGCCGCCGCCATGAACGCCTACGCGAGGATCACCGCGAGGAGACACCCTGAGCTGCGCGTCAACTGCGCCAACCCTGGCTACGTCAGGACCGACATGTCCGTTTACTCCGGCACCCTGATGCCGGCGGAAGGTGCCAGCAACCTGCTCACAGTGGCGCTACTGCCGGAGGGCGGGCCGACCGGCTCATACTTCGACCAGGGTCAGCTGGCGTCGTTCGTGTGATACTCATTGCCGTTGCTTGGATGCCTTTGAGATGCGAATAATTAAGCGTGTTGCTTGCTGCTGTGCTGGTACGTACTGCTGCTGCTGCTGCTGCTGCTTTGAGGGACTCTCTCATGTTGGGTCTTAACTTTTAAGTAGTTTATTGCCTACAGCATGCTTAGCTGAAATAATTCTCCAAAATTTTGCAGATACCATAACATTTCGCTAGGATCACTGACACATACCATTTTGAAAAATCTACCAGGGAACTGTTTGGCAAAATAGAAATGAGGTTTTGGGGTGAATGAATTGCCTGAGTTGTAATATGATAGATGTAGGATACGTCTTTTGACCATATTTATTCACAAATGCTGACAATGCAATATTTTGACACACAAAATAGATAATTAATTAACCCGTCGATCTATGACAACATCTCAACAATATTACGATTGATTGTCCATACATAAGAATAACTAAAGATTAAAATAAAGACTAGTCTTCCATTACAAGCTAGATCCAAGCAAGAGCAATTACAGTGGCCAGTTAAGTCATCACAAGATACATCCATGGTGACAGCATTGGCTTCCGAAGTCGAACCATAATTTGTTATAGCAGAAAAGGTTACTGTGATAAGCTTCATCTTATATTATTTCCAGTTTAATAATTCTAATCAAGCCTAATCAAAGTTATGACCTTACATAAATATGTAGTTTTGGCCTTCAGTGAACAAGATGCAGGGGAAGCACAATCTCAATGGCTTCTGCAGTTTTCATAGACTACTGAAAAAAAAGGAATACTAGGAGAGAGAAAAGTGACAGCAAATTTCTAGGGGAATAGAATAAAGGATGCCTAATAAGATATATACTAGACAGGCATGCAAAATCATTGAGTACATCTGGGCTTCTAGCAAAACCTTTAAATGAACCACCTAAAGTGCAAGCATTAGCATGCAGCAGCCAACACAGGTGTACCTGGAATCCTGCACATATCAAACAACAGGTTATGACCTGCAGGAAAGGTGGCGACAGGAAGCCCGAAATTGTAAGAAACTTGATTACATGGTCCAATAATCTAATACAAACCTCTTTATAAACTTCGAAAGTAGGTCTTACATATGGATAAGGATAAATAAATGAAAATATTGTTCACACTAACTCTGAACTTTATGTGCAAAAGGAGTTCAAAATTGAAGATAGTCAGTAACATCAATTTTAGCAGGCTACCTAAACAAGCTATATATATCCTCAATTTAGGTAGTGGAGGCCTAAAAACGCACTCCAGCAGACTACTTATCTGACTACCTATTTTTGTTGGCCCAACAAACTTTCCCGTCCACTACCTGTTCCTATTGGTGACTTACAAACCCTAGAATTGCTAAATGTCATTCATCCTCATAGACAGACCATGTGAGCGGAGCACCTTAAAAAACTGTTGTCCTTCATCTTTGCACACCTTAAAGAATTACTCACATTACACGCAAGCATGCATCACTTGAAATTTTCCCTTCTGCCAGAAAAAATGCACAAAGAGAGATTCTTCTTTATGAAAAGATAAGGAAGTATAAACGTGCAACTTGATCTGATCATCAAGACTCCATTAAAAGGGGTCTCACTAGCATAGGGTTGTTTACTGTGAAATCGATGTAAAAAATAATTATAAACCAAATTGCTATACCTTTAAATAAGGCGCTATATATGGAAGTCAACATTACCTCTAAAAGTTAACATATATGTTTGGTTCATATATTAAGCGGAGTGATCTTAACACAAGACAATCCCTTAAAGAAAAACTAGAAGGGTAACATGAAGTGTTGTTTTTTGTAACCACAACGAAACCATCCAACATTTGTTTTGTTTTTTTAGTGTCATGTAGTATGTTTTTTTGGAGGAATGTTCACTTAGCATTTGTCTTATCAACTCCAATTAGCATGACTGCTTTTTCCATATATGGTTACGACAAACTGAACCAAAATTGCAATCACAAATTCGAATAGGGGTGAGTGCAATATTTTGGCCTATATGGTTAACAAGAAATAATGCAGATCTTGATAGAAAAAGGGATTTGCTAAATTTCAGATGCTTGAATTTTTAGTTTCTTTAAGGCGACAATTATTACATATATTTTTATACTAAAATTGCAGTTTTAGTTTGTTGCAATTCTAGTAGACACAATCTAATTTTTTGTTCGAAAATAAAAATCTGGTTAGACAAAACAACAAACCTGATAAAATTTGATATGTGTTGACACAAAAGATTTAACAATTTGCAATTATTTTGTATAGTTAGATGAAGACAAAAATTTAATATGTTATGAAACAATGACAAATAACAAATCACAATAGTGAGAGTTTACTTCTACTAAGTGATAGTATATAAGAGTGTTGCCTGAAATTTGAAAATTCAGACACCTGAAATATAGAAGTGATAGAAAAATGATACTCCCTTATTTACAGGTTATTTTAGGGTGACCTTTTTTTTTATACATCCTTGGTCCACTCTGTAGAAAGAGGACGGCCAATTCAATTTAAAGTTGATATGTCGATTATTGGAGACTACAACAATGGAGATTTTGTCTTTGCAAAGGTTTAGTTCTTAGCTCATCCATTGTGTCTTTTAGATCCTTTGCTTCTGTAGATTTGTAAATCTGCGCCCAAAAATATACTGAAAAACAAAATAAATATTAAAGAAAATCTGCAGCCCATGCCAATTACCTATGCAGCCTGGTTGCCCAACTTCTTTTTTAATTGAGAAAACACCAGTTCTCCTCCGTGGGCCTTGGCTCTCCAACTTGAACGGCTGCTACGAGACGGCCATTTCTTGCTGCCACATCTCCTCCGTGGGCCTTTTTCCGATGAAAGCAATCTAACATGCTGTGGACGTTCATCGCAAGATACACGGCTCCCAAATATTGGACCAACCAACCAACTACTTCTAGCTAAGTTTAACCGGGCCGGGCCAAATTACAGCAACGTTTGGGCCGTGGGAGTCGCTTTTCGGAACAAACGAACTCACCCACCGGCCACCGGCCGCCGGTGGAGATACAGATCGGAGTACATGGTGGTGGTCGGAATCCCCAGGCGGCGGTGGGAGGCCACAGGAGCGGCGAACAGCGTGCATGAGGGAAAGGCAGAAAGCATCGCAGCTCCATGCCGAGATGCCCTCTCGCCACCGCCATGGCCGCCGCGCGCCTCCTTCCCAAGCTCCGCCATTCCCCACCTCGCGCTCCCTCTTCCTCCGCTGCCGCCCCTAAACGCCTCCGCCGATGCCGGGATGCTCGCCCCCTCCACGCTCCGGGATCTCCGCGCCCGATGCGCTTCTACTTCATCGCGCGCCAGCTGCCAGGGGAAGCGCTCCCCATGGCGGACGAGGCCCTGAGCACCTGAGCGCGATATTCGCCGCCTTCCCTTCGCGGAGGCTGCCGGCACGGCGGTTTAGATGCGGCACCACGGACTTCCGCTATTCACGGAGATGGAACCCTGGGTGCTCTGCAAACGCGCGCAAGGTGTTCGACAGAATGATGGCTGCTCCTCGAGTGCTGCAGGAGGCGGGGCGGTCTCAGGAGGTTGACGCCTTGGTGATTGCCATTTGCAGCTCTGGTTGTATCTTAGAATTGACGAATAAGACGGTTTTCTGCTCAGTATTTACACACACGGTTTTGTAACAAAGGACAGATTCATGTACTTGCAGGGTGATCCTGATGGCCACTAGTCAGAGTCTGCACTTTGATATGGTGGCATACTGGCATTCACTGTCCCAATTGTTGTATATACAGAGAATAGAAGCAAATGAAAGAAAGCCAAAACCTTTCGAGAATTCTTAAAGTGATATATTGGCAAGCAAGCAAATTTGTATCTCCTTGATTGCAGGTAATCTCAACTTGTACCACTCTATCTTGTGTTTGTTGCTAGCAGTGTAGTTTTTTTAGAGGCACTCAGGCGCGTAGGCTTTAACTCTAGAATCTGAAGGCTGACGATGGGTACATGGTTAAAACATTTCAGTTACCATATGGCTGAACTTCATCCTGTCTTAATGTTTGAAACATTATGCCTTAATTTGTTCTTAAAAAACACTGCCTTAATTCTTCAGCATAGAATGTTCTAATAAGTAGAGGTCATGGAATTTATTCGTGCTGTCATTTTTCATTCTTTATGGAACCGTAGTTGCTAGATTTTCTTTTCCTGATTATATTCTCTCATTTTGTGTTTGTGTATGACGTCCCCTTTTATGTAGCTCCGATATGTTGCTGTTATCAATAAAATACAGGAAATATCCTTTCAGATTCTTTATCATGTTTGCAAATTGCACATAAGGCTCCCATAATGGTATGTAATTGCACATAAAGCATCACTGGGTGAACATTAAAACGCACAAGAATGAATGGTGTCTTTGGAAGGAGCCACCTCTTTATGATTAGTTGTATTCATAGACTGCCACTCTTGGACCACTGGCAATCATGCTTGCTATATGATCTGCTATATGATTGGCCTTTGCCTTAGCCTCTTCATGCGCTTGCCTGCTGATTGCCAGAACAACCTGCTGGAGACTATTAAGATTTTCGATACCGAACACACCCTCCATCATTAGGAATCTCAGCTCAAGCATCTGGAGCGCTGGCATTGCCCCTTGCATGAAGCTCAAAGTTGGCATCACTGGCCCCAAGAATCGCAGGAGTTTCAGATTGTTGAATCCTTCTTGCACAATAACCCTCCCTCCAGATTCTAATGTGTTGTTGTGTATAATATTTAGAGCGCTTGCATCGTTCTTTGTGGCATCCAGTGAGAAAATGAGAGAGAACAGCTGGGGCAGCTTGGAAAGAATCTGTAAGGTCTCCGTACTGAGTGCAGTTAATGACAGGGTTAGTTTCTCAAGATTGTGCAGCTTGCCAACCCAGTTGGGCACATGAGACAACATGCCCAAGAGCCCAAGGGTGTGAAGATGCTCTGGTCCAGCTTTGGATTCCTTGAGCCATGTGTCAAGGGAGCCTGTGAAATTGTCGTCGATCGTGAGGAACTTGAGGGAGCAGCTGCTTAGGTGCTCAATGACAGACTGCAGCTTTAACACGTCGACGCCAGCATCATTGTCTGGCCAAGAGAGCTTGTAAATAGTGAGCTTCTTCAAGTTGGCAAGATTCTCCAGGGCTGCAAGTGGGCACAGATCCTTAGGCAAGATGATCTCAATCCCGTATAGTGTTTGCAGAGCCGTCATCTTAGTGATCCCTTCAGATAATTCCAATGCAGTGCGCTTGCTCTTGTTTCCGGCAAGAAGATGTGCCATTCTCTGAAGCCGCTCGATTGATGTTGGTAATCTTGTGACATTCGTGCCCCTTATGTCAAGTACCTCCAAATATTGTAGCAAGCTTATCCTCTTGGATATCCTCTCAATGTCCGTGTGGCGTAGGCTCAGGTACTTAAGCTGATGCATGCTGCATATCTTTCTGAACTGATGGGAGGATAGGTCCTTGCAATCCTCAAGATCCAGCACCTGCAGCATCTGAAACTTTGTGATGGTAGAATGAAGAGTTCTAAAACTCCCCAATGTCGTCAAGGAACGGACATGCGAAAGCTTCATGCTCTCTATCATATCCTTCTCTTGCCGTTCACTCTTGTGGAGGGACAGCCGACGGACTTTGTAGGTTGGAAACGGTGTATGCCAATGGCCACCAACCACGGTAATGAAATTCTCATCACTTGACTTGGCAAAGATGTACTCGAGAACCATATCGTGTACTTTGCAGTGCTTCACCTTGCCGTTGTTGTTGTTGTTGACTGCAAGGATTAGGTTCCTGCCGACGAGTTCATTGAAGCAATCCTCAGCTACTTCCTCAATGGTCTTCCCATGCTTCTCGGTTATGAAGCCTTCGGCTATCCATCTTCTGATCAGACGCTTTCTACTGATCAAACAGCTCTTTGGAAACATGCTCAGATACAGCAGGCAGGTCTTAAGTTCAACTGGCAACTGGCTGTAGCAATGGTTCACTATGTGTGTCACTCCTTCAGTGGAAATATTGTTCTCCAGATCTGGCAAATCTTTGCCCACTTTAGCCATACAGCGATATAAATCTGGGTCAGTGCTTGATCTCAGTTTACTAGCCACAAGCCCTGCCACTAAAATAATCGCCAAAGGAGGCCTCTGCATGTCTTCTTGATAACCTCACGATTGATGGACCTGGAAGGACAATCAAAACCAGCACTGCAGATAACTTGATGAAACAACTTGCAGGAGTTTTCTTCAAGGAGGGGCTTGTGCTCATGGACAAGGCCATTTTATCGGCCGCAAGCTTCTGCCACAGATTTGAACCTTGTTGTCACCACCACTACACTTGGGGGGTTGGTGGTGGTGGGTAAACTGTCTCTGTTAACACTGGATTTTGGTAAAGACCAATGACAGGTGGGCCGATTCGGTAAAATCTATGAGAAAGCAGAAATCCAACGCGTTCGGCAAATGAGCGTGCGGTCGGCTAACTTTGAGCTATTCGGCAAGCGTATGTGCAATTGACTCTGGGTGATTCGGCAAGCATTGGTGCGGTCGGCTATCTTTGAAGACAGTGGCTCCATTCGGGAAGCGAAAGGTGGCAAGCAAGAAGCCGAATAGAAGGAGAAAAGCGTGATGATCAAGGACTCCGAGGAGAATTATAGCAAGAGTCTCGCCATACTTTTGAGTTACCTTTAACATATTGTGTACGTCGTAATCTCTTAGGATTCATGTTATGTCCAGGGTATAAATATAGACCCTCGACCATTGTAAAGGATATTCACAATCAAATCAATACAACCGGCCCCGTGCCACGTTTCGAGTCCCTTTTGTCATGTCGTCGAGTTCTTCGAGAGGAGCCAATCGATCCGTCGACCTCCGTAAGTTCCGGCAACCTTGCTATCATGTCTAGTATCATGCGGTGGATTTAGATCTTGATGCAAGTAGTCTTGTTCGTCTCGATGGGATGGCCGTGCGGCAGCGCCTACTTGATGATCAAGAAGTCTTTGCTTATGCTTTGTCTATCTCGACTAGATGGCCGTGCGGCAAAGCGCCCGCTTGATAGCTTAGCGAGGCAAGATAGTTATCGATTCTTGGTTAGATCGTGAGTCGTGCGGCAGGCTAGGATCTGGCTCGAGGATTAGTTATCGGCTCTATTAGATTTGGCAAGGTCTAGTAGATTCATTAAGTTATCACGTGTTGCATGACTTTAATATTTCATTTATTTGTAACACTCTTTTTGCCCAATCTAGATTTGATCGGTTTTGGCTTCTTATTTTATAGATCTATTTGCTCTCTAATGTTCTTTACTCTTATATTATCATGATAAATAGATCGTATGCTTACGTAGCCGAATTGGATCAATCTAGATTGTTACATGTTGCGGGTTCTTGCATGTTAGAAACGCTTAGACTTTGATAGGATCGGGTATCGTGCGGCAGATGCAGGTCTTTGATTAGTTTAGTCGTGATAATTTGTATGTTCCTTCTTCATGGACCCCGAGTCGGCTGTATTGCCGAGCTTGGTTATGCTTCAATTCGTAGTTAACTTTCACTTGTTCAAATATGTCTTCTCATACATGCATGTTCGGCAATTAATACATTACGTGTTTCACCTTCATATTAGCCGAATGAATCGTATGCATGATTGGCGACATGCTTCAATAGCCGTATGTCGTCGTAAGTGGCTTCTTCAGGGGCCGTATATACGGAACTGCGGTCTCATCCGACACGCCCGATTTTGTATTTAACGCTTTCTTTGTCCCTTGTCGGTTTTGTCAAACCGACCGCACGCTTCCGGATCTCCAAACCGTGGCCGTCCGATTGAAGTCACGCTTTTCGGCTTCTTTGGGTGCTTGGCGCGTGGTGCAGATTTTGTGCCAACACACTTTTTGGCACGCGCCGGTGGGACCATCTCCCGATTCAAGATGTCGGACGTCAATAACAATCATGTTACGGGCGTGGCGCTGGATGAATTGCCGATCCATTGAGAGCAACAAAGTGGAGCAAGCATGCGAGCAATACAAGCATAAATGCTTAATGTCTTTCTCCAAGAACAAGAGCAACAAGGTTTTTCGTAAGCGCCGTTGCCAAGGGTTCTTCTTGCACATCAAACCGATTGCTCAAGAGGAAGAAGCTCAAAAGGTATCGATTTGGTCCATAAAGCCTTGGCGATAACATCAGGGAACCACAACACGGCCTTTCTAAATACTTTCCGAGTAATCATGGCTAATACTTTTCGGCCAACAGTCTGATAAGTATTTTGAAGATGGTGTGGGACCAATTGTGGACCCGATGCTTTTCGATATTCCAAAATATCAAGAGAAGCAAGTGAAGATGCAGGAACATCCGGGGTTAACAAAGATGAAGTAGAAAATCATGAAAAACAACCACCTCCTACTTATGGCCAAGTGACGTTTGGCACTACTGAAAGAGTACCGCAATCTGCCTACAAGATATCTCCAGCATCAAACAGGCTACAAAAGAGCATGTATGGAGATGGATATCATGAGTTCACTGATTATACTGCTCTAGATGCTCTACCGAATCCAGGATATAAAAGTGCAACAGGGGTACCTTCTGGAGGACAAGCACATGGAACTCCAAAGACAGACATTGATATAATAATGCACAGGATGGCTGATATGATGCAACATCAGTTCGGCCTAAAGCCGAAGAATCAGTCTTACTCATACAAGTCTGCATACCCAGAATGGTATAACAGAGTTGCACTACCACCAAGAGTGAAACCACCAACAGACTTGACTAAGTTTTCTGGTCAGGATGATACTAGTACTACAGAACATATCAGCCGATACCTGATACAGCTTGGAGAAGCATCTACAGATGAAGCTTGGAGGATTCGGTACTTTCCATTGTCTCTCACAGGCCCAAATTTCACCACGGTTTACTTCTCTACCAGCTCATTCCATTGGTACTTGGGCGTAAACTTGAGCGAAGTTTCATGCTTACTTCTTCACCGGGACTACTTGAAAAGAAGCCGGTGGATCTTACCAATTTAAGGCAGAGAGCTAATGAAACGCCACTAGAATATCTTCGCAGGTTCGGAGAGACTAAGAGTCTACGCTTCTCGTTGAACTTACCGATGATCGGTTGCCTGGATAGCAATAGCAGGTATGCGGCCGAATGTCGAGAGAAAGCTGTTCGGCATGGAGTTTGACGATCTCGGTCAACTTCGCCCGCAGATTAGCTGTCATGAGTAATCGGGCTCGGGGTTTCGAAGGGATAACCGCTATCGGAAGGGTAATGTTGCTAGTGAGATGTA
Organism: Chrysopogon serrulatus; assembly: GCA_015844335.1. Classification (NCBI taxonomy): domain Eukaryota; kingdom Viridiplantae; phylum Streptophyta; class Magnoliopsida; order Poales; family Poaceae; genus Chrysopogon; species Chrysopogon serrulatus. Next base: position 128,209 of record JADLZL010001941.1, on the reverse strand, counting down.
TCGAGTTTCTGGAAGAAGCAATTGAGTACGAGGATGAAGATGAAATAGTTGCAGCCGAGTTGACTTGGGATAAAGAGCCTACCCAAGTAAGTCAGTGGGTGGCTGAAACAATAAAAGGGGACTTACGATTTTGATGTCTCCAAATCGATAAGCTTTTTGATCTGTTGGTGAGGGAAGGACGATCAAGCTACCGGAGGGACATCCCATGCTACGCCTCAAGGAGTGAAAGATAAGAGATATTGTGGTTATCATAACACTAATTCTCACTCCATCAATGATTGCCGAGTATTTAGAGTTCGAATTCGAAAAGCAATTCAGGGGGGCATCTGAAATTTGATGGCAAGATGAAGATTGATGGCAAACCTTTCCCTCGAAACATGATTTCTTTCTCTGTCGTCGGAATGGTCTCTGCAGATGACCCTAAAGGCAAGGGAAAGATGAAAGTGTTGACATCGAAAAGAGCTAAGAAAAGTGGCACCAGAGACCCCAACCGACCAGACATCTGGCGAAGAGTTAAAAGAGAAAGTTCGGTTCGAAAATAGCCGAACCGAGAAAGGTGAAATGTCCAGGCCAAGGGTGACATCACGAATCTTGCTGAATAAATGGCAGAGACAACAAGAACAAGAATATTATGAAGAACAAAGGTTCTTAGAAGAACGGTGGAGATATGAAGAAGAGATGTATCACCGAGAACAAGAAGAACACATGAGGGAACTAGAAACAGTCTCATTGGGGTTGTTCATTCTTTAAGCATTGTTGGAATGAAGGCTTGAAGCTGCCTGCTAGAAACAATTGCCCGTAATGCAAAGTGATCGGATTATGGCTACAAGCGTCTCGAGTCAACCGCCGACCAGTCCATGAAAGACTTGGAGTTCAATTTCCTGAGGACGATCGGCGTATAAAATTAAATGACTTTGATCATCAGAGGAAGAGATTCGCGGATCAACATTGGGTTCATCCCGAAGAGTACGATGAGGAAGGAAATACTCGTGGATATAGATGGCAGAAAGGGCAATGGTGCCTACCAGGGTTGAGAAAAAAGTCGAAGAGAAGAGTGCGGTGATTGAGAAACAAAGAGCTGGAACAAAGCCGCCGCAGAAGAGAAGAAGGAATGGCGTCCAAAGAAGAAATCCGATGAGAAGGGTCCTTCGTGTGATGCATGCATGGCTTTCTTCCTCCCATCAGAATTCATAGCTCCTGACAATCAAGAAGTACAGGAGGAGGTTTATTCTGATTTCGATGAAAGCGAGTTTCAAGATCTAATGGCTCAGCTTATACTAACACGACAAGCAACTTTTGACAAGCCGGCCAAACATCGTCACTTGAAACCGCTTTACGTGAAAGGATACGTCAATGGGAAGCCTCTGACCAAGATGTTTGTTGATGGAGGAGCTGCTATCAATATAATGCCATATTCCACGTTCAGAAAGCTTGGGATGACGGATGAAGATTTGCTAAAAACCGATATGGTCCTTAGAGACTTTGCTGGCAATCCTTCTGACACTCGAGGAGCTGTGCATGTTGAGTTGATGATTGGGTCTAAAACCCTGATCACTACGTTCTTCGTCATTGACGGCAAGGGGCATACAGTTTGCTTCTTGGGAGAGACTGGATTCATGCTAATTGCTGTATTCCTTCAACTATGCACCGATCCTTATTCAATGGATAGGGGATGACGTGGAGATCATACATGCCGATGATTCGGTAAGTGTGGCTGCCGGAGCCGGCTTACGGGAATATGATGGTGTTGATTGTTTCTCCGGCAAAGTATGGAAAGAAGGTCCTGTTAATGTATTCAACAAGGATCAACAAATGATCCAAGCGAATCGGCTCGAACAGCAATTTTTGAATGGGTAACCCAATCGATGGCAACAAAGGAAAGTTGGGATACGGTTTTATGTCGGCCGACAAGCTAGAAGAGATAAATGTTGGTGATGATTCCAAATCAAGGCCGATGTACATCGGTGCAAATTTGAATCCGAATATAGAGAACAATTAGTAAATCTTCTTAAGGAGTTTAAAGATTGCTTTGCTTGGGATTATACAGAGATGCCGGACTAGATCGTTCTATTGTTGAACATCGATTACCCATTAAGTCGGGGTATCGACTCTATAAACAACCTCCGAGGAAGATCTATAAAGAAGAGGTACTGGCCGATGTGAAGAAGGAGATTGAAAGGCTATTGGAAGCAAACTTCATTCGGCCGTGCGTGCAACGCAGATTGGATTTCGAATATAGTTCTCTGTTTACAAGAAGAATGGGAAGATGAGAGTTTGTATAGACTTCGAGATCTTAACAAGGCCACTCCAATGGATGGGTATCCGATGCCAATTGCCGATTTGTTAGTAGACGCAGCGGCCGGGTATGAAGTCATTAGTTTTATGGATGGTAATGTCTGGCTATAATCAGATCTTCATGGCAATAGAAGATATTTCAAAAACGGCTTTTAGATGCCCCGCCACATTGGTTTATTTGAATGGATTGTAATGACGTTTGGATTGAAGAATGCCGGTGCAACTTATCAAAGAGCCATGAATTACATATTTCATGAGTTGATCGGTAAAATTGTGGAGATCTACATTGATGACGTAGTAGTCAAATCTAAAGACTATGAGAGACACTTAGCTGATCTAAGAAGAACTTTGGAATGCACTAGAAAACATGGTTTGAAGATGAATCCAAACAAATGTGCTTTCGGAGTATCACCGGTGAGTTCTTGGGATTCCTTATTCATAAAGGAGGAATTGAAGTTGGAAAAAAAGAGCATGGAGGCAATAGATAAAGTTGTTCCCCAACTAATCTCACGAATTACAGTCCCCTTTCGGCAAGATCAATTTCGTAAGAAGGTTCATTTCCAATTTATCGAGAGAAATCTTGCCCTTTTCTCCATTATTAAAGCTCAAGAGGAATCAAGAATTTGTATGGGGTGACGTGCAACAAAAGGCTTTTGATGAAATTAAAGAATACATGAAGGCACCACCAGTTTTGGTACCTCCACAACTTAACAAGCCTTTCAAGTTGTAATGCGTGGCGGCCGATACCCTAACGATAGGATCGGCCCTCATGCAAGAGTATGAAGGGAAGGAGCGAGTCATAGCTTATCTTAGCCGAAAAGTCGTTAGACCCGAGACAAGATATTCGGCTATGGAAAAATTGTGCTTATGTGTGTATTACTCATTTACTAAGCTTCGGCATTATTTATTAAAAGCCGAATGCGTGATTATTTCAAGTCATGATGTGATCAAGCATATGTTGTCAATGCCAATTTTAAATGGAAGAATTGGTAAATGGATTTTAGCTTTGTCGGAATTTGATTTAAAATACGAATCGGCAAAAAGCAAAGAAGGGTCAAATTATTGCTGATTTTATTATGCAACATCATGACCTTAGCACCAAATATAGTAGGCATTGTACCTTGGACTCTATTTTTCGATGGTTCATCCTGCAAAAAAGGTGGGGGCGCATTCTATTAGTTTCTCCACAGGGGAATAACTTTTGAGTATGCTATTCCCATTGAATTTCATGTGACTAACAATCAAGCGTAGTATGAAGCATTGCTTAGAGGGCTTCGGCTTCTTGTAGAGATAAAAGCCGTCGCTTGTTGAAATCTTTGGAGACTTCGAGCTGGTGATCAACCGCTTGATTGGCCAATATGAGTGTAAGAATGACGCGCTAAGAGAATACTATGAGGAATGCCGGAACTTTTAAAAAGCTTTCGGGTAGCAACCTTGCATCATATCCCTAGGGGGCATAATGAAGAAGCAAATAGGTTGGCCCAAACTGCTTCCTCGGATATCGTGAAAATCAAGAAGTCTTCACTATAGGAGAGAATATTCCGTGCTTGCTGAACAGGTGGTTGGCGATTGGAGGCATGAAATCATCAAATATCCGAAGGATCCATCGCAGAAAGTTACCCGAAAGCTCGGTACAAAGCCCTTAAGTTCGTCCTTCTCAATGATCACTTGTATTACAAATCTATAGATGGAGTATTGCTCAAGTGTCTAAGCCAAGGAGAGGCCGAAAGGTGATGTATGAAGTGCATGAAGGATTATGTGGTGCACATCAATCAACTTACCGAATGAAATGGATAATTCGAGAACTGGTTATTTTTGGCCAACTATGCTTTGGAAGATTGCTTTGACTATTATAAAGGATGTCATGATTGTCAAAAATTTGGCAATATTCAAAAGGCTCCAAAGATTCGTTATGAACCCAATAATCAAACCTTGGCCATTTAGAGGATGGGGCATAGATTTAATTGGTCGATACATCCTCCTTCGAGCAAAGGGCATAAGTTTGTGCTCTTGGCCACAGATTATTTTACTAAATGGGTCGAAGCCATTCCTTTGAAGAAAGTTACATCGGAAAATATGATCGCTTTTGTTAAAGAGCATATAATTTATAGGTTTGGGATCCCTCAAACTATAACAACCGATCAAGGAACCCAGTTTACTTCTTCGAATTTTGCGACTTTGCCGAAGACATGGGGATCAAGCTATATAATTCTTCTCCTTATTATGCACAAGCCTATGGGCAAAGCGTAAGCATCCAATAAGATTATGATCAAGATCATTCAAAAGAGGATTGATGAGAAACCAAGAGATGGCATTCGGTTCTCAATGAAGCATTGTGGGCTTATCGGATGGCTTGTCATGGGTCAACTCGAACATCTCCTTATGAATTGGTTTACGGGCATCATGCTTTGTCTTACCATGGGAATTGCAATCGGGTTCAAGAAGAGTTATGTTGCAAAAAAGCTTTGGAAAAAGAAGATTATACAAATTTGATGATAGATGAATTAGAAGATTTACATTTTATTCGCCTCAAGGCATTGGAAAATATTGAGAAGAATAAAATACGTGTTGCCCGGTATTATAACAAGAAAGTTAGAGAAAAGCAGTTCTTGGAAGGTGACCTGGTTTGGAAAACTATACCGCCGATTGGATCGAAAAGACGTGGCATTCGGCAAGTGGTCTCCGAATTGGGAAGGGTCCTTTCGGTAGAAAAATGCATGCCCGGCAATGCATATATTTTGAAGACTTTGTTTGGGGAAGAATTTACCGAGCTATCAACGGACGATATCTTAAGAAATATTACCCCAAAGATCGGTTGGTTCAGAAAGAGAATTTGAATCAAACAAACCGATGAGATAACATCGCCTTTAGTGAAAAAAAAAAAATATGAAGTTGGTAAATAGCCGATACGATTCGTGTCGCCTTCAGCCAAAATATAACCGAATGATCTTATGTTGACCTCAACATTCGACCGGGTTGGTTTATCGGGAAAAGAGAAAGATGAGATCCTGAATGATACCGCTTTCGCTGACTCGTCAAATCGCTTTGTGGTGTAAGACTAAGATCTAATCGACTAAAGTGATGTCACTGCATTCGGGAAAATCACTCAAGAACTGCTTTGAATCAGAAAGAACACTGAAGGCATTCATCTGGCAATCAACAAAAGATCAAATGGACACATTCTCAGAAGATGATTTCATTATTCACGTATCAATCCCTAATTACAAGCTACTCCCGAACAACTTATTAAGAACAGATTGGGGGTTAGTGGATTCGGCAAGGGCGGTAGCATGGTCCTCGTAGAGCTCCAGCTGCTCTGCTCCTCGATGCCCTCCACCTCGTAAGGATGACCTCCTGCAAAGCCGACGGCTTGAAAAGAGTAATCCTCATTGGTGCGGGAGGACATCGCCGCCAAAGCCGAGGGAGACACCAAGGTGAACGCCTTTGGATGATGGCCTGATCAACACGGCCATCAATGGCATCCAGCGTGCCTCGTGAGTCTCTCCCTGGGCATTCACCTTGTCGGCCGCCCGGGTTGCTGCCGCCTTCAACCGCTCGTTCTCCGCAGAAAGTGCTGAAAGACGAAAAGATGATCAATGTAATGAACGCAATGGACAGATTGAAATCAGTAATGGACGAACCGGTGACGGCGTCGCAGAGCTGCTTGCGCTGGTCTTCCCATTCGGCTTGTGCAATGCCGAACTGCTTGGAGACCTCGCCGAGCTCATTCCGGGCTGCGTCCCTCTCCTTGCGGAAACGGAGCGCCTCCTCGTGAACATACAGAGGCTCCTCCTCCTCTGGCTCCGCTGGACCCCAAGGGTTAGGGTTGTAGGAGTTGCCGGAGTCGGAGGAGTTCAAGAACCGGCGATGCACACCGGTTGGTCGGAGGTGCCCGGTTGAGTCACCACCATTGGGGGCAGCAGATGGTATTGCCCCGTGATGACTCGCGGCCCGAGGAAGAGGAAGAACCGAAGGGTTAGAAGATGAACAAAGTGAGCAAGAACACACGAAGATGGCAGATTGATTTTACCCATGGCGTTGCCGGCGTCCGCGCCCCCCCCCTACTCGCTTCTCCCTCCGCAGACGCTTCCCATGGTCACCGGGCGCCGACATTGGTGATTTGGAGGTGGGGTTTTCTTCCTAAAGGTTTCGGCGAGAAGGTGAGAAGATGATGATGAATGCTAACCGGCGATGGTGGTGGAAGCCGGAAGAGGGCTTTATTTATAGGCCAAAATGGAGTTCGTGGGCGCACGACTTTGAGTATACCAAACGACAAAGTAGGGTTCACTTCTCTTTTGGGCCGTTACGGACCGGGCCAAGCTCGGCTAAATCAAAAAAACGACGGTTCGTAGGAATCGGCTAATCCTCCGATCGGGAAATCCGTAATGATGGCCGCCTGCCTATTCGGGAAGCTTAAAAACATTCGGCTATGTCATCAATCGACAAGAATGGAAAAGACCAAAGCACAACAAGGAATACAATTGTTTAAAAATCACAAAGTGTTACAAGCCGAATGTTTTACTCATTTAAGAACAGTTTGATTGCGTCTATGACATCATCTCTAATTCGGCCGACTTCTTCTAGCACCTTCTTGTCATCGCCCTCGAACTCGGATTCTCGTAAGCCCGGTTTTGATCTCACGATGCTCCTTGATGACAGATGATATCTTTGTTTTGGCCGCATCTATAGAGTTCGGCAAGGTGGCAATTTTATCTTTGTGAGATTGGATTCTCACATTCAATTGAGCCAATTGAGCTTCCAACCTGGCCTTTTCCTCCTCCATGGATACCGCCAGGTTCCAGAGTTACCAAAGACCGCTTAGCGACCGGATCCGAGAGTGCGCTTCTTTAACTTGATGCTTTTTCGTCGATTATCATTCTCGCAGAGCGGCTCTAGAGGCTATGTTCCCCGTTTGCTCTCCCGACCTTGCCAAGGTGATCATCAAGATGAGTTGCGATTCTAGAGAGACCTTGAGAGTTGGCGGGATATCTTGGTCAATAAGCTCAACCAGTTCTCTTTATCCGGTCAGCATCTTGAACAAGAGCATTTATATCTTTGGCCAAGAAGAGGGATATCTCCTTTAGCCGAGCTTGGTTCTCTACCGATAACCTCTCGGCCGAGAAGTAGCCTCTTTACCACCCTCATTAATGTACTCTTCAATGGTGAAAGAGTAGGCGACAGTCGGCTTAGCATCATCCTTTAAGAAGGAGAACCATTAGCCGATTGATCAGAATTATTTGAGAGATCAATGAAATAAAGTATTACCTTTTGTGCGTAAGCTTCTTCAGCCGATTCCCTGTCCCCGGCTTGATTGAGGGCTTAGCTGGATGCCCGAGAAGATGAACTTGAAGCCCGATGAGGGGAAGATCCTTCGCTATGTCATCCAAGATGTCATCTGAAAATAAGTAATGAGATGCAAAGTGCAGAGATAAACCTTGGCGTAAGAAAGAAAAGAAAATATGTAGAAAACATTATTACCAATATGACCAATAGCCTCATGAATTTCTGCACTATCAATAGAAGCATGAGGAGGAGATTCTTTTTTCTGCCATTTTATCCAGTATGATCTCGCTTCGAGTATCAAGTAGCAAAATCAGTTCATTTGGCGCAAAGAAAGGAAGCAATCGCTTAAGAAGGTAAGCACTGTATGGCCAGTGGTCTCTTGAATTTCTGCATCTTCCTCTTGGATTTCAACATCTTCGGTGCCCGAGAAGATGTTTCAATAATTCTCAACACATTGGCTGATTTTGAAGGCCCGACCTGTGGGTCAAGGAAAATATATAATAAGTAAAATAAGCCTTATCATGGTTCGAACAAGACCCGACCAAGAGTATACCTTGGGAGAGAGCTTAGCCTTCTTGGATCTTGTTCTTCCGGGTACATTAACATCTCTCGCTTGGGCCAGTAATAGCCTTCCTCTTGCCTTCTCCTCTCGAAGAAGCCGTGCCCAAAACCGCCGGTATTTTCATGAAAGTTGCCGAGAGGGGGGCAAAAACCTAAAGCAGAATTGGCCCAAATTTTGTAATATTGAATTGCTTGAGAAGGAGGAATAGGCTCGGGGTCCCTGAGAAGACAAAGGCAATACTTAAGTTAAGAGCAAAGCCGAAAAGGAAGAGAATTGTGAGTATAAGGAAGTCACCTCACCGTCGAATCAAATTGAGCATACAAATCTTGACATAAGGGGTGCACCGGTATATTGAAAATATGAGCACTCCACTCTTGCCACCAAGAGGAGAACAGAGGATGAGCAGCTTTCTATTAGTCCTAGAGGTATTGGCATGAATGCCGGCAAGTCCCATCCAAGCTCAAAAACCTTTTTGGCCTCTATTTCGCCTCCTATCTTCTCCCTAGGTCTTATGATGTTGGAGAAGAACAATCTTGGAGGCAGCGCCCACAACCTAATTGCCCTGGGCCGACATATTTGGGTTATGAAATTCATAAGATGGATTCAAAGAATCTCCCATGGTGAAACTCTCTGGCAAGACGCAGGGCTTGATGAAAGAATTGAAGATCTTTGTAGCAACCATATCTCAGCAGCCAGATTCATAACTAAATTTGCAAGGCAAAGTCGAGTATCACTTTCTCTATAAGGGAGCCATATCACATGATTGAAGCCTTTAAAGAATAGCTTGAATAGATGGCCAAGGTCTATATCAATGGTAATGGCATTTGCCGCTTCTCCATAAGTTTGACAAGCCTTCTCTTTCACTTGGCCGTCCTCATCATCATTGACGTAAGGAAAACCCAAGGTGTTAAGGTCCACAGAGACTATCCGGTGCATGTACGCTTGTAGCCACATCCGCACAAACCACCGTGGACCATTTACACAATGAATTTCTCCATATTGACGCATTTGAACAATGATCCGATGCATCATGTGATAGACAACTCCCGAAGATATTTGCCCGGAGGAATTAAAGTTCCTGCACCCGGCTCCTCGACCATCACCATGTGATTGAGAGTTGGCTCATTGGATTTGCCACGTAAAACAAACCTGCGCAGAGCCACATGTTCGAGAAAGCTTTATATTCCTTGTTGTCAATGTATCCCGCGGACATGTAAGTCTGGATATATTTGGTCCACCGCTTCCCGATTTGATCGCTTTACGTTGCCGCCGTGCTTGTATTTAGAAGGGTATGCTTTGGCTCTTACATTGAGGCCTGTCATCATAAAAAACGTCGGCCAAAGTAAAAGACATCGGGCCATGGCCGAAGATGAAAGAATTAGTAGCATCGCACCGTAAGTGGGAAGTCGCTATCAAAAGAGAATCATTCCGAAGTGTTCCCGAAAGAGATAACTCCAAGCAATGCCGATATCCCGGAGTCCCAAAGGCTAACATCCGTAAATCGGAGGGAAAGGCCGGGTTTTGAAAGTGTTTGGCCATCGGTTCGGGAAGCTACTCCGGATTTGAAGGGGATCCTCAAAGTTTCTTTCTCCACAAATTCGGTTGGATTGGGATCTCCCATTGGGCCCAAGAAGTACGAATCGGGGTTCACAAAGATAAGGAATCAAAATTTCATCCTTTATATTCCTTCGAAAGAGTGGAACGGCCGAAAAGAATCGAAAAGTGAAAAACCAAGGAAAGAAATTGCCGAATACATGAAAGGAATCGAAGATACCTCCGGAACTCCATCAAGGGTTGCCATTGGGGATTGGAAGTAAGCTCGAATCTGAACGAGGAAGAATCGGGTTTTTGAATGGCGGCCGCGATTTGAACAGTGTTGACCTAGATGAGAAGAGAAGTCAGTGTTCAATTTCGAACAAAATCACTTTTATCCCGAAATTGAGGGGGCATGTGTTAACACCGGATTTTGGTAAAGACCAATGACAAAATGGGCCGATTCGGTAAAATCTATGAGAAAGCGTAAATCCAACGCTGCTTAAAGCAAATGAGCGTGCGGTCGGCTAACTTTGAGCTATTCGGCAAGCGTATGTGCAATTGACTCTGGGTGATTCGGCAAGCATTGGTGCGGTCGGCTATCTTTGAAGACAGTGGCTCCATTCGGGAAGCGAAAGGTGGCAAGCAAGAAGCCGAATAGAAGGAGAAAAGCGTGATGATCAAGGACTCCGAGGAGAATTATAGCAAGAGTCTCGCCATACTTTTGAGTTACCTTTAACATATTGTGTACGTCGCAATCTCTTAGGATTCATGTTATGTCCAGGGTATAAATATAGACCCTCGACCATTGTAAAGGATATTCACAATCAAATCAATACAACCGGCCCCGTGCCACGTTTCGAGTCCCTTTTGTCATGTCGCCGAAGTTCTTCGAGAGGAGCCAATCGATCCGTCGACCTCCGTAAAGTTCCGCAACCTTGCTATCATGTCTAGTATCATGCGGTGGATTTAGATCTTGATGCAAGTAGTCTTGTTCGCCTCGATGGGATGGCCGTGCGGCAGGCGCCTACTTGATGATCAAGAAGTCTTTGCTTATGCTTTGTCTATCTCGACTAGATGGCCGCGGCGGCAGCGCCCCGCTTGATAGCTTAGCGAGGCAAGATAGTTATCGATTCTTGGTTAGATCGTGAGTCGTGCGGCAAGGCTAGGATCCGCCTCGAGGATTAGTTATCGGCTCTATTAGATTTGGCAAGGTCTAGTAGATTCATTAAGTTATCACGTGTTGCATGACTTTAATATTTCATTTATTTGTAACACTCTTTTGCCCAATCTAGATTTGATCGGTTTTGGCTTCTTATTTTATAGATCTATTTGCTCTCTAATGTTCTTTTTACTCTTATATTATCATGATAAATAGATCGTATGCTTACGTAGCCGAATTGGATCAATCTAGATTGTTACATGTTGCGGGTTCTTGCATGTTAGAAACGCTTAGACTTTGATAGGATCGGGTATCGTGCGGCAGATGCAGGTCTTTGATTAGTTTAGTCGTGATAATTTGTATGTTCCTTCTTCATGGACCCCCGAGTCGGCTGTATTGCCGAGCTTGGTTATGCTTCAATTCGTAGTTAACTTTCACTTGTTCAAACATGTCTTCTCATACATGCATGTTCGGCAATCAATACATTACGTGTTTCACCTTCATATTAGCCGAATGAATCGTATGCATGATTGGCGCGCATGCCTTCTATAGCTGTATGTCGTCGTAAGTGGCTTCGGGGGCGTATATACGAACTGCCTGCGTCTCATCCGACACGCCCGATTTTGTATTTAACAGTTTTTTTCCCCTTGTCGGTTTTTCAGGTCAAACTGACCGCACGCTTCGGATCTCCAAACCGTGCGGCTGTCCGATTGAAGTCACGCTTTTCGGCTTGCTGTGTGCTTGGCGCAGGGTGCAGATTTTGTGCCAACAGTCTCGAATACTTTCCCATGCTGATACAGACCATATGTCATCTATCAAGATGTTGTACCTGTTTCAAACATTATGTAGACGTTGACCTAAGTAAGTATCAAATGAGTTATTCTTCTACGAAATGTATGTATCTCTATTTATTTCAAGCATACTATAAAGAGAGGTTGGAAAGGGGACATTAAGTGTAACTTGTGGCTTAGAAGAAACAACGCAACACCTCTTTGTTTACTGTCGTATGGCTAGATTTTTGTGAAATGCTTTCTTCATGATTTTTAATTTGCATTCACCCAACGATACTTATTATCCACATGTTTGCTTCATGGTTAAAGAGTTTTGCTCCAAGTTTGAGAAACCAGGTTATAGTGAGGATGGCGGCAATGTGGGCTTTGTAGTTAAATAGAAATGATGCGGTGTTTTTTTTTTTGTAGGGAGACATACTGGATCAGACAGTGATCTCTGTTAGTCATATCTAAAGAGAAAGAGAGTGGCTTCAAGAAAGCATGCAGTCGTTTGGAAGTAATGGCGTTAGAATTTTTTGGAAAGTCGGAATGAAGACACCATAGAAGGATAGAGAACTAAGTTCCTTTGGTTTAGTTTCTATTGAATCTTGGTTGTTCGTTTTCGTTTCTATTTAAACTTCCGCTTATTGGAGCCAGATCTAAGTACCTTTGTAATGAACAGCTCCCCGTTCATGGATATAGGAGGTCGTAAATCTTTTTTCCTAAATAAATCTAAAAAAACATAACTTAAATAGAACATATAACTGCGTTAAAGATGACTTAAACATGGTATAGGAGAATTATTTTCTTTACCTCTTCCCTTGTAGCTGTTTGGTGAGATGCTTTTTGAGCCCATCTTGTTTCCATCCCTCAATTCCATTGAGGTTACTCTCGGGAGCACCAGGTTGCTGCTGCTCATGAATCTGCTTAATAAGGTCTCTTAGAACCGTGGGGAGATGGAACTTCTGCGACACAAGCACGTATGCTCTGCAGTCGAATTTGTGTCCTAATTTGTTGTACAGCGCCATGGCTAGTGTGCTCTTCCCAACGCCACCAAATCCCCAAATGCCAAGCCATCTCACTGCTCCAGCTTCTTCATGGCACCCTCCAACAATCCCGTCGTCGCGGAGCCACGGCTCCAGCTTCTCCATGTCAGCCTCCATGCCCACAGGCTCCTTGATGCCGATTAGCTGGGGAGGAGGCACCGGCAGGTATATGAGGCCGCTTGCTGCATCATGATTGCTCCCACTGCCACTGTCACTTTCAGGGTTGCCCACCCCATACCTCAAGCGCGGGTCGCTGACGTTGTGCGCACGGGCCTTGAGGTTGCCGATCTCGGTGGCGATGCGGTGGCGCGCGTAAAGCCTGGTGAGCAGGTACCACTTGCGCTTGAGGTACACCCACTTGCCGCTTCCGCGGGGCTCGCCGCCGAGACGGTGCCTGATGTCGTCCACGCAGTCCTCGATGTCGTAGGCCACCTCGCGCACCTGCTTCATCCAGTCCTGCCGCTGCTCGTCGTGGTCGCCCGTCGCCCGCTTGAGCCTGTTGAGGAAGGCCTGCATGCTCGCCAGCTCGTCGTTCATGTACTGGACATCGTCGCGGACGCCGCGGAGCAGGATGTACTCCTGCGCCAGGAGGCTCCCGAGCTTGTCAACAAGGGATTTCACTGCGCGGCCCGATGCACCGACGACGAGTTCCATGGCTCTAGCTAGTAGCCAAGCTTCTGTTCTTCTTCTCTCGAGCAAAATCTAAGGGCCACAGATCTCTCGCTTGTTGCTAGAAAGCTAGCAGCTGCTAGAAGAAACTGTCCTTCCGACCATATGTGAGGTACAGCTAATAATACGTTTTGCAAGGTGAACCCTTGGTTTGTTTCATCAGATCTGCTTGTGATGAAGGTCACATGAGGTATTTCACTAAAAAAAACAATTGGCCAGCTGGTGGTGGACTTTGCCCTTCTAATCTTCAATGCAAAATTTGTTAGTATATTGTTAATTGTTTGCTCGATATTATAGAGTGAGGATGGCAGTTGGAATAGTTGGCCAAATGTTAATTGGCCAAATTATTGGCCTTGCCAGAACGATTACTAATAAGTAATAATACGTTTTGCAGATGAACCCTTGGTTTGATTTATCAGATCTGCTTGTGATGAAGGTCACATGAGGTATTTCAATAAAAAAAACAATTGGCCAGCTGGTGGTGGACATTGCCCTTCTAATCTTCAATGCAAAATTTGTTAAGTAGTATATTGTTAACTGTTTACTCGGTATTATAAAAAATGAGGATGGCAGTTGGAATAATTGGCGTACACATGCTATTGACTTATTGGGTACACGAAATTATTGGCCTTGCCAGAACGATTACTCACGTTCCCACCTACCGCATATGCGTGTGTATGATCCACGAGTGGACATTAGGGGGGCATCGAACCACCTGTGATTTTAGCATTATTTTTTTAACCTGTGATTTAACCCTCAGTTTTTAAAAGCATCTCAAAGAGTTTTCAAGAATTTCTTCCTAAAACTACAGAGTTCCAACTTGCTAAAAAGTTGTGAAAGGAATAAATAAGACCACCTCCAACAGTTTCCAATACTTCACTCCTAAACATTGAGGACAATTTTATATAAAAATCCCATACTATTTCTAAATTATCCTAACCATTCTTTCTCTCGTACATTTGCATCAGGAACACTTTCTTACTTTTTATTCTTTTTCACGTGACTCTAACTCTGCATTGGTCGATCGACAGATGTGGGGAAGCTTGAAACGCGTGACAACGAGTCCAAACAACTATGCGTATAGGGAGTTTTCTCAGAATTACCAAAAGATTGGGAGGTGATCTAGAGAGTTGTTAGAGATGTGTTTTTTTTTTCATTTTCCAAGAAAAATAAGGATTAGTAAAGTTTATTGGGCACTCTAGGAGATGCTCTTAGTCAGAGCAAACCGTTCCTAAAGTCTAAATAATTAAGTTAAAGAAAAAAAATGAAAAATAGACTATGCCATCCTATGACCTTCTATTAGCTAAAGGCTAAATAATTAAGAGCCTATTTGGATTCTCCTCAATTAAAATTTAGCTAGCTAATTGGTTACCAAACTTTTAGCTAAAGGTCTTTGGATCCTCTAGCAAATTGAAGACTTTGGACCATGCTACCCGTCAAGGCCTGTTTGAGGGAAAAAGGGATGTGTCAAAAAGACAAGGGTAGTTTGAAAATTGAGGAGTATTAACATTTCTTAATATCATCAATAGATTTAGATCCCTAGCAATGGCACCAGAAATGTTTCGTGGCATTTCCCAATATTGCTGCAAGTGGTACACCTCTAAAATGGTAGTTTTAGAAGAGTCTGCATGGACACCATGGCATATCATGGCTAATCTTACCTCTATCAAGAAAGTTGCAGAGCACTAGGACTATAACTTCGGCAGTCAATATCTCAAAGATGCTATATGATGCACTTTCAGTATTCCTTAGTATTGGTATCAATATTAACATGCTAGATTGCTCTGAGTGGATTAGTAGTATTTTATTATGACTAGTCATATTTATCACTTATCTGTTTATCTTTTATCTTGTAACATATTTTTATTTTGAGGAGAGTTTGACATTGGCTACATCTCTTATTCACTGCATATAAGTGTTATCAATACTATAGATTATTAGTTTAGCCATTTCTTCCTAATGATAGAATATAAATAACAACCTGGTAATACTCTAGATAAAATGCTTCAATGGTATAATTATCTGTCCGCTTGGATTTAGTACCATCAATTATTTCTAGCTATATAGTTAACGATGATAATCTAGTTACATGCTTAGGAGTAAAGATAAGAGATAGGTAGTTGCTAAAGATAAGTTAATTAGTAACATACATCTTGTAGTGTTGTTATTCTAATATAATGACGCTATGAGATGCCAATAGTAGACTCAAAATTATGTTGGACTAGACCTCCAGCATGTGTTGCACGTCCTGGTTGATCTCCCTAGCCTCCACACCTTCCTTCAGTTCTTCATGACCCTCTCCAACATTCCTAAGAAATATAACATTATTAGATAGCAATCTATTCTCAAAAGTATGCAACAGATCGCTTAAGAATGAGCTCACCTCTAAATTTAGTTAGTCGCATTAGAGCTCGAGTCATTGTTGAAAGCCCTAGTTTGGTTTTGGATAATTAATGAAACCTTTGAACTAATCCTTTGTGGCTAAGTGTATGTAGCATAAGAAAGGATGGTCCATGCCAAGTGATGGAGACATGGAAGAAGACCATGATGTTGGTGGTGAATAGTGGTGAATACCAAAGGATTGTGATCAAGTGCTCCAACTTGGAAAAGAAAAAAGAGAAAAACAAAATGGGCTCAAGGCAAAGGTATACTTGATAGGGCCATTTTGTTTTGGCACTCAAGACACCATAAAGGGTGTGAGTGTATTTAGGATAGATAGCCGTACTATTAAGAGGGGTAATCTTAATGTAAAAGCGGTTATCAAGTGCCACTAGGTGTTCTTATTCCATGCATGTGCATTAAGACCTAGTGAGAGCTAACTAATCCCTTAGAAAATGACTTGTAAATACTAACACACTTGCACAAGTGAAGATACATGTTGGTGTTAGCATATGAGAGCAAAGGATAGTGGGGTTTGGGTGTAAACCCCTCTTGCCTCGCAAGCTCGGCAGGACTCAAGAGTTTTTGGCGCTGATTGCAGTGACCGGACGCTGGTCTCGGCTTGACCGGACGCGTCCGGTCCTTCGTTGAAGAATGCGCGCGTCCGCTGATGGAGCAGCGGACGCCGCCCGGCCGTTTCGGGAGCTTTCGGGGAGCTCTCTGGAATCGACCAGACGCTGGCGGTTGAGGGCCGACCGGACGCTCCGGTGGCGCGTCCGGTCAGCACTGACGTATGATGACATCAGCTTCAGGTGAAGGGAGAAGGCGAGCGGACGCTCGACGCGTCCGATCACCCTGGATCGGACGCGTCCGATCGTGTTTTGCACGCTCTGGATACTCTCTGGTGACCTACCGGACGCCACTGTTGGCGCGTCCGGTGGTTGCACAGGACGCATCCGGTGCCTGCCTGACAGCGCGCGAGTGAGTGCTAACCGTTGGGCGCGAACGTTGGAATTCAAACGGCTAGTACACGTGGATGGTTATGTACGACCGGACACTGGACCGGACTCGTCTGGTCACCCCATGTCGAGCGTCCGTCAGGGCCAACTCAGGGTAACGGTTGGTTGAGGGCTTGCCCCTCTATATATGCTTGTTGGCCGGCTCTAGCTAACTCTCTTGCATATTTTCTTTTGTGATACATCCTTGTAAGCTAAAGCAAACTTCTCCCACTCACTCTCTTGCTTGATTGTGCATCCTTAGTGAGATTGAGAGTGATCCTAGTGCATTTGCTTAGAGTTTGAGCATCTAGTGGCACTAGAGATCGTTGAGCAGTGGGATTGCTTGTTACTCTTGGTGGTTGCTGCCAGATAGACGGCTTGGAGCTGTGGTGGAGGTCCGGCACGAGTTGGTGATTGTTCGTGGCCGGCTCCCGGTGATTTGTGAGGGGTTCTTGCGCCTATTCCCCGCGGGAGATTCGCGAAAGGTGACTCTAGTAAATTGCTCGTGTCATTGAGTTACCTCACTTGTGGGTAGTTGCTAGCGGCACCCATGGAGGGTTAGGCATTGTGGCCTATTAGCGCGCGCAACACCAAGTGTTGGTCGACACAACGGGGACTAGCGTGCCGGCAAGCACGTGAACCTCGGGAGAAAAATCATTGTGTCATATTGTCTCCCTTAGTTTTCTTGGTGTTTATATTGTGATTGACATCCTCCTCTCTTGCTCGGCATCGGTAACAATCACCCTATCACTTGTATTACCTTGTTTCATACTTGCTCTACTGATAGCATTATTGTAGTTTATCTCTCTAGTTTGATCACCTAGGTGTAAACTAGTAACTAAGCTTTTGTGTGACAAGTAGAGATCATAACTTTACTAGAATTGTCAATAGGTGGCTTGCCAAACAAGTAGAGCTAAAGCAAACCGCTTTTACGCCATTTGTTGTACTAACCATTTGCTCTAGTGTATTTGTAGAATTTTAATTAGGCTATTCACCCCCCTCTAGCCATTTAGGACCTTTCAATTGTACCTTGCATAATAGTAGGAGGACCAGTGGGTGTATCTAGAGGAGTGATGTCCTTATCAGTGGGTCCCACACCCAAGTAGCCTGCAGAACTATCCCTTCCCTTCTCTTTGTGCTTATCCCTTTCCATCTTCCCCTCTGAAGCGGAGTAGGCAATGGCTCCCTTCCCACCTTCGTAGCCCAACTGGAGCAAGCGGTGGCTCAACATCGGTGATGGAGCAGGTAGCGTGGGAGGTGGGGGTGTGTCCATTTGTCTACTCCTCGACTGTTGCTACCAAAAATTGCCGACGTCTCTCATCTTATCCTCTGACCACCCCCACCATCACTCCATCCCCTCTTTGGCTCTGCTTGTCCACCAGCATCCAGCATCTTCCCTCTCACCTTCCAATGGCATGTAAGTCACGGTGAGGCAGTGAGATTCGGCTGTGAACTCCAAACCGTGTTGGTGATCTGGCTGGCAGACTTCGCCACAAGGTCAAGATCTGGCTATGGACTTTGACGTCATGGAGATTGCACAGGGCTCAACGAGGATGGGCATAACAGTCAGCGAGGTGACCATGATGGGCGCACTGGCGGCCATGTTGATTTCACTAGGGAACAGAGGGGATTATTAGAGCAATGCCAGTAGAGGCACCCAAATTAGGGCCCCTACTTTTGATTTGGGTGTTTTCCCCTATTTTCATGGCTCAGTTTTTTACTTGTAATAGGATCCAAATTTAGGCCCCCAAATGCATTCAGTCACACACTGATAGAAAGGGCCCACACATCATCCTCTGCACTCTATCAACTGGTCCATACAAGGGGAATGAACAACTATATGAGAAGGAACCACATCTAGGAATGCAAGATCTGGTTCTCTCTGATCCTATTCTGGTGGAAGGGCGATGCTACTCTCGTCGGGCAATGGGAAGCGACCGGCAGGCAACGGAGCAGAGGAAGTCAATAGAGTGAAGGCAACATCAAAGGGGAGAGCGGCATGGAGTAGCAGGGGGCGGCGCTTTGGCACTGCACGCTCGCGTGCCCAGGCTGCCGGGGAACCGGGCGGAAGGGCACCACCGGTGGGAGCCGCTTCCGCTCTGCTCTGCTCCAGGCACCGCACCTATGCGTGTCGTGCGAGGAGGGGCCACAGCCACTGCGTTGGAGGAGCCAAGAAGATCCACCAGCCACCGCGTTGGAGGAGCTAGAGAAGATCTAAGGAGGCCACCTCATCCACCACGCCTCTCCTCTGCACCTCGTCACCGTGCCTCCACTCTGGTCCTCGCTGTGCGATTCCGTGCAAGGGCACGGGGGAACTGTGGCAACCGCCGGATTGGGGATGGGGGATGAGCCCCTCAGAATCAGGTCTGTGGTGAGGATTTCGGGGTTGATCCCAAATTAAGGGCTATAGGAGGAGCCCTGCTGAAACTGTCCCGCTCTTTTTGGTACGTGCGTTCTTAGCTAGAACGACTATCTTTAGGACGCGGGAGTAGTAATAGTGTATTTCCACATGCATATGCATATGCATATATATGCTTTTGACAAATGCTCATGAACGTGCCATAGCCCATATATAATATAGCAGTGTACTCCTTTAACGTTGTGAGCCACTTCGATCTAACAAAGATAGAATAATAGGATGTGTCGAGTTACTCCCTCAGTCCAAGAAAAAATATAACTATGGATCCATACAGGTAAAACTAGTTCAATTTTAATAGAGTTATTTATAGTAAATCTTTTTTTAGTAAATTTTATTAGCATTGACGCCTCAAAATAAATTTATTAAAAAACTATATAACTAATCTAACAATATTTATTTTGTATCATGTTACTACTTTTCATATACTAAAGGTCACATTTGACTATTTGAAAATGGAGAATTGCATTTTGTTTTTGGAACGGAGTAGTTGACAAGCATCCATCGAACCATGTGTTGTCTGCGCTACCTGACAAGCATCCATGGAACCATGTGTTGTCAGCTAGCTCAGTTTTGTTTACGGATAGTGGTTGCCAACCAGTCACTCCGTTCTCATTGATGGAGACATGCTTTAAAAATTATGTAAGACATGCTTTAAAAATTATGTAAGACATGCTTTAAAAATTATGTATAGTACTTTGTTCGCAACTTTCTTTCTAAAATTTTCCCTTCAGAGTCACATGGATCTATTTCAAATTATGAATACTTACCCCGTTCTAAAAGAGTCAACGGTTTAAAGTTTGATGATCAAAGTTATGTATATAATAAAGTTGCCCATGTATTAGAAGCCTAGGGAGTGCAACAAGGTTGCCCACGTCTTGGCAGCCTTTGGGATGTGCGTGTGTGATGGCGACAGTCAATTCCTAAACCCTCTTCCTGAATATATTCGGTTGACTGTAGCTGTTGAGAGTGCAGCACATGAGTAATGGAATCCATTTCCATTTAAAAAATGTTATATACAATAAAGGTATTAACATTTATTTATGATAAAATAATAATAATTAAATTAATTATGGAATATATTTTCATAATAAATCTAATTAAAGACATAAATGTTAATACTAATTCACTATAATATGAATCTCAATTACTTTGTTAACCGTATCCAAATCAAACCATTGACCAAACATTAATACAAATTAATGATGAACTAACAAATGTTACTAAATTATGCATTTACAAAGAACTCAAGAAAAAAAAGAGTAGTTCATGTTGAGAATAAGAAAAGTCATGGAAAACTACGATGTACAAATAAAAAATTAAACAATATTTTGAAGGACCAAAATGCTGAACAGAGGAAGGTGAATAAGAGCCTTAAAAGTTATGAAGGCTAAGTTCCAAACAATACGTTAAACCTCTCTTCTAAGCTCTCTTCTAGTAAGGTCAAATCCACATAATATTAATATATATAACTACAATGCTGCTATGTTGGACCTAGAAACGAGACTAGCGCTGTCTCGAAATATTGCAGTAGCATATTTGAGTACGCATCATGATGACAAAAAACCAATTAACTGAGAGACCACAAATTTGAGGTGCTCGTGAGGAGATTCAACAAATTGATGATTAAGCTACCACCACACATGTTCTAGCGCCGATTTTTTTAAAATCCACACCAAAATCACAATTAAGAAATAAAGAATTCCCACAAAATAGTAAAAAAACAAAAAATAAAAAAGAGAAAACCAAAAACCGAAAACTCCTGACACCATTCGAAACTTGTTTGCCAATGTCCTAATCCCAAGTTTGAGACCCAAACTGACTAACCTACCACCCTTGGTTTTGAGGATGAAACTGCCAAACCCACTTGGAGTCGTGTACCCACTATATATGCTTTCTCCATGATGTCAACACGTGTCTTGTTTGCACTCGTGGTTGATCACCAAATGCTTGCACATTCGCCTTTAACCTGCTGGTTCAATCATTGTGACTTTGGTCAACACAGTTCCATAACCATACTCACATGTACACTTACCTGTTGATGTGTTCAATTGTTAATGACAGACCACAGTCCGTCCTCCAGCCATCAGTCACTTGGTCAAAGCCTTCGCATCCGTCCTCTACCGCTCTTGATCCATCGCACACGGACTCCTTGTTTGACCTTCTCCATTGTTGTCGACCATCTCACTCTCAACACCTGCACATCGATATAAGTATAAGCTAAGAGAAATGTTGCGCATAGGAAGAATCATGCCTCAGTTAGTCCCACACATTAAACCAAAGATCTAATTATCTTCTTGACAATCACTCATACTCTTTTGTTGTACTGAAAGTAAAATAAAAAGTAGTCAAATCACATCAATTCTGCATGTGCTTTGTTTTTTTCTTTTTGAGGAAACAGGAGGGGAGCACCCCTACTGGAATTTATTAAAATTTAAAAGTATAAGTATAGGCCCATCGTTTGGCTTCAGGAAACAAAAAAGATGTGAAAGAAAATCAAAAAAATTACACAAAAGCTTCTAGCCATAAAGCAATCTTGAGTTTGATGTCTTGTTTGGCTCTTAGCTTAACTAAGGCCAATTCCTTCTTTTTTTTTTTTTTGAAAGATCCGGTTACCCGGCATATATTAATAAGAAGAAATAGAGTCACAACAGTAGCGCGAGAGGCGCGCCTCCTATAGTAGACTACTAAAGGAGGACTAAGGAACTAAACTAATTACTCCCTAACATGGTTACTACAAAAAGAGGCTTCAAGGCCTTGCAACCAGCACTAGCCCAAAGGCCCCCCTCATCTTTAATTCTAGAGACAATGTGGTCGACATTGCTTACGGCGCGATTAAATACCACAGCATTCCTTTGGTTCCAGAGAATCCACAAGGTAAGAATTGCCAAGGAGTGTGCCATTTTGGTTCCACCATCAGTCACCACGAGAAACCAATCCTCAATGTCTATTGCCATGGGCCAGGAGGTTGGATGTAGATTCCCACAGCCGCTCCAAACTGAGACTCACGCCCAGACAATTCTAGCAACTGGGCATTCCACAAAGAGGTGCCAAGCCGTCTCCAAATTCCGGATGCACAAGCCACAGAAGTAGTTGTTTTCCCATCCTCTTACCTGAAGGTGGGCAGCTGTCGAGAGCTTGTCTTGCAAGAGCAGCCACAAGAATAACTTACATTTTTGAGGTGCCCAAGCCTTCCAGATGAGCCGTGGAAAATTGGAGGAGGTGCACCCCCCGAACTGGATGTTATAGGCGGACTGTGCTGTGTATGTTCCTGAGCTATCCAACTTCCAGGAGATGCTATCTTCCTCAGAACTGTCCCAATCTAGCTGCGTTGACTGCAGCACATTCCACAACCTAAAGAATTCCTCTAGCAAGCCATTGTTGAGACCATGGGCAATATCTCTGATCCAAGCCCCATCATGTATAGCCTCAAATACGGTCCTGTTTTTCCTCTTGCTGTGGCTGAACAGAAGTGGGAAGACATTCGATAGCGGACGGCCGAGAACCCAGTTTGAGTGCCAAAAGAGGGCCTTGCGGCCGTTTCGAACCGTTACTATTGTCGCTGCAGCAAAGAGGGAGAGGTCCACATCGTCCACTGGCAGTGCCGTCCCTTTCCAAGGCCTTTGAGGATTGGACCAGGAGAACCATAGCCACCTCAAGCGCAGCGCCCTGCTGAACCTTTCCAGATCAAGCACTCCTAGGCCACCAAGCTCAACCGGCCTAGCAACCAATGGCCAAGCCACTTTACACTTGCCACCTGAGATCTCCTTATCGCCGGCCCAAAGGAAACGACGGCGTGCTTTGTCAATGTCCAGGATGAGTTGTTTGGGAACCTTCAGCGCTGTCAAAAGATAGGTGGGGATGGCAGTAAGGACCGAACGGACCAGCTCGCGCCGCCCTGCTGCATTTAGCAGCCGACCCTGCCACCCTGCTAGCCTTGCCCGAATTTTGTCGATGACAGTCTGAACATGCACTAATTTCATCCTTCCTAGTGTCAATGGGAGCCCCAAGTATATGATCGGAAAGGGCACTCGCTGACCAGCAAAAGGCTCCAGAACGTAATCCAAATCAACACCTGAGCATCTGATGGGAGCTACCAGGCACTTCCCAATGTTGAGCTTTAGACCGCTGGCATTTCCGAACTGCTCCAACATATTAAAAAGAGCTGCAACTTCACTGCGAACAGGGTTAAGGAAGATGACTGCATCATCAGCATAAAGTGACAGACGTAGCTTCGCAAAGCGCCCTCGCAATGGGCTAAGGACGCCCTCCTGAGTGGCCAGCTCTAGAATCCGCTGCAAGTTGTCAATGGCCAAGATGAATAAATACGGCGATAATGGATCACCTTGCCTAAGACCGCGGGCATGGTTAATCCTTGCTCCTGGTGCCCCATTCAATAATACCGATGAGTGCGAGGTTTTAAAGAGCAGACTCAACCAATCTCGCCATCTGGTGCTAAATCCCCTGTGCTCAAGAAGCTCTAAGATGTATTCCCACGACACCGTATCAAAGGCCTTAGAGATGTCTAACTTGAACAAAAGGGCCGGCGTCTTGGTTCTGTTGTACGCCCTTGCCAAATTCCGCACATACATGAAATTGTCCTGGATGCAACGGCCTTTGATGAAAGCACTCTGGGATTGTGAGATAAGCCGATCAATGTGACTGGAGAGACGGATGGCCAGCATCTTGGAGATTAATTTTGCAAACGAGTTTATCAGACTGATCGGCCTGAAATCTCTTGCATGCTCAGCCACTTCCCCTTTCGGAATGAGAGCAATATGTGCGCCGTTGAGGTGCTCCAATGGCCCAGCCCGCAGCTGGTGGAAACATTGGATGGCATTAGAGAGGTCTGTCTTGATGATCGGCCAGCAAACTTTGAAAAACAGCCCTGGAAAACCATCAGGCCCAGGCGCTTTCTCACTTGGTAACTGGCAGATTGCCTTGTGTATTTCCTCCTCTAAAAAAGGCAGGTCCATGGAAGGGTCGTCAACTTGCCTCAGCTGTAACCTGTCCCAATCCAGACTGCAGGTCCGCTGGACGTATGTCCCCTGTATTTGCAAGAAATGCATATACAGAATGTCTTCCTTTGCGGCATGGTCCCAGATGATAGTTCCTTCATCCGACTTTAGATAGGAAATAAGGTTGCGCTGTCTATGGCTATTAGCTTTCTGATGAAAAAACTTGGTGCACGCATCGCCTTCCCTGATCTGTATCAGTCTTGAACTCTGCCGCCTTCGAGAGCGTTCAATGGATGCCCAACCCAGAACTCTAGTCTTGAGCTCCCTGTGTAACTGTAATTCTGGCAGCGAGAGAGACCTTGATTCTTGTGCGGTGTCAAGTCTCAGAATGATCTCATTGGCCAATTGGAGCTGCATTTTGGCATCACTAAAAAGATTTCTGCTCCAGGACCGAAGTGCTCTGCTTGTTGCCATTAGCCGATTGTGATAGGTCATAAGCGGTGATGCTCCCCCTACCGGAGTGTTCCAAGCAGCAGCAACAATGTCCATGAACCCTGGTGCCCTAGGCCAGAAAAACTCAAAACGGAAACTGGCTGCTCTAGGTGCATGCTGGTGACTGCCAAGGAAAAGAGGTGAGTGGTCCGAGAGGGAGCTGGAGAGCGCCTGAAGGCTCACAGTAGGAAAAAATACATCCCACTCCTTGTTGCAGAACACCCTATCCAGATGCACAAGTGTTGGAGAGGCACGCCCATTGCTCCAAGTGTAACGCCTGTTCTGCAACCGTATCTCCAGCAATTCACTGTCATCTAGAGCACGGCGGAAGCGGCCCATCATCCTTCTGTTAATGTTGCTATTATTCTTGTCCCGCGCCTCATAGATCAGGTTGAAATCCCCCAGACAAAGCCACGGCATGCCTGCAGGAGGTTGGCAGTCCACAAGCTCAGCGAGGAAAGAAGGCTTCAGGCTTTCCTCAGTCGGTCCGTACACCGTTGTGATCTTGAAAGTAACATTGGTCAGCTTCATTGTTAGTTCCAGAGAGAGAGTGTACAATTGTGAAACTGGTGACTCGGCCTTCACAAAATCTTGATTCCAGGCCACCAAAATACCACCACGGGTGGACACCGCCGGAAGGTATTCAAAACACATATCCGGATGCCCCAGAAATTCAAGAGCCAAGAAGCTACTAATAGTGTCAAGCTTTGTTTCCTGCAAACAGATGATATTGGGTCTAGCTTCCTGAATCATGATCTTAACGACTTCTCGACGAGCAGCGCAGTTGAGGCCGCGCACATTCCAGTTAAGCAGCTTGATGTCACTCATTGCAGGGAAGAGAGCAACAAACACAGCAAGTGGCCAGCAAACCGTTCTCATTGAAAAAACAGCAACACAAACACACAGCCACCACATTGACAGTAACCATCACAGCACAGCAGTACTGCCTCACAGTCATACAGCCACCACCACTACTTTGCCGAAACAGCAGTCTCGTCGGCAATACAAACCAACCATCTAAGACACTGACATCACAAATCCCACTGAGCAAGACAGCACTGAACACAGATTCTAACTTCACCGGTTGAAGACCGGCCGGCGCTGGCACTATCCTAAGATACATTAGTCACAAAATGACTACTGTGGCACTGAGCCTGGTGCTCTAGGCTGCATCCATCCCCTCTGCCCCAGATTGGGCTGCAATGGCCTCAAGCGTCTTGGTGAGCTCCCTGTTGCCCAGCCGTGTCGCCGCCCTGATGGCCTGTACCGCCTGGTCTGGGAGGTCCTGTCCATACAAGTTCACATAAGCAGTAACAGCAGCATCCGGGGCTGCCGACGTGGTGCCGACGAAAGCGAGCTCACGCATGAGCTTGCGCTGGGCGCGCTCAGCCACTGGAACGGTGGAGGGACGGGCTGCCAGACGGGAGCTTTTGCGACTCGGTGCAGCAGACCTCTTCCTGCTGCGGCTGCTGCTCGGTCCCGAAGGCTCGGGCCCGCTCAGCACCGGCGCAGGAACATCTCTGAACACGCCAGCATGGAAAGCGGCGTACTCGTCCTGCTCGTCCACCGAGTTCCTGAGGCCCAGCGCCTCAGCAGTAGCAGCTGCCGCATCCCCATCTCCATCTCGAAACATCGAACACAGAACAGCAGGGTCATCAACATCAGAGGAGTCACCAGTACCTGCGTCGTTGTTGTTCTGACCGGAGCCGTCGATGTCCATCCTGGTGACACGATCAGAGATGTCGGCCACCACGTTCTCGGACCGCAGCCCAGCATCATCAACTTGTACTCCTGGGCCGAAGGTGATCTCCTGGACAGGCTGTGCGTACTGGGCCGAGGTGCTTGGCCTAGCCCACAGCTTGCTGATGGGTCGGTACGCCTGCGATGCAGGGCGGCTGCCATCGCCCTCCGGCGAGAAGGACAGCGGAGCCGCCGGCGGCACTCGAGCAGCACAGCCAAACTCGTGCACCATGGGGTCATCTTCCTGGGTCAGGTTGTAAGCTGAAAGCCCCCCATCGACATAAGGTCGGAGATGGTCGAGGAGGGGATCGTGGCCACCAGAGCATGGCCTGCCGTAGGAACGACCCACTGGTGAGCGGGACCTCCTGCGCTCCCAGTCCTCCGAGGCGTGGAGGAGAGCATCCCGTCCACGAGGCGTCCGCTGCGGAGAGCGGCTAGCGAGGCGTCCTCTGTCCAAGGGCGCGCTGTCACCATCCCGTGCCTGTGCCGGACAGAACGCGCAGAGGCACAGCCGGGGAAGAGTTGCCGGACGCGGATGCTCTTGGGCACATCGCTGCGGCGGGGAGGCTCGCAGAAGTCGTCGTCGTCGTAGTCGTCATCCCGTGGCGCACGGTGCTCCTGAGGCACACGGCAGGCCTCCGGGCGAGCACGTCTGATCGGCGCATGGTGACCGTCAAGCACCCCCTCCACCCAGTCAAAGCGCACAATGGTAGGCGCAGAGCTTCCCTGCTCTGACGACGTCCTAGAAGACGTGCCGTCAGGGGACCTAGGAGTCCAGTCCTCATAACCCACCAGGTGAATGAGGATGGTCTTGTCAGCAAGCATCCCGGTTGGCGGCGAGGCTGGGATGCGTGTCGTCGTAGGCAGGCCGGTGATGTTCATGGCTTGCCCAGCCCGCGCCGCGAAGACGGTGTAGTCCAGGGACGTGGCAGTTCGCTTGGATCACGCATCCAGACCCAGCAGGATAGGAACTGGACGGTCTCCCGCTGCTGCGTAGCCTCCCGGTGCTGCGAGGAGAGCCTGTCGAAGACACAGGCATCGCCGAGGATGAGGTTCACTCCCTCTTCATTCCAGGCCTCGAAGGGGACATGCTCCATGGTCACCTTGACGTGGCACCACCAGGTCTGCTCCTGGCCGCCGCCCGCTGAGACCCAAGGACTGATGGGGAAGATGGACCCACCAATCTCAACATAGCCTCTGTTGAGGGCTCTACCCTGCTCCAGTGGAGAGCCAAACACCGCCACATACTGTCCAGCGGTGAGCTTGGAGACTCTGACAGTGTGACGAGGCAGGTGTAGCTGCTCGGTCAGCGCATGAGCCACCTCCAGAGCATTGGAGCGGTATCCCTCCGGCGATGACGAGATGACCGCCGCCAGAGCACGAAGCCTGGAGGCTTCGCGGTACATGCCCTCCGTAGCCATGATGTTGGAGTAGCGGCGCATGGGGCGACGGAGGGCAGCACCAGGGAGGTCGTGCTCCATCTCCCGCTTGGCGTCGGGGGACGTCCCTCGGGATGGAAGAGGGGGGAAGACGATGCGGCTGTGGATGTTCTCCGGCGGGAAGGTGAGGCGGGCACGGAGCTGCTCTGAGATGGCGCGGGGGCGGCGAGCTGGGCAGTGGCGAGAGGTGTGTCCCACCCCACAGCAGGATATGCAACGGATGGGATCTCGGCACTTGGAAACCCGGATGGTCGGAGGTGAGGCAGCGAAAACATCGCCCCCGAAGCGCTTTTTGAAGGCCTCCCGAGCTACAGACGGCACACCGGCGACCGGCTTGCGCCCCCCCCCGCCCTCCCGGTGAGGAGCGGGGCAGGCCGCTGGGCGGCCAGTCTTCGCCGCTTGCCAATCCGGTGAAAGTGGATCCTCCGAGCCTCATTAACGCCTGCAGGGGAGTGATGACCCCCCCACTAAGGCGAGCGGTCGGCGTGGAGCAGGGAGCTCGGAGCTGGGAGGAGCCCTCTACGGCAACCTTACCCAGATCGACACGCCGCCAGACCGGCTTCGACAGGCGCAGAGGCGATGCAGGTTGAACAAGCACCGATTTGAGCTTGGACAGTGCTGCGGATGATGCACGCGCCTGACTTGGGGACTTGAATGCTTGGTGAGGCGCCGGAAGGAGCTCGGCCGGTGCTGCGTCGGAAGCACGCACCGGATCTGGAGAGGTCAGAGCCCGACGCGGTGGGAGCAGGCCGAATCCGGCAGATCCAGCAGCAGGCAGCATGGACTCCAGGAGAGGAAGGCCGACGGCATTGGAGCCCATACCTGGCATCGGATGCCCTGCGTCGCCTCCGTCTTCAGCAGCTGCTTCGTCCGCATCGCCGCCATCAAAGATCGTCATCGTCCCCAGTCCAGCAGCTCCACGAGCTCCGCATCTGGGGTCCCGAGCCGGCTCGACCGGTGCCGACTTGATGGTGGTGGATGGATCGGACGAGGGGAGAGGCGCGGCAGTGGAGGCAGGTGGGGTTGGGGTTGGGGCTGGGGTGGACGCCGGCGCAGGGGCAGTCGCCCGGCGGGGGGAGGGTGGCGTTCTCTCACCTAGGCTCTCCATCGCACAACATATACTGTCAGCCAGCCAACAACGTACATTGCCAATTCCTTCTTGAAGGTGATTTTGACTGAATGCAGGGAATGCTGGATGTTCCTGAAGATGAGATCATTTCTCGCTGTCCAAATTGCCCAGATCATGCAAATGACTATTTCCATGAAGAAAGGTTGCTGTATATGTAACTTGAAGGCTGTTAAGGTCTGAAACAAATCACTTTGAATGAGATTTGCCAGTCCCAGAAGATTCCAACAGTTCATTGAGAAGGGGCACATGAAGAATAGATGCTGAAGAGATTCTTCCTGATTCAGGGAACAGAGAACACAGTCATAGCTTTCTAATTCCATATTCTTCCTTTTGAGTAGTTGCCGAGTGCTTATTCTGTCATTTAGAAATAGCCAAAAGAAAAATTTTCTCTTAGGCTGACAATAGCATTCCCATAACCATTTATAAGAAAATGAACTCGTCGGGTGCCCATAATGCTGACATATGCCTTCTTTGAGGAAAAAGGGCTGCTACCCCAAATGTAAGACCAAACATCATTACCCTCAGACACGATGGTATTGGCTAATATTAGGATTTAGGAGCAACTCTTGGTATTGACTAAAAGCTTGAGTTGACAGCGGGAGGTAGAAGAGATCAGCCAAATTGTCTTGCTCTGACTTCTCAATGAAGGATTGAACTGATATAAACTGATCCTTTGCAAAAGAATAGAGCTTAGGGAATAATGTGCATAAATGCCTGTTATTCCAAATATCTGTCCAGAAGAAACATGTTGAGCCATCTGAAATAGTTGTTGATGCCATACCTTTGAAAAAATCAAGATTTTTCAAGGTGTCTTTCCACCAAAAGGAGCCTTTGTTATTGTGCTGTGAGAGTTGACCAGGCTGATAAATACTGTGCCACACTAGTTGTACCCAGGGAATGTCTAACTTGTTAAAAAATTTGTGGAGATTCTTGAGAAGCAGACTCTTATTCTGAGAGTGGAGGTTGAGGACTCCAAGGCCTCCACATTCTTTTGATTCCAGGCTGCTTTTGCTGGCTTTTTGGAGTTTAAATCTGCACCCCTCCATAGGCAATGTTTTCTGAATTTATCAATCTGCTTGATGACTGTTTTTGGCAATAAATAGGTGCACATGGTATATGTTGGTAAAGCTGAAAGTACTGCATTTGTCAGTTGTAATCTGCCAGCTTCATTCAGAAAGGTTGAGATACTGGATAATCTCCTTTCACATTTATTTACCAAAGGCCAGTAATCTGCTACTGTAGGTCTTGTCAAACTCAGGGATAAACCCAAATAGGTAAAAGGTAGAGAGCCTTTAGCACAACCAAAAGTATTAGCCAGAACATCAAAAAGAGCATCATTAACATTGATGGGAATCATCATAGATTTTGAAAAATTTACTTTTAATCCAGTGGCTTCAGCAAAAGTATTCAGTATAGCTTTAAGGGAAAAGACCTGCCTAGCATCTGCTTGCATAAAAATCAAAGTATCATCTGCATACTGTAGGACTGGAAAATCAGTGTTTTGGGGGAGGTCAACTGGTAATCCTAGAAAACCTGTTTGTCTAGCTGAATTTAGTATGATCTGAAGGAAATCTGCAGCTAGGACAAATAAAAGGGGTGAGAGTGGGTCTCCTTGTCTCACACCTCTATTGCAATGGAACATCTTCCCTGGTACCCCATTGAGGAGGGCTGCTGATGTGCCAGTACTAAAAATCATTTTCATCCACTGTATCCATTTGCCAGGAAGGCCTTTACTTTCCATTATTTTGATCATATATTGGTGCTCCACCTTGTCAAAGGCCTTTTTAAAATCAAGCTTTATAATAATAATAGGCTTTTTTGATTGATGGCAGATATGCCAATACTGTAAAGACCAGGCCAAACAATCTTGAATACACCTGGCTTTAATAAATCCATATTGGTTTTTGTGGATGAGTCGAGGCAAAATTGATTGCAGTCTATTTGCTAGTAACTTAGTAACAATCTTCATTGAAGTATTCAGAAGAGATATAGGTCTAAAATCATTTACTTTGGTGGCATTATCATGTTTGGGAACTAAAGTTATATGAGATCCATTGATACTTTGCAGGCAAACATTTTCATCATAGAAAGCAGCACAAAGATTATAGAAATCTTGACATATAAGGGGCCAACATCTCTTCACAAAATTTGAATTGAATCCATCTGGACCCGGAGCTTTGTCAGATGGCAGCATTTTCACAACCATGTCAATTTCATTTTTGTGAAAGGGCAAGATCAAAGAGGAAAGATCACTGTCAGGTTGAATGAGGGCATCAAAGTTGAAGTCTACATCTATGAAGGATGAGGTACCCAGTCTGCTTTTGGAAGAATGCCAGATCAAATCAGCTTTAGCCTCATGTGAGGTAATCAACTGACCAGTAGAGTCTTCCAGGGAAGTAATCAAAATTTTCCTATATTTAATTGTTGCATTGGCATGAAAGAACTTTGTACTAGCATCACCAAGAGTGACCCATTTAATGGAGCCTCTTTGCTTCCAATAAATATTTTGCTGTCGAAGAAGAGATGACAAATGCTGCTCAAGTAAAGCTTTAAAATTCCATTCAGGTATAGTGAGATCTCTAAATTCTTCCACAAACAGAAAAAAGGATAGTGTAAGCTTGACATTGGCAATCATTTTCTTGAGATTAGAAATACTGCATTTCCACTCCTTCAACACTTTCCTTAGATGTTTGAACTTAGCTGTGAGAATCTTGGCTGCATCAATAATATGTGGAGGAGCTAGCCAACCCTGCTGAACAGTGGATATGAAACTTTAGTGTTCCATCCAGAAATTTTCAAACCGAAAAATGCTCCTTCTAGGAATATTAGTTGCAATTGAAACCACACAAGGTACATGATCAGAAGTTTCCATAACAAGGGGGTAAACATATGTATTTGGATAATTAAGAGTCCAAGACGATGATGTGAAAAACCAGTCCAATCTTTCAAGGAGGGGTGAAACCTGCTTGTTAGTCCAAGTAAATCTTCTACCTTTTAGAGGGAGTTCAACTAAACCCAGGGCACTGATGGCAGCATTAAAAAGATACATCTCTGTATGATCTCCCCTAGGTTTATTCCTATCAACAGGGCTCCTGTAGAGGTTGAAATCTCCCAATACCAACCAATTGATCATGTCTGGCATGTGAATATTTTTGAACCAATTTAAAAAATTTCTTTTACCATCATGGGAACATAGTGCATAAATGTTTGAGAGTATCCAAGAATCATTATTGAAAATAGAAGTAAACTCTAAGGAGATGCAAAAATCATTCTCAAAAATCTTGGTAGTAGAGA
This sequence comes from Chrysopogon serrulatus, assembly GCA_015844335.1. Lineage (NCBI taxonomy): Eukaryota > Viridiplantae > Streptophyta > Magnoliopsida > Poales > Poaceae > Chrysopogon > Chrysopogon serrulatus. The sequence goes on along the minus strand of JADLZL010001941.1, from coordinate 96,044 downwards.
AAAAACAGGACTTCCAAATAACAATGGTTCCTCCAGAAGCCCTTTGAGCAGGAATGAATTCAAAAGAATCAAAAGCATGGGGACAAATTTTATGGATAAAAAGAGCATCAAAAGAGTGCTTTTTGGTTTCTTGTAGACAGACAATGTCACAAGAGGACTCCATAACTTTATCTCTAACAGCATCCCATTTCTTGTCAGAGTTTATTCCCCTAACATTCCAGCAAAGTACTTTCCAAGTTCTTACATCCATATTAAAACATAACAAGGTAAGAGCAAAAGAGGGCCCTAAGACTAGTTAGAACCCGAAGAAGCACCAGCACCCTTGCTGGATGATGGGTTATCCTTCTTTTTCTGTGCCTTCTCAGGAGCTGCTTCTGCATCCTTCTTGGCTGAGGGATCCTTCTTCTTACTCTTTGACAGCTTGGGTGTTGCATTTTTCTTCTTCTTAGGCTTCTCAGTGAGCTTCTCTTAAGTGAGCTCACATGGGTCTAGTCCACAGAAGGTAGCCCCCAAACTCTTGATGATCTTGGGTGAGATAGTTGGAGGTACAGCAGAGCAGCCAATGCAATTTTTATCCATGCAGCTAATTGACTTGAAGCTGTTGAGCTTGAAACCATTGTTCTTTCTTCTTAGCCTTGGGCTCCTTCTCACCTCCTCTTCAGATATAGGAACTTTCCCTTTTGAACTGATCTTCCTCTTCTTTTCAGGTGCAGCCGGCAGTACTGGGGCGTCATCATTGTTTTGATCATTGTTTTGATCATCATCTAGCATCTCTAAGATCACAGAAGAGGTGTGCTCAAAGTTTTGACAGGCATAGAGTTCAACATTTGGACAAGAGGATGGTAGAGAGAAGATTGTGGAGTTACCAGATTCAGTTTGGAAATAGTCCCAAGCATTGGACTGGAGAAAGTCTTTAGCCCATTCAAAAGTGGGAGACTGCAGAAGAACGAAGGAGAAAAATTCATCCAAGCATCAGGAATGATAACAGAATTAAGAGAAGATGAGTGACTAGAAAAGTGTTTTACCTAGTATCTTATTGCCTCAGGAGATAGGCCAAGGGAAGGTATATTCTGGACAGGCGAGAGATCACCAAAGATTGGATCCACACTTGGTCGAACTAGCTGTATCATACCTAACTGAATGTTCTGATTCTGAGCATAGTGATTCACTAGAGGATTGGCATTATCAAAGCCCATCAGATCCTCAATCTGAATGATGTCTTCTGGAGGAGGGATCACTGGTTGAATATTGTTGAAATCAGGAAAAGGAACAATTTCAACAGCTGGGATTGGTAAGGCAGCAGCTGCAATCAAATCTGAATCAGAATCTATTGAATCATCCATTTCAATAACTTGCTCTTCCTGTTGCACATTGTCAGGCATGAAAGGTACCATCTCATTAACCACTATTTCATCTTCCTTAGGTTGCATTGGGATTAGAGCTGGCACATCTCCTTGTGGTTCAGCCATTATAGTAGGAGCCAGTTGCTGAGGTTGATTCTGCAATGCAGGAAGAGGCCCAACAGGGGGTATCAGCCCAAGAGGTGGATGTGGCCATGGAGCCCAGTCCAAAGCCTGCTGATTAACACCAATGCCATTATCATTTGGCCCAACATTTATACCAGGTCCATCATGAGGTTCAGGGGGAGGGCCTTGTCCCGGCTGTCCAAATCCAAAGAAGGCAAACTGATTGGGGTTGACATCATCAGGATAATCAGGGGGGAAGTCTTCATCCTGAGCTTGAGCACCCAGCAACCTTGTTAGCAAGATCTCACATTGAGCTGTCCAGCAATTGGACTCATCCCCATTTCCTTCAGTGAAGTTGAAAAACCATGGAATTGCATCAAGGGCTGAGACCCTGGCCTTGACCAAAACAGTGGCCATATGATCATGGTTTTCTTCCCAGACAACCAATTTTCCAAACTGAGAGACAGCCTTATCCACCAAATAATCATTCCAAAGGTCAAGATTCAGTCCAATCAACAAGAGCCACACTTCATGAGTAAAGATAGCCGTTCTGTTATTCCAGGCTCTGTTATGTGGTATGAACGAAATGGTACCCTGATCAAAAGGGTGGGGACTGTTCTGGATCAGCCAGTCACTGTGAAAGAGATGCGAGAACCGAACAAAAGCTTGACCATGGGGGCAAGGCTGAATGGTAAACATGGGAATGCCCATATGCATATGTAAGAACTCCAAAGTGTGACGAATATGCTCAAAATCTAGCTGAACCTACGGTAAAGGCTGAATGAAGGCAATAGCGACATCGTTGTTCCTCTCCTGAACTCGTCCAGTGACCACTCGCAGCATAGCCGGCCTGCCTGGAACCATGACACGCTGAGCCCGGGGAGGCATGAAAGGGGCCGGATCCACAAAGCGATACGCCATTGTCGGCGACAGCCTCTGCACAGTAACAATTGGGGTTTTCTCAGCCCAAGCAATGTGCCACGCCGGTGGGATCGCTGAAAAACCAAGAACACGGGAGGCAAACTCACCAAACGAGGTGCACCAAGTCGGCGTCGGAGTGTGTGGACGATCAGACGGAGTAGTGAGAGCAAGATCGTCTTCATCTTTGAACTCCGGCGCTTGGAGACGCCAAGCTCGACACCAAGGAACAGTAATGGGTGTTGGAGGAGATACGCCTCTAATTTGCGCTAGGTAGGCAGTGAAGGAAGGGAAAAATTTAGGCGTAGTAAAAGCATGGGTCGAGGTGTCAGCCGCTGATCAAGCGCCGGATTCTCTGAAGCTGAACGGCCATTTGAAACAGTGCCAGGTTCCCGGCGCGAAGGTAGAGGCAAGACAGATGAGCATGTTCCAGAAAAATGCCCAGGGAGGAGGCATTTTCGGCAGTGATGTGGGCCAGAGCAAAGCTTAGATTTATGGGCCGTACCAAGACAGAGAGGGCAAAGATTAAGCGGAGGCCCATGAGAAGGGGCGGAGGAGGAAGAAGTAGGTGAAGGGCCTAAAATACCAGCCCGCATCCAAACGGCTAAATGAGAATTTGAATTTGAAGAAATCTGATGGGTATTGGCAGGGTCATTAAGCCGAGTAAAAACAGATTTACGAACGGGTTTTGAATGGAAATTATGAGCATTAACATGAGCAGGGGAGACGTTGATAGGTGAACTCCGGCGATCGCCGGAGACAGGAATCAAGTTGGCGCCTGAGAGAATGGTGCGCCGGCGATCGTGAACCTGGCGCTGATCCTTCTGCTGCGACTTGCCATTGAGCACCTTTACCCATTGGGCATCCTGCTCTGCTTGCCAGTTATGAAACTCAATCCTAAAATTTGGGCCTCCCCCAGGCCATAGGTGGAAGAAAGCCTTGAATTCTAAACACTCAAAAGAACAAAGCTTGACAACATGGAAACCAACTGCTTGCGTGATCACTGAGAATCTGAAGACTCGATCACTCAACTGAACAACATGAAAACCATGAGGAGAACCTCCTAGCACAGCAGATAGAAGATATCCAACCGAGAATGGGGAAAGACGGAAATTACATCGCCCTACTAAAAGAACCAGGAAGAAATCTGAAGAGGGAGAAGGAGAAGAAGATGTAACCGGAGAGCCAAAGCGACGTCGAATTTCGGCCTCTACGACCTTGCCTGGTCGCAGATTCAGCACTGGGGCCTCCATCATCGTTGCCGGCCAACTCTTCAGAGACAGGGAAGGCAGGGAAGGCCCTCAACGACGGGGGGAAACAGGTGATCGCCGACGGCGGCCCTCATCTTTGTTCCATGTCGCTGTCATCCTCTTTTCATGTGCATCGGTGCTATAGCTTTCCATGTATCTTTTAGTTGTAGAGATAGAGATCTGCGTGTGCTTTGTTCGTAGGAACACACACATAAATTTCATAGTTGCTTTGCTAGTAACATTTAGAATCTGATACCCCTAGTTATGTGCAGCAGCCCTCAGATCTTTAAAAGGATATCGCGGATATGAGATAAGCTTGCACTGTATTAAGAATGATGTAATCAAATTGCACAGAAAACCTTGAATTATGATAAAGCAACTACAGCACGATATTAGAACTCTGGCCAAGTCGACCACAGATTCTTTAAGCACAACATGAAAAGAGTACAAGTGATTGTCACTCTCTCGCAACCCTACTTGACCATCTAGGATCTAGTGATCCTTGCCCAATACAATAATCTAGTGCAACAGAATTATCTAGCGCAATCCTTTTGCGAGGGCTCCTAATTCCTCCTTGCAGATCTTGGACGAGACTCTTGTGTTGGCTTGATTGATGTTTATGGCCTCTATTTATGGCTTCTACCCCTTGTTTATGGTCCCCTCATAGTAGGATTCTACAGCCAAGTTCTAATGGAACTAGAAGTCCTATTACATCAATGTATCTCTCTATTGAGTCCTATTACAAGTATTATTTGAATCAGCATACAACAACGGCGATGACCAAAGTGATGATACATCACCCGACATAACATACAGGCATATGGAGCCAACAGCAATATAGAAGTAGTGGCAGAAGCAGTGCCCTCCTTTTCTCCATACAATTGACAGCCCTCATGAGGAGATTAACATCCCTGCAACCACAAGAAGTACGAAACTATCATAAATAAACTCGTGTTAGTTATCTGCTGCATGCGGGGAGGGGAACCTACCTTTCGACATCAACTTCTTCAATAGCATCATTGATGAGTAGGTTGATAGGGTTGCGATGCTTTGCAACCTCTTTCTTCACAGCATGGACAATCATGTTGACGTTGGGGCTATCCTCGCCGGCCCCTGTGGTGTAGTAGAGGAGTCGTACCTCCGTGAGTCCTTGTAGGTTGATGGTACCGGATGGAACCCTCTGTTGACCTGCTGGAGCCGTGCAGACTTTGAGTTCAAGACATGAGAGCTTTGGCATCGCTCCCTTTCTAAAAGTTAGCCAAGGCACCAGGCAATCCACAGAGAACTTTCGAAGTTCACTGAACCCATCACTTCCAATAACTATCTCTTGTGTGGGGATGAATTCCAAGCCTAGCACAAGGCAGTCCAGTTTGGGAAGATCCTTTAGGATCTTGAGATTCTGTGGCATCTGGTCCCAGACACAGACAGTAATTTGCAAAAATACCAAATGTTTAAGCCTTCCAATCCACAGCGGAACACCGTCGAACTTTCCAGTTGTCACCCTAAATCTCTCAAGCTTTTCAGGTGGGTGAGATAGAGAACCCAAGAACTCCATGGGACACCCGGGTCCACAATGAATGCTCAATGACTGAAGGTTCTTCAAGTTTTCGATGGATGACTGTAGAGCTAACCGGTTAGCTGCGTCAGTACACTGGTGGAAGGACCATTTTATTGCGAGGACCCTCATGCTGTTCGGATGAACAAGAGCATTGACAATGCTGCTCTCAGAGTTTTCACTTATATCAACAATTGCTAGGGTCTCTAGTTTACCAGTGAAATTGATCCCCCGGGTATCTTTGTTGCTGTCACATAGGTATTAGTCATTCCATTACCACCAACGAGAAGATCTTGCAAATTTGTTAGATTGCAGATTTCTTCTGGTAGCTTCCTTATCTGAGTGCTTCTTGCGTCTAGCTTCTTCAAATTTTCTAGCTCGCAAACTTCTGAAGGCAGCTCAGTTATCTCTGTACGACATATGTCCAATATTTTCAAACTGTACATCTTATTTATCTGTTGTGGGATCTTGCTGACCTTTGTATTCCTTATGCTCAGGTAGGTCAGCATAAACATCCTACAATTGCAAAGCTGCATTAGGTGATCATCTTTCAAATTCATCCAGCCTTCCAGATCCAATGCCACCAAATAAGTAAGATTCTTATTAAATAGAAATGCAACCAAACGAGTAAGATTCTGGATTGGAATTTCCTTTTCATCTGCTTCACCGGAAATGGCCAAAGAACGAGTTTGAGACAAGTCCATATTTTGAGGCAGTACCGGAAGCTTGGTATTGTAGTGGAGGGCCATCCTACGTGTCACCTGCTGAGTATCACCTTCTGCTGCTGTTGTTGAGCTGGACGTAGAGCTTGTAAAAACAAAACCCTCCTCCATTGCTTTGGAGGCGAGAAACCGAAACACAAAATAATTGAGTTGCCACAGGCAATCTGCCCCCGGTTCCTTAAGATTCTGGCTGTAGTCTTTTGTAATTCGGGTGATGATATTCCTGTCAACCAGATCAAGAAAGTACAGTTCAGCTCCCCTCAGATCTTCATCCCAAATGGTGCCTTGTCTTGGCCATTCAATTGACCATTTCGTAATGAGATGTTGCTTGTCAAACATATAACCCTCCGGAAACATGCTCATGTACAATGATAATAACCTTGACATATAAGGAAGTTCATCATAAGTAGGTGAGAGCGCTTGCTCGAACTGTTCCAGTAACTCTGGCACTTCCTCTAAACTCTCACATTGCTGCCCCTGTTGTTTTAGATGTTGTTTCAACCAGTCAGCCATACCAATTATGAACAACGGTACACCTCCACATCTCCTCAAAATTCCATCTAGTACATTCTTGATACGTGAGTCCTCTTCGGAAATGGAAGCTTTTGTGAGGAGCAGCTTTTTTGAATCTGATATATTCAGCGGCTGCATCTCATGGACAAGTCCACCATAGCCAAAGCAACAGCAATGTGCTACACTTCTTGTGCGTGTCGTAATCATTATTCGGCTTCCACAGTTATTACTGGGGAACCAATCCTTGATTACTTTCAACCAATCTGATGTTGTGCATATATCATCAAGTAGAATGAAGTACCTGTTAGGGAGATTATTAAGATCGAGTATGATAAGAGATCGCATACATTACATGGAGAGTAATTAGTTGTAGTTAATTAATCATAACAGTTTCATGGCAAGCCCCTTCTCCCAACAGGTCCCAGTTTGAATGCCAAACTCAAGCACTCAATTTATAGAATCATATGTTCAAGTATGGAGTATGTATTATCTACAAACTCAGTAGAGGTTTAGCTAGCTAGATGGAGTGATAACATATATACACCTATTTTGAAACTAGTAGACTTAAAATAAATCATACAAGTACATCATATATATTGACATATATATAAATGTCAATGAAAATATTTGCACAATATTAAAGTAAAGAAAATAAAATACTTATTTTTACAAGATAATAATTAACCCTTTGGACTCTTATGAGGATGAACAAATGAATATATCTTACACATACAATCTATTTGTTAGAAAAAAAAGCAGCCAAATATGTTTATGTAACGTTACTCTTAAAAACATTCTGAAGTGTTATGAAGTGCATTAATTAATAGGAAATGGGTGTATATATATGTGCTCGACTTTGACCAAATATATATAAGAAAATATTAATATTTATGAGTATCATTAGATGGATCATTGAATCTATTTTTATAATAAATTTAAACTAGAGATATAAATGTTGCTAGTATCTTTTACAAATCTAATCGAACATAAGAAAGTAAGTTTGACCGATACAAATATCATAACGACACTTAAAAAGAGAAGGATGTGAGTCTATACTAGCTAGCAGCTACCTCTTATGTCGCAGGACGTCTGGGATTTGGCGAACAATAGGCTTCGCCGCGCCTGTGATCTGGACGAGGATGTGCTTGTAGAAGTTCTGAACATCGGGGTTCCTAGACCACCTGGCCATAGCGCGGCACTGGAAGTGGTGGCCTCCCTTACCCTGAATAGATTGGCGTTCGAGGAGTCCGTGGACCGCCACGGCAAGCGTGGTCTTGCCCACCCCTGCAGGTCCGACGATGGATATGACTCTGAGCCTCTCATCAGGGCTCGTCAGCCACCTGAGCAGCTTCTCGGCTGCGCTTCTTACGCTCGCATGACCGAGTCCTTGCCCTCGCATTTTCACCAAGCTCGGGTTTGTTTCGGAGCTACTAGTAGGACAGTGGAGAAGATGCTTGTACCTGAGAGGGTCGTCGGCGATGTCGAGGAAGCGTTGTGCCTTCTGTATGATGCCGCTGTATGTACGAAGGCTTGGTCTTGGAGGGCCCAAACAGGATGCGGGGTTCCGCAGAAGGGAGTGGCGGCGTGGGCGCCGGCGCTCAGCTTCTTCTTGTTCGCACAGGCGGAGAAATTCCATGATACCATTGGCCTCCTGCTTCAGATCTTCCAGCCACCACGCCGTGTGGTCGTCAATGCTAGCTTCCCATAATGGTGCCGGGAAGACGAACCTCTTTCTCAGGGAGACCATGGCGGCGCTCAGCTCCTCCTTCATGAAGGCCAAGAAGTGGCTTAAGCGGTCGGCGGTAGCGGCAGGCCGAGGCCCAGCAACCTTCAGCAGCTCACAGATCTTGATATAGAGCTGCTGCATTGCATCTAGTGATTTGCTCAGCTCCTTCAACGCTTTCTTCTCCTTTTCAGTAGCTGCAGTGGGCGGGATCAAGCTCTGCGGCTCCAGTTCCTGCTCCTGCTCCTGCTCCTGATCGGAAGCCGCTGGTGGAGGTGCTATCATCTCTCCCTCATTTGCGGCTACAGGCAACATCTCCAGCCCGCTTGGAGTGGAGGAGGCCACACCGTACGTCACCGCTCTTAGTGTTAGGGCGACTGCAAAGGATTCAAAACAATGAGCTGTTAATTATCTTTGTCTTCAGATGGGAAAGCTCCGGTTCAGATGGGAAAGCTCCGATTGCAGATCTGCAGGGGCAAGAAATAACATAATAATACTCCTGCATGCGTTAGGCACCGCACCCCAGCTTCCGGAGTTATTATTAGTATTAGAGATGATGATGACGCGCATAGCGCACCGACCATCGGATGCCATGGAGAGCAACCACACATGTTATTCGCTGCTATGTCAGTCATCTATATGTTTTTTAATCAAAATTTCTCCAAATCCTACCAGAGACTGGCTCATAAACTAGCGCCCAACGTCTCCATTATGATTGTGCGCTGATCACGAGGGGGGCGACTTAACAGCCTGGGACGCTGATTATAAAATATTTTGGCAGATGATGCCTGTTATACAAAATGTGTAGCCACCGAAGTTGGCCTTTTTCTGACAAGATTGATATAAAAACCACATATATGTTTATTAATAGCAGGGAAGACACAATACAATGTTCATATTTATAGCTTGGGCCATTGGCCTTGTGATAGGCATCAGAATGTCAACACAGCGGTCCTATGACGTCGTAGCTCTATTCCTACAAGCAACTAGGAGTCCTTAAGCTCGTTTCTATCTCTTAGTCTTAGTAGTTCTAGCATAGCTCCTTTGTGTAATCGTACGGCTCTGTCTTGGGTACACACACTCCTATGATTCCATCCATGCGTAGCTTTGATAGTATCGTCCTCGTGTATCCTCGTGTAGTCTCTCTTATGAAACATAGAATGGAGGAGGGTAGGGTACATAACGTACTCAACAAGCCCTAACTTTGGGACAAGGTGAGGTGGATGGCGGAGGCTGTATGTGGACATAATTAATGGTGGTTTAGGAGGGCAATTGTATTAGGTGAAAGTTGAGTTATATAAAAATGGAGTTTGGACCCTGGGAGAGCAATATTGCCCCCAACCCTAGCCCTAGCTAGCCACGGGCGGACAGTGCACTATGGTCCTATATGCATTAATACTAACTGGTATAAACTAAGTATGTAACCAAAGCAAACAATGCATAATCAAACTAAGAACATGATGAACATAAGTAACCAAAGCAAACAATGTCATAATTGATATGAATGTAAATTGTAAAGAGTACAAGGACTATACCAGATGACAAATCTAGAATCTGAGCAGAAGCCCAACTCAATCTGATCTAACTTATGCTAACTATGTCATGGCTATGTGGAACTGGAGTTCTTCTCTCTAGAGCAAGATGTGTTGGCTCTCTTGATGTCTAGTGCCTATCTAATGCCTCAGGGGGAGTCTTGACCTCTTTATATAGGGAGATAGAGTAGGGTCCAATAACCACCATGTCATCGATATGTGCCAACGTTAATTAGAAACCCTTGCATCAAACCGACCTAAACAAATGGTGTAGATTGCTCCTCAATGATAGTAGAAGAAATATATTGCTAACTAGTGGGGTTAGGTAGGTCGGACGAACTACAGGGGGCCGTCCTAGTGTGCTGGCAAGGGTACCTTTGTCATATGTGACCATTTGGTTGTCCAAGCTATACCTTGTTGCGAATAAATGTGATTTTAGGATGATAGTGTAGCCCGCTTGACCTGTTTTCTAGTTAATCATCCTGCATACATCGAATCACAAAAAATTGTGAATTAATTTAAACCTCTATCCTATGTTGATGATTTATTTTAAGGATCAAAGTTTACAAAGTTGACGGTTTATAATTGGCATTAGCAACCGTAACAAGATCACCCAAGCTTAAGCTTTGCTTGTCCTAAAGCAAAGGCAACTTATATTTTAGATATTTAGAAAAACTTATATTTTGGATCAGGAGTTGCTACAATGTTTTCACTCCTCAAAAGTACACTAATGTTCAATGAAAAATTCTCCTATGAATTGAAATAAACTGATCCAACCTTTAAACTTATCCATATATTACATGTAACTTCAATGGGCTTCTTAGCCTTCTCTTGGGTCCTAAGTAACTAAAAAAAGAGAACGATCAAGTCAAGCACTATATTTCAAATTTTTTTTTGCCCAACCTTATTTTAGAGGTTTTATAAGTTTTCAAATAAAGCTTAGAATATATATATATATATATATATATATATATGGACTCTTATCTCTCGTTAGTATTGTGGAATCCTTTCCAAGGTATGACTTTGCCATTGCCTTTTTTCTCAACTCTCTTTATATTTGTGGATCCTTTTTAAGGCATAACCTGTCGTTGCCTTCTCTCTTCCTATATCTAAAGCTTATGTGTGGAGTTGATAGGTAGGAAAAAAGTGTGAACATACTTGCAATAGATATTATTGATGGTGGATAACGTCAATATTTATTAGAACTTTAGACATGAAAGGACACATGAATACACATTAGGCTAGGATTTTAACTGACAATTTCCACGAGTTTTGTATATTCAGTATTTTCTAGGGATTATTCCAGAAAAGCATAAAAGAGGGATTAGAGTGCATAATTATCACAAAAACTTATCCGCGTTGGCAAACATCATCATCAGGCTCAGGAAGGATCTAGAAGACACTTGAAGAAGTGGGACCTATAGAGGAGACCAGGTGGGGCTGGCCAGCCCCACCCTAGGGCCGGTCGGCGCCCTAGGTCATCCTCTGGCCGCCGCCTTTTGGAGTCTTCCTTCCACGCATCCTTGGAAGCCAAGCAAAGTATCCCTACGTTGATTTAAGGTCGGTTTGATCCGACGGTGCACACAAGATGAAGACGTAGATCGATGACGTGGCGGTTCCTTGCCCCCTACTCCACCTCGGCCTATATAATGACGCCCAAGGCTCCCTACTCGAGGCATTCTACACCCCGGTGCTTCATATTCTCTACATAATTAGGGTTAGGGTCCCTCTAGTTGATCTAGTTCTAGTTCATCTAGTTCTAGTTCATCTAGATGTAGCAATTAGGAGAGACTTTATAGCTGCGTTGAATCCTCTGTAGTCCACGTCCCGTTGATAGGACAGACATGCTAATAGGTGCTTGGTAGGAGATTACTCTGTTTTTTCTCCTATTCAAGTGACTTGCCCGATTAGACAATATTATACAAAGTTTACCAGTTATCAGAACTAGAGTTCAATAGCTATTTTCTCTTTCTTGATATGATCTAGTCTAATTGTAGAGTTAAGTCTATATACTTTATCATCATCACAACTGTTTCCTGTGGATATGATATTTAAAACCTCCGGGTAAAATGTGACACTGGTATGATATCTGTGCGCTTGCGGATAATCTTACTTAAATCTTATTTAATAGAGTGCAGTTAATTTATACCAACAAATATATTATAAAGTCAAACTTCGGACCTAAACAGAGAATCAAGTCATACATTCAAATGAAGATGTGCATGTGTGTGGATATATGGTGGATAACCTAATTTTACTCTGCTCCTTGAAACATGCTTTTCTCTTTATTGGAACTTGGAAAATATTTTTGTGAGAACATAGGCTATCTTTTTTCTCTTAGTCTTTTCTTAGACGGGCATTTTTGTACCCATTCTTTTCATCTCGTATATCTTTTGTGCCCATTTTTTTACATACTTTTTGCATAGCCCTATAGTCCTATGTCTCTTTTTTGCAAAATTGAAAAATATCATTGAGAGAAATGCTAACAAAAATTTGGAGCATTTATTGAATGAAATTCCAAATAGATATTTATTGAATGCTAACAATGAGCAGGGAGTTACAAGATGAGCATGACGGGAGAGTTTAACTTCTTTCTTAGGATACAAATCAAGCAAACTTGGGACTGAACATTTGTGCACCAAGGGTGTCCTAAAGAAGTGATATGATATAGATGGCTAGAGGGGCATTAATAGCCTATAAAAATAATGTACAGAAATGAAATTATATTAGAGTAAGCTTGTGAGTACACAGGATGACCCTAATAGGAAATACAAGCTCTAGTTCTAGTTCACCCAATGCAAGCCCCAACAAGTCTAGTAGCTTCATTTCTCAACTATGTCACACAAACAAACAAGCTACTAGCTAGCAAAAGAGCTACAACTAGCTAAAGCTACTAACAACAACAACTACATCTAATCACAAATACTTCTATCACTACTCTAGCTAGTCAAGCAACTACCACAAAAGGCATGTATAACACTGTAACTACAAGAGTGATAGTGAACAAACTACATGGGGCAAGAAATGCCACAAGATACATCCTTGAGGTTTGGTTGCATGCCAACAACCTACATCCTAGTTTGATGAGTTCCCACTTGATGGTTTGTGTGCTATTGGCCTCACATACCAAACCTATGACTTGCATTGGGTGCCACAAGAACCACTCAAAAGGTGCACTCCAACTAGCCATGATTCCACTAGAGTTGCTCTTCAAAATCCCTCTATGGGGATGAGCACAAGAGCACCTTACAATTAGTTGATCGGAGCCAGCAACAATCACCAAAGCCGCTTAACAATCCCTCCAATGACTAGTCTGGCTAGGGGACAACAAACACTAAGAGTACCAAGAGATCCACTAGTCCCACTCACTCAGCTAGTACCACAAGATGCAAGACGATGATGCAAATGCACTGGAGGCTTTCCAATCCCACCTAATTAATTAATCAAAGGGTGCAAATGAGTGGAGTGTGTTTCTCAACCATCAAGAGGTGTGCATAAATGTATGGGTGCCAAGATAATGGCCAAGGCTGGCCGCAAGGTCTATTCATAGCGCCAAGAATCCAACTGTTACAGAATCCAATGTGTCATTGTGACAAGCATCCTCTTTCATTTCCCTAATAAGGAATAAAATTGTGTATACTTAAATCCTTTCCCACTCCATTTGGTGACAAAAACTTCTATCAAATGTGTGTCTAATACACAATGGAATGACCTTGTGGAATCCTGGAAGATCCCCCAAATTGTGTCATACATGAAATTCTACCACAGATGTCCTTTTATGAACATTTTTTGGTACATTGTGACCAATTGTGAATGTCATGTATCAACAACATTCTTAGTAGCGTGGTATGGATTTCCACAGTGATTGTCATATCTGGCGTAGTGTTAGTAATAACTCTTACCAGGCACCTTGATGGATATGGTGGGATTATAGGCAATAGCATTCCTCACAGCGTGGGCTGTAGCTGTGGCACCTGCATCATCTTTGAAGAAATCAATGAGCATGTATTTCAGGCTGGGCAGCTGCAGGTTCTCAATGCCGGATACAGAACTGGATCCATCCACACGGCCTCCCTCGAACATCAGTTGGAGCACCTCCACCCTCGGCAACACATTGGGCTCAAAGGTCACTGATGATGCCAAGCTGCAATGGACGCACAACTCTTTAAGAGTCTGAAACCCATCATGAGGGAATATGACTCGGTTCTCCACCTGAGCCATTTCAGTATCATCACCAAACAATTCCAGCTCCCTCAACTCATCATGTCCGCTAATCTCCTGAATGATATCAGTGAAACCTTGTGTGACAATGGCACATGACAATGTCTGCAAGGCCTTCATCATCTTCGCCATCCCACTAGGCAGTCTACCTCTACCGGAGAGCAAATGTTTTAGCTTTTCCAGCCTGTCGATGCTGCTAGGCAAACTCTTCACCTTTGTGGAACTCACATCCAGTGTCTCTAGGCAACTTAGGTCCCCTACTGTTTCTGGGAGCTCACTGATGTCAGTACCTCTGAGGCTGAGGTACCTCAGCAGCCGCAGCGTGGACAGGATGTCAAGGCTGAATGAAACACGGCAGCCTTCGAGGTCCAGAACACGCAGCACCTTCGTAGCAGTTAAGTCAGGTGGGGCATTGGCATGACCAAAGACAGTGATTGAGCGAGCATGGGACAAGTCAGTAGTAGACTCACTGCTTGGTACCATGGGTTGATCTCCGTCACTACTAGTCCGCACAGATAACCGGTGAACAGTGCTGCAATTGTTGCATGGGACATATTGATTGTGCTGCTGAGCCTGAGGAGCGCCATCCACCACTAGAGTGACAAAGTTCTCTTCCAAGGATTTGCAGACAATGAAATCATGTATGAAGGGTTGAATCTTACAATACCTTCGCCTTGGTAAACCATTACGATTCTCATCCAATAGTTGTACCATGTCTCTGGCAGTGAGCTTATCAAGGTAGCCTCTTGCTGTTTCCTCCGGTGTAGAGCTGGACCCTTCGTCGATGAATCCTTCGGCAACCCATCGCCTCACTAGGCGCTCTACTTCAACCCCTTCCTCAGGAAATATGCTTAGGTACAGCAAGCATGTCCTGAGATGTGGTGCTAAGTCGTTGACGCAACGATTGAGCACCTGGCCCAGCGCTTCTATACGTGAACTCCATAGCGAGTCCAACGCAAGCTTCTTCCATTCATCCGCTGTTTGCCTGCTGTCTACCAAAATGGAGGCTACGCTAACTAAAGCAAGAGGGAGACCGCCACATCTTTCCAAGATTTTGGCACAAGTGTCCTTCAAATGTCGAGGGCAATCAAGCCGGCCTGTGCCAAAAACTTTCATCAGGAACAGTTTTCTGGAGTCCGCATCATTAAGGCGGCCAATCTTGTAATATCTTGAACCAACGGATAAATCCTTAGCCAATTCATTGTCCCTTGTTATGGTGATTATCCTGCTGCCAAGTTTATTCCTAGGAAAACAATGGCTTATGGTTACCCACTGGTCCCTACTCCAAAGATCATCGACCACAATTAGGTACCTGTTTTGTTTGTCAAAACCAAAACTAAATCAAAAATATGCACAGATGGATGGAACTGCAACCAAAATCAGTACATAAAAAAGTAATGAAAATGTCAAACAGCTTCAGGATTAGTTAGGCACAACACAATTACCGCTTATCGTGTAGTTTGTCTCTGATGAGTTGGCCAATGTCTTCACCTCCCTGAGGCGTGTCGTCGCCTCGCTGAGGCGTGTCGTCGTCGCCTCCATGAGGCGTGTCGTCGCCGCCCAGCTGCGAGAGCAAGTTTTTGAGAGTCTGGTTGACAGCCCCCTGCTCCCGTCCCACAGAGACGAAGCATTGGCAGTCGTACTTCTCCTTCTGGTGTTGGAGGTGCTGGTACACCGCCGCGGCCAGGGTCGTCTTCCCGGAGCCGACCATCCCGACAATGGAGACGACCTTAAGATCCATGCCGCCGCCTCTGACCATATTGGACACCGCCTTCACCGGCTTGTCTATGCCGACGAGGCTTTTGGTGTCGACGAAGAGGGCGGCCAAGCGGACGTCCACTGCTGGCCGTTCCATGGTGGTCACGCGGAATGGAGGAACCGCGGCGAGGCTGTACCTATGCCGTCGCTGGCTTAGCTCGACGGCACGCTCCTTGAGGCGCTGCAGCTCGTCGGCGGTGGCTTGGCGTTCGTTGGGGAGGGCGGTGGACTTGTCTTCACGGCGGCGCTGGCGGCGGCGGCGTATCCATCCCCCGGTGAATGTGAGTCCCGTATTAGGGGACGATGGGCTGGACCTGGACCTGGACCTGGACCCGGACCCGGACCCGCCGGCGGCGCCGGCCTCGGCGCGGGTGGCCTCGTGGTCCACCCAGTCGTCGACGTCGTAGGCGAGCTCGCGGATGCGGTTGATCGAAGCCTGCTGTTGGCCGTCGCCGCAGTCGTCGTCGAGGGATTCAGCGCGGCGAACCGCGGCGACCATCCTGCTCAGCTCGGCCTTGAGAGACACGACGTCGCCGCGGACGCCGGAATGTAGCGCGTGCTCCTTCTCCAGCAGCGCTCCGATCTTCCTGCGCAGCGCGTCCACCATGCCCAACAGAGGGCCGACCACCACGACGCCCATCTCGCCGCGCCCGCGCCGGCGCGCGGCCGGCCGGCCCCGGATTTCCTCCGGCCGGATATGGATCTGTGGGTGTCTCTCCGTGCGTGCTTGGATGAGCGACGGTAGGCTTGCAGTTGCAGTAGGTCGTCGCCGCGCTGGTGCCTGGTGGCGGTTGTGGTTTGGTGTGCCGTGGCCTGGGCAAACCACGGCACTAGAAGCCGGGGCGCATGCGAGATGCGACAGCCGACGGGCCAACAGCCAGCAAAGGGTGCAGGACTGCAGGTTGAGGTCGTGACCGCGCGAAGGTGGAAGCGCGATGGCGGAGGCGTCGGTTGCTGCTGCTGGTGGCTTTGAAGTCAGAAGGGAGGTGGGGTGGTCGGATGCCAGATTCCATTTCAGCGGTCGATAATCTGATTCCCACCTAGTGAACGAAACTGCGTCTCTCTTTCCCTTGCCCATACGCTGACATTAGCGCTGATGCGGTTTCCACGAAAAACAAGAGAGTTTTGCTCCGGTGGTTCTCTTTAGAAGATTCGCATGAATCTTAAAGCATCTAAGTGATTAATTAAAATTATTTTATTAATGGGTCTGGACTGAGGCTTGCTCTATCCGTGTCCAAAGGAAGCCCAACCCTTGCAATGCAACTAGCCCAGATTATTGACTTCGTTCGAACTCCTGTCAGCGCACATCCTTCAGCCATTTCTCGTGGGAACACGAACAAGAACTCGAGAGGGAAGACGACGGCACCGGCCATCGAGGTGCCTTCCCTACGCCGCATCCCCACCCTGGCGTTGGTCACCCAGTGCGAGCTGCGGCGGCAGGGGCGGCAGTGGTGTGGACGGTGACGGCAGCGACAGACAGCGGCTGACAGAGCCGCCGAGAACGGAATGGCCGATGGCATCGGTGGCGGCAGACGAGACAGTATGGTTGTCGTCAGCGTCTTTGAACCACCGACGTGAGACGGGGGGCACCACTAGCGATCGAGGTCAATCTGCTCAGCTTCCTAATAAGAGACTTCACTTGATTCATCCACAGCATCAACTTGCTACTAGACCATTCAGTTCCACGACTGTCCAATATATATATGCAGTCTCTGAAATTTGATGGCCCATACTTTTCCTTGAAGCAGAACTTCATCGCCCTGCTACTAGACTTCGAATAGCAGTTGTGTACCAACTTCGGCAACATCTTAGTTTCATGGTTTCTAACAGAGTCGTCCCGACCTGTCTGCCGCCACAGATGCCACTGTCCGTCCTGTCCAGCGCGGCCCCGTTCGGCGTCGTTTGCTGCCGCCGTCACCGTCCGCTGCCACAACACTAGGAAAAGGATGTGGCGCGGGGAACCTCGTTGCCTGGTGCCACCGTCCGTCCTCTCGAGTTTCCTTCCATTCGTACGAGAAATGACGGAAGCATGTGCATTAACGGAGATGGAGAGATCGAGAGAAGTAAACTTGGGCCGGTGGGCAAGTGCTGGGCTTCCCGCATGGATAGGACGGCCTCAGTTCAGACCTATGACGAAATTAATTATAATTAATTACTAGAATGCTTTAAGATCCATGCAATTTTTTTTTTCAAAAGGATCACCAGAGCAAAACTTAAAAACAAAATATTTCCAACTTATACGGATTAACTTATGTACACAAGTTACAACCTGTTCGACTGGCTGCTGGGCTGGCTGCTGGCGCTAGTTGTAGCAGCACAGCACTGGTTGAAGCCAGCCACCAGCCTGATCAGCTAGCCCCAGCACTAGTCGAACAGGTTCTTAATAACTTGTTATACAAGTTGTGTTTGACAACTTTTGTACACAAACTGTGTTTTATAACTTTTTGTGTTTCTAAGTTTGGGTACAAGTTATAAGAATCCATCCCTTTGTGTATTAGTAACTTTTGTGTGAATTAATTAGTTCCTTTGTGTTTAGTATCTTTTGTTTTGTAAAGTTATGTATCATAGCTCTTGTGTTTCTAATTTTCTTCATACGTTATATGCTATCAATTATATGATGTAAGTTATGTTATAAGTTAGTACACACAAATTACTATTAAAATAAAAATTATTTTAAACATATGCAAGCACGGTCTAGTTTTATTCGCATCGTCGTGTAGACACACCGGTGCAGATAGAATTGAAAATCAGAAATTATAACAGTCTAAAATAAATGTTTTGTTTTTTTTTTCAAAAATGCCTCAACGTGACGTCAAGCCAGTTGAAAAATGACTAGTGCGCGTAACGCGCACGTGAAAAGAGAGAGTAAGCACACGCCGCATTATCCAATTAGAAAGGAGGTGGAAACTTTCTTCGTTGAAAAAGGAAGGTGCAGCGTGTCTGAAAATTAATCGCTCAATGACTAGCTGCGTCGGGTCGGATGGATGGAGCTTGGCTGGCTGAGTGGCCTGTATACATATAGGGCCACTCTTGTGGGCTACTTGAGCTTTATTAGTTAGTAGCAAATATGCACGTGTGTTGTAACACGACAGAATATAAAGAATAGTTATGATATCTATAATATAAGTTAATGTTTGCAATAGCATATCATTGTGCTATTTAGCCTGTATCCAAATTATTAGATGTGAATATATTTTAATTTAATTTTATAGTATCCATATGTTGCTATGCATGGTTAAATATTTGAGTTTTTATGACTTTCTTAGATGGCCCACAAGAATTAGTAATTCTAATCTTAGATTTAGGCCATGTTCACTACCCTTACAAGTTGCAAGTTTTTCCACTCTCTCTCCATCACATCAATTTTTACCCGTACATATGGAGTATTAAATGTTAGTAAAAAAAATAACTAATTATACAGTTTTGTTGTAAATCACGAGACGAATCTTTTGAGCCTAGTTGGGCCACGATTGGACAATATTTGCCAAATACAAACGAAATGCTACAGTTTACAACTTTTTTAAACATTTACTGAACCTGAACAAGGCCTTAATTTCGACAAAGAGATGACGTGTACATTGATCTTTCTTCCTGTGATTTTGATACGAAACATCTCTCGATTTTACATATCCTAGTTATTATCAGGAAGATAGAACTGTCCAATTCTGGTTTGAATTTATGAGTATCCCCCCTGCTTCGGCAAAAAAAGAAAAAAAAAACCAGACATGCGGGTTTAAATTCCTCACTTCTAATTAGCTAGTCAGTACGTGGGCCCCTTCTTCTTGGATTTCAGGATTTCTGAACTGGACATGGAAGAGCAATTACTACACTACAGGAAATTTATTCTTTGCCGAGTGCGAAAAGCTTTGCCGAGTGCCAAATTTCGGGCACTCGGCAAAGACATTCTTTCTTAGAGTGCCGCACTCGGCAAAGAATGACGCCGGCAAACAATCCTTCACCGAGTGCACGGCACTCGGCAAAGAAAGGCACCGCCGACCCTCGGCAAAAGCTAGGCACTCCGCAAAGATTGGCGGGCGGCACGGTATCCGGCTCCGTTTACTTTGCCGAGTGCGGGGCGTTTGGCACTTTCGGCAAAGCGATCACTTTGCCGAGTGCCAACCCTAGGGACTTGGCAAAATAAATTTTTTTGGATTTTTGGCACCAATTTTTTTTGAAGCTTTTCTCTGATTGCCACAAACAACATGTTAAAATTTGGGATATTTTCATTGCATTTTATTATATTTCTCTAGTTATTTTTTTTTTTGAATTTTTACGGAAAAAGTTCGTTTGAACTGCGCAGGTGCATCGAATGATGGTTTTGTTTGGTTCCAAAAATATTATCCTTGTTTGTTATCGTAAATTTAGGCTAAATCTAAGAACGGTCTTGAAAATTTCGATCAACGTGCTCACACGAGCGGGGCCGCCCGACATGCGTCGCGAGTGGTTTTTAATTATATAAAATGCGAACGAGTTCCAAAAATTATGAAACTTGGTGACAAGTCATGACATCATATGCATGTGCTGTGGTAAAAATTTAAAAACGCGTTTCGAGCACGTTGCGACGTATGGTGGTCACAAACCAGGACATCATCACAACCATATGTCGCAACGTGCTCGAAACTTTTTCAAATTTTTACCACAAAGACACGCATATGATGTCACGACTTGTCGCCAAGTTTCATAATTTTTGGAACTCGTTCGCATTTTATATAATTAAAAACCACTCGCACGCACGCCGGGCGGCCCCCGCCTGCGGAGCACGTTGATCGAAATTTCGAGACCGTTCTTGGATTTAGCTTAAATTTACGATAGCAAACAAGGATAACATTTTTGAAACCAAACAAAACCATTATTCGATGAACCTGCAGTTCAAACGAACTTTTTCCAAAAGAATTCAAAAAAATAAAATAACTAGAGAAATATAACAAAATACAATGAAAATATCCCAAATTTTAACATGTTGTTTATGGCACAGCTGAAAAGCTTCAAAAAAATTTGGTGCAAAAAATCCAAAAAAAATTATTTTGCCGAGTGCGTAGGGTTGGCACTCGGCAAAGTGACTGCTTTGCCGACGTGGCTATCGACTTTGCCGAGTGCCAAATCATAGCACTCGGCAAAGAGGTGCCGTCTTTGCCGAGTGCCCGCGATCTGGCACTCGGCAAAGCTCGAACTCGCATAAAACCGAGGGCCAACTGCCGCCTCTCTCTGTCTCTTATCTCGCCTCACACCACCTTGCCGCCCCGCTTGCCCGGCCGAGAGCTCCTGGCGGCCGCCTGCCGGAGATTCTCTCGCCCCACCGGCCCCCGCCAGCCCGCCCTCCCCCGAGCCGCTCCCGAGCGCGGCCGGCTGCTCGGGCTGCCGCCGCCGCCGCTCCCCAAGCGGCCCGCGCTCCCAGCCGGCCGGCGCGCCTCCCCGCCTGGGGCGGGCTGCCAGCCCGCCTCCCGAGCCGCCCCTCCCGGTCGGCCGCTGCCGGCCGGCCGTCACCACTCCTCGAGGGCGGCCGCCGCGCGGCTCCCGAGCCGGCCGGCGCCTCCTCCGCGCCTAGGGCGGCTGCACCCACGCCTCCCCTCCCTCTCGCCAGGCCAACTGCGCAGAGAAGAAAGGAGGGGAGAAGAGAGGAAGGAAGAAGAAGGGGAGAAGAGAGGAAGGGAGAAGAGAGAAGAAGGAGAGGAAGAAGGACTCATCCGCCTTGTGCCGTTGACTCCCACGCCGCTGCGGTCCTCCCCGTCATCGTCGTCGGCCATCGTCGGAAGGTATATGGTCTACACTTGTAGTGTTAGTAGTAGTTTGTGTAGTAGTAGTTAGTAGTACATAGGGATAGTAGTAGTGTTAGTTGTAGTAATTGTAGTGTTAGTAAGTATTCTGATTCATTCACCTGCATGGAGATAAAAGTAAAGTATATGATGCCTAGTGGGATGTTGGCCATCGTGCCTTTGTTTGGTATGTATATGTGTTTGTTGGCCTTCGTGCCTATGTTTTCGGTAGGTTTTGGGGACCTTCCCGTACAGGGGAGGTTCTGCCGAAATTTTTAGTTGACATTAACCAATTTTCTTTTTTTACAGGAAAAGGACCCGTGGGAGGGAGTCGGCGACCCTGATCGACTTCGTCGGTGTTGCTGGTCTGCCTGCACTGCCTCGGCTCTCCACTGCACCGCCTCGCCACCGCCCCGCTAGCCTCACCTCACTGGCACCTAGGGTATAACCCCCTCCTCCTTTGCATGCATGTTTTATTCATGTAACCCAGTTAGGCGTCTCCTGTCCGAAAGAGATACGGTCGGAGGTATGCAGATCTTTTGCATATCTCTGACCGTATCTCTTTCGGATTGTCCACGTATTTTGGACAGCCCACGGATACGTAGATGAGGTTGGTTTTTATGCTCCGCTTCAGTTCGAGACAGACTTTCGTCATCACCTCCTTATTGTTCTCCGGATACACTCTCCCTTGCAGGACGTTTATCAAGAGAACAGCGGGGAGGTGCTGCCAAAATTTTATCTCGGATCAGAGTGAAGCATGGAAACCAACCTCAGCTACGCATCCGCGGGTAGGATTAGGACCTATCTTCACCTATTAGACAGTAGGAACGCCGTGCAGATGCATTCATTCTAGTTATGCTACTCCCTTACATATATATATGCCAGAGGATGGAGAACCGTGATTGGATGTACACGGGGCACGAACAATTGACCCTAGAATGGCTTACTAAGACTAATGCTTTCTTGGAGCATTCATTTGGCGAGGCTGCTAAAGGGTCGAGTCGGATGTCGTGTCCCTGCTTCAAATGTGATAACCGTGTAAGAAAGAATAAGAAGCACGTGGGGGAAGATCTTATCAAGTATGGATTCACGCCAAACTACACCTGCGGATCCACCATGGTGAAGCTGATTGTATTAGGGAGGAGGTGGTGACATGCCTCGAGGCTTTTGATGGAGATGCCGGGGTAGCAGAATGGATGGATGACTTTCAGGAGGCACGGTTCAGTGAAGAATTTGAGGACGAGCTAGAGGAAACTGCGAAGACGTACTACGATATGCTATCTTCCACGCAGAAGCCCCTTCACGAGAAGACAACGATTTCACAGCTCGATGCCATTGGACGCCTAATGGCGTGTGTTGATGTGGATAACATCAACTTTTATTAGAACTTTAGACGTGAAAGGATATACGAATACACACTAGTCTAGGGTTTTAACTGACAATTTTCACGAGATTTGCATATTCAGTATTTTTCAGAGATTATTTTAGAAAAGCATAAAAGAGGGATTAGAGTGCATAATTACCACGAAACTTAACCGCGACGGCAAAGGGCGTTATCGGACTTGGGAAGGATATAGAAGACACCCGAAGCAGCGGGCCCCACAGAGAAGACCAGGTGGGGCCGGCCGGCCCCACCATGGCGCCGGGCAGTGCCCCCTAGGGTTTCTGGCCGCCTCTTCTGGAAGCTTCCTCCATCGTCTCCCACGATGCATCTCGGCCCTTAGTTAAGTCGGTTTGATCCTGCTGCGCACGTTCATCCCACCGGACTATAAATAAAGAGATAGACCCCCCCGAGACACATCATCATTATTCATCAAGGCCTCAAGCCTTCAAGCATCAAGAAGGCTTCTAGTTCATCAAGAGCCTTCTAGTTTATAGTTCTAGTTTAGTTAGATTAGAAATAGAGGAGATCTAGTTCTTCATCGGGATCTGGAGCCCCCATGCATGCGGCCCTGAGGGAGAGTTTGGTATAGTTCTAGTTCTTTCTTTCTTATTGTATTCTTTATTATGATTA
This sequence comes from Chrysopogon serrulatus, assembly GCA_015844335.1. Taxonomy (NCBI): domain Eukaryota; kingdom Viridiplantae; phylum Streptophyta; class Magnoliopsida; order Poales; family Poaceae; genus Chrysopogon; species Chrysopogon serrulatus. The sequence goes on along the minus strand of JADLZL010001941.1, from coordinate 72,619 downwards.
GGGAGACTTTATTCTTAATAGTTCATATATTTTTAATTGCAATAGTCATTGTCTACTTTGATTATATGTTTAGTATAGTTGGTTTGATCTTGTTGAATTTATGTAATTGCTCGTATAGCGTTTATCCAATCGATCGTTGGGTAGATGGTAGACAATATGTAGACGTGGTGTCTAGATATCCTGTTAATCTATGAGTGCACCCTGATGTGCCGAGTCGTGTGGTAGTCCGCGTAGGTGACAGCTGCGTTAATTTCTCTGTAGTCCATCCTCCGTATGTAGGCAAGCAGGCGCGGTCGCGAAGTTGGGTGATGACTCTGTTTCACATCTTTCCTAGATGATGCCCTTTACATGTGATCATGATATAGGAGTAATCTAACAATGATTACTAGATGTAATTGCACTAATCAGAGTATGCATTGATGTAGTTATAGAATTACCTTAGACAGTTATTTGTTAGTTTATCCATTGGCTAGCTATGATTATAACTAGAAAGTGTTCTGATGTTTGTCTATATATTTATGATGCTTGATTATACTTATCACCCATAATTATCTATATTTATCTTGTGACCTCTACCTGTTATGAGTAGAGTAGATGACATTGGTAATATCACTTATTCATTGTATATAATTCATTATCAATATAATAGATTAGAGTTTATCCAAGCTTTTCCACTGGTATAAATATAAATCAATAACCCGGTAGAACTCCATAGGTAAAATGCTACAATGGTATAATTATCTCCGTCCGCTTCGAGAATTGATTCTAGTTTATATCTATATTTCTCGCCTAGTCATACTTGAATGATACATATATATAAATACCTATATTTATTCCTTAGCATATATAATTTGGGATGACAACCTAATTTATGTTTAGGAATGTTGGTGATAGATAAGTGGCTAGTTACTAATGACAAGTTAATTTAATACCACGTGTTTCTAATCTTGTTAATTAGTAATGGCGTTAGAAATACCAACAAATAAGTTGAAGTCGCAGTGATGTAGCATGAGTCAAGACAACTTTGATTCTTTGTTGGCGCTTGTTGCATCCCTCCGTCCGAAGGGTCACGTTCTGCCGAAGAACTTGTACGAGTCATAGAAACTTCTTCGTGCACTTAAGATGCTATATGAGCAAATCCATGCTTGTCCGAATGGGTGCGTCCTATTTTAGAAAGATCACGAGAAAGCAACACACTGTCCAAAGTGTAAATCCTCTAGGTATCTTGTGAAACCTAGTGAAGACAAGAAGGGACAGCTTTGTATCCCCGTAAAGGTCCTACGGTACCTTCCTTTCATACCGAGGATCCAACGGCTGTACATGATAGAGGAGTCCGTGAAACAGATGACATGGCATAAACATGGCAAAAGATACAACGCTGACAAGATGGTACACCCATCAGATGGTGATGCATGGAAGCATTTCGATGCCATACATCATGGTAAAGCTCAGGAGGCTCGCAATGTACATGTAGCGTGTTAACGGTTATTAAACACTAATTATAATCATCAACTATTGCATGAAATAATATAAAATGGATTGCAAAGCATAGTAGTAGGTTTTGATTTTAACAAGTTCCACGAGTTTTGGTGTTCTCACTTGTGTTGCAGAAGTATGTAATTTTCTATCAAATAAAAGTATTTTAAATAAGTAATTGGACTGCACCATTGTGACGGGCTCATCGAGACGATCGAAATGGACATATCATTTGCTATATTTGGAGCCCAGAATCAAGAGATATCAATTCTAGATCGAAACATGCTCTATTGGGCCCTAAAAGGAGCAAGAAAACACACAAACGAAGCTGGGCCCAAGTGGGCTTGGGCCTAGGCTGCCCGGCATTTCCCTCCAGGCCGCCTGGCCTCTCCCTATGGCCTCTCACACCCGTCTTCTGGAAGCTTCTTCCACCGCCTTCAAGGATGCATCTTGACCGTACCTTAAGTCGGTTTGATTAAAGGGCTCACGTTTCTCCCACCGGGCTATAAATACAGGGCCAGACCCCCCTCCCTAGGGGCACCACATTATTATGGAGATGTAGAGACGTCCCTCGAATGGATGACCTCTCATCTCTAGAGAATTAGGGCTAGACATTCCAATGTAGTAGATTAGTTCTAGTCGGGAGTTAGGGAGAGCGGAGCTGCACCCCGGTTCTGGAAGAGTCTTCAGAGTCTTGGTATGTCTTTGTATTTATTCTTTATAAGACTTATGCTTTAATATATATTTATCTTCTATATTTACTTTATGCTTTCATATTATGTTTAGTATAGTTGTTATATCTTGGCATGGGATCTCTGCTCGTATTGAGTGCTCTGGTTATCATATGTGATTAGAGTAGTAATGTTTAGTATAGACATGGTGTCTAGGCTAGGGTTTATCTGAGATTGCGCTCAATCTCACGGTTAGTTGTGGTAGCCCCTGCAGGTGACAAAATGCCTGCGGTCTTCGTATTCCACCACGTTCGGGTTGATGTTTCGTAGAACTTTTGGCAGCCTTCCCCAACTACCTTCTTTCTAGTCTTATTCGAGAGTTAGAAAGGTACTGCTGCTCTAAAGTGCTATTGTGTGATTGCTATATCTATCCATGAATTAGTTATATAGAACCAAAGTAATAGAGAAGTATTTAGGAACCTTGAACTCTCCCGTTGTCCTCTCACTTTAGCTATATACTCTTTTATCATCGAATTCTCCTATGTGTTTGTGTCATTTATGCATAACTCCTATCATTTATCATTTACCCTTTACTCTAGTCTAGTTGGTGTACTAAGTTAGTAGATACATGATGGTGAACTATCAATGTCTTTATCCATTGTTTCCCAAAGGTAAAATATAAATAACGATACCTGAATACTCCCCAAAAATGCTACAATGGTTTTTAAATGGCGCTTGTGGAATCCTTCATATTTTAATTGTGCATAAGAAATACCAACATATAGCGTTGGCAACTGATGGGTTCAACCCCAATGGAATGATGGTGGCCCCGTACACTTGTTGGCCCGTGTTTGTGATCCCCTCAGTCTCCCCCCTGGCGTCATGTTTCAACCCAAGAACGTATTTATGTCGCTCATAATTCTTGGACACCTGGGCAATAAGAACTTAAGGCATGATGAGTGGCGCATTAGGAAAAGGGGGTACTGACATACGACCGAGCTACAAAGAAGAACTTCACAATGCATGTGTGGTACCAGTACTCCCTGGATGACTTTTTGGCGTATGGCATATTCTGTGCGTGGTGTGTTCAAGGGAAGTTCCTATGCCCAATATGCAGGAGTGCTGTGAGGTTCATTTATCTGAAGAGGGGGACAAGTTTTCTTCATTTGACCAACATCATCAATTCCTCCCTCTTGACCATCCATTTAGACGAGATGTCAAGAACTTCAAGAAAGGGGTTCAAGTCACTGACCCTATGCCTCACATTATGACCGCTGCCAAGGTCCGTGCTGAGATAGATGCTCTCAAAGAGGATAAAGAGAAAGGTGGTTTTATTGGATATGGTCAGGAACACCAATGGACTCATAAATCGGGCTTGACTAGGCTCCCCTATTTCAATGATATTCTTCTTCCACACAACATTAATGTAATGCACACAGAAAAGAATATCGCCGAGGCGCTTTTTGGAACACTAATGGACATAGATAAGTCCAAGGATAATGTTAAGGCTAGACTTGACCTAGCAATGATGTGTGATAGACCAAAGCAAGTGATGAAGCCTCCCGCGCCCGGAAGGAAATAGAAAAAGACTGCGGTCGATTTCGTCTTGAAAAGGGACCAAAGGAAGGAAGTACTGCTGTGGATCAAGAGCTTAATGTTCCCAGATAGGTATGCCGCGAATTTGAGTAGGGGAGTGTAGTTGGACACTATGCGAATCTTAGGGATGAAGAGTCATGACTACCACATATGGATTGAGCGGCTCCTTCCTGCGATGACTAGGGGATATCTCCCCGATCATATGTGGCGCGTGCTAGTAGAGTTGAGCTATTTCTTCCGCCAACTTTGTGCTAAGGAGTTATCTCGAGACATGATTGATGACTTAGAAAAAGTGGCACCTGTGTTGCTCTGCAAGTTGGAGAAGATCTTCCCACCCGGCTTCTTCCTGTTGATGCAGCATATGATTTTGCACCTACCGTACGAGGCACGAGTGTGGGGACCCGTGCAGGCCTATTGGTGCTATATGATCGAGAGATGTCTAAAGATTCTTCAGAAAAAGTGTAGAAATAAAGCCAAAATTAAGGCTTCTGTTGCAGAGGCATTCATCCTGGAAGAGGTGTCAAACTTCACAACCATATACAATAAGGATACCCTTCCCAGCGTGCACAATCCTCCCACTCGTTACAACACTAACGAGAGTTCATCGAGCCTCAGCCTTTTCAAAGGGCAACTCAGAAAGGCAAGCACACCGGGCACCAAAAACTTAAGGCATGATAAGTGGCGCATTATCATGCTTTATGTGTTGTTGAACCTTGATGAAGTGAAGCCTTATGTTCAGTAAGTTCTCAATGAGCTTGTTACATACGTCATCACTATCCTCCATGTATCCAACCCTCCTATCTCTTATTTTTCAGGGAATTTCTGAATACATACTGGATGGGGAATAGGCCTCCTTCTCCTCAAGAAGAAGATAGTCTACTCAAGGATGGTGCGCCCGATTTCATTTCTTGGTTCGATACGAAGGTATCTGGTTCAATCTTTGTCATCTTACTTTGGTCTTACGAGCGAGTAATGTAACGATCTTTCTGGCCTCACCTTGCAGGCTTGCAAAGATAGAGAAATAGATGCTGAGTTGAAAGGACTCGCGAAAGGCTTCGCCTATAGAGTCAAGACATTTAACATTTATGATGTGAATGGCTATCGGTTTCACACAAGAAACTATGAGCAGAAACATGAGAATCGAAAAACCACGAATACTGGAGTTCGTACGCCCGGCACCGATGCTTGTGACTACTACGGCATAGTAGAAGAAATATATAATCTCGATTTCCAGTGTCACAAAGCTCCTAATCCAGTCGTATTCAAATGCCATTGGTTCGATCCTAATGTCACGAGAAAAACCCCGGAGATTGGACTAGTGGAAATTCGACAGGATTCTATGTATCAAGGAGAGGATGTCTATGTTGTGGCTCAACAGGCCATGCAAGTTTATTATCTTCCATGGGCGTGCCAAAAAGACCCCAATCTAATGGATTGGTACCTTGTGCAGTTAGTATCGCCGCATGGTAAACTTCCCGCCCCAAATAATGAGGATTACAACTTTGATCCAGACACACGGGAGTTCTATCAACCTGAGGGGCTAGAAGGGAGGTTTGACATAGACATGTTTGCGCTGATGGAAGTAGACAATGACATTGATCAGGCCGATGGAGATGAGGACGAGGGAGAAGAGGTGGAAGATGAGCAGGACTTACAAATTCTTGAGCAAGTATTGTTAGGCAACGACAATGATTAGGACGATGGAGATGAGGACAAGGGAGGAGAGGTGCAATATGACAATATCGATTGTGATGACGACACCTATGATCCAGTCGCTGCCGATCGTGAAGAATATTTCTAATTCATGTAATACTATATTGTTACTATTGTTATTATTATTGCAATTATGTTTTATTCATTTTGCATCTCTTTATAAGTACTTAGAACTTATAATTTAACTGTGCTAATTGGTTTACTCTTTGAAATTACAGGGACTCGACAAAATACCGGGCGGAAGGCAGGCCCGTCATTCGGTCAACTCCCTCTACATGAGGGAGCGCTCACCACCCGCTACTGAGGAGGACCCCTCGCCGGAGCCGGCGACGAGGAGGATGAGGAGAGGCCGCCCCGCCGGCCGTCTGAGGACCGTGCAGCCGACTTCCACTCCGTCGGTGGAGGAGGACGACGACCAGGAGGCGGAGCAGGAGGACGACTAGGAGAAGGACGACCAGGAGGAGGACGACTAGGAGGCGGTGTTAGCGACAGCAGGGGGATCCACTTCCACTGCCACAAGCTCTACCTCGTTAGGAGTCTACTTGCGCGGGCCTTCGAAGCTCCTGGCGGGGCCGATCCCACTACACCGGCGCCCCCTGATTCGACCCCAGGGCGACGAGTAAGTATTATTTGAGTAATATTTCATATGACATGTTGAAAATTGAATTGGAGACTAACAATTCTTCTTAATGACTCTTGCAGCAACTGAGAAGTAGTGTCCGGAAAGGGGCACCACATCAATGGCACCCTGGGCCTTCTGATTAGGAAGCACTACCCTGGCATGGTCACGTACGCCGGGGTGACTTCGCCGCCCTGGCATGGGACCACTTCCACACCGCCGCAGACGGCGAGTACAGCACCGTTGCGGCGCGGATCAAGGCCGAGTTCTGGGTGAGTATTCATCGCACTAAATTGGTTAATACTGCGCATTCATTAGTCGTTCTTGAATTAATGAAATAATACATGATGTTTGTATGCAGGACTTCTACAGGTGCAACGAAGGGTTTGAGGACCGGGCGGCGCAAGTGCAGGACAAGGTCTGTAGGTCCCGACTCACGGACCTATACTACGAGACGCGGCTGCAGTGCATTGTCAACTACAACACCGACGTCCTTGGTGTAGCGGTGAAGAAGGCCGAAGCCCGGACCATGATGCTCACCAGAGAGCAGTACCTCTCGGTAAGTACGAAACATCAATATTGCGTCATTCCATGAAGTATACGTAGGCCTCATTCATCTTCTGACATATCAAAAACTTTATGGCATACAGCAATGTCCTGAATGGTGCTCCAGGCACCGGCTCTGCTGGGGAGGTAATTGTGGACGTGTGGCTCTCGACGAGAGGGGTGGAGAAGCACAGATCCGCCCGGGCTCGCCTGCCGAGATGGGTAGGCCGGCACACCACCAAGGCAACCGGAGCCTCAACGCGTATGCCCAGACATGGGTAATCTTCTTTGTGTTTTCATCTTTATTTATTTATTTATTCTAACGCTCAATTCACGCTATTTGTAATCATCTTTGTATTTCCCCTGCAGTCACAGGCGCACCAAGGCCAGGATTACAACGAGTTCATGGCGTTCACCATGGCACACAAGGGCAAGGCGACTGCTCCAGACGTCACCTAGAACTCGGCGGACGGGCCCGAGGCGTACACCAACGCGAGCATCTACAACAAGCTCAGTGAGTACACCTCGGCGGCTCGCGAGCGCCATGGGGAGGACTTTGATCCGGCCACCCAGCCTCTCGACACAGACCTCCTGATGAGGCTGGGAGGAGGGAAGCAAAGACGGCAGTAATTGGATGGCGCATGCAAGCACGATCGACTCGCCTCCGTCCCCAACCTCGCCGAGATTCGAGCAAGGAGCACGAGCTCCTCCGTCCCCATACGCCCTCGGCAGCAGAGCTCACAGCAGCAGATGGCGGAACTCCAGGTTAGTACTGTTTTATTCATCGGTCATTGCTGTTACACATGTGCCTAGCTTTTGAGTTGTTTGAACATTGCGGGTGAATATTGCAGGCCTCTGTAAGGAGGTTGGAGGCCCAGCAGGCGGCCCAGGCGGAGGCCCATCGGCTCGAGATGGAGACTGTACAAGCCCAGAAGGTGGCCGAGGAGGAGAGGATGCGGGACATGTTTAGCTTCATATCGAGCTTTCAGACCTTGCCAGGTGTGGTCGTGCCCTAGTTGCTGCTCGCTCCAATTATGGCTCCTCCTCCTCCTGTAGGGACCCCGGTGAGTATGTATGGTTGGTTGTTTACTCCTTTAGCTTGTGTGGCCCTCGTGCAGATACTTATGAATTCACTTCTCCTTTGTGCAGCCACAGCCGGCGGGTTCGAACCCGACTCCTCAGGGTGGCCCTTCGCCACAGGGCGGGTGGCCAACTAGCCCTTCACAGGCCGGGCACTCCGCTCCACACTCTGGGTGGCAAGGATGGTAGTAAGTTTCTTTCATTTCTCTCTTCATATTTGTTGGGCTTGTGTTGGACTTAAACTTGTGTTCTACAAAGACTTGTGATATTTTTATATGTATGTGATGGATTATGGATTGTATGTGATGGATTACGGACGATATATGCGTATGTGATGAATTATGGATGATATGCGCCTAGCGATGGATTATGAATGATGGATGTGATATATTCTGTGGTCTGGTGTGATGATATATATGTTATTTGCTTGTTTGTGTCGATGAAAAGCAAAAAACAAAAAAAAAATTGTATTTTTTCCCTCTTTGCCGAGTGCCATGGCACCGCACTCCCAAGCAAAGCCGGAAGGCGTAACACCACCGGGTTTTTCCAGCTTTGCCGAGTGCAAGTGTCATGGCACTCGGCAAAGAGTTTTTTGAAAAAAATAAAAAATTCTCTTTGCCGATTGCCAGGGACCCCGGGGCACTCGGCAAAGATTATTTTAAAAAAATAAAAATACTCTTTGCCGAGTACCGGGTCGTTAGCAATCGGCAAAGAAGCTGTCCCAAGTTAACGGCTGATTTTTCTTTGCCGAAAGCGGGTTTGGCACTTGGCGTAGGCTTTGCCGAGTGTTCGACATCCGCACTCGGCAAAGAAAGCTTTGCCGACAGGACATTTGCCGAGTGCGCTTTGCCGAGTGCCACTGGCAAAGCCTTTGTCGAGTGCATTGAGGTCTTTACCGATTGCTCTAGGCACTCGGCAAAGCGGGTGTTTCCTGTAGTGGTACTATACCCTCTTCAAATTAATTAACAGAACTAAGCTAGCAGTATAATCTCATTAACTAATGCCATACTACAAGATCATCCGACAATGAGCCAGAAACGTGCTCACTAAGAAGAACACTAATTGCATGAAGACTTCGTACAAGACTACAAAGATGCCAGCAATATGTAGAGTGGTTGCTAGCCAAGTTGCCAGTAATCCAAGCTTTCCTGCTTCATCAGTCCATGAGCAGCCCTGGCTCGGCGCTCGACGGGCAACCGGGCGACCTGGTCAGATCGCCGTCTTCGAGCTCGCGTACGTGCCGCCGATTAACTTATCGCTCAGCGCCCTGAACTCGCCGACGATCTGGTTTCAGGGCCGCCGCCAGTTCTGGGCGGTGGTTTGTCTTCCTCCGGGGCCCCAGCACACGCTCTGTCGACCCCCACAGCCCCACTAGGCCACTACCACAACGGAAGAACATGGCAGTTTTTGGTACCAAGATTATCTCCGATGCCAGCATGCATGATGGATGTTGGCTTTGGCATTGCTTCTCCTTCCAATTTTTGTTCATTTCCATCCCTCTCAAAAAACATTTTGTTTATTTCCAGCGTGCAAAAGCAACAACATTATCACATTTTTCATTTCTTCCTCTGTGCCAAGAATTGCCGCCTGCAATTCCCGTTCTGAGCCTCTGACAACAATTAATCATGGCAGTACTCTTTCGTACATTTGGTGACGGCCAAGAAAAAAGAGAAGACAGCTAGCGGCTGGAGCAAGATCAGCCAACGCCCGACGGTCATGGAGCTCGCCGTTGGTGCCTCCGAGAGCGCCATGAGATCGTTGCTCGCAGCCTCCTCGCTCAGGAGTACAAGCTGGACAAGCTTGGGCATTGCAACTCGTTAGATGTACTAATAATTGAGCTTCTTGGGAAAGCCCAAAAGCACTCTGGAACCACCCAAATCCCAGCCACAGCAGCAAGAGTTGTGGACGGGATTGGATCATATTACAAGATCTAGAACTCTTTCCTGATCAGGAATCACTCGAAAAAGGAAAAAAAATCATTCCAAAAGGAGAAAAGCAGCCTCTCCTCTCTACTGTTCACTGCTTGCACAACCTTTTCTGTTTAGGAAATAAATACCTGTACTCCACCGTGGGCCTTGGCACTCCAACTTGAACGGCTTCTACGAGCCGGCCATTTCTTGCTACCCCGGCCCAACATGTTTTTTATTTTTATTTTTTGCCTTCTGAAAGCAACCCAACATGCTGTGGCCCTGTGGATGCTCGTCGCAAGATACCCGCTTCCCCCCAAATATTGGACAAACGGTAATGATCCCCGTCGGACACGTCTGGCCCCCCCAACGCCTGCCGGACACGCGGCCCCCGCGCCCGCCCCGTCGCCCGCCTCCCAGGCGGCTGCTCCCTCTCCTCCTTCCCTCCCCCCGACGACGACGACGCCCTCCTCCTCCCCCCCCCCGAGCTCCCCCCGCCTCCCCCGGCGAAAGCCTCCCCCCGCCCCACCACCGCCATGGCAGCAAAGGCCCCCGCCGGGCGAAGCCCCCCTTCTTCTCCAACTCCGTGGGCTGTAGATTGTCCGCCGGCCGGGGGAGGAAGGGAAGACAGCGGGGTGGTCAGAGGCGGGCGGCTTAGGGTAGCTAGCGGCGGGGGGCCAGCGGTGGGCCAGGTCTAGGGCGGGCACCATGGCCGGAGCTTGGAGCTCGGGCGGTGGAGATGGCGGCGCGGGGGGGGGGGGGAGAAGCCGAGCCGCCGCCGGGTAGGGTCTCGCCGAGCTCCGCGTCGCCGGCCGTGGGCCGGGCGGAGCTTCGGCGAGACCCTACCGCGCCGCGGCGGGGCGGTAGGGCGGGGGGCGCGCGATGGAGGGCGGGGGGACGCCGGGCGTGGAGAAGGCGGCGGCGGCGCCGCAGGGAGGCGGGCGTCCGGACGTCCGGCGCGGTGATTACCCTTGGACAAACCAGCTAGCCAAGTTTAACCGGCCGGGCCAAGCCAAACCATAGCAACCGTTGGGCCGTGGGAGTCGGTTTTGGAACAAAACCGTCGTAAACGGACAAGTGACATGTACAGTTATACGTAATAACGGGCCATGTTCATTTGCTATCCAACAGCAACTGGTACATTGTCCCATGTACATTAGCAGACAAGCTGCACTTCAAAAAAAAAAAAAAAAAAAAGGAGCAGAGCAGACAAGCACGGCAAAATAAAACTGAGAGTTAAACACACATATACACACACCCCAGTGGAACACCTGACCGAGTTCCTTCCACACCTGCCATACATATTATACCAGTTATTACAAACACGCAGACAGCACTGTTAACACCGAAAACGCAGTACGGCATGACCAAACAAAATACATCATCTGACACGGCAATAAGGATAGGCAACTGGCAAGAGCAATTTGCCACCATCTGGCTGCAAGCCTGCAACTCTTGTTCTTGTATTCACCTGAAATCCTGAATCAAAGCTGCTCCCTGATGATTCCGTTTGCCAATCTTTGATGCTACCACTTCGGCTCAACTTTTCTTTTTGATGCTACCACTCAAGCGTCATCTATCAGTCCTGCAACACCTGCAACACAGTTAGTACTATTTTTCTTTTGGCATGACTGGTATTACTAATTTGTATGGAAGCATTTGGGTCAGCAGGAAGGCAGGTTACCATGTCTCGAGACTTCAAAGCTAGTAGGTGCTGCCAATGTTATCTCATTCAGCTTCGATTTCAATTTCACTCTGAATCGTCTCTACTGTAGTCCTCACTGTCTCCTCGCCAGCATCACCACTCTGAATTTCTCCTGTGCTCGTCATCTCCGCATCAACTTTTTGGACATCAACTTTAGCGTCGTTGATGATGAGGTCTATCCAGTTACGATGTTTTGCAACCTGACTTTTCACAGCATCAACAGTCATTCTGACGCTAGAACTATCAGCACACCACTTTTGGTTGTAGAGGAGGACTACCTCCATGAGCTTCTGGAGGTTGCTGATACCAGATGGAATACTCTCTTGATTTGTCGAACCGGAGCAAAATTCTAGTTGAAGATGTGTGAGCCTTGGCATAGCACCAGTTTGGAAAATGAGCCACGGCACTGGGCAATCGACTGAAAACTTCAGAAGCTCATTGAACCCCTCACTTTCAATCACTATAGCATTTCTGGGAACAAAATCCAAGCCTAGTATCAGGCACTGCAATCGATGTAAGTTTCTGAGTAACTTGAGATCCTCTGTCCCTATCTTGCAGATTGTGATCTGAAGGAAAGATAGGTAACTGAGCCTTACGATCCATTTGGGAACACTTACAAAACCTCCGGCGGTCACCTTGAACTTTTCAAGTCGGCTAGGTGGATCAGAGACGGAGCCTAGGAACTCCATGCAACAGCCAAGGCCACAGTGGATGGTCAGAGACCTGAGCTGGCTCCACTTCTCCATGGATGACTGTAATGCTTCACAGTAAGCTCCCTCAGTGCATTGGTGAAAGGACCATGTTATTTCGAGCATCATCAAGTTGGTCAGCTCACCGAGTGCCTTTAAAATGGTGGCTGGGTGTTCCCTCAAATCGCTAGTGGCTACGTTCTCCAGCCTGTGGCAATGCTGCATATCCTCGGCAATCCTCGTTGCTGTTTCAGCTGAATTAATCAATCCTTCATGACCAAAGAGAAGAGTTCGCAAAGAATGCCATAGGCCTACAATGCTTGAAGGCAGCTGTTTCACCTTTGTGGATCTTACATCCAATGTCTCCAGGAACCTTAGCTCACATATTGTTGCAGGGAGCTCAGTGACATCAGTGCCTTTGAGGCTCAAATAACTCAGCAGCAGCAGCTTGTCTAGGCCGTCAAGGCACACCTGACCGACACAACCTTCGAGGTCCAGCACACGCACAACACGCAGATTAGTCAGGCGAGGTGTGGTGCTGGCTTGACCAAAGACAGTGATTGAGCGAACATGGGATAAGTCCATACAATCATATGACATCAGATCTCGATCATGCTTGCTGCTCTGCACTGACAGCCGATAGACAGTGCAGTCGCTTGGGATAGGTGGGTTCTGATCATCCACCAGAGTGACAAAGTTGTCTTCCATGGATTTGCAAACAACAAAATCATGTATCACAGGGTGAAGCCTGCAATACCTTGGGGTACCATGGCCCAGGGACAATCGTTGTACCATGTTTTTGCTAATGAGCTTGTTGATGTTTCTTGTAGCCCTCTCCATGCCTTCGTGGACTTTACCAATAATGTATCCTTGAGCAATCCATCGCCTCATTAGGCGGTCTACATCAACCTTGAAATTCTCAGGAAATATGCTTAGATCTAGCAGACATGTTTTAAGATCTTGCGGCAGATCACTGTAGCTAAGATTGAGTATCTGCTTCATGACTTTCGCATCTGGACGTGATAACCATCTTGATCCAACAAGCCTATGCCACTCATCCTTTGAGGATTTGTCTTGTACCATGGATGGTACGGTAACCAAAGCAAGAGGCAGGCCGCAGCATCTTCTTGTAATTTGGGCAAGAACGTCCTCCAAATGTTTGGGACAACCATGGCCAATACCGAAGGCTCTATCCAGAATTAGTTTTTTGGAGTCGACTTCATTAAGAAGTCCAATATTGTAAATGCAATCGCTCGAACGATAAGAAAATATCTTTGCCAATTCAAGGTTCCTTGTTGTGGTGATTATCCAACTACCAGCAAGAGAGTCCTTTGGAAAACAATCCTTTATGAACTGCCAATCTCTGTCACTCCATAAGTCATCAACCAAGACAAGGTACCTGTTTTGCAAAATGAAGAGAGAAAAAATGGTCAAGGAAATTACGACGAAAATAAGTAAGTAGTGATTCTGTTTTTATTATAATTGAAAGACCATAAGTACGTGATCCTAAGTTAGAAACGAAGAGTGGAAATCGTAACTTCAGCAGCATATGAATTAGCTAGTCCTACCTCTTCCTCTTGTTCCCCAATATTTCTCTGAGCCTCAGGATGAGTTGGTGAATATTATCCTCGAACGGCTCTTCTGGGTGCCCATCGCCAAGCTCCGAGAGCATGGCCTGGAGAGCCTTTTCGACCGCATCTGGCTTCTGCCCCACAGAGACGAAAGCATATAACTGGAACCATTTCTTCTCTTGAAGCTGCTGGTACACCGCAGCGGCGAGCGTTGTCTTCCCAGATCCAGCCATCCCGACAATGGAGACAACTTTGAATTCAGCCTTGCCGCTGGCAGTGGTAACCATCTTGGTCACCTCCTCCATCGGCCCGTCGAAACCAACGAGGCAGTCAACGTCGACGAAACTCGTGGTCAGACGGGGTTCGACAGGCTCGAGGGGGTCGAGGCTCAAGTGATTCCGCTGCTGGTACAGCTCAGCAACGCGCACCCTCAATTCCCGGAGCTCGCTGGCGATGTCGCCGTCCCTGTCGCGGCGAAGCCAACGATTGAGAATCCTGGAGCCGAGGGCGGTGCATCCACCGCCGCTGACCTGGACGAAGCGTTGGACCAACAACAGATCGGCCCAGTCCTCGGCGTCGTAGGCGAGCTCGCGGGCGCGGTTGACCCAGTCCTTAGTCTCGGCATTGGGCTCATGGAGGGACTCGCAGCGGTGGATCACCTCAGTCATCTTGTCGAGCTCGGATACGAGGTAGTTGACGTGGTTGATGCCATCGCGGCCGAGAAGCAACCCGCACTTCTCCTCCCGCAGCGCGGTGAGCTTTCCCCGCGGTGCATCCACACTCTTCATCGCCTTCAATTTCGCTGGCCCCGGCCTCCTCCAGATTTCGATCTCTGAGTCTGAGTGTCGTCGTGCCGCCGACTGAAGTGGGTATGGACTTTGCGGATAGTCTCCTTGACTCCTTGGTTGGATGTGTTGGTCGGTCAAACTGAAAACGAGTTGGGGGTTAATGATTCTACCCCAATTCCAATTCCAACCACACTCGTAAGGCGCAGGCAATGTCCCAAAAAAAGGAAAAAAGAAAAAAAGTTAGGCGCAGCTAAAAGTGTTAGTACGTACTAGTTTATAGAATAGAATAAAAAAAAAGTGTTACTTTTTAAAAAATAGAAAATTCGGAGTGGGAGGGCCCCCGAATCGCTGCCATGGAGAGCATCGGACGGTGGACAGGACAGGAGTGCTCCTGCGGATCTACTGTGGGAGTCTTTGCCTGGACGCTTGCTCCGAAGAATTGTTTTCTTTTTTTTTTCCAGCAAGGTGCGGTGTCGTCCATGTGGTAGGCTCACATGCTGTTTGGCTACCCCGACTACCAAGACAAACTAGTTAATTTGTTGCGAGAAAAAAATACTGTTTAAATGGCTTATAAATCCGGTTAATGAGATAAGTGAACAGAACAATTTTCATTTTTTTTCTCGCATCTCGCTCCTTGACATGTGCAGATGGCCAGCTGGCTGGATCCGAGGAGCGACCCAAGACCGTAGCCTGCCGTGCTAGCCGGACAGCGGCCGGTATTTAAAAAGTCTATTTTTTCTTCCTCAATCTTTTGTTTTTTCTCTCTAAATTTTAAAACCAAGTAAATCACCTCCCTCAATTTTTCGAACGGTACATTTTATCTTTCTAGATTGGTTTTGAAGGCGGTTTTATTTTTTTATTTATTTATTCTGACTGAATCTTTAAAAAAAATAATAGTAAATCAGAGAAAAAATTATAAAATAGAAAATTCAATTTTATTGGACTCAACGTGAGTAGATCTACATAATAAACATATAATACGGTATGCTTTAGTATAAAGTTTCTTATGTAGAATTTAGACCTACACTATTCTGTAATTAATTAGAATAATTCATAACGGTTGTTTTTTTTATAATTCAATTATGATGAAATTTTTATGATCTAAATTAAAAGCAGAGGCTCTGATTTAGGGGCTTATCCTAGAGATGCTCTTAGGCTACCTATAACGTGTAGTTTTGTCTATGTTTGGAACCACTTTTTGGCCTCTGCCTTGAGGCATCGCATTGTGCGGTGCGGTGTGCCAAAACTTTTTTTGTCTGGCATCTATGCTTTTACTTGACCCAATGCTGATAACATAAAAAACAATAGTTGCACACGCGGAAAGTGGGAGACTGAGACTACCCGCACTGGGTCCGGGGAAGTCGTCCGGGACGCGGCGCTTTCCCGACGCCAGCTCGGACGGGGCGGCCTGCAGGGCGTGGAGCGCTGTCGCCGCCGTTGGGGAGGAGAGGACGAGAGGAGAGGAGGAGGAGGCGGCCGGCCGTGGCCGCGCGGGACGCACGCGAAGCTCCGCCCGCCCGGCCTCGCTGAAGCCGCCCGGCCGCCGCAGCGCCGCCGTGGGCCGCGCGCGCTGGAGCCGTGGCCCGCGCCCTGCCTCCGCCACGCCATGGCCGGGCGAGGGCGCGGACGCGGCCACCTCAGCCGGACGCGGGAGCTCCGCCCAAGGCCGCGCTTCTCTGCTTCGAGCCGGCTTGCCGGAGATGGAGATGGGGAAGGGCCGCCGCCGCCCCCGGCCGCGGCGCATCATGCTGGCCGGCCGCTGCCGCCGCCGCCGGCCCGCTGGCGCGCCACCCACTGGCCGCCGCCGAAGCTAGCCTTGGCGAGCCGCCTCTCTCCGCACCGCGGTGGGTGGCTGCGTCTCCTGGTTCGCCGGGCCGGAGTGGGAGGAAGGGAGGGCGCGCCTCTGTGCTGCTGCCGTCTTGCAGTGGGGGAGAGAGAGAGAGAGAGAGGAGGGAGGGAGAGAGAGAGAGGGGAGGGGATTTAATAAAATATTCTGACATATGGGTCCCATGGTAGATAGAGGATGATACGGAGTATGAACGAGTGCGGGAGAAAGCAGTATAAAGGAGAAAATCTTGATGACCAGGATGTATAGAGTATGAAAATAGAGGACGATGAGTGCGGATAGCCTCAACCGATGCTCGTAGTGGTTCCTTATATGTTGTTTATCTATTCAATGGATCCCACACGATGTTTAGACATTGCAACTGTCTCGCGAATCGATGCTCACTCACATGTGACATAGATGCTCACCATTGTGTGCGTCGTCTAAGAGGAGAGTTGGTCGGTGTAAAATATATCGCTACCTGTTCTTCCACTTGTGAACTCTCGATCTAATCATTCTGAATCCCTCCCGGCCACTTGTGTACCCCAGATAGTGTTGCAGCAAACGCTGGCGATCAGGAGGTGGGGGGCTTTCCTGCGAGCATGTGGTCATCATCCATCCAAGGCCCCTAGTCAGATCACCTTCTCCAGATCTGGGCGGAAGAACATGATACTGTTTTTGGCACCAAGACTATCTCCGATGCCATGGATGCTGCCTCTGGCAATTGGCACCCTAATTTTTGTAGTAGCGTTGCGGTTGCCCAGAAAGTGCCTCTGTGCCACCGAGAGACTTCATTCGTTCCTTTATTTGCAGGTTGCAAGAGGTAAGCTTTGGATCATTGCTTCTCGTTCCAGTTTTTCTCATTTTCAGCGTGCAAAAGCAACCACAGTACCACACACGTTCTTGGCAGTTTTCATTTCTTCCTCTGTTGTATGAAAGAATTGCTGCCTTGCAATTTCTTCTCTGAACAATTAATCATGAGTTTCTTTCCTACCAGATATCCTGTGAATTTGTGGTGGGAGCAAAGAAAAAGAGAAGAGAGCTAGCGGCTGAAGCAAGATCAGCCAACGCCCAGCGATCATGGAGCTCGCAGTTGGTGCCTCCGAGAGTGCCATGAGATCGTTGCTGGGCAAGCTTGGCAGCCTCCTCGCTCAGGAGTACACGCTTATCAGCGGTGTCCGCAGCGAGATCCAGTACATGAACAATGAGCTCTCCAGCATGTACGCCTTCCTCCGCAGGCTCACCCGCACCACTGCAGCTGGTGCCACCCATGACGAACAGACCAAGGACTGGATCGAGCAGGTCCGGGACGTTGCCTATGATATCGAAGACTGTGTGGACGAATTCACACACCGTCTTGGCCGCCAACCCCGCGGCGAGGGCCTCCTCCTTAAACTCCGAAGAGCGTGGTACACCATGACCATGCTATTGGAGCGCCGGGACATCGCCTCCAAGATCATTGACCTCAAGAACCGCGCAAAGGAAGTCGGCGAACGCCGAACGAGGTACGGCGTGCAGGACCCGAAGGAGGACCCTAGATTCATCCCCAGCAGCAGGCAGGCTGGCCCAGCTCGCCCACACGTGACCGATCATCTACAACCTCTTGAGCCACAGCTTATCGGTACGATGGAACCAGTGGGGCAGGAGGATGCCATTGCTGAGCATGGGCGGTGGCTGATAGAATCAGAAGGTGACGTGAGGATTCTAGCCATCGTCGGATTTGGTGGGCTTGGAAAGACGACGATGGCGTTGGCACTGCAACGCAGATTTGGGGAGAAGTTTGATTCCCGGGCATGGATGCAGGCTTCTCAGAAACTGAACCTGGCGTCGCTGCTGAGAGGCATTCTCAAGCAGGTCATGCCGCAGCAGGATCCCGAGCACGGAGGTGGCACTGGCACCTCGGAAGGCCATGCCGATGGAATCGAAGGATGGAGTCTAAAACTGCTCAAGAAGAAGCTCGAAGAACAGCTGGGACAGAAGAGGTGAGCAATGTAACTAATTAGTTATTCTTTCCTAATCATTCATTCAAAATGTAATCTACCGATTGCAACACAAACCACTTCGATTTTCATTTCAGTCAGATATCGACTAAATGTTAGAAAAGGTATAGATAATTATTTCTAGTGGTATTGATTATGCTATTGATCAGACAAATATTCATCTTGTTGTTAGAATCCCACTAATAGTATCCTTTGTTTTTGCAGATACTTTCTCTCTATAGATGATGTATGGTCTGTATCGTCATGGCAAATTATTTGGGAATCTTTGCCCAAAAATCAGAAGGGGAGTAGAATAGTGGTGACTACAAGGTTCAAATCTGTAGCAAATGCCGCCTGCTGCCATCAACAAGAACATATCTACATGCTTAAACCACTCCCTCATGCAGCATCTACAGAATTGTTCTTTAAAAGAGTTACTGATCCAAAGCCAGAAGAATTCACAGAAACTAAGGAGGAAATTATAAAGAAATGTGGAGGTCTTCCTTTGGCAGTAGTTGCAGTGGCAGGGCTCTTATCCAGAAGAGATCTTACAGATAAGAGGCATTGGGAAACAGTGAAAGAATCTCTAAATTCAGAGTTGGATAAGAATCTAAGTCCTGAGGGTGTGACACAAATTCTTAATCTCTGCTACAATGATTTGCCTGCCGATCAGAAGAATTGTTTGTTATACTTGAGCATATTCCCGAAAGGTTGCAGCATCAACAGGAAGCGATTAATCAGGCGATGGATATCAGAAGGTTTCATTGCTGAGAAGGATGGGAAAACGGTGGAGGAAGTTGCTGAGGACAGTTTCAGTGAGCTCATAGGCAGAAATATAGTCCGGGCAGTGGAACATAGCACCAATGGCAAGGTGAAGGCTTGCCAAGTTCATGATATGATCCTTGAATATATTGTCTCCAAGTCAAGCGAAGAGAATTTTATCACTGTTATTGGAGGTCACTGGCTCACCGCAACACCAAGCAACAAAGTCCGCCGGCTTTCTCTTCATAACAGCAATCCTGATGATATTAAAGAGAAAATAGAGAACATGAACTTGTCACATGTCCGGTCACTAACAGTGTTTGACAATTTGCATAATCTGCCTTCTTATTCATTCAAGTCTGTTATACTGCAAGTTCTGGATCTAGAAGGTTGCAAGAACTTAAATACCAATCAGCTGAAGAAAATTTTTAAGATGTTTCAACTGAAGTATCTGAGCCTACGCAATACGTCCATCAAGAAGCTCCCATCAGAAATCGGAAAACTCCAATATTTGGAGACACTGGATATTAGGGAGACAGAAGTGACAGAGTTGCCTTCATCCATAGGTCGGCTCCAAAAAATGGTCCACCTACTTGGTGGCAATAAATCCACACGTCTATCCTTCAGATTCACTGAAGAAATTGCAAAGATGACAGCGTTACAGACACTATCAGGTATTGAGATTAGTAGGGGTTCAAGTTCAACTCCAGACCTTGGAAGCATGCACAACCTCACCAAGTTGAAGAAATTAAGCATCTACAATCTAAGAGACCTTCATACCAGCAATGACAAAGACAACGAGTTACTGGCTGCCATTGAGTACCTAAGTGGCTACTCCCTTAAGTCTCTTGCAATTGATGATGGTTTCACTGGCTTTCTTAATTCAATGGATGATTTATCCACACCACCAAAATACATTCTCTCACTTGATCTTTCTGGCAAATTGCTTCATGTGCCTAAATGGATAAAGGAGCTGGAGACCCTTGAAAAGTTAACTTTATCGTTAACTTCACTACGGACAGATGATTTGCATGTTCTTTCCAGGCTCCCTAAGTTGTTTTGTCTCACATTTTCAATCAATGCAAAAGGACAGGATAGTAAAATCGTGGAGATTCTGCAGAAGAATACAATGGATTCAGGAGGCAAGATCTTTGTACCGGCTGGTGGATTTCTCGACCTTAAGCTGCTAAGATTGTCGGCACCAGTGGTACCATTGCTGAGCTTCCTAGAAGGGCAATGCCAGAACTTCAAAGACTTGAATTTCAGTTCAGGTTATCCGAAGGTGCTTATGGTTTGGAAAACCTTACAAGTCTTCAACAAGTTTATCTAAGAGTCACCCAGCAGGCTTCTGAAGCTACTATGGAAAAAGTGACTAATATCAGAAGTTCAGTAAAAGCGCATCAGAAGAAACCCACAATAGTTGTTGATGAGTACTATGAGTGATGAACATTGAAAAAAGGCCATTACTATGTTTAATTATGCATTGGAAGAAAACAGCCCTTGTAACTGTAATCCTTGCAATTGTCTGATTATGCCATCACTCTGTTTGAATTCGCAATCACTGTGTGTGAAGTGTAAATTTTATTGTTGATTTGCATTCGAACTGGCAAACCTATGCCCCATGATGTAAACAAGTGGAACTCAGCAAAAGTTTTTCCTCCTACAAATACTTGTGTAAAACAAATGGTGCTGATGCTTTTGTTTTCAATTTTAAATTTGGACTCGCTGGAACATTTTTGTATTGTTATTACATTTCTGTCAGTTTTTATTTATGGGCTTCTGATTATAAATTGTGTTGAGCAATCATACTGGTTCAAGCTCTCATTCGAGGAAAACATACAATAGCAAATTTCTCAATCAAGTGGGAACCAAATTTGTAGCTGTTGCAAGGCTGCTAAATTTTTAACCTTTTTTTTTTTCCAGGCCCCTATATGAAATCCGTTGCAGCAGACGACAGGAGGAGCGGGAGCTAACCTGGAGCCCCCGCCCCCTCCCGCGGCGGAGCTGGAGATGGAGATCGGAGAGAGAAAGAGGCGGAGATCGGTGTCCGGCAGCGGCAGCGGCGAGGCTCCCTCACCTTATACTCCATCCTCCCTTCTCTACAACAATAGATCCATAAAGACGAGGGGTGAACTGATGATGATCACAAGAGAAAAAGTTCCCCAACACACGAACCCCAGAAATTATATTCTTCGCCGCAGGATAAACACCATTAACCGATGAAGCAACGAAGAAATTACCTGGCGGATGCTGACGATCCGGGGAGCCATCTGAAGAATTTGCGGCGCACGACAAGAACGAAGAATTCCTGTGCAGCCCGTAGCTGGACGGTGTTTCCGTTTCCATTGAGGAGTTGGAACTGGAAGCGCGGGTGCGGCGGCGCCAGGAAGGCAGCAGGGCGAGCACGGCTGACTGGTGCGCGGCGGCCGGCGAAGCTGACGAAAGCGTATCAGTAGTATAACAGAACGGACTGCAACGGTCCAAAATCGAGAACAAAGATTCATAGCCGGAACCCGTATTCGTGATCAAGAGACGTATTTCAATCTCCGCCAATATCCACGTTCTCGCTGGGAAGGCGGTTTCACGCCTCCGCTTCTTCAGGTGCAGCCGCCATCTCCATTCAGAATTCCATTCAGACTGACAGAGATGCTCCCCCGCCATCGCCATGTCCGCCACCACCTCCTCCTCCTCCATCCCAAACCCCTACCCCTCTCCACCAGCGCCACCACGGCCATCTCACCACCCGATCCCGCCTCCGCTCCCTCCTCCTCCCCACACCTACCCCGTCCTCGACCCCGACCCGGCCTCGCTCGCCCCGGACGACGCCATCGCGCTGCTCCCGTCCGTCGCGGACTCCGACGGCTCCGCAGCCGCGCTATCGCTCTTCCGCCGCCTCTCCACCCGCCCCGGACCTCCGCCACCTCATGCGGCTCTACGCCACGGCCGCCACCGTCTTCGTCGCGCGGGGGAACCTGCCGATGGCGCACGAGGCGGCGCGCGCGATGGTGGCGGCCTTCGCGGAGCGCGGCCGCCTCAAGGAGGCCGCGGACATGCTCCTCGAGCTGCGGACCCACGGGCTCCCGCTCGCCGTCGAGACCGCCAACTGGGTGCTCCGCGTCGGGCTGCGCCACCCGGGCAGCTGCTTCGCGCACGCGCGCCAGGCGTTCGACGGAATGACGCGCGCCGGGGCCGGCGGCGGCGGCGTGCAGCCCGATGAACGGAGCTTCCGGGCGCTCGTCCTCGGGTGCTGCCGGGAGGGGCGGTTCGAGGAGGCCGACGCGCTGCTGGCGGCGATGTGGGCGCGGGGGTTCGCCCTGGACAGCGCCACGTGCACGGCGGTCGTGCGTGCGTTCTGCCGGCAGGGGCGGTTCAGGGACGTGCCTGGGCTGTTCAGGAGGATGGCGGAGTCGGGCACCCTGCCGAACGTGGTGAATTACACCGCGTGGATCGATGGGCTGTGCAGGAGAGGGTATGTCAGGCAGGCGTTCCGTGTGCTGGAGGAGATGGTCGGGAAGGGGTTGAAGCCGAACGTGTACACGCATACGTTGCTCATCGATGGGCTGTGCAAGATCGGGTGGACGGAGAGGGCGTTTCGACTGTTTTTGAAGCTTGTTAAGAGTAGCTCGTACAAGCCGAACGTGCACACGTACACTGTGATGATTGGCGGGTACTGTAAAGAGGGGAAGATTGCTCGGGCTGAGATGCTGTTGGGGAGGATGGTTGAGCAGGGACTGGCCCCGAACACAAACACGTACACTACGCTGATTGATGGGCACTGCAGAGGGGGCAGCTTTGACCGTGCCTTTGAGCTGATGAATAGGATGAAGCTCGAAGGTTTCATGCCCAATATTTACACATATAATGCCATTATCGGGGGATTTTGCAAGAAGGGAAAGATTCAAGAGGCTTACAAGGTGCTCCGAATGGCCACTAGTCAGGGGCTGCAGCCTGATAAGGTGACGTACACTATACTGATAACTGAACATTGCAAACAGGGCCACATAACTTATGCTCTTGATTTGTTCAACCAGATGGCAGAAAACGGTTGCCATCCTGATATAGACACATATACCACCATCATTGCTATGTATTGTCAGCAGAGGCAAATGGAACAAAGTCAGCAGCTCTTTGACAAATGTCTTTCCATAGGATTAGTGCCAACCAAGCAAACTTATACCTCGATGATTGCAGGGTACTGTAGAGTTGGCAAATCAACCTCAGCCCTCAAGGTCTTTGAGAGGATGGTCCAACATGGATGCCTTCCTGACTCTATAACTTATGGGGCACTAATAAGTGGGTTATGCAAGGAATCGAGGCTGGAGGAAGCAAGGGCATTATTCGAGACCATGCTTGATAAACATTTGGTACCATGTGATGTAACTCGTGTCACTTTAGCTTTTGAATATTGCAGGAGGGATAAGACAACCGTTGCTGTATCAGTCTTGGATAGACTGGACAACCGGCAACAGGCTCATACAGCAGATGCATTAGTTAGAAAGCTCAGTGCTTTTGGCAATTTGGATGCTGCTAGTCTTTTCCTTAAAAATGTTCTGGACAAACATTATGCTGTTGACCATGCAACTTATACAAGCTTCATCAATTCATGCTATGAAAGTAATAGATATGCTCTGGCTTCTGAAATTTCTGAAAAGATCTCAAAGCGGATTTCTGGCTTTAAGAAGAAGGATGTTGCAGTTATTGCTTGATTTGCAAGAGCAATCCGAATTTCTCCCTCATGCAGCATAGAAATTTGAAAGTAGCGCCGATGTTCCTTTCTAGCACAGCTTCTATGCCTATCAACGGCTGTACATGGTATGCCTTTCTTATTTGGTGCCACGTGCCACCAACTATAATATAAAGTTTTTTCGTTATTACTTCGTCAATTTTTTTTGCTCTTGCATACTTGATGATCTTATAAAATATCCAGGTCAAGGTCAAGTTGACCAGATATTGATTAATGGATAAGAGCTGCTTGAGGATTTGTATGGGGTTTGCTTTTGCATAAACTATGTGAATAGAAAGAAAGTAAGTTGTTCATATGGGCACACAGATTGTGATATCCTCAGGACCATAGTAGTATTTCATTTGAGCCTTATTTAATTTGTTTGATGCATCTCTTGTGAATCCTTATGTTTCTACAGGGTAACAAGTCTTTCTTAAATACTCTGAAGATATCAGTGTTATATGGTCTGCATCCTGTATGATGGTCTGCATCCTGTATGATGGAGTTAAGGTTAGTTTAGCCACAGTACCTTGTCCTGAAAAATATATTTACACTAATTGAAACTTTGATATTACACTAATTGAAGCTTTGCACACACAGATGCTTCTTATCTCTGTTCTACTCCCTCGGTCCCAGAAAAGATGCAATGCTAAGTCTGGTTCAAGTTGGCCTATGTTAACTTTGACAAGTTTATAGAAAATAGTATCAACATTGATGACTTCAGAAAGGTACACTATGGAAATATATCCAATGATGAATTTAATGATACATATTTAGTATGCTAAATATTACTATTGTTGTATTTAAATTTGTTTGACTGGACCCTATTCTAGAATTTCATCCTTTCTGGGATGGATGTAGTACTTTCTAACTTAACTGTTGTTATTTGAACCTCGTTGATGGTGTCAGTCTTTAATAATTCTAACTCCTAAGTTGCTTTCTTCATCCCCAGTTAGACAAATCTCTGTGATTGCTGGTATTTCAGCGAACAATTGCTATCTACACAAATACAGTGATTATTGATTGTGGGATTTCTCCATTCTGCTAAATCTTAATTGAAGATGTCTTATGTTTTAGCTCTTTTTATGGGTCCATATTGAATATGTTTGATTCTAAGCTCCTCATGTTTATTTTCTGAAACCTCCATATGATCATCATTTATTTCTTGATTTTTATACTTACATACTAATAACTTAGTCCAAAGGAAAGTTACTGTATGGTGTCAATCTGGACAAGGTTCCATTCCACTGGTCTTGCCATACTTACTACTGATGGGTCTATTCCATTGATATAAGATAACAGCAATACAGCACGCTGTGAGTAAAGATCGCGTTATATGATTGCTGATGTTTTTGGCTTTTTAAGCTAAATTTTGAATTCAAGGCTTGAAGTTTTACACACACAAAACAGAGAATTTCAGAGTTATCCACTAATTTAGAATGCAATAAAATGTAGAACAGTCTATAGTCTTAATACACATGGTCTGAGCTAGCTTTGGTCCTATGTTTGTATTAACAGCGTGTGGGAGTTACTTATGCAAGCTAATGCATCAGGACCTTATGGACTATTCCTAATAGTCAATATTTGTACTTTGTACTCCTCAAATTTCCTTATAGCCTTTCTAATGACAGCTCATCTTCCAGTTGACAACTCAATGGCTTCCTGGATGTTTAGAGACTCTTCACTGAAGTTGAATAATTTGCCATTTTGCCTCATCTCATGCTGTTGTCGTCGTTGGAGCTCAGCCAGCTGCCATTCCTCCCACCGCTCTGCTGGGACAATCTCTCCTTCCAGCATCTGCACCACCTCAGACATTGTAGGGCGTTGATCAGGGTCCATATGAGTGCAGAGGAGTGCTATCTGGATAACCTTCTCCAGCTCTTCAAGGTTGTAGATGCCATCCAGATTGCGATCCACTAGGTTGAGTAGTTGCCCTTCTTCCATCCATAGCTTGACCTGCACATTTGCAGTTATTTGAATCATCTCATGAATTTAGGTATTGTTTCTTTAGAGGGGACGACTATTTGACATGTGAACCAATGTTTGACCGGAAAATGTAAGATGATTGCATGGTTATTACCTAGTGGCTACTGATAGTAGATTTCAGATTACTACGGTTTGCAAAATTTCTGTTTTGACCTCAACATTCTTGTCAGCTTTTATTGACCCCTCATTAACACTATGCACCTGATATGTACTGATTTACTCGTACCAATAGGATCATGTAATTATCTTACCTGATCAATGAGCATGATCTCTCCTGCTTCTTCTATACGGTCAGGATGGAATGCAATTGCACGCTCTCCTGTTACAATCTCTAACAGTGTGACACCATATCCGAAGATATCTGTCTTCACTGATGGCCTTCCCGTCTTTATGTACTCAGGAGCTATGTGGCCCATAGTCCCACGAAGCCCTGTTGTTACTGTATTCCTTCCTATGTCCATCATCTTTGCCAACCCAAAATCTCCTACCACTGCTTCAAAGTTCCCGTCAAGCAGGACATTTGCAGCCTTGACGTCACGGTGGATGATCTTGGGATTGCAGTGCTCATGAAGGTATTGCAAACCACGGGCAGCACCAAGAGCAATTCGCATTCTTGTAGACCAATCTAACGCTGGTTCATTTAGTTTTATATCTGCAACACAATCATTATTAACATATTTGAGAAGATGAAGGACATAGGGAAATTACTATGTTACCCAAGTTGTTTGAAACTTTTATGTCATGCTGGATAAAAGTTAGAGAAAATTCAACAATGTATCCTTTTTTTATGTTCCATAGTTTCAGGCTTTCAGCATCAACCATTTACCACATTCACTTGGCAATATGTTACCTCATTGACACAACTATATGCTTCAATGGATGATTTCTGAGCGAAGGACAACCAAACAGACAAAACCATTGCCCATGACCTTAGTATGAATTAAGATACATATCGAGGAAGTGATGATCATAACTTAGTTGTACCTCTTAAACGGGAAGCAACACTAAGATTCTCCATGAAAGGGTAGACCAAGAGCCTCTCTGTTGGTGTTGTACAGAATCCTATCAACCTTAATATGTTCTTGTGCACAGCAATGCTTATCAATTCAACTTCTCTGAGGAAAGCCATTTCCCCTTCACGACTGTCCACATTCAGTAGCCGTTTCACTGCAATCTTTATACTGTTTGGACCTGGAAGTACTCCTTTATACACCTTACCAAAACCACCCTTACCAAGAACATTCTGTTCACTGAAATTGTTGGTTGCAATCTGAAGCTCCCGCCATGAGAACCGCTTTATTTGCCCAAACTCAAGCATGTGATCATTCTGACCTGGAATTGTTGAACATGTTTATTGTTTATCAGTTAAAAGAAGTTAGATAACTTTCAGGATAATTTTTGAGCCATTTCAATCCATGGAAATATGTTTTCCTCATTCAAAATTTCTATTATGGTAATTATTTAACAAACATAGTTATGCTGCTGGACTGACCTGACACGTCAATGAAGATTTCGGGCCGGTAACGCATTCTTTGCCACCATAACAAAACTAGAACTACAGTTACAAAAAGAGTGACTGCTCCAGCAATGCTTCCAATAACCACCTTTAACTTGGAATTTTTTGATTCACCTGTATGTGTATTAGCAAGCATTCATTCTGAGAAAAATGCCTTCAGTTTCACTCCAAATTTAGTTCTCAATTTGTCACTGGTGTGCCAGTTCTTTTAGGAATTACCTGTCCTTGTGCTGCCTCCTTCACATGAAAATGAATTTTGGCCACAGTTCAAGTGGTTGCCTGCATAGCTGGGAAGACAAATTCATCTACTAAGGATACTGTAAATGTAGGACTCATGAAATGATGAAGCTTGTTTCTGTAATCTGCTTACTTGTATTGAGCCACCTGAAGTAGAGGTTGTGGGATTTCACCGCTAATATTATTATGTGCTAGATTACTGCAAAATAAATTGAGTTATGCTACATGATAATTGAACTATTCACTTTCTTGAATGGACTACTATAATGGCACTAGCAAGTATGACAGTGGTAAAATTTGACAGGTATTACTTTTACATCTTGTCACCATGAGGAAAAAAAAAAAAAACTTACATATCATTCAATGACGCTACATTATTGGCAGAGAAAGTGCCTGGGATATACCCGCCTAAAAAATTATGGCTTAGATCCCTGTACAAATTATCAGTTATCACTCACTTAGAATATTTTATCAGTCATGATAATATGAGTTATGGCTGACTTACAGTTTTTGGAGTTTAGGAAGTTGTCCAAGGGAGTCCGGTATCGATCCATTTAAATTATTTCTTCCAAGGTTTAGAATTGTCAAACTTGATAATTTTCCAAACTCCAGAGGAATCCCTCCAGTTATGTTGTTGTTATCCAGTTTCCTGAAACCATAGCATGTAGCAAGCAACAAGTTTATCCATCTTGTATGGGGACATAATTTTATGTATGGTTGGACCTATTTTCATGGGCACCAAATGTTGGACACTCAAAAGAATACATGGGCAACTTACAGCTGCTGTAAAGTTGTTAGCTTTGCAATGCTGGGCGATAAGGTTCCTGTTAACCCAGATGAGCTCAAAATTCTGCAAACTCATAATCAGAAACTAAGCAAATAGTTATGTGAACACAAGTACACAGCATTACGAGCTTATATAATAATAATAGTAAAATTAGGAAAGAATAGAGACAAAACAATTCCATTCAAATGAAAACTCTTCTCCTTTACAAATAGTTGAGATTAATCACTGTAGACATAGTCAACTGTTAGAATTGGATATTTCCTTGTGTTTGATGACCATAATGTGAATTTTCTACCTTTGGCAGTAATAGCGTTCAAAGTCTAGAAAGCTGTGATGAATAGGCTGAACTTACATTCTTGTAACTTTGTTGTCTTGACAATGAACACTGGCCCAGTAGCAGGGGCTCATTTGATTATCCTTCCAATCACTAAGGACATTACGGCTATCGACAAGTTGCATCTTCATTTCAACCAGTGCTTCGACTGTAGACAAAACAGTCTTATTTCTGGGGTCCCAAGGTAGAAACTCAAGTTCTCAAAAGTGAAATACTTATTGAATCTATTCAGTGCCTCAGATGCGATCTGGAATCTGTAGTACTTAAATAACAGGGCATGACAGACTATATTTCACCAATCGGAGATATATATATTTCAACCAATGAAAATGAACACTGCACAATAGAAGTGCTTTTATGCCCTCGTTGTCAGAATATTACAAGGGCACTAATTATTGGGGTGAAGCAGGTGGTCTGACCATTCCATTGGTATGCATTATTATCTATTGCACACATTTCTTCTACAATTTCTAATTCAAATATTTGACTGGTGACATGCACAGGGAGCCAAATGGCCAAGGTCCACTTCTGTGGTCAGTAGAGATAATCTAGTCCATACAAATAATTTGTTTGGCTCTGATGAAAGTTTGTCATTCAGAGTCAAAATTTCAGTTTTAGTATATAAATTGCTTATCTAATGCCAGCAAATGAAGAACATCTTATTTGGTGAAAATGTTAAATGCCATAGACATACCTTGGGAGTCGATAGCGAGAGAAAGAGAAGACTGTTGGCATCCCCATAGAATTAACACAAATGCTAATAGCTTCATTATTTCTG
This sequence comes from Chrysopogon serrulatus, assembly GCA_015844335.1. NCBI lineage: Eukaryota > Viridiplantae > Streptophyta > Magnoliopsida > Poales > Poaceae > Chrysopogon > Chrysopogon serrulatus. The sequence continues at coordinate 43,331 of JADLZL010001941.1, read as the reverse complement.
AATCTATCATCATGATTTTTTGCTTCAGGAACAGATGGACTGCTGAATGTACTCTGAATCCGTTTACTTGAAAAAAGCGAAGCCCTTGTGAAGTGAAATGGATGCTAGACTTCTGCATCAATGAAACAAAGCGTGTAAGAGGAGAGCAAACAGAGAAGAATGGAAAACAGAAACTCAGAGAAGAAATCTGACATGCTTCGCAACTGGAATTCTGGAAGCAAGATGGGATGGTATAACAACATGCCAAGAATCTACATCAGCACAAGGTTTAGTTTGTTGAGGACTATATCTAGTGGTCAAAATTTAGTTCTGAATTCTTGTATGCAAAAAAAAAGTATATTGTATTTGAGTTTGGAAAAAGGTTTTAGGTGTGAAATGAGTCTCAGTGTGGTTACTTAACTTCAGTAGCCCAATAGTATTCAGCAGTTCCCAGAAAGTTTCGACTGATGCATTTCTCAGAAAAGTTCTATCGGCTCGGAGCCGGTGAGATTATCTGTGTCTAGATGGAACCTAATAACCCTACATACCTTGTCAGTCACTACAGTCAGGCCCTATATTCTTGTACATGATAAAGCCCCTCGTTTTATTTAGTAATCACGTAGTGGAATGTACAGCAAAGCGGAATTGCTGCCAGTTGTGCCAGCATCAAGATTTGTTGAACAGTAAGCATGTTTCTGTCTCTCCTTTTTTTGGCGATTACATAGCAGCTTCTCAAGGGTCATTACTTCCTAGCTGCTACTCTGTTTCAAGAACTAGGGATCATGATATGCGGGTGAACTTCTCACTCATTTCCTGTCTGTTTTGTTATGCAGGTGGAAACTTCCGGTCTCTAGAGGCAGTGTTTTCCTGTTTGGTAGTGTTTGGGCTGAAACAAAGCTTTACTACCCTTCCATTGGTTTCACCACAAAAGGCAAGGAAGAAGCAGAGGCGGTTATAAGCCCTGAAGAAGGGGAAACTGCTCTAATGGAGAGGAAGCAATCCAGTCAAGCAAATAGATACTCGAAGAAGACCAAGAGGACACAGAAGTCAACAGGCAATACTTGTATGTGAGCAACTGAGCTTGCAGCAAGGAAGACCGGCAAGAACTAGCAATCCAGTCAAGCAAACAGATACCCAAAGAAGACGACATGAGCATGCAGGAAGGAAGACCGCCAGGAACTTACCAAGAGAAGGGGGGAGAAGCATCAGGCTTGTGGTGCACCCAGCTTCTCAGAACTTTCTCTGAGCGACTGAGCCTCAGGAGTTATAACGAAACATTCAGTTGGGACTTGGGACGGGAGGCATGGAAAGAGGATAGTGGAGAGAAGCTTCAGCACTGAACTGAGAGAGACTGAGTGAGGAGACAATTGAATGGTCAAATTTATCGTAGCGCTCCCTGAGTGTGGAAGCAAGGAGGTAATTTGACCATCCCATTGGATCGCGCACGAACGGCTTGTATTGGCTACCAAACAGATTCTCCAGTCGATCGATGATCTGAGCCATCCACCTGTAATCCTAGGGCTTTGAATACCGACGAGCCATCCACTTGGTAATCCTGGGGCTGTGAATACCGTCTCGCGTACCCATATTAGCATTGAGATCTTTAGCCTACTAAATTAGTATCCCACTAATAGATCTTCTAATCTCATAACATGATCCTACTACAATCTTTTGGGCATAAAGATTGTTAGACGTAGAGCAAGTTGAATAGGAGTAATTTCTTCAAAAAAAGTTGAATAGGAGTAGAAAAGAAGAGGGAAGCTGAGCATAGCATAGGAGGCAGAATAAATAGGATGGGGTCTGAGCCTAAAAATTGTTTAAGACGACTATGCTTCCCCTCCTCATTGACTCAATAATGAACAATGAAATTCACCCAAACTATCCTGACTTTTCCATTTTTTTGCAGCATCCAGGTCCCACACAATTATTACGAGACTACTTGGAAGAATATCGACGTGGATTCAGCAAAGTGTTTAATACTCCTACAACTCAAAATTAGTGGAGTAAGTGAACTGCAGCTGCGTAGATAGATATATTTCTTGAAAACTAGCGGCACTGTTAGTCTAACTGTGACACTGTACCTACTGATGTTGCTCCTGCTGAGCCATTTAGTATTCCCTGATACTGAAACGACGATACCTGGATGACAAAAATTGCAGGTCGTCCATCGTCAGTCTTCTGCTTTTTGCTCTCTGTGTGTTTGTGTTTAGTCGGCCAAAATGTACCTTTCATGATGACATGGGTCCATGGCACTGAAGAGTGTTGAATGTATGCGTCTGTCTATTCATTGCACTCAATTAGTGTTACTAATCGCGTGCTGTCATCCCTTTTTAGATTAATTGCGTGTTGTTGTCGAAACAGTTGTCAGCAGATAAAGTTTTAACTAATTCTAGAGTAAATTCGTCCGGCACTAGCCGCTGTATTCTACTGCAAATTGGGAAATAAATTTATGGCTGCAACGTTCGATGCTGTTTATTATATAATATATAGTATAAAAGGAGCACTTTTGACTGTTGACTTAACTACAGAATCCTGTCCAAATCTGCTTTTACTGAAATTTCAATAGGTCAAGCTGCATACTACTGTTTTCCTCTGTTTTCTTTCTGGATGATTGTGACTTCGAGTTATCCAACTGGGGTTTTCAAGCAGTGCTATTGCTAAGTATCAAAGGTACTCCTTTTAATTAGCACGGCAATATTAATGTTGGAAATGTTCAATCGATTATCGGCAAGTTACTCCATTCCTGGACACTCTATTCTTAACATTTTTTTCCCCTCAGCATAACCCAGAAAAGTTCATTCTTCCACTCAACGAAAAAAGAAATATAAAGAGGGAAAAGAATCTGCTTTAATTTGCCATCGCATTTTGTTCCTTTTCACAGCTGGTGGTAAACTTTTTTTTGTCTATTACGGTATTAGTTCCTTTTTCACGCAAGTGGAATAGGGATAAAGTGTTCCCACCCGCCCATTGGTCTGAAGGGTTTGGACGCATTGTTTTAGTCATCACCTCTGCCTTACAAAAACAGCCTAAAATAAGCCTTAAATTGGAGGGCCACTTTGGACCATTCATATTAATTCCCACGAGTCACACTAGAAAAGAAGATAAACTCTAGAAATTCTTAAAAAAAAATAGGAAATCTGCCCATCAGTTGGTAGACTTCAATCATTATTGAGTCATTGTAGTAACTCATAGTGCTTTAGAATTCAAAAATTCATATTATTAATAGAATATAAAGAGATAATGTTCCAAGGAGACATACATAGATAATGATTACATAATATTTATAGGGAGATTGTCTTAGAAAATAAACAAATGAGAGAGTCAATACACAAAGATTGTAATACCAAATTTATCCACAAACATCTAACGTTCATTTGCCTTTAAAATACATGTCCTCCCTTCAATCCTAGAAAGAAAGTCGCTAAGGGAGTGTGCAGGTTCTCAATTTTGACCTGGTTTATAAAAAAAAAATAGGTGCAACATTTATTTATATCTCTAAATAAGTTTATTATGAAAAGTATATTCAATGATCTATATAATGATATTAATTATATATTATAATATTCTTTTATATATAATTGGTTAAAGTTAAAATAGTTGACTTCTCAGGAAGCGAAAAACGACTTCTACATTGGGACAGACAAGATTGTTTTTATCAAATGAAAAAGAAGAAACACATGCCTATAATTTAATTTATTTGGTATATAGAAAAAGCTACCTGCAAATGTGGGATAAGATTGCTTTACAATGAAGAAACGTTTGGACATCAAACAAGAAAGAGAGAACTATTCACTATAAAGGTCAAACAGGGGTCACAGGTCAAAGATTCAATCTTCCCTTAAAAAAAGATTCAATCTTAGCCTCTAACTTTTTTTGATAATTCTTAGCCTCTAACTAGAGATTATAGTACATGAAGTTTGAAACTACCAACAAGTATGTAATATATTGTTATATTGTTTTCACTGCCGCATGCAGAAACAGATAGATAACATACTAAAGCAAGAATTGTTCTTTGCGTCGATGCCAAGATTGGTGGCCTACACCTCATAGATTCAAGTTTAGCCGCTAGATCACCATCGCAGCATAAACAATGACCAACAAAATCTTTTGCAAAATTCAAAGTCTACAAAATCTAGTGCAGTGTTGGGGGACGCCTATATTCTGTTCCCACTTCAGGCTAGGCCGTGACTCACATTGCTCCAAAGCCGTCCTCATCCAACTCCCCTCTCCCGGAAGAGCAATTATCCATGGCCTATTATTTGTCACTTCAGAGTTGAGCTGTCCTGAGAATATGCTGGATTCCACCATGTCGATTGTTGGTTTCTACCAAGCTTTCATGGCACACAGAAATGAGAGTCCTGATGCTCTTTGGCAGAGAGAGAAGATCAAAGGAGCAACGGAACCGAAGGAACAGTGTATCAGGGAATGCAGGTGTGCATCGAGCAGACAAACCCATCGCACACGTTCAGCGTGTCAAACCAGTGACCTAACTCTAGTCTTGCATGACTGTGTGTGGGGCTGGTGTAGAGGCTTCTGCCTTTTGAACTTCTTTCTTTGGGACGACTGTGAGAGTCGATTGAATACGAATCACTGCAATTTAGTACAAATTGGGAATAAAACCATACAATGACTTTTCAAATTTTACGAAGCAAATCCTCTTTAATTTAAGCACTTGGTGAAACAAATTATAGAGGTTCATGAGGCAACCTCTGACCCATACGTAACGCTCCAGGGGTGTAAGTAAACGGATGTATCCGCACAATTTCCTTCACTAGAGCAAAATGGAATTGTTGGTGTAAGGAAAACAAAGGGAAGTGGCATATATATGTGAAAGGCACCTCCAAGTCTCCCATTTAGCTGCCCTCCTTGATACGGTGAAGTGCCTAGGATTCTCCTTTTTTTGATGGTGCAATGATAAATCCACTGCTTTTCAAACTAATAGCGCTCAGTCAAGACTCTGCTTTTTTTTTCCTTAGCAAAACAATATTTCTTTATCTATGTGTGTTCTAAAGCACTTGCATACGCCTAATTAGGTTGTAGTTTTTCCAAGAACGGCTAGCTAGACTCAAATCCCATACAATACCGGGTAAGGGTATAAACCTATAATGAATTGAGATGTAGTTCCATTCACTTATTTGAAGGGTTGAATAAACAAAAATTGGTACTAAAACTAATCTATATCTCTTATAAAGATAACTCCCACTATATGTTTTATCCGATCCCAGAGTGATCCACGCCATCTGCCGTAAAAACTGGTGATGAATTCGTCATCTCCTATCAAAACTGAAGCATTTCAAACTAGTCACTCTGAGCCATGTGTCGCTGTGTGTAGGCCTACATAAAGAGTGGCCCCCTTTTAAAGTTCTGTTCTAGTCCATGCATTAGGAAACCATGTCAAAGTGTAATCTAGGAGACTATCATTATTGCGCCAGATAAAATGGAATGGGGGAAGTATCTTGTTTTTCAAAAAGTCATTTGAAAATAAAATCAATTAGATTTATAGAAAATATTATTAGCATTTCTAAGTCCTAATATTTATTCTAAAAATATATTTCACTATTAAGTATTGTATATATTTGGTCAAACATAATAAGATTTGGTTTCTCAAACATGAGATGTGTAACAGCGCTGCCGGGAGGATGGCTGGGCTATGACGGTGTGGGCGTGGAGGTGGTGGTGGCTGGGGCGGCGTGGTAGGGGCGGTGCAGCTTAGGGTTTGGTGGTGACAGCAAGGAGAGAGAGATAGGGACAGAGGAAGGAAAAGTGACGTTACGAGAAGAGAGGGGAAGAAGATAAGTCTGACAGCTATTTTCTTGCTTAGTTCCAATGATTACAAGGCCCCCTCGTATTTATAGTCCGAGGAGGCTTGGTCGCTAAGCAATTTCAGAAGATCCTTATAGTAATTGGATTCTTCTTTCCTAGGCAATCTTAAACCTTTCCAAATCTACTAGAACACTATTATGGTAACTACTTGGTGACATGAAGATTGGCAGCACGGCGGCCATGGCGCCCTCCCTCGATCTAGGGCACGAGGTCGTGGGCGCCTGGTGTTTCTCCATATTGGTCCTCTGGTGGCCCAATTATTCTACCAACGAGTGTTGGGCATGGCAGTACTCCCCTTCTCTAATCTGTACATCCTCGCGCTGAAACCTTGGTGGTGATGTTGATGGCGGCGAACTCGGTGTCGATATTGTCGTTCGTGGTGATCTTGGCGTTGATGTCATCGTTGTAGGCAAACTCAAAACAGCAGGCGTAGGAGCCAATGTAGTCGAAGACGTCGTAGTTGTAGGTGTTGGTGCTTGTCCTTGGGCCATAAGTGTAGTACCTACAAGGTACATAGGGGGATAGCAGCGAGCGATGGATTGTGTAGTACCTATCATCATGCAAAGACTGTTGTTAATGTTGATGCTATCGTTGTCATGGTCGTTGATGTTCGTGATGTCAGAGATGTTGATCTAGTGAAGCTTTCTAGTGATGCCGACCTGATGTAGTGAGTCTATCACTGTGGAGCATGGAAGTTGTCAGCCCAGTCATGACCAATTAGTCGAGCAGTGATTGGACTGGCGTTGATGAAGTGATCGAGCGCTCCTATGATGGGGGTGCCTGCTGCAATGGTGGATAGATGGCCGATTGAGGTAGGTGGTGGCTTGCCTAGGTTGGCTGAGCAGACCGCTGGACTGACTAGGGATTGTCCTCAGATGCCAGGGCACGATAGCAAGGGCGGTTGCAGATCTGGTAGTGCTTTGAACAAATTGTTCAATTCTTCCATGATGATTCCCGATGTGATCTCTGGTTGAGATGGATCTATATTGAGTCAGGGGTGTGCAGACTGGTGATGATAACTTGCCGGGTGTCTGTCTTAGGGTTGTTGATGGCTGTTGACAGTCTTTAACACCTTTTTTTACCGTCAACATTTCCTTAGAAACTTAGTAAATTATTATCAAGAGTGCTGCATTTGATTTGAATTCATTTAGTTCCACTTGTATATGCACATTCTATTTGTATGCAGGAGAAACATCAAATCAAACATGAAATGGCCAAAAGATGAGCAAAGAAAGGAGTGTGAGATGGCAGGTGGGACGCCAGGTCGACCGACCCCTAGGTCGGCGGACCTGGCCAAAGCTCCTCCACATCACCTATCCGCATCCAATGCTAGGTGGCACACTTAGGAGCACTCCCCACCGAAGGATGGTGTCGGTTTGATCCAAGGGTGGACAGTGGTTCACTCTGGATTGCCGTGGCCACCGTCATACACCCAAGGAGTCTCCATGACACCAAACCGCCTTTGGACAGCTGCCAACCGAATTACCTACCAAGGAACCAACCCTAGGAGGCCATCCATCCCATTGGATGGAGGGTCGACTGACCCTTCCCTAGGTCAGTCGACCTCTCCCTGGTGCCAATAACTGCCTCCACTTCGCCTACAAGTACCTCCTGCCTCCATATGCCTATAAAAGGCAGTGCTCAGCTCATTGGAGAGGAGACACTCATCAAGCCATCAAGCTTTAGCATTCCAAGTAGCAAAGCTTTGCAGTAGCATAGAAGTAGTAGCTAGCTTGTAGTAGAAGAGTAGAGAGGAGCTTCCTAGGAGTCCAGAAGAGTCTTCTAGTCTGGTATAGCTTGTCCCTCCTTTGTAATCTTTAGCATTTACTTTCTTTAGTACTTTACCTTGCTCAGTACTTGATTGAGTAATATAGCTATTCTTAGTTCAAGTCATGTTCTTACTATTGTTAATCATTAGTGAGCTTAGGAGCTTGTGCTTAGTATTTGCAATCATAGTTATCTTAGTGTTTACTTTGATCCTCTTTAGTGCTTGTCCTATCGTCTGGTTAAAGTATCTTAATCCCATTTCATTGGAGCTCAGATTGAGATAATGAGTCATAGATTAAACGTGGCGCTTAGACTATTACCTACCTATAGGTGCGGTTAGATCTTCGGGTATTTGTGGTAGTTGGTAGGTGGTAACAACCCTGTCCTTCCAGTCCATCCCATTGGGTCCAGTCTTCAAACATAAGACACAGTGGTGTATAGTGTCAGGTTAGATCCAACACTTGCACGTCTCTGGTACTAAGGATCATCTTGCTACCAATGATTAGCTTAGTTTGCTTATAGATTACTTTGGTTACTCTTATACTTAGCTACACAACACTTCTAGTTACTCTTAGCTTGAGTGTCAGTTATCTTTAGGTGTAGTTTTCTCTTTTATCCTAGTTTAGTCTTTCACTACACTTTCATTAGCTACATACCTTTGCTAAGCCTGCCTAGCTACACCAACCAACATGTACCCCACCTTCCTTTGGGAAAATATAGATTGACACTTGGTACTCACCAAAGAAGTGCTACACGGTAGTTCTATGCGCTTGCGGATTCCCCTTTTTGTTAAGTGAAGTTAAGAAATACCAAAAAGCATTTCTGGCGCCGTTGCTGGGGAACGCAACTGCGTGTTATCCTTTTGTCGCTAGGCCCTGCTAAGCTAGGTTTGTAGATTTTCTTTTCTAGGTACCCTATTTCTTGTGCGTTTTCTATGATGAATTTAATGATACATAATTAATATGTTAGACATTACTATCTTTGTATTTAAATTTGTTTCATCCTTTTTGAGATGGAGGTAGTACTTTCGAACTTTACTGTTGTTATTTGAACCTTGTTGATGGTGTCAGTCTTTAAAAGTTCTAACTCCTAAGTCGCTTTGTTCATCCCTAGTTAAACAAATCTCTGTGATTGCTTTTCAGCGAACCACTGTTGTCTACACAGATACAGTGATTATTGATTGTGGGATTTCTCCATTTGCTAATTCTTAATTGAAGATGTCTTATGTTTTAGCTCTTTTTATAGGCCCTTATTGAATATGCTTGATTCTAAGCTTCACATGTTTATTTTCTGAAACCTCCATATGATCATCATTTGTTTCTTGAATTTTATACTTACACACTAATAACTTAGTCGAAAGGAAAGTTATTGTATGGTGTCAATCTAGACACTGTTCCATTTCACTGGTCCTGCCATACTTGCTGCTGATGGTTGTATTCCATTGATATAAGATAACTGCAATACAGCACGCTGTGAGTAAAGTTCTTGTTATATGATTGCTGAAGTTTTTGGATTTAAGCTAAATTTTGAATTCAAGGCTTCATGTTTTACAGACACAAAACAGAGAATTTCAGAGTTATCCACTAATACAGAATGCAATAAAATGCAGAACAGTCTATAGTCTTAATATACACATGGTCTGAGTCTGAGCTAGGTTTGGTCCTATCTTTGTTTTAACCGCATATGGATGGAGTTACTTGTGCAAGCTATTACATCAGGACCTGATGGACTATTCCTAATAGTCAATCATTGTAGTTTGTACTCCTCAAATTTCCTTATAGCCTTTCTACTTAAGGAGCAAGTGAAAACCATGTCACTTTCTTATGACAGCTTATCTTCCAGTTGACAACTCAATGGCTTCCTGGATGTTTAGAGACTCTTCACTGAAGTTGAATAGTTTGCCATTTTGCCTCATCTCATGCTGTTGTCGTCGTTGGAGCTCAGCCAGCTGCCATTCCTCCCACCGCTCTGCTGGGACAATCTCTCCTTCCAGCATCTGCACCACCTCAGACATTGCAGGGCGTTGATCAGGGTCCATGTGAGTGCAGAGGAGTGCTATCTGGATAATCTTCTCCAGCTCTTCAAGGTTGTAGATGCCATCTAGATTGCGATCCGCTAGGTTGAGTAGTCGCCCTTCTTCCATCCATAGCTTGACCTTCACATTTGCAGTCATTTGAATCATCTCGTGAATTTAGGTATTGTTTCCTTAGAGGGGACAACTATTTGAACATGTGAAGCAATGTTTGACCAGAAAATCTAAGATTATTGCATGGTTATACCTAGTTGCTACTGACAGTAGATTTCAGATTTTGCGAAATTTCTGTTTTGACCTCAACATTCTTCTCAGCTTTTCTTGACCTCTCAGTAACACTATGCGCCTAATATGTACCGATTTACTCGTACCAGTAGGATCATGTAATTATCTTACCTGATCAATGAGCATGATCTCGCCTGCTTCTTCTATACGGTCAGGATGGAATGCAATTGCACGCTCTCCTGTTACAATCTCCAACAGCATGACACCATATCCGAAGATATCTGTCTTCACTGATGCCCTTCCCGTCTTTATGTACTCAGGGGCTATATGGCCCATAGTGCCACGAAGCCCTGTTGTTACTGTATTCCTCCCTATGTCCATCATCTTTGCCAACCCAAAATCTCCTACCACTGCTTCAAAGTTCCCATCAAGCAGGACATTTGCAGCCTTGACGTCACGGTGGATGATCTTGGGATTGCAGTGCTCATGAAGGTATTCCAAACCTTGGGCAGCACCAAGAGCAATTCGCATTCTTGTGGACCAATCCAATGCTGGTTCGTTTAGTTTTATATCTGCAACGCAATCATTATCAACATATTTGAGAAGATGAAAGATATAGGGAAATTACTATGTTACCTAAGTTGTTTGAAACTTTTATGTAATGCTGGATAAAAGTTAGAGAAAATTCAACTATGTATCATTTTTTATTGTTGCATAGTTTCAGCATCAAACATTTACCACGTTCAGTGGACGATTCAGTGGATGATTTCTGAGCGAAGACAACCAAACAGACAAAGCCATGGCCCATGACCTTAGTATGAATTAAGATACGTATCGAGGAAGTGATGATCATAGTTTAGTTGTACCTCTTAAACGGGAAGCAACACTAAGATTCTCCATGAAAGGGTAGACCAGGAGCCTCTCTGTTGGTGTTGTACAGAATCCTATCAACCTTAATATGTTCTTGTGCACAGCAATGCTTATCAATTCAACTTCTCTGAGGAAAGCCATTTCCCCTTCACGACTGTCCACATTCAGTAGCCGTTTCACTGCAATCTTTATACTGTTTGGACCTGGAAGTACTCCTTTATACACCTTACCAAAACCACCCTTCCCAAGAACATTCTGTTCACTGAAATTGTTGGTTGCAATCTGAAGCTCCCGCCATGAGAACCGCTTTATTTGCCCAAACTCAAGCATATGATCATTCTGACCTGGAATTGTTGAACATGTTTATCGTTTATCAGTTAAAAGAAGTTAGATAACTTTCAGGATAATTAATTTTTTGAGCCGTTTCTATCCATGGAAATATGTTTTCCTCATTCAAAGTTTCCACTATGGTAATTATTTAACAAACATAGTTATGCTGCTGGAGTGACCTGACACGTCAATGAAGATTTCAGGCCGGTAACGCATTCTTTGCCACCATAGCAAAATTAGAACTACAGTTACAAAAAGAGTGACTGCTCCAGCAATGCTTCCAACAACCACCTTTAGCTTGGAATTTTTTGATCCACCTGAATGTATTAGCAAGCATTCATTCTGAGAAAAAATGCCTTCAGTTTCACCCAAATTTAGTTCTCAATTTGTCACTATGGTTTGCCAGTTTTTTAATAATTACCTGTCCTTGTACTGCCTCCTTCACATGAAAATAAATTTTGGCCACAATTCAAGTGGTTTCCTGCATAGCTGGGAAGGCAAAATCATCTACTAAGGATACTGTAAAAGTAGGACTCATGAAATGATGGTGTTTGTTTCCGTAATGTGCTTACTTGTATTGGGCCACCTGAAGTAGAGGTTGTGGGATTTCACCGCTAATATTATTATATGCTAGATTACTGCAAAATAAATTGAGTTATGCTACAAGATAATTGAACAGCTATTCACTTTCTTGAATGAACTACTATAGTGGCACTAGTAAGTATGTCAGCAGTAAAATTTGACAGGTTTTACTTTTACATCTTGTCACCATGAGGGAATAAACTTACATATCATTCAATGACGGAAGATTTGAGAAAGAGCTTGGGATATTCCCGCTTAAAAATTATGGCTTAGATCCCTGTAGAAATTATCAGTTATCACTCAGAATATTTTATCAGTCATGATAACATGAGTCATGGCTGACTTACAGATTTTGGAGTTTATAAAGTTGTCCAAGGGAATCTGGTATCGATCCATTTAAATTATTTCTTCCAAGGTTTAGAATTGTCAAACTTGATAACTTTCCAAACTCCGGAGGAATCCCTCCAGTTATGTTGTTGTTATCCAGTTTCCTGAAACCATAGGGGGCATAATTTTATATATGATTGGACCTATTTTCATGGGCACCAAATGTTGGACACTCAAAAGAACACATCAGCAACTTACAGCTGCTGTAAAGTTGTTAGCTTTGCAATGCTGGGCGATAAGGTTCCTGTTAACCCAAACGAGCTTAAAATTCTGCAAATTCATAGTGAGAAACTAAGCAATAGTTATGTGAACACAAGTACACAGCTTACAAGCTTATAATACTAAAATTAGGAAAGAATAGAGCACGAAACAACTCCATTCAATTGAAAACTGTTCTCTTTTGCAAATAGTTGGGATTAATCACTTTAGACATAGTCAACTGTTAGAATTGGATATTTCCTTATGTTCGGTGATCATAATGGGGATTTTCTACCTTTGGCAGTAATAGTATTTTAAGTCTAGAAAGCTGTGATGAATAGGCAGAACTTACATTGATGTAACTTCGTTATCTTGACAATTAACATTGGCCCAGTAGCAGGGGCTCATTTGATTATCCTTCCAATCACTAAGGACATCACGGCTATCACGAAGTTGCATCTTCATTTCAACCAGTGCTTCGACTGCAGAAAAAACAGTCTTATTTCTGGGGTCCCAAAGTAGACCCAAGTTCTCAAAAAAGTGAAATACTTATTTCAGTGCCTCAGATGCAATCTGGAATCTGTAGCACTTCAATAACAGGGAATGACAGACTATATTTCACCAATTGGAGATATATATATATATATATATTTCAAACAAAGAAAATGAACAGTGCTCTGTTTTTATGCCCTCCTTGTCAGAATATTACAAGGACACTAATTATTGGGGTGAAGCAGGTGGTCTGACCATTCCATTGGTATGCATTATTGTCTATTGCACAGATTTCTTCTACAGTTTCTAATTCACACATTTGACTGGTGACACGCACAGGGAGCCAAATGGCCAAGATCCACTTCTGTGGTCAGTAGAGATAATCTAGTCCGAACAAATAATTCGTTTGGCTCTGATGAAAGCTTGTCAGTCAGAGTCAAAGTTTCAGTTTAAATATATAAATTGTTTATCTAATGCGAGCTAATGAAAAGCATGTTACGGTGAAAACGTTAAATGCCATAGCCATACCTTGGGAGTCGATAGCGAGAGAAAGAGAAGACTGTTGGCATCCCCATAGAAATAACAAAAATGCTAATAGCTTCATTATTTCTGAATCTATTATCATGATTTTTGTTTCAGGAACAGATGCACTTCTGAATGTACTCTGAATCCGCTCTTAAAAAAGAAGCCCTTATGAAGTGAAATCGATGCTAGACTGCTGCAATTGTGAAACAAAGCGCGTCAGAAGAGAGCAAACAGAGAAGAATGGAAGACAGAAATACTCAGAGAAGAAATCTGGCATGTTCCATTGCTGGATGGGATGGTATGACAACATGCCAAGATTCTACATCAGCACACAGCTTAGTTTGTTCATGATTATATCTACAGTGATCAAAGTGTAGTTCTGACTTGTATGAAAAAATAGTGTATCGTATTTGAGAGGTAAAAAGATTTGTGTGCGATATGAGTCTGTGTGGTAACTAAACTTCAGTAGTTCACTAGTATTCAGCAGTCCACAGAAGTCTCTTCATGCATTTTTCAGAAAGATAAGTTCATCCGGCATATATATTTACATGCAACTGCAGAACCCGAAGCCAGTGAGATTATCACGTAGTGGAATGAACCTATATACCTTGTCACTACTATAATCAGACCCTATATCCTCATAGATGATAAAAGCTCCCCTTTTTATTTAGTAATCACATAGTGGAATGTACAGCAAAGCGGATTCGCTGCCAGTTGTGCCAGCATCAAGATTCGTTGAGCAGTAAGCATGTTTCTGTCTCTCCTTTTTGTGGTGATTACATAGCAGCTTCTCAAAGGTCACTTCTTCCTAGCTCCTACTCTGTTTCAAGAACTAAGGATCATGATATGCATACAAGTGAACTTTCTAAGTCATTTCGTGCCCATTTTCCTATGCAGATGGAAACTTGCGGTCGCTAGAGGCAGTGTATTCCTGTTTGGTAGTGTTTGGGCTGAAACAAGGCTCTACTAATGTTGATGCTACCCTTCCATTGGTTTTGCCACAAAAGGCAAGCAGGAAGCAGAGGTGGCTATAAGCCCTGAAGCAGGGGAAACCTGTGCCTCTCTAATGGAGAGCAAGCAATCCAGTCGAGCAAATAGATACTCGAAGAAGACCACGAGGACGAAGAAGTCAACAGGCAATACTTGTATGTGAGCAACTGAGCTTGCAGCAAGGAAGACTGGCAAGAACTAGCAATCCAGTCAAGCAAACAGATACCAAAAGAAGATGAGACGAGGATGCAGGAAGGAAGACCGGCAAGAACTTACCAAGAGAAGGGGGGAGAAGCATCAGGCTTGTGGTGCACCCAGCTTCTCTGAACTTTCTCTGAGCGACTGAGCCTCAGGAGTTATAAGGAACAGACATGGAAAGAGGATAGTGGAGAGAAGCTTCAGCACTGAGCTGAGAGAGACTGAAGAGTGAGGAGACAATTGAAAGGTCAAATTTATCGGAGCGCTCCCTGAGCGTCGAAGCAAGAAAGTGAGTAATTCTGACCGTCTCATTGGATCGCGCGCGAACGGCTTGGATTGGCTACCGTACAGATTCTCCAGTTGATCGATGTATGCGAGCCATCCACTTGTAATCCTGGGGTTGTCAATACAGGCTCGCGGACCCATATCAGCACGGAGATCTTTAGCCTACTAAATTATCCCACTAGTAGATCCTCCAATCTCTTAACATGGTCCTACAATCTTTGGGCATAAGATTTTGTTAGGAGTAGAGCAAGTCGAATAGGAGTATTTCTTCAAAAAAAAAAAGTTGAATAGGAGATTAGGAGTGGAAAAGAAGAGGGAAGCTGAGCATAGCATAGGAGGCAGAATAAATAGGATGGGGGTCTGAGCCTAAAAATTGTTTAAGACGACTATGCTTCCCCTCCCCCTCCCCATTGACTCAATAATGAACAAGGAAATTCACCCAAACTAAACCTGACTTTTCCGTATATTTTTCTGCAGCATCCAGGTCCCAAACAATTATTGAACCATGGCACAAGTTTTTGTTTAAGACAACTCAAAATTAGTGGAGCAAGTGAAGTGAGTTGCGTAGTAGGTAGATATATTTCTTGAAGAAAACTGGCGGTACTGTCAGTCTAACTGTGACACTGTACCTACTGACGTTCCTCCTGCTGAGCCATTTATTATTCCTTTGATAGTATGCATCTGTCTATTAGTTGCACTCGATGCTGAAACGACGATACGTGGACGACAAAAATTGCAGGTCGTCCATCGTCAGTGTTCTGCTCTGTGTGTGTTTGTGTTTACTCGGCCAAAATGTACCTTTCATGATGACATGGGTCCATGGCACTAGAGTGTTTGAAGGTATACATCTGTCTATTAGTTGCACTCGATTAGTGTTACTAATCGCGTGCTGTCATCCCTTTTAGATTAATCGTGTGGTGTTGTCAGTACAGTTACTAGCAGATTAAAGTTTGGAGTAAATTCATCCGGCTCTAGCTGCTGCCTATGTTATTCTACTGCAAATTGTCAAATAACCTATGGTTGCAACGTTCCATGCTGTTTATATTATATAATACTAGTAGAATGCCCGCCGTTGCTGCGGGTATGAAGTAAAAATGTAAGGAATTTATAATGGTTAAAACTATGAATTAATAGATACATATATATATATGGATGTAGTAGGTCAATTCATGAGGTTGTATCTATTGATATGATATAGATTATTTGAACAGGGCATCACCCAAATCTCATCTATACGCATGTTTTAGAGGACCACATGTAATCTATGAGATATGTAGTTTGCTAGTTTTTTTATTACAAACGGATTTTTCTTAGAAACGGTTGCAAAAAAAATATCAAAATATATTCATATGGGGTCTTGATTTGAAGAGTTTATTGCGAGAAACACCATGGTGCAATTTGATTTTAATTACGATACTTAGTTTAGGCTCTATGACTTTTTTTCTATTTCAAAAGAAATAGCTAGTGGAAAATAAATGAGAGTCTTAGTGGAGGTAACTCCCGACGGTGACGTGGCGCAAGGAGAGGAGAGAAAATTAGCTAGCGGGGATTTCGTTTATAGGAGACTAGTAGGATGCCCCGCGCGTTGCTGCGGGTATGAAGTAAAAAATATAAAGAGTTTATAATGGTCAAAACTATAAATTAATAGATACATATATATGGATGTAGTAGGGTCAATTGCGGAGGTTGTATCTATTGATATGGTATAGATTATTTGAATAGGACATCACCCAAATCTCATCTATACATATGTTTTAGAGGACTACATGTAATCTATGTGATATGAAGTTTTGCTATGTTTTTTTTGCTTACAAACGGGTTTTTTTGTTAGAAACGGTTTAAATTTTTGCAAAAAAAGTTATCGAAATATATTCATGTGCGGTCTTGTTTTGAAGAGTTTATTGCAAGGAACACCATGGTGCAATTGGATTTTAATTACGATACTTGGTTTAGGCCTTCATTTTTTTTCTATTTCAAAAGAAATAGCTAGTGGAAAATAAATGAGAGTCCTAGTGGAGATAACTTCTGACAGCTGACGTGGCGCAAGGAGAGGAGAGAAAATTAGCTAGTGGGGATTTCGTTTATAGGAGATATAGATTCATGTATAAAAAGAGCACTTTTGACTCTTGACTTAACTACAGAATCCTGTCCAGATCTGCTTTCACAGAAATTTCAACATGCCAAGCATACTACTGTTTTCGTTCAGTTTTCTTTCTGGATGATTGTGACTCTGAGTTATCCAACTGGGGTTTTTAAGGGAGTGCTATTGCTAATTATCAAAGGTGCTCCTTCTAATTAGCACTGCAATATTAATGTTGGAAATGCTCAATCGATCATCGGCAAGTTACTCCATTATTCCCGGGCGGCACTTCTGTTCTTAACATTTTTTTTCCCTCAGCATAACCCAGAAAAGTTTATTCTTCCACTCAACGAAAAAATAAATAAAAAGGGAAAAGAATCTGCTTTAATTTGCCATCTCATTTTGTTCCTTTTCACAGCTGGTGGTAAACTTTTGTTTGTCTATTAGAGTATTATTAGTTCCTTTTTCATGCAAGTGGAATAGGGATGAACTGTTCCCACCCGTCCATTAGTCTGAAGGGTTTGGACGCATTGTTCTGAAACATCAGATAAAATCTGGTAGACTAATCATCACCTCTGCCTTATAAAAATAGCCTAAAATAAGCCTTAAATTAGAGGGTCATGCTAGAAAAGATAAATTTTAGAAATTCTTAAAAAAAATAGAAAATCTGGCCATCAGTCGGTAGATTTCAATCATCATTGGGAATATGTCATTGTAGTACTCATAGCGCATTAGAATTCAAAAATTCATATTTCTTAATAAAATATAAAGAGATGTTTGAAGGAGAGATACAATAGGCACTATGCATGCTTTCAACTTTTTTTTTTTTTGAAGTTATGCATGCTTTTCAACTTAACATGTGTGTGTGTGGGAGGGGGTGCGGGGGAGGGGAGGAGGGGGGGTGTGTAGTGAAGGGGTGGTTTGAGTTTTCTTAAAAACTACTAAACATCTAAATAATGATTACATAATATTAATAGGGAGATTACATTTGAAAATAAACAAATAAGACAGTGAATGCACAAAGATCGTAACACCAAATTTATCCACAAACTTCTAACGTTCATTTGCCTTTTTAAATACATGTACTCCCTTCATCCTAGAAAGAATGGGAGCGTGCATGTTCTCAGTTTTGACTAGATTTATAGAAAACACGTTTAACATTTATATCTCTAAATAAGTTTATTATGAAAGTATATTCAATGATCTATATAATGATATTTATTATGTATTATAAATATCAATGTTTTTTATATATAATTGGTGAAAGTTAAAAATGATTGACTTCTTGGAAAGCGAGGACAACTTCTATTTTGGGACAGAGGAAGTAATTGCTAGTTTGTGTAGAGCACATTTTGATGTACTAGTGCTTCATAATTCACGTACATGATTGTTTTTATCAAATGAAAAAGAATAAACACATGCCTATAATTTAATTTATTTGGCATATAGAAAAAAGGCTACCTACAAGTGTAGGATAAGAATGCTTTACAATGAAGAAATGTTTGGACATTAAACAAGAAAGAGTTAATTATTCTCAAAAAAGATCAAATAGTTCTACAGCTCAAAGATTCAATCTTAGCCTCTAACCTTTTTCGCATAATTCTTTTCCTCTAACTAGAGATTATATAGTATATAAAAAAGTTGAACTACAACAAGTACTATGTAATATATTGTTTACACTGCTGCGGAGACAGATAACACAATACTAAAGCAAGAGCCTTGTTCTTTGCGTTGATCCCCAAATTGGTGGCCTACACCTCATAGATTCAAGGTTAGCCACTAGATCACCATCACAGCATAAACAAAAACAATGACCAACAAAATCTTTTGCAAATCCAAAGGTCTACAAAATCTAGTGCAGTGTTCGGGAACGCATATATTCTGTTCCCACTTCAGGGTACGCCGTGCCTCGCCTCACATTGCTCCAAAGCCATCCTCATCCAGCTCCCCTCTCCCGGAAGAGCAATCATCCATGGCCTATTGGTCACTTCAGAGTCGAGCTGTCCTGAGAATATGCTGGATTCTATGTCCATTGTTGGTTTCTTCTTCCAAGCTTTCATGGCAAACAGCTGAAAGTGAGTGTCCTGATGCTCTTTGGCAGAGAGACAAGATCGAAGGAGCAAGGGAACCCAAGGACAGTACATCAGGGCATGCAAGCATGCATAGAGCAGACAAGCCCATCGCACACGTTCGGCGTGTCAAACAAGTCACCCAGCTAGTCTTGCATTGCATGACTGTGTGTGGGGCTGGTGTAAAGGCTGCTGCCTTTTGAAGTTCTTTGGGACGACTGTGAGGGTAGATTGAATAGGAATCACTGCAATTTAGTACAAATTGGGACCAAAACCATACGATGACTTTTCAAATTTGAACTAAATCATAGTTAACGAAGCCGCAAATCCTCTTTTAAACACTTGAAATAAATTATAGAGGTTCATGAGGCAACCTCTGCCCCATACACTCCAGGGTGTAAGTAAACGGACATATTTGTCCGCACAATTTCCTTCACCAGAGCAAAACGGAATTGTTGGTATGTAAGGAACATAGGGAAGTGGCATATGTGAAAGGCACCTCCAAGTCTCCCATCTAGTTGCCGTCCTTCATACGGTGAAGTGCCTAGGTTTTCCTTTTCTGATGGTGCAATGATAAACCCACTGCTTTTCAAACTAATAATGCTCAGTCAAGATTCTTTTTTTTTCTTAGCAAGCAAAACAATATTTCTTTTTTCTAAGTGTGTTCTAAAGCACTTGGATACGCCTCATTATAGTTTTTCCAAGAACGGCTAGCTAGACTCAAATCCCATACAATGGGTAAGGGTAATGAATCGAAACGTTTTTTTTCCATTCATTTATTTGAAGGGTTGAAAAAACAAAATACAGTAGTGAAACTAATTAAACATGTTTTTCTCTCCCATCAATACACAATTGCTCACGCTCAATGTGTGTCTCGCTGTGAGTGGGCCTGCATAAAGAGTGGGCCCTTTTGAAGTTCTGTTTTAGTCCGTGCATTAGATGGTATTTAGGCCCTAAGACAGAGAAGCTTCTTGCATGTATAAGGAGTATGATTTAGAAGTATACTACTACCCCATTCGTTCCAAAATATTTCATATATACTGGGATTCAAAAAAAATGTCCCTACAAACTTGGGCGATTTGAGCATCCCCATCTAATCCTGTCACATCCATGGCTATTTTTGGCACTTAGTTTTTCTTTGCCACGCGTCGCCAGTTTTCTATTCGCAGAAACAACTCTTCTCGTGGCTTTTATGCCCACATGTATTCGTTCCATCCCAAATAAATTACATATATCTAAATTGTTTTTCAAAAAGTCATTTGAAAAAATCAATTAGTTTTATAGGAAATATTAATAGCATTTCTAACTCCTAATATTTTTTATAAAAATATATTTCACTATTATGATACCTATTAGGCATCATAAATATTGTATAGATTTGGTCAAACATAATAAGGTTTGATTTCTCAAACATGAGATGTGCATTTGTTTTAGGTGGAAGGAGTATGGGAAATCCATCTAATAAATAGGGGCCCTAGCGTTATTTCTCCTTTACAATAATTTATCTGAAACCTTAGAGCATCATATATTTTGGAATGGAGAGTGTAAAAACATTCCTGTTGCAACCCTGCATACTGCATGTGTTGTGTGACAAAAGAAAAATAGAAAAATTAAAATGGTTATTTTTTTTGGGAAGTAAAAAATGGTTGTTCAAAAGGGACCTCTCTGTCACTAGTTCTCACCACACTGAGTATGCTTGATTTTCTAAATAGAGAGAAAATGGTATGAGTGAAAATGGCAACCAACCAACCAACGCGCTAGCTCGGTTGGTGAGCTTCCGGCTGTGGAAGCCACCGATTACGTGTTCAAGCCTTGCTCGACACGAGATTTCCCATCGGGAACAGTAAGTTCCCTAAATAAATTTCGTTGCCTCTCACGCGTGAAGCCACAAAAGGAATGCGACGTGCCTAGTCACCTACGGAGCTATGGATGGATCCGGTGATCTCACGAAGGATGCAGTCTAGTGATCTGAGTGTAGTTGTAGGTTTGCTTGTGTACGCGTGGTGTGAGTGTGGTGTGCGTGGATTGTGTTGATGTGAATTGTACATGAGTAGATACTACATATATACCCAGATAAGAGGCGTCAAAAAAAAAAACTAGTTGCCCTCCTTCGTAGGGTAAAAGACTTGGGATGTCACTTTATGATGGACCTAGATATATGCGCCACAAACTTTAACCCTTTTGTTCTTGCAAAATATCTTCATAACTTTAGTAAAATCATCCTTTTAGATTACGTGCACTCATTGATGGGTTGAAGAAACACAATACTTGTTAAAAATGACGACTGGCCTCACATTTTCGATCAACATGCCAAAATTGAAGAATAAGGTACACGAAAAATCACGACACATTTAACCACAAATATTGGATTTGAGAGACAAGCAGTGCAAAGTTTTCTTATGCATATGTGCTTATCGCAAGAAACGTAGCCCTGGTCATTATTTGAATTTAAAGAGGAAGCCGTCCTGTCCAGTGCTATCCATGGCTTTGGCCACTTCAATTATTGTTAGCTGTTCTGTCGTGAGAACACACTGGATTCCATTTCTTTTGGTCTATTCATTCTCATTCACATCTCTGACAGAAGTTGAGCCCTTAGCCCCAGTAATGCATGAGTACAATATTACGTGTGCAAATGAGCGGATGCAAATTAGCATGGACTGTGGCCAACGACAGCCGTTGCTCACAAAACTAACCAAGAAGCGGTGACAGGTTCAGAAATAATATGCTTTTGAAAGCAAATTTCAGAAGCAGCTTAAACAATGACAATAAGTCATTAGGTCAGAGCACTAGTGCTACTACATGATATTTGTAGGTCGCTGTCCCTACTAGCGTTTTCTGCTCGTGAGAACAAATTCTTATGTGTCCAAGTTGCTACCTGAAAACAAGGGCAGAGGAAGACTTTCAGAAGCTTCCAAATGAGTTGTAATTGCCCTTTGAAATGAGTTTGCAGACATTATTGACAATTGACATGGATGGAAATGTACTGGTGGCTTGCTGTTCGCCTCACGTCCATATAATCTGTTGAACCTGCAATCTGATCTAATTACTTCCGGATTATGTCAGTTTCACACGTTCCACTCCTGCTTCTGATAGGTACTCGAAAAACATCATACATAGATCATCTTGCGACGTCACCCAGTTTGCAAATTTCTAAGGATATCCAGGAAACAAGGTTGGAAACACTCTTTTCCTAATCATGTCCGGACGCAATCGTCATTTAAATCCTGAAACATGATTGATGTAGAAGTGGACATGACAACACTAACTGAAATTCCGGTTTAACAAGCCACATATGGAGACACGTTTTCAGGCTTCACTAGGCTAGGGATGGAACAACACGTATAGACCAAGTTGTAAAGCAGCAATCGGAGATCAAGTGGGAGCTCAGGACCCAAGGCCGTCAGCAACTTGTCCTCATCTCCTCACTGCAACGGGTACACTGATAAGAGACAGGATTTGTAATCATTCATTCAAAAGAGACATAGAAAAGATTCCCCAGAAGAAAAACTGAGGAAGAGCTAAAACATCTGAGATGGTTCTCATTTATTGCGATATCGAAATATCTCATTGCTGAAGATCTTTTTTTTCTTTTCGAGACCGACCCATGCTGAGGATCATTAACTTCATAACTAAAGCATTAAAGAAAATGTACAACCACTTAAGCTGTTTATGGCTTTATGCTGTCAAAAAATTGTACCTGAGAGCAGGTTATGCTGGACGTGCCACAATCCAGTTTAGTCCATGTTACTGTCAGAGCAATCTCTGTTTCATTGCCCCTTGGCCGTTTGGACTAAATTATATAACTTAGTTCTTGTCCTGATCCAAGGAGCAATGGCCCTTTTCTATTTAATGAAATACTGGCATGATGCCTGTTCGAGAAAAAAAAAAAAGGAGCAATGGTCCTATCAAAAAAGGAAGCTAACCGTCCAGCATCCAGATATGCAATGAAAGGTCTCTGTTTCTGGTATCATTTGTCATGTCATCCAAAGCATTCTCTTGGTCCATATTGATATCTGAAATCAAGGAAAAAAGCTGGAAAGTTTTCTGAACCATCCAAATGTATGTGTTGGAACTTGGAAGTGATCTTTGACATGAATTTGTAAACAGGACATGTGACGAAATCCAACGTGTTGTGTACATTATGTCCCGTGTCATTTTGCACGTGTAGCGTCAATGCCAACAGTTGCAAGTTGTTCCGTGTAACGATTGCTGGATTCTGTCAATTTCATGTTCTACTCTTTGTCTTCACTTCTGGATCTTATTTCCCTCTGATAGATACTGCAAAACATCATGCACAGTCATCGCGCAACCCAGTTTGGAAGTATATAGGATACACAATAGATAAGGATGGAAGCTCTGCAATGCAGGGCATAGCTTGGGGAAGTCAATAACAATCCTGAACATGATTGATATGTAACAGAAGACACGGAACGACCAATTAGAACTCTTTTCGATGAAAACCAATTGGAACTCTGGGTCAACCGGGCTCGAATCGGTGCAAGGTCTGAATACTAATATACAGACATAGAGACCAAGCTTGATAGCTAAAATCATAGAGAAAGTGGGAGCTCATAACTGAACTGTTGTCAACACCTGGCAGAGCCACCCTAGGGGCGGGGTAGGGCGGCCGCCCCAGCTACCGGCGAGCTCGCCTCTGACCCCCCGGACTCCGCCTTCTTCCCTGACACCGGTGGCGAGGAGTGGCGAGCAGTCAAGCACGAGCAGCGACCTGCGGCGCTGAAGCATGGAAGAAGAAAGCAGGGGTGGGCCTTTCTTTTCTTTGTTCAGCCCAGTAGAGATAAGAGGCCCATGAAAGCCATCCTCCAACCGGTGGATTCGTTCCCCAATTTCTGAATCGCCGAATCGGGATTTGCAGCGACGCGCTAATGCCCTAGCCGAGGAGCTCGTCGCCGGCTCACCACCCGGCGCCTGCTGGTCGCTGCCCAGGCGCCCACCGGCCGTCGCTCCCGACCGTCGCGGAAGTGCCGAATCCGCCACTCGCTCGTCGCCCGACATTGCCCCTGCGGCCCTGCCCGCCGGCGTCGCCGCGTCGGCTGTCGCCGGCTCGTTGCCCGGCCACCCCCCAAGGCCCCGCGCGGCGAGTTAACTCCTCGCAACGGCCATCCGTCAATCAGCTGGTTCCAAAATCCCACGCTCTTATTTTTTGTTATTTTTTTCGTTTCTTAGGCGATAACCCATATGCTAATAGTAATAATCGACTGCCTCTTGAGTATTGAGCTAGGACACTGAATAAATGAACCCATAGTTTTGGTTAAAGCAAATGCTTTTGGATGGCAATTCTGAAAATCTTATCTACATGTAGTAATGTGCCACTAGGAATGAGCCAATCTCAGGGCCCCCCCGTCGCTCCCCCGCAGACCGGGCGACACGGGCGGGCGGAAAACCCCTCCGCCCGCCAGCCCCGTCCTTCCCCTTCCCCCCCCCGCCCGGCTGCCGGAGGGGCCGCCGGGGAGGCCCGCGCAGCCCCTAGGGATGGTGGGCGGCGAGGCCCTCACCTAGGCTTGCGAGCGAGCCCGCAGCGGGCGGTGCTCGGCGTTATGGAGGCGCGGCGTGGAAGCCGCGCGGTGATGTTGATGCGGGGCGCGGTTAAGCGCGCACGGAGGGTGAAATGCGGCGCTGGGGGAGCAGCAGGTGGCCGCTGCCGCTGTTCTTTGCCAGCGGCAGGGCGCGCGCTGCGCTGCTGGGGCGGCGGCCGGGCGGCGGCGCTGGATCCGCTGGTGCGCGGTTCTGGGCGGGTGTGGTGGTGGATAGCGGCCGCGGATCGGGTGGTGGTGGCCCGAGCGCGGATCTCGCGCCCCGTGCAGGGCCGGTGCGCGGGCAAGGGGTGGGGGGCCGGCTAAGCGGGAGGGGCTCTCTGGCGGGCTCGCTGCTGCCGGGCTACCGGCCGCCGATGGCCGACACGGGCCCGGGCGAAGCCGCTTTCTCTGGGGCGCGGCTTCTTCGGGCGATGTCGTGGCGGCATGGCCGGTCGTGGCATCGGCGCGCGGTGGTGCCATGGTGGTGCTGCTGCGGTGCCGGTCCCGATGGAGGCCGCTCTTCGATTGGGTCTCGCCAACGGGCCGATGCGAGGTGTTGCCCATCGGGACGCAGGGGGTAGCGGCGGGGTTCCCTCCCTCTCCCTTGCCCCCTCCTTTTCTTCTTAGTGGCGGCTGTCGGTGGTGGTGGCTGGGGTTGTGTTGGGCGTTGGGGCGGTCTTCGTCTATGCCGTCTCCCCCCATGCCCCCACGCCCGTCGTGGGGCGGCAGTTATGAGGGCGGAGGCCGTGGCGTCCTTGGAGGTGTTGGTCGGGGCTCGCCTCGGTTCCAATACTTTCAGGGTGATGGCGATACCAGCGACGGGGAGCTCGGCCAGCGGCGGTGGTCGGCGCCTGCTACGGCTTCTGGCGGATGGTGGGCGTGCACGTGGCGGAGGCTGGTGTTGGCAGGTGGTCTCGGCGGGGTGCTGGCGCGGCTTTGCGGTTGCTTTCGCGTGGCCGCGCGTCGAACCCGTGCGGCTTCTACTGGATGATCGGCGGCGACGTCTTGGTAGGCGGGGGGAACCGACATCTTGACCAATGTCGTGTTGGGGTTCTTTGGGCGAAAAGCCCGTCGGCGGGCGCATACACTTATGGGTGCAGTTCCCCCCGTTGAGGGCGTCGTGTCCCCAACACACTCCATGGGTGAGAACCCAGTCCCGTGGATCGAACGATGGCGGCGCCGGGAGTCGTAACCTTCTTGAAGGCGTCATTGTGGAACTTGACTCGGTTGGGATGTTTTGGGCGCTGCTAGTTCATCGTTCCCGCCGTTGTGTTCGTGGTTGGTGCCGGTGGTGGAGTAGGCTTAGTTTGTTTTTAGTTGCTCGGTTGTTTTTGTAGTCTTTAGTTGTTTGCTTTGCCTCGTGGCGGAGCTCCTAGTGGTTTAAGTGGAGGCTCGTGTCGATGACCCAATCCGACCGAGTTCTCGAGGCTTGTGTCTATGACCCAATCCGACCAGGCGAGGAGTTGAGTTGTTTAGTGATGGTTTCAGTGGTGATTTGGTACCTATGTATGCAGGTTGAGTATGGTACCCTCCACAATTGTTTGGTTTTTTCGGCCCGGTTTCGGTCAAAAACCGGGCGGGCGCTTTGCCTTTTCTTTTATTCGTCTAATAGAAATCACGGCAAAGCTTTTTGCCGTCCTTTCGATAAAATAATGTGCCACTAGAAGTTAGCAGGTGCAACCCATTGGGTTTGGGTGATTGATATTGTCTTTTACTCTTAAGTAATATAAGTATGGTTTATTTCTATACTTTTTGGTTTAGCTTTAGCTTTTGTATAACGTTCGTCCCAGCTATAAAAAAAAAAAAAAATCTTGGCTCCGCCGGTTGCCCCCATATGATCAGTGAAGCATGTTTCATTGATAGGAGACCAGGTTCTCATCCTCAGTCGTAACTCGTAAGAAACATGCTTATTTTGTACTCTATATAGTTAAAACTATGAGTCTAGAAAAGTCAAAACTACTTACAATTTGGAACGGGGGAGTAACAAAGGTGTCAGTAGTCCGAGAGAGAGAGAACACTGAGCACGGTGTGGTACAGACACCAATTGCATGGATGCGTTCCTCTGCACCTCTGCTCAACAATGCTGTCATTGCTGGACGTGGAAAGCAGTTCCCTCCTGACCTCCTCGTCCAAACAGCCATACCAAGTGTTAGAGAAGTTTCAGCATTTGGGCCTTGTTTAGATGTAAGTTAGAAAGAGAGTGTAAAGTCCTGTAGCACTTCGTTTGTTTGTGGTAAATATTATCCAATTGTGGCCCAACTAGGCTCAAAAGATTCGTCTCGTGATTTACAACCCAACTATGTAATTAGTTATTTTTTTATTTATATTTAATGCTATTTACATGTGGGAAACAATTTGTGAGAGGAGAGAGATTGGAAAGTCCTGTAGCACCTCGTTTGTTTGTGGTAAATATTGTCCAATCGTGGCCCAACTAGGCTCAAAAGATTCGTCTCGTGATTTACAACCCAACTGTGTAATTAGTTCTTTTTTTTATTTATATTTAATACTATTTATATGCGGGAAACAATTGATGTGAGGAGAGAGAGTGGAAAAACTTGCACCAAACTAAACAAGGCCTTGGTAATAAGCCCCAACTGTACCAGTTGTTCCAGAAAGTTTCACCATAACTTGAGACGTGTCAAAGAAGCTGAATCTGCCAGACAGTAGAAAAGCCCCCAAAAGTTACAACATTTGGTGCAAATAACAGCAGGGACACAATGCTAGAATCACGATACTGAGCCTGAGCCAGAAAGAATGCTTCAACATAAAATTGAGATAAAAAAAAGTGGCTCTGACACAGAGATCAGATGAAATTGTTCAAAGTGTTGTTCTGCTGTGTTCTCGTAGGAAGTAGATCAGTTGCAAAATGACGAAATCTCAGGTAAAATGGGGACCTTTTTGTCTGTGGGCCGAAGTAGTACTACAATCCCAGATCGTTGTCCCCGCTAGGGACGGACGATATCTGAAAACTAGTATGAAAACTGGAAAGTTTTCAGAAATCAGACGCAAGATTCGGAATCTAAATGGCGACTTGATGCTCTTCTGACACCCACAAACTGTTCGAACTGCAATTTCTTCGGAATGTGACGGATTCATTCATTTTCCAGATTTTCGTAAGGACCACCACAGCAGTTCTCCACATGAGATTTACTTCCTCCATCCTAGAATTCTTATCGCTTTGGGTGTGCGTACCATAAGTTTGACTCAATTTATAGAAAATACGTGCAATATTTATATCTCCAAATAAATTTGTTAAAAAACTAAATTCAAAGATCTTTCCGATGATACTAATTATGATATTAATCGATGATACTTATTATTTATAAAAATTACTGGCAGTTGTTTCTCGGGAAGCGAAAGTGACAAGAATTCTATGATGGAGGGAGTATATCATTTGATAGGCCATCACGGAACATCAGTCGGTGAAACTGGATTACTGAACACAAGATAAAACCTAGAAAAGTTTTCAAAAGCTTGAATCTATTGGAAACAGCTCTATGACCTTAACTATAAGATGGGTGGGTAGTTGTTCTTCTGGTGTCCACAACTCCACATATATACGCATATGTTACCATCATTACATGTTATTTCGCATGTGTAGTGTACATTTGCTAACATTTACAAGCTGTTCGAACTTATGAGTATGAACGCTGGACACTGCAACATTTAATTAAAGTTGTTTGGCCTTTGGGCATATGCTTGCATAACTTATAAATTTGGTTATTATGCATTTCGTAATTGATGATTTTATGCAATTATATGTTTTGAGATCCTCTTATGTTCTGTGCTTCAGTGCTAATTTAAAAGAATTTGCATCACATTCAAATCGCTTTTTCAACCAGTGGAATGAAATAGACTAGAAAAAAAGAATAAAAAGGGAAGGGAAAAATGGTGAAACTGGCCAACTGTTACAAACTTTTTCTGACCGGCCCGTCCCCATGACCCCATCGCCCGTGCATTTAGGCCCGCCAGCGTGTTACTATGCACCGATGCCGCCAATGAACCCTGCTTCCTCTGCCTCGCCCTCGGGGCTGGGGTCGCTAGCGTTACCCCTGAGCACGATCCTCATCCAACATTCAAACCCCACACCCCGGTTCCACACCTTTTTTTTTAAGTGCCGGTCCCACACCTGTTGGTGTCGCGTGGATGGTGGACGTGCCATCGCGCCACTCCAATATTGACACGTGACGCCACAACCCAGGTCCGCTTGTCGACCATGCCCTGCCTCCTCCCCTCCTCTCGCTCACATCACCTCTCTTCATGTTTTTTACAACAAAAAGATGTCATAGGTATTTGGAATTTGGAAACAATCACAAAGAAAAATAATTAAATTTAGACAATTTAAACAACATTTTTATTCTAGATAAAATTATATATTTGGCACTGAAACAAATCAGTCTTTCTTAACTGGCACCAGAAAATTTGAACTTTCTTATCTGGACTAAGGCGAATTATTTTTCTGCAAACATTTAGGTCAATAATGGTGTCAAATGGCTATCAAATTGACCATTATGCCCCTTTCTCTTCCTTTCATCTCGGCAAATCAAAATTTTCTTGTGTAAACATTTAGGCCAATAACGGTGTCAACTGGCTATCAAATTGACCATTATGCCTCTTCCTCTTCCTTTCATCTCGGCAAGTCAAAATTTTTATCGGTAAACATTTAGGCTAGTAATGGTGTCAACTGACTATCAAATTGACCATTATGCCCCTATCTCTTGTTCACTGATAAATGCATGGCTCATGATGGCTGCCGTAACTTATTTCTAAGATATTTATTTTTAAATCTATCTAGGCAACAACTAAGTGTCTTGGAAGCTCCTGACACCGGATTTTTCCCAGCATTTACACCGTTTTTGAATTATATTTACACTGCCTTATTACTATATTTACAATGATTTGTTCAATGTAATTTATTGGACAGAGTGATGTAATTTGGGGAGATGATAGATCTCAAAGAAACATATGCCAATTTTTTTCAGAAGAAATACAAATTACTTCTATGGATCGCAAATATCAGAGAGAGAGATATATCAAGTTGTTTATAATTATTTTTTAAAAAATTATAAATTCTTCACCCAAATTGCAGACGAGTAGAGCACAAGGCCAATGGGGCGGCAGCGCCCCGCCCGTGTAGCAGCGAGGAGGCCAGGACAGGGACCAAGGGCCAGGGGCGTGAAGCTTATGCCGCGAGACCGGGGGCGAGGAGGACGACGGTCGTCGTGGCGGCCACCGTCGGGCGGCGGGGCTCGAGGCAGCGGCGGGGAGGGGCAGCTAATGGGTCGTCATGGCGGCCGGGCGGCAGGCCCGAGACGCGGCGACGGAGGAGGCAGCTAATGGGTTGTCGGTCGTCGCATCCGCTCGGCTAGCACGCCGGCGTTGGTCCCTAGGCATGGCCATGCGGGCACCGGAGTAGGTCACCATGATTGCCCTGTGAAAATGGGTTTAACGTGATACCCTTTAGGGTACACGGTTGCGTGTTATATAGAGTGGGAAGAGCCCCCACCGTGGCTTGTACACGAAGTCAGATTTACAACAGATGTGATCTACAAGATCTATCTATCTAAGCTTGTACAACAAACTACCAAATACATTGAACGTAGACTGTACTAGGCTAACTGAACGATAGATAATCTCATCGTTTAATATCCTCCCTCAATCTCAGCCACTTCTGAGGTTGAGATTGTCTCTGAATTGTCTTAACTTTGCAACCGGTAAAGCTTTGGTGAACCCATCTGCCAATTGATCACCAGTAGAGATAAACCGAATCTCTAGCAGCTTCTGTGCAACTCTTTCTCGCACAAAGTGGAAATCGATCTCTATATGCTTGGTCCGTGCATGAAAGATTGGATTAGCAGAGAGATATGTTGCTCTCAAATTGTCACATCATAACTGAGCCTTGGAAGGATGAGGAATTCCAAGTTCGGTTAATAACTTCTGCACCCATAACGTCTCTGCCGTAGCATTGGCCAAGGCTTTATACGCCGCTTTGGTGCTTGATCGAGATACTGTGGGCTGCTTCCTAGCTGTCCATGACACCAGGTTATCGCCGAGAAAGACTGCAAAACCTCCTGTGGAACGACGATCATCCACACATTCTGCCCAATCGGCGTCAGAGAAAGCACTCGCTTGCATAGAAGCTGATCGCCCAATACGCAGGCCAAGCTTGATAGACCCATGAACATATCTAAGGATCCTTTTTACAGCGCTCCAATGTACTGTAGTAGGTGCATGTAGAAACTGGCACACTTTGTTAACTGCAAATGCTATGTCGGGTCTAGTCAAAGTCAAGTACTGCAATGCACCTACTAGACCCCTGTACCTCGTAGCATCCTCTGGTCCCAGCTTGTCACCATCAGCAATGCTCAACTTCTCAGTACTTGAGAGAGGCGTATCTACTGCTTTACGTCTCTCCATACCAGAACGCTTAAGAACATCAGCAGCATAACATTCTTGGCTGAAAATCATACTATGAGTTCCCCGCTTGACTTTGATGCCCAAGAAGTAGTGCAGGTCACCTAAGTCTTTGAGAGCAAAGTCTGCCTTAAGATCAGCAAGAAGAGCACGAGTAGCTGACGGCAATGAGCTAGCCACAATAATATCATCCACATACACCAAAACAAACATGGTGTATCCATCCTTGTTATAGTAAAACAAAGATGTGTCTGCCTTCGAAGGAACGAAACCCAACTGCTCAAGTTTCTCACACAAACGCGCATGCCAGGCGCTGCGTGGAGCTTGCTTGAGCCCATAAATTGCCTTGTCAAGTTTGCATACATACCCGGATACTTTGGATCAACATAGCCGGGGGTTGATGCATATATACTTCCTCATCGAGCACTCCGTGAAGAAATGAGTTCTTGACATCAAGTTGCCGCAGTGACCAATCTTTGGACACAACAATAGACAGAATCAAATGTACTGTAGCTGCCTTGACAACAGGACTGAACGTTTCCTCATAATCAACACCATAGCGTTGTTTAAACCCCTTAAGCCACCAGCCGAAGCTTTGTAACGATCAATCTCGCCATCAGCTCGATGCTTGATTTTGTAGACCCATTTACATCTGATCACATTTTTGCCAGGTGGAGGAGGGACCAAACACCAGGTACCATTCTGCAGTAATGCAAGATGCTCGTCATCCATGGCCGAGACCCACTGTTTGTCATGCAAAGCCTCACCAACAGTCGCTGGCTCATCTGTAGTTGCCGCCATACACCACCGTACAGTGCCATCGATATACACTTTAGGTTTGTTGACGCCGTGTTGAGACCTTGTCACAAGGCATTGAACAAGCTCACCGGAGGAACCCAATGCACTGGATGAAACCGCAGGAAGGGTTGCCGAGACAGCAGCCGCAGGTGATGAACCAGCAGCTGCAGCAGATCCAGGGGACAGAGTCTGAGCACCGATACTTGTAGTGCCGGATCAGGCTGTGGCGAAGAAGCCTGAGGTGGGAACCTGCAGTGCCGGTGCAGACGATCCCACCACCAGGCGCGAATCCAGCCCCGACAGCAACGCAGAGGAGCCGTCGCCCGATCCCGAGGGGGATCCCGTATCCACCGTCGCATCGCCTGCAGGCGGATCTGCCTCAAGGCCGCTGTTGTCCCCGCCGGAGTGGCACATGAAATGTTGGCCATTTGTGACCAAATCTTCACTTTGCCGCCGAAGTTTCACCTGAAAGCAACACATCTCAAGCAGAATCATGTGAACCGTGAACAGGTACTACAAAATCAGAATATTGACCATGTACAGTGGCACCCCCAAGGTTGGTAGATGGGTTTAGAAGAACATCATGCAACAAACTTAGCTCGGCGCGAAGCTGAGCCCCTGCATTGGGGTGCAAGGATGCAAACAGGAACACACGTTCATCAAAGATAACATCCCGTGGAATATAGACCCGTCCAGTAGAAGGTTTCAGACACTTATAGCCTTTGTGCTGGTGACTGTATCCAAGGAAGGTACACTGTTTCGAACAGAACGTGATGAGCTTGTGAGTGTTATATGGGCGAAGATTGGGCCAGCTTGCGCAACCAAAGGTACATAGAAGAGAGTAATCAGGTGGCTGGTTGTGGATACGCTCAAACAGTGTGTCATGGTTAATAACCTTGGAGGGCAAGCGATTAATTAAAAACACAGCCGTGAGGAATGCCTCATCCCAGAATTTAAGTGGCATGGACGTGTGAGCTAAAAGAGTAAGGCCATCGATGATATGCCGATGTTTCCTTTCAGTAGACCCATTCTGCTGATGAGCATGGGGACAAGAGACATGATGTGATATCCCCACGCGTTGGAAGAACGGGACTGGCGCCTGGTACTCACCACCCCAGTCAGTTTGGATAGCACGGATTTTACAATTGAACTGCCGCTCAACAAGGCGCTGGAAATCATGAAAACACTAAAAGACTTCAGACTTGCGACGAAGCAAGTAGATCCATATGAATTTGCTATAGTCATCTATGAAACTCACATAGTATTTATTTCATCCAACTGAACACGGGGCAGGACCCCATACATCCAAAAAAATAAGATCTAAAGGTCTATCAAACACACTAGTAGACCTAGGGTAGGGTACTTGGTGGCTCTTGCCCCGTTGACATGCATCACAAACACTATCTTTATTTGAATCTTGAATAAAAGGAATCTTGTGGCGACTAAGAATACGCTGGACTACAGGAGTGGAAGCGTGGCTGAGCTGATGATGCCACAATGATGCAGGCGCTTTGACACAGCACCAAGCACTGCTTTATTGGATGACTTGACTGGGTAGAGGCTGTGCTCACATCCCCCCCGGCGAAGGAGAATGTTCCTCGTTGCCTGATCCTTAACAAAGAAACGATCGGGGTGAAACTCTAAAAGGCATTGTTATCACAGGCAATACGATTCACGTATAGAAAATTTTTATTAGCTCATGGAACATGCAAGATGTTTCAAGATAGAGTTTACTGGAAGGGGTACTCAAAGTACTATGACCAATATTGTTGATTTCCATACCTAATCCATCGGCGGTGTGCACCTTTTGTCGCCGCCATGGTACTGATCACAGATGGTGAGCCTGACTAGTTCACGGGGTAATATGGTCGGTGGCACCGTATCCATATACCAATTGGTGTCCGCCCCATAGGAAGTCGTTGCAGGCGCAGCCGTCTTCTATTGTTGCTGTGGTGGGCCGGTAAAGGAAGCATCGGCGCTTGAAGCAGCGGACCACCGTGTGGCCCTCCTTGTTGCAGAGTTGACAGAAGACTCCCCTGCAGGAACCCTCCTTGGCCACCACGCCCGGCGCCACCACGACCATAGCCGCCCAAGCGTTGCCGCGTCCCACCACTATTGCGGCCACCGCCACCGCGGCCGCGAGATGAGTTGCCACTATTGCGCCCCCCTCGGGCCACTGTGTTCGCGGAGGCCTAGTGGCCTCCATTGCGCAGATCAAAACATTGTTCATGACTCACAAGTTGTGTGAACAACTTCGGCCGACGGAGATGGGCTCGGCGTGTGCCGCCACCATCGACATGATTGGATCATAGTCAAGATCCAATCCGGTCAGTATATAGGAGACTAGCTCCTCATCTTCAAGCCGGCATCCTGCCGCCACCATCTCATCTGCCAAGTTTTTCATTTTCCCAAAGTACTCATTAATTGTAGATGTACCTTTTTACGCAGTGGCCAGGGCCATGCGGGTGCTGATGATCTTGGCACGAGACTGTGATGCAAACATCCCCTCAATGGCCGCCCAAGCAGTGGACGCCATGATGCACATGTTCACCTACCCAAGGACTTCCTTGGACATGTTTGACAAAAGGAAGTTGAGCACTGTCTGATCCTTTGCCACCCATGACGCATAGTCAGGGTTAGGCACCGGATCCACCTTCTTGCCGGAGTCATCCGGATTCTTGTCCTCCGGCTCTAGGAACGCCGGAGGGGGTTGTGCCATTGGCTCGATGAAGTGGCCGACCTGAGCACCCTTCAACGCCGAGATGACCTGGGCTTTCTAGGACTGAAAGTTGCTGCGATTCAGCTTCTCGCTCATAGGAAGAAATCCGATGGGGAAGACAGCAGCTGACGCAGCGGAGGAAGAGGAAGCGAACGCTATGAAAGTTTTCTGCAAGGAAATAGGCTCTAGATACAATGTGAAAATGGGTTTAGCGTGATACCCTTTAGGGTATACGGTTGCGTGTTATATAGAGTGGGAAGAGCCCCCACCGTGGCTTTGCACGAAGTCAGATTTACAACAGATGTGATCTACAAGATCTATCTATCAAAGCTTGTACAACAAACTACCAAATACATTGAACGTAGGCTGTACTAGTCTAACTGAACGATAGATAATCTCATCGTTTAACATGCCCATCCCCCGTGCAGCAGCAGGTCGCCGCCGTCTCCTCCCTGGCTAGCTAACTGGCTACGCACCACTGCCGTCGCACCTACAGCCGCTCGCCGCCACACAGCAGCCGCCACGAGAGCCAATGCCGCCATGCGCCTCGTGACGCCCGGCCGTGCGTCGTGTAGCCGCGTCCCAACGCAGCGCTGCCCTCGCCCGTCGTTCCTACCGCTGCAAGCAGTGCCGCCCTGCGCAGGATAAGGATTAGACGGCAGGAAAATCCCGTGCTGAGAGCCCCTGAAACAACCTAGTGCCATATAGCAATCTTCTTATTTTTTTTTTAGTTTTCTAAAAGAAAAAGAGAGTATATGCGTCATCTAACATCATGGCTCAAGAGCAGAGCACCGTGCATGGCTCGGCCGGTGTTCGACGCCGAGCAGTTCAGCACCGGGCCCCGCGGCTACGAGCGCGTCCGAGCCATGTCGTGCCATCTGGCATGCTCCAGAGAGGCCGTGTTCTGTGCAGCACAGCCGCTGCTGCCGCCGCCGCCGGTGGTTCCACGCGCGGAGCCACATGGCCAGTGTCGCGTCGAGCTCCAGCGCCATCGCGTCATCTTTGGACAGAGCACCTGCTCGACGACCTCCTCCTCCTGGACGACCTCCACGGGTTCTTCCGTGAGTCCCTTTGTCGCTCAAGCAAGCAGCTCCTCGCCGAGACGCACGTCGGGCTGCACATGGAAGGGCAATCGACGGCCCCTCCGGCCCATCCTCGTCTCCTCCGGTGTCCATGATCCCGGGTTTCTTTTTTCCAGAGAAGTTGCAACCGAGGGGGAAGAAGGGGAGGAGGCGTGCGCGTGTGCGGTGTCTGCGTCGGGAGGAGACGAGCCACGAGCGAGTATAGAGGGCATTTTGGTACTTCTCAAAGAAATCTGACATGGTCAACAGAGTCAACTTGCAGGTAGATACATTAAATGTACAGCAGTGCCATTTAGGGAAGAAAATTTTAGGGCCCGTTTGGGACGGATTCAGACACAAGCACTGTAGCTATTGTGTTTTAGGTACTGTAGCAGCGCTGTTCATGGAATCCGTTTTTCTCTCCCTCCTCCTCTCTCTGGCAATGCGCACTGTAGCTGCGAGCAGGCGGAGCCAGTTTTTCTGGCTTCTCCGGCTCCGGCTCATGTGCGCTACAGTGCTGCTACAGTGTTGGAGCCGGAGCCGGGAGAATCCCTCCAAAACAGGCCCTTAACTTGGTGCCAGGCAAGAAAGTTCAAATTTTTCTAGTGCCAAATAAGAAAGACTGATTTGTTCCGGTGCCAAATACATAATTCTCTCTTTATTCTACTCTCTCTCGTAGCCAAGATATCAATGGTCATGGAGAAATAACCCTGTAACAATTCAAGGCTGATATTACAGAGTGCGAATATAAGCGCCAATTCCTTCGATATAATCTTCTCCATGCGCAAAGAAGCCAACAATCCCGCTATTGCTCTGCACCGGGATGTGGAAAGCAGCTCCAAGCTCTGTTCCAAAAGGCCCATATGATGTACCTGTGTTCGTGACAAGTGAAAGAGAGAATACAGCATTTGGTAAATGACCCCATGGATGAATTGTTCCGGAAACTTCCACTATAAACTCCTCAGGTCCAAGACGAATCTGCAAAAAGGAAAAAAAAAAAAAAGCAGTACTGGTTACGCTGCTGGTTATTTATTTCAGATGGAACAACTGGCTAGTCGACATTGCACAATAAGAAGCCGTTTTTGTTTAGAAAATGGAATGCTTCTGGTTATTTATTTTTACAAGGAGATGTCATGGTTGTATTATTGTATATCGCTTAATTAAGAGCAGAGAGCTAGATTTCTCTAGCCCCCCGTTTGAATCCCTAAAATTGAATTCATTTTAATAATTATAATTAGGCACAGATTAATTAAACTAATATAGTTGTATATACAATATATTTATATATTATAGTTAACCATACAAGGGACATACTTATATGCTGCATTTATACTTTAGAAAAGTTGTGCAATATCAAATTCTAAGCCAAATAGTCTAATTCATTAAGTAGATTCCAATTTCTCCAAAATAAAAGGATCCAAATGGCCCATAAGATTAACTCTTACCCTACGACCGGCACCTCCATTGCCGCCCCAAGGACCTGCAATGTGCTGATTCCCGTCATCATCAGTATACGAAAACTCCAGTGAGTCTATGATAGTCCCACTGAAAATTGTCACTCCTTCCAGGTGATGTGGTTTTGCTGTAATGTCATGAACCCCCGCTTCATGTGCACCCCAAGGCCCAATCCTAGTGACCCCACCCTGGAAGTAAACCGATTAAATAAAGATTAGAATGATGAAACTAAAAGACAAGTTATAAAACAATACTAACATGGAACATATTAGTACCTCATCTTCTCCAACAGTTTCCAACTCTTGGTTCGTGTACACACCGATTGCATCGAGATATATTCCAGAACGCACAAAGAAACCAACAATGCAGCCATCGCTCAGCATTGAATTTGAAATGTGTTCCTCGCCCTGTTCCAAATGGTCCATAGCTACGAGCGTTGGTGAAAAATGTAAGCGACGTTATAACGTTATAACCACCGAAATCACCAATTGATCCAGATATTCCTTTAAGGGACTCCGTAGGACCTAGCTGAATCTGCAAGAAAAAGAAAAAACAATATCTCACACTGAAATATCCTTGGGACAATTATGGGTAGTCAGGTAGCAGTAACTTTTAGTCACACCGCATAAGATTCAGCACTAGTGGTAGTCTAGTAGCTAGACCCTTCAGGTTGCTAAAAGAAGTTGTTTTAGACAAAACTTAAGTCAAACATTGGGAATATAAATTATAAATAACATTTAAGTTATTGAGTTTAGAAATGTGAGAAGCATTTGAATAGATTTGTTTTGAAAAACACTTTAATAAAAATATACATATATCACTTTTTAATAAGTATTTTATTTATAAAATAAGAAGTCAAATTTGTGCTTTAAAGTTTGTGCGTGCACCATTCAAGGGCAGCTACAACAACTGCACCAGATATGTCCGATATAGGGGTGCTGAAAAGCACAGAAAGTAAGGAGCGGAGAAAGTTAAGGAGCGGACAAGAGAAGAGAACCAGGGTTGGATCACTCACCAGATATGTCCGGGCATTGTTTTAAATAGCGGGCTATAGCTGCTGGAGAGAGACCATGCTAAGCTACTGTCATTTTTACTGCTATGTCAACTACACCTACTATTTTATGCTATAACACCGCTAAATTGTTTAGTTGTAGCTTTGAAATAGCACCCCTATTTCAATTTTGGCAATAATAGTGACAATCTTGTTATTATCTACTTATATAAAGTTAGTATTTCAGAAAAATTAAATGCTTGAGTTTCATGAATCATAGAACGGTGAAAACATATGCGTGTACATCATAGGGGCTTGTAGTCTTGAGAAACTACACCAACCGTGTTTTGATGTGGCTACTACCATGTACCGAAGGAAACGAGGTCTGTAGCGATTTGGCCAGAAAGAGCCCATCGTGAAGACCCACTTGCGCATGTGAAAGGTCTGTGGGCTATCTACAGGGTTACCGACCAAGAGTTTGGCCCTTTGAGGGACTCCAATGAGGAATACGGGGAAGCATAAGCTTCTCGATATCTCAATAAAAATAATCGGGTCATTAACAGGAGTTTGCATCTCTATCTCATATATATCTCATATAAAAGCTTCTACATTTATTTAGGTTGTGTGTTTTACATTCCTAGTTTAGCTTGCTACGCACCTTGCAAATCCTTTGTTGCACATGTAGATCGATTACTTTATTGCATAAGATTTGATTATGTTGAAAATTAGAGACCAAGTTTAGAGTAGAAGTTTTTAAGTTGTCTAATTCCTCACCTCCCTCTTGTACATTACAGTGTCTTGAAATGATAAAGAGAATATGGATCTAAGTACTCAAAATAATGATGAAGGTACTCATGAACCCCAGCAACGAGCTATTGAAGGATACTTAGTAGCAATACTAGTTGTATATAAATTTATTTACTCCCAGTTTTATTTTGAACCGTGTAAAACATTGACCTTGACACCTTATCTATTAGTCAACCAAGAGTAAAATGTTGAAGTTCACTCCTAGTTTATTTAGAACAAGAAGAAAAACCTAAAGTGTACTCTTAGTTTTTGAATGACGGTGAGCAAAACCGGAAGCTTTATTCTTGTTTTTTTTATACAACTAGGAGTAGTACATCCTAGCATTTACACCTGATTGTGATACTTTTCCCTTTATATGCTCTATTCGCTCCCAAAGGCTAACCGTTTGAGAACCTGTAATGCCTCGGTTTATTAGAAGTTTGCAGTAGTTGTGTACTTGTCCTATATGTCCCATACATGATTGTAATCGATGGATTTAAAACCATCTTGAAGTTTAGAAGGGTGAGGACAAGCTTATACTCCTTGAGTATCCAAACCTCGCACTTACAACTGAATGGAAATCCTTTCAAAAGGGGGACCAACCGATTATGAAGCCCCTTTCTATAGTAGTGGACACATGGAGAGAGAAGCATGATCATCTTAACGACGTAGTCTGGGGTTCATAACCCAAGCATGGATGATAAACATGGATTAAACACCTAGTCTCAATGCAAAATTTCATTCTATAGTTTCATAGGCATTTGATTTCATGACGCATTGAGAGTTGGTAACTGTGCCAAGAGAGTTTCATCGCTTATTTTTCTCTCTTCTTAAATACATTGCCATGTCATAAAAAATTTCTACGTGACAACGCAAATTAATAAAACTCACATTAAACTCTCACTGAGACTAGAGAATTTCATGACACAAGCATCGAGACCGACACGTCAGCTTTTGTGTTGGTAATTGTGACAACGACTTTTGCGTCTAGATGAAACTCTATGAAGCTATCTCTATCTCTCTCTTCATACTTAACCTAACAACTCAACAAATTTATTAATGTATCATACCATTAAATGAAAATGAAACTTCTCTGAAACCCTATGCATGTAATGTGTTATATCATCCTTGTATTTATATGACATATAATTTTGGACATACTAGCACTACACACACTAAGTCACAGCATAAACGCTAGCTATATGTGCATACCGACAAGTCCTGTGTATTAAAAAATGAATTTTGAGGTGTCTTATTTTCCCCAGATATGGCATTATCAAGATCCATATCTAAAAATGAGTATCAGATTATAGGCCTATTTCTCTTCTGACTACCTCCATAAAGTTGCTGACCAAACTTATGGCAAATAGACTTCAAAAACCAATCATGAG
Source organism: Chrysopogon serrulatus (assembly GCA_015844335.1). NCBI lineage: Eukaryota > Viridiplantae > Streptophyta > Magnoliopsida > Poales > Poaceae > Chrysopogon > Chrysopogon serrulatus. Next base: position 3,347 of record JADLZL010001941.1, on the reverse strand, counting down.
GATCATTTATAAGAATCAATATGGATTTATCAAGATAAGAACAATTCAAGACTGCCTAGTGTGGGCACTAGAATATATCCACATCTGTCATAAGTCCAAGAAGGAGCTAATTATCCTGAAACTAGACTTCTAGAATGCTTTTGACAAGATTGAATAAGGGGCAATTTTAGAAATACTCAGAGCAAAAGGATTTGATGAGAGATGGATTAGCTGTGTGAAATCAGTTTTGAGTTTAGGAACTTCCTCAGTTTTGCTTAACGGGGTGCTCTGGTAGGTTACCTGGAACATAAAAAAAGGGCTCCTTTTGGTGGAGAGATATATTAAAGCTTTTAGACAAATTCAAAGGAATAGCAAGAGTAGAGATTAATAATGGTAATTCTTGCTTCTTATGGGAGGATCTATGGGGGGATGAGATTCTTAGGCATAAATTCACAGAGCTATTCTCAATGGCCCAAACTCCCCTGCACAGCCTTTTCCATTTACCTCTATCTCAAAAGGCTCATGGCCAAATGCTTCAGTTGCAAAATATTCTTGAGGGGTTTCCCTCAAATGAGTCTACTGACAGATGGGTATACATTTGGAACGCGGGCCAATTTTCAGTAAAGAGAGCTTATAATCATTTGAGTGGACACTGCATATTACACCCAGTTTACAATTAGCTCTGGAAAGTTCTTACCAAAATAAGCATAAAGTGTTCTTTTGGCTTCTCATAAACGATAGACTGAGTACTAGGGAGTTGTTGAGAAGAAAGAATATGGATCTCCAAGACTACAAATGCATTCTTTGCAATGGTTCAACTGAAGAATCGCTCTTACACCTTTTCTTGGTTGTCCTTTGCCACGCAATGCTAGGCTTGGCTCAACATTGAGGTTGATCACAACTCTGATCCCTTTCAGAACCTTCAGGGATTCAAAGAGCAACTAGGGGTGCCGTTCTTCATGGAGGTCATCATATTAATGTGTTGGACCATTTGGAGGGCAAGAAATGACAAGATCTTCCATTAAATTGATTAGAATCTTCTAATATCAAAGCAAAACTTCAGAGGTGATTTTTGGTTTTTACTACTGCGAACAAAAAGAAGCTACCATCCAAGAATTAATCGATGGATTGTAGGTTTAACTTAGCTTGGTTCCTTTTGGTGGTAGCTTTTTGCTTTTTCTCATTTCTTTTTTTGTATCTTAACTTTCCCTCCTTCCTGGCTCTCAGTCTTTTTGTTCTGTACCTTTTGTTTTATTCAATAAATATGCTATAGGGGTGCAAACTCCTCCAGTTTTCCTAAAAAAAAATGGTTTTTAGAAATTAGTTTGTACACAAATGCACTCTATTTTTAGAGATGGTTAGAAATACCAACTGTCCATTAAATGCCATTGTTAGAGGTGAATAAGCTTTTCCAGCCGCCTCTAGAAAAAAGACATTAGTTCTAGAGATGGCTAAAAATGCGTTTTGCCTCCAAAATGTATTTCTAGAGGCAGTTGGTAATTTTGTTCACCTATAAAAATAGGTGCAACGCCGTAAAATCTATAATCTCTCCAAATAAAGTGTGATGAATACAAACTTTATATAGAAATCGTAGATCTAGATAAGATCTATAACTTTAGTGACTATTTTTTTATTTGAGATAATTAAGGCATAAAAGTCATGCTTTAAGTTCTTTTTTTTTTTTTTTTCAGCTGATCTCGGAGGGATAAATGGCCCAAGAAGAGGTTAGTATTGCTCGACTAGACCTAAAACCTTGCAATTCAAACCTTTTTAATTTGAAATTATTTAGTGCCCAAAATAATCAATATAATTCGTGAAAGTCAATACAAAAGGATTGCATACGGCACTTGGTCAGAACTTGCTCTAAGGTACAGTGATAGGGCAGCCTCATGTGTGGCTAGAGTTTGATCCCTGTAATCGCATGCATGTGTGTTTTTCGTGAACCATAGGACTTGTGACGCAGCTTCATGGTGGGCTTCTCCTAGGGTTAAAATTTTTTCTTTGTTTTTTGGTTGCCCAATTCATGAATTTTGTAAATTAAAACAATTTCTAGCTAGAGGTGTGCCGAAACCTAGCTGCCTGTAGAAATTGATGATTTCAAAGTACATATGGACAGAGGCTGATGAAACAGCTGCGTAAAAAAAAAAAAAAAAAAAAACATTTCTAGCCGTCTCTATAGAAAAGACTTCTGTATCAGTTGTAGTTCATTAGTTTTAAACAACGATCACCTCCATATATGCATATTCAACTTTGTGCATATAAACATTATCATTCATATTTGATCAAGAAAGAGATGTTCTTTTTCACACTCACCGAGTTGTGGCTACCCCCACGGCCGCCCCAAGGACCTGTAGTGTGGTACTCGCCATCGCGGTCAGTGTATGAAAACTCGATGGAATCGATAATGACTCCACTTCTAATTGTTACGCTGTGCAAACGGTAGGGTGACTTTTCAATGTCGTGTGGATTCCCTCCACCTCCACCCCATGGCCCAAATTTTGCGAACTCAAACTGGAGCAAATAAAGCAATTAAGATTAAAAATAAAATTGTCTTGAGAGTTGACAGCTAAGATGTCACTGCAGTTGCTTAACGCTCACCTTACCAGCGTTGCCTCCAAATCCTCCCGATAGGCCTGCAGTGTGCTGCTGCTCGTTGCGGTTCTGTACGTATATATATAAACTCAAGTGAATATATGATAGTTCCACAGAAACTTGTCATTTTTACCATGTGAATGTGGCTTTACTATGATGCCCTGAAGAACTCTTCCATTTCCACCCCAAGGCCCAATTCCGGCGACCCTGGCCTGAAAAGTAAACAACGAAATGAACATTACAATGAAAAAAATAAAAGTATAAAATATTACTCTTACTAATTGGATTCCTCCATGTGAATTCTTAAGGCACACACGTAAGAAAAAGAAAATGAACCATTGAATTTTTCACAAATACCAGAAAGATCTAGCCATCCATTCGCTAGACTCCAATCATAAATTAATAAAAGGCTTTGGATTGATGAACTCTAGTAAAACTAGTATGCTCGAGTACCTCTTGGTTCGTGTAGACGCCAAGTGCATGGAGATATTTGTTAGAACGACCAAAGAAACCAACAATCCAGCAGCCATCGCTCTGCACCTGAATGTGGAATGGTTTTCCATACCCTCCTCCAAATGGTCCATAGCTACGAGCGTTAGTGACAAAACTAAGCGAAGTTATAACATTTTCAAGACCACAGTACGGACCAGCCGATCCAGATATTCCTGTCAGAAACTCCAAAGGACCTAACTGAAACTGCAAGTGAAAGTGAAACGATATTTCACATTGAAATTCCCTTCGTTCAAAACATTTGTGAGTAGTCAGGTAGAAAAACC